>OU452233.1:8537504-9137504 GCA_911728455.2 Marthasterias glacialis | reverse complement strand
GTTTGAAGCGCATTCGGAGCAGCCCCGCTCCCTAATGATTTCAAGGCGGAAGATGGTCCTGGCTGGCCGGGAAAACCAGATTTTGGGATGCAGGACTATGGCAGCTAATTGCAGGTACAAGAAATTTCTCTCTAGCCCCATTATTTCTGGAGTTATTGGTCTTGGCGCTGCCGACTTCTTTTTCGGCGTTTTTTTAGCTGGCTTCGGTCCAGCACACACATAGCGGCCTTGGCTATTGTTGACGTACACACAGCATGGCCGTATGAACTGGACATCCTCAGGGTGTCCTCACTCCGCGGTCCCTGGCATCCTCCCTGTTTATTCGGCAGTCCCAATACCGGCATTTTCGGAAAGCCCATGAACAGGGCTTTCCAACCGTGTCAGATTTGTCAGTTTCCCGCCAATACTTTGGGAGATAAAGCCGTTGCTAAGTCTTGTTTTCTCTATGTTGCAGCTTCGTGTACAAAAGTGCCATAAGACAGGCGTTTGAAGCGCATTCGGAGCAGCCCCGCTCCGTGGTGATTTCAAGGCGGAAAATGGCCCTGGCTGGCCGGGAAAACCAGATTTTCGGATGCAAGACTATGGCAGCTAATTGCAGGTACAAGAAATTTCTCTCTAGCCCCATTATTTCTGGAGTTATTGGTCTTGGCGCTGCCGACTTCTTTTTCGGCGTTTTTTTAGCTGGCTTCGGTCCAGCACACACATAGCGGCCTTGGCTATTGATGACGTACACACAGCATGGCCGTATGAACTGGACATCCTTCAGGGTGTCCTCACTCCGCGGTCCCTGGCATCCTCCCTGTTTATCCGGCAGTCCCAAGACCGGCATTTTCGGAAAGCCCATGAACAGGGCTTTCCAACCGTGTCAGATTTGTCAGTTTCCCGCCAATACTTTGGGAGATAAAGCCGTTGCTAAGTCTTGTTTTCTCTATGTTGCAGCTTCGTGTACAAAAGTGCCATAAGACAGGCGTTTGAAGCGCATTCGGAGCAGCCCCGCTCCCTGGTGATTTCAAGGCGGAAAATGGCCCTGGCTGGCCGGGAAAACCAGATTTTCGGATGCAGGACTATGGCAGCTAACTGCAGGTACGAGAAATGTCTCTCTAGCCCCATTTTTTCTGGAGTTATTGGTCTTGGCGCTGCTGACTTCTTTTTTCGGCGTTTTAATAGCTGGCTTCGGTCCAGCACACTCATAGCGGCCTTTGCTATTGTTGACGTACACACAGCATGGCCGTATGAACTGGACATCCTCGGGGTGTCCTCACTCCACGGTCCCTGGCATCCTCCCTATTTGTCCGGCAGCCCCAAGACCGGCATTTTCGGAAAGCCCATGAACAGGGTATTCCAACCGTGTCAAATTTGTCAGTTTCCCGCCAATACTTTGGGAGATAAAGCTGTTGCTAAGTCTTGTTTTCTCTATGTTGCAGCTTCGTGTACAAAAGTGCCATAAGACAGGCGTTTGAAGCGCATTCGGAGCAGCCCCACTCCCTAATGATTTCAAGGCGGAAGATGGTCCTGGCTGGCCGGGAAAACCAGATTTCCGGATGCAGGACTTGGGCAGCTAACTGCAGGTACAAAAAATTTCTCTCTAGCCCCATTATTTCTGGAGTTATTGGCCTAGACGCTGCCGACTTCATTTTTCGGCGTTTTTTTTAGCTTGCTTCGGTCCAGCACACTCATAGCGGCCTTTGCTATTGTTGACGTACACACAGCATGGCCGTATGAACTGGACATCCTCAGGGTGTCCTCACTCCGCTGTCCCTGGCATCCTCCCTGTTTATCCGGCAGTCCCAAGACCGGCATTTTCGGAAAGCCCATGAACAGGGCTTTCCAACCGTGTCAGATTTGTCAGTTTCCCGCCAATACTTTGGGAGATAAAGCCGTTGCTAAGTCTTGTTTTCTCTAGGTTGCAGCTTCGTATACAAAAGTGCCATAAGACAGGCGTTTGAAGCGCATTCGGAGCAGCCCCGCTCAGTGGTGATTTCAAGGCGGAAAATGGCCCTGGCTGGCCGGGAAAACCAGATTTTCGGATGCAGGACTATGGCAGCTAACTGCAGGTACAAGAAATTTCTCTGTAGCCCCAGTATTTCTGGAAATATTGGTCTTGGCGCTGCCGACTTCTTTTTTCGGCGTTTTTTTAGCTGGCTTCGGTCCAGCACACTCATAGCGGCCTTTGCTATTGTTGACGTACACACAGCATGGCCGTATGAACTGGACATTCTCGGGGTGTCCTCACTCCACGGTCCCTGGCATCCTCCCTATTTATCCGGCAGCCCCAAGACCGGCATTTTCGGAAAGCCCATCAACAGGACTTTCCAATCGTGTCAGATTTGTCAGTTTCCCGCCAATAGTTTGGGAGATAAAGCCGTTGCTAAGTCTTGTTTTCTCTATGTTGCAGCTTTTTGTACAAAAGTGCCATAAGACAGGCGTTTGAAGCGCATTCGGAGCAGCCATGCTGCCTGGTGATTTCAAGGCGGAAGATGGCCCTTGCTGGCCGGGAAAACCAGATTTTCGGATGCAGGACTATGGCAGCTAACTGCAGGTACGAGAAATGTCTCTCTAGCCACAGTATTTCTGGAGTTATTGGTCTTGGCGCTGCCGACTTCTTTTTTCGGCGTTTTAATAGTTGGCTTCGGTCCAGCACACTCATAGCGGCCTTTGCTATTGTTGACGTACACACAGCATGGCCGTATGAACTGGACATCATCGGGGTGTCCTCACTCCACGGTCCCTGGCATCCTCCCTATTTATCCGGCAGTCCCAAGACCGGCATTTTCGGAAAGCCCATGAACAGGGTATTCCAACCGTGTCAAATTTGTCAGTTTCCCGCCAATACTTTGGGAGATAAAGCTGTTGCTAAGTCTTGTTTTCTCTATGTTGCAGCTTCGTGTACAAAAATGCCATAAGACAGGCGTTTGAAGCGCATTCGGAGCAGCCCCGCTCCCTAATGATTTCAAGGCGGAAGATGGTCCTGGCTGGCCGGGAAAACCAGATTTTGGGATGCAGGACTATGGCAGCTAATTGCAGGTACAAGAAATTTCTCTCTAGCCCCATTATTTCTGGAGTTATTGGTCTTGGCGCTGCCGACTTCTTTTTCGGCGTTTTTTTAGCTGGCTTCGGTCCAGCACACACATAGCGGCCTTGGCTATTGTTGACGTACACACAGCATGGCCGTATGAACTGGACATCCTCAGGGTGTCCTCACTCCGCGGTCCCTGGCATCCTCCCTGTTTATTCGGCAGTCCCAATACCGGCATTTTCGGAAAGCCCATGAACAGGGCTTTCCAACCGTGTCAGATTTGTCAGTTTCCCGCCAATACTTTGGGAGATAAAGCCGTTGCTAAGTCTTGTTTTCTCTATGTTGCAGCTTCGTGTACAAAAGTGCCATAAGACAGGCGTTTGAAGCGCATTCGGAGCAGCCCCGCTCCGTGGTGATTTCAAGGCGGAAAATGGCCCTGGCTGGCCGGGAAAACCAGATTTTCGGATGCAAGACTATGGCAGCTAATTGCAGGTACAAGAAATTTCTCTCTAGCCCCATTATTTCTGGAGTTATTGGTCTTGGCGCTGCCGACTTCTTTTTCGGCGTTTTTTTAGCTGGCTTCGGTCCAGCACACACATAGCGGCCTTGGCTATTGATGACGTACACACAGCATGGCCGTATGAACTGGACATCCTTCAGGGTGTCCTCACTCCGCGGTCCCTGGCATCCTCCCTGTTTATCCGGCAGCCCCAAGACCGGCATTTTCGGAAAGCCCATGAACAGGGCTTTCCAACCGTGTCAGATTTGTCAGTTTCCCGCCAATACTTTGGGAGATAAAGCCGTTGCTAAGTCTTGTTTTCTCTATGTTGCAGCTTCGTGTACAAAAGTGCCATAAGACAGGCGTTTGAAGCGCATTCGGAGCAGCCCCGCTCCGTGGTGATTTCAAGGCGGAAAATGGCCCTGGCTGGCCGGGAAAACCAGATTTTCGGATGCAGGACTATGGCAGCTAACTGCAGGTACGAGAAATGTCTCTCTAGCCCCATTTTTTCTGCAGTTATTGGTCTTGGCGCTGCCGACTTCTTTTTTCGGCGTTTTAATAGCTGGCTTCGGTCCAGCACACTCATAGCGGCCTTTGCTATTGTTGACGTACACACAGCATGGCCGTATGAACTGGACATCCTCGGGGTGTCCTCACTCCACGGTCCCTGGCATCCTCCCTATTTGTCCGGCAGCCCCAAGACCGGCATTTTCGGAAAGCCCATGAACAGGGCCTTCCAACCGTGTCAGATTTGTCAGTTTCCCGCCAATACTTTGGGAGATAAAGCCGTTGCTAAGTCTTGGTTTATCTATGTTGCAACTTCGTGTACAAAAGTGCCATAAGACAGGCGTTTGAAGCGCATTCGGAGCAGCCCCGCTCCGTGGTGATTTCAAGGCGGAAAATGGCCCTGGCTGGCCGGGAAAACCAGATTTTCGGATGCAGGACTATGGCAGCTAACTGCAGGTACAAGAAATTTCTCTGTAGCCCCAGTATTTCTGGAAATATTAGTCTTGGCGCTGACGACTTCTTTTTTCGGCGTTTTTTTTAGCTGGCTTCGGTCCAGCACACACATAGCGGCCTTGGCTATTGTTGACGTACACACAGCATGGCCGTATGAACTGGACATTCTTGGGGTGTCCTCACTCCACGGTCCCTGGCATCCTCACTTTTTATTCGGCAGCCCCAAGACCGGCATTTTCGGAAAGCCCATGAACAGGGCTTTCCAACCGTGCCAGAGTTGTCAGTTTCCCGCCAATTGTTTGGGAGATAGAGCCGTTGGTAAGTCTTGTTTTCTCTATGTTGCAGCTTCGTGTACAAAAGTGCCATTAGACAGGCGTTTAAAGCGCATTCGGAGCAGCCCCGCTCCGTGGTGATTTCAAGGCGGAAGATGGCCCTGGCTGGCCGGGAAAACCAGATTTTCGGATGCAAGACTATGGCAGCTAACTGCAGGTACGAGAAATGTCTCTCTAGCCCCAGTATTTCTGGAGTTATTGGTCTTGGCGCTGCCGACTTCTTTTTTCGGCGTTTTAATAGTTGGCTTCGGTCCAGCACACTCATAGCGGCCTTTGCTATTGTTGACGTACACACAGCATGGCCGTATGAACTGGACATCCTCGGGGTGTCCTCACTCCACGGTCCCTGGCATCCTCCCTATTTATCCGGCAGCCCCAAGACCGGCATTTTCGGAAAGCCCATGAACAGGGCTTTCCAACCGTGTCAGATTTGTCAGTTTCCCGCCAATACTTTGGGAGATAAAGCCGTTGCTAAGTCTTGTTTTCTCTATATTGCAGCTTCGTGTACAAAAGTGCCATAAGACAGGCGTTTGAAGCGCATTCAGAGCAGCCCCGCTCCGTGGTGATTTCAAGGCGGAAAATGGCCCTGGCTGGCCGGGAAAACCAGATTTTCGGATGCAGGACTATGGCAGCTAATTGCAGGTACAAGAAATGTCTCTCTAGCCCCATTATTTCTGGAGTTATTGGTCTTGGCGCTGCCGACTTCTTTTTCGGCGTTTTTTTAGCTGGCTTCGGTCCAGCACACACATAGCGGCCTTGGCTATTGATGACGTACACACAGCATGGCCGTATGAACTGGACATCCTCAGGGTGTCCTCACTCCGCGGTCCCTGGCATCCTCCCTATTTATCCGGCAGCCCCAAGACCGGCATTTTCGGAAAGCCCATGAACAGGGCTTTCCAACCGTGTCAGATTTGTAAGTTTCGCGCCAATACTTTGGGAGATAGAGCCGTTGGTAAGTCTTGTTTCTCCATGTTGCAGCTTCGTGTACAAAAGTGCCATAAGACAGGCGTTTGAAGCGCATTCGGAGCAGCCCCGCTCCCTGGTGATTTCAAGGCGGAAGATGGCCCTGGCTGGCCGGAAAAACCAGATTTTCGGATGCAGGACTATGGCAGCTAACTGCAGGTACGAGAAATTTCTCTCTAGCCCTATTATTTCTGGAGTTATTGGTCTTGGTGCTGCCGACTTCTTTTTTCGGCGTTTTTTTAGCTGGCTTCGGTCCAGCACACTCATAGCGGCCTTTGCTATTGTTGACGTACACACAGCATGGCCGTATGAACTGGACATCCTCGGGGTGTCCTCACTCCACAGTCCCTGGCATTGTCCCTATTTGTTCGGCAGCCCCAATACCGGCATTTTCGGAAAGCCCATGAACAGGGCTTTCCAACCGTGTCAGACTTGTCAGTTTCCCGCCAATACTTTGGGAGATAGAGCCGTTGGTAAGTCTTGTTTTCTCTATGTTGCAGCTTCGTGTACAAAAGTGCCATAAGACAGGCGTTTGAAGCGCATTCGGAGCAGCCCCTCTCCCTGGTGATTTCAAGGCGGAAGATGGTCCTGGCTGGCCGGGAAAACCAGATTTTGGGATGCAGGACTTGGGCAGCTAACTGCAGGTACAAAAAATTTCTCTCTAGCCCCATTGTTTCTGGAGTTATTGGCCTAGACGCTGCCGACTTCTTTTTTCGGCGTTTTTTTTAGCTGGCTTCGGTCCAGCACACTCATAGCGGCCTTTGCTATTGTTGACGTTCACACAGCATGGCCGTATGAACTGGACATCCTCGGGGTGTCCTCACTCCACGGTCCCTGGCATCCTCCCTATTTATCCGGCAGCCCCAAGACCGGCATTTTCGGAAAGCCCATGAACAGGGCCTTCCAACCGTGTCAGATTTGTCAGTTTCCCGCCAATACTTTGGGAGATAAAGCCGTTGCTAAGTCTTGGTTTCTCTATGTTGCAACTTCGTGTACAAAAGTGCCATAAGACAGGCGTTTGAAGCGCATTCGGAGCAGCCCCGCTCCGTGGTGATTTCAAGGCGGAAAATGGCCCTGGCTGGCCGGGAAAACCAGATTTTCGGATGCAGGACTATGGCAGCTAACTGCAGGTACAAGAAATTTCTCTGTAGCCCCAGTATTTCTGGAAATATTAGTCTTGGCGCTGACGACTTCTTTTTTCGGCGTTTTTTTTTAGCTGGCTTCGGTCCAGCACACACATAGCGGCCTTGGCTATTGTTGACGTACACACAGCATGGCCGTATGAACTGGACATTCTTGGGGTGTCCTCACTCCACGGTCCCTGGCATCCTCACTATTTATTCGGCAGCCCCAAGACCGGCATTTTCGGAAAGCCCATGAACAGGGCTTTCCAACCGTGCCAGACTTGTCAGTTTCCCGCCAATTATTTGGGAGATAGAGCCGTTGGTAAGTCTTGTTTTCTCTATGTTGCAGCTTCGTGTACAAAAGTGCCATTAGACAGGCGTTTGAAGCGCATTCGGAGCAGCCCTGCTCCGTGGTGATTTCAAGGCGGAAGATGGCCCTGGCTGGCCGGGAAAACCAGATTTTCGGATGCAGGACTATGGCAGCTAACTGCAGGTACGAGAAATGTCTCTCTAGCCCCAGTATTTCTGGAGTTATTGGTCTTGGCGCTGCCGACTTCTTTTTTCGGCGTTTTAATAGTTGGCTTCGGTCCAGCACACTCATAGCGGCCTTTGCTATTGTTGACGTACACACAGCATGGCCGTATGAACTGGACATCCTCGGGGTGTCCTCACTCCACGGTCCCTGGCATCCTCCCTATTTATCCGGCAGCCCCAAGACCGGCATTTTCGGAAAGCCCATGAACAGGGCTTTCCAACCGTGTCAGATTTGTCAGTTTCCCGCCAATACTGTGGGAGATAAAGCCGTTGGTAAGTCTTGTTTTCTCTATGTTGCAGCTTCGTGTACAAAAGTGCCATTAGACAGGCGTTTGAAGCGCATTCGGAGCAGCCCCGCTCCGTGGTGTTTTCAAGGCGGAAAATGGCCCTGGCTGGCCGGGAAAACCAGATTTTCGGATGCAGGATTATGGCAGCTAACTGCAGGTACAAGAAATTTCTCTGTAGCCCCAGTATTTCTGGAAATATTGGTCTTGGCATTGCCGACTTCTTTTTTCGGCGTTTTTTTAGCTGGCTTCGGTCCAGCACACTCATAGCGGCCTTTGCTATTGTTGACGTACACACAGCATGGCCGTATGAACTGGACATTCTCGGGGTGTCCTCACTCCACGGTCCCTGGCATCCTCCCTATTTATCCGGCAGCCCCAAGACCAGCATTTTCGGAAAGCCCATCAACAGGACTTTCCAATCGTGTCAGATTTGTCAGTTTCCCGCCAATAGTTTGGGAGATAAAGCCGTTGCTAAGTCTTGTTTTCTCTATGTTGCAGCTTTGTGTACAAAAGTGCCATAAGACTGGCGTTTGAAGCGCATTCGGAGCAGCCCCGCTGCCTGGTGATTTCAAGGCGGAAGATGGCCCTTGCTGGCCGGGAAAACCAGATTTTCGGATGCAGGACTATGGCAGCTAACTGCAGGTACGAGAAATGTCTCTCTAGTCTCTCATTATTTCTGGAGTTATTGGTCTTGGCGCTGCCGACTTCTTTTTTCGGCGTTTTAATAGTTGGCTTCGGTCCAGCACACTCATAGCGGCCTTTGCTATTGTTGAAGTACACACAGCATGGCCGTATGAACTGGACATCCTCGGGGTGTCCTCACTCCACGGTCCCTGGCATCCTCCCTATTTATCCGGCAGTCCCAAGACCGGCATTTTCGGAAAGCCCATGAACAGGGCTTTCCAACCGTGTCAAATTTGTCAGTTTCCCGCCAATACTTTGGGAGATAAAGCTGTTGCTAAGTCTTGTTTTCTCTATGTTGCAGCTTCGTGTACAAAAGTGCCATAAGACAGGCGTTTGAAGCGCATTCGGAGCAACCCCGCTCCCTAATGATTTCAAGGCGGAAGATGGCCCTGGCTGGCCGGGAAAACCAGATTTCCGGATGCAGGACTTGGGCAGCTAACTGCAGGTACAAAAAATTTCTCTCTAGCCCCATTATTTCTGGAGTTATTGGCCTAGACGCTGCCGACTTCTTTTTTCGGCGTTTTTTTTAGCTGGCTTCGGTCCAGCACACTCATAGCGGCCTTTGCTATTGTTGACGTACACACAGCATGGCCGTATGAACTGGACATCCTCAGGGTGTCCTCACTCCGCTGTCCCTGGCATCCTCCCTGTTTATCCGGCAGTCCCAATACCGGCATTTTCGGAAAGCCCATGAACAGGGCTTTCCAACCGTGTCAGATTTGTCAGTTTCCCGCCAATACTTTGGGAGATAAAGCCGTTGCTAAGTCTTGTTTTCTCTATATTGCAGCTTCGTGTACAAAAGTGCCATAAGACAGGCGTTTGAAGCGCATTCAGAGCAGCCCCGCTCCGTGGTGATTTCAAGGCGGAAAATGGCCCTGGCTGGCCGGGAAAACCAGATTTTCGGATGCAGGACTATGGCAGCTAATTGCAGGTACAAGAAATGTCTCTCTAGCCCCATTATTTCTGGAGTTATTGGTCTTGGCGCTGCCGACTTCTTTTTCGGCGTTTTTTTAGCTGGCTTCGGTCCAGCACACACATAGCGGCCTTGGCTATTGATGACGTACACACAGCATGGCCGTATGAACTGGACATCCTCAGGGTGTCCTCACTCCGCGGTCCCTGGCATCCTCCCTATTTATCCGGCAGCCCCAAGACCGGCATTTTCGGAAAGCCCATGAACAGGGCTTTCCAACCGTGTCAGATTTGTAAGTTTCACGCCAATACTTTGGGAGATAGAGCCGTTGGTAAGTCTTGTTTCTCCATGTTGCAGCTTCGTGTACAAAAGTGCCATAAGACAGGCGTTTGAAGCGCATTCGGAGCAGCCCCGCTCCCTGGTGATTTCAAGGCGGAAGATGGCCCTGGCTGGCCGGAAAAACCAGATTTTCGGATGCAGGACTATGGCAGCTAACTGCAGGTACGAGAAATTTCTCTCTAGCCCTATTATTTCTGGAGTTATTGGTCTTGGTGCTGCCGACTTCTTTTTTTGGCGTTTTTTTAGCTGGCTTCGGTCCAGCACACTCATAGCGGCCTTTGCTATTGTTGACGTACACACAGCATGGCCGTATGAACTGGACATCCTCGGGGTGTCCTCACTCCACAGTCCCTGGCATTGTCCCTATTTGTTCGGCAGCCCCAATACCGGCATTTTCGGAAAGCCCATGAACAGGGCTTTCCAACCGTGTCAGACTTGTCAGTTTCCCGCCAATACTTTGGGAGATAGAGCCGTTGGTAAGTCTTGTTTTCTCTATGTTGCAGCTTCGTGTACAAAAGTGCCATAAGACAGGCGTTTGAAGCGCATTCAGAGCAGCCCCGCTCCCTGGTGATTTCAAGGCGGAAGATGGTCCTGGCTGGCCGGGAAAACCAGATTTTGGGATGCAGGACTTGGGCAGCTAACTGCAGGTACAAAAAATTTCTCTCTAGCCCCATTGTTTCTGGAGTTATTGGCCTAGACGCTGCCGACTTCTTTTTTCGGCGTTTTTTTTAGCTGGCTTCGGTCCAGCACACTCATAGCGGCCTTTGCTATTGTTGACGTACACACAGCATGGCCGTATGAACTGGACATCCTCAGGGTGTCCTCACTCCGCGGTCCCTGGCATCCTCCCTGTTTATCCGGCAGTCCCAAGACCGGCATTTTCGGAAAGCCCATGAACAGGGCTTTCCAACCGCGTCAGATTTGTCAGTTTCCCGCCAATACTTTGGGAGATAAAGCCGTTGCTAAGTCTTGTTTTCTCTATGTTGCAGCTTCGTGTACAAAAGTGCCATAAGACAGGCGTTTGAAGCGCATTCGGAGCAGCCCCGCTCCGTGGTGTTTTCAAGGCGGAAAATGGCCCTGGCTGGCCGGGAAAACCAGATTTTCGGATGCAGGACTATGGCAGCTAACTGCAGGTACAAGAAATTTCTCTGTAGCCCCAGTATTTCTGGAAATATTGGTCTTGGCATTGCCGACTTCTTTTTTCGGCGTTTTTTTAGCTGGCTTCGGTCCAGCACACTCATAGCGGCCTTTGCTATTGTTGACGTACACACAGCATGGCCGTATGAACTGGACATTCTCGGGGTGTCCTCACTCCACGGTCCCTGGCATCCTCCCTATTTATCCGGCAGCCCCAAGACCAGCATTTTCGGAAAGCCCATCAACAGGACTTTCCAATCGTGTCAGATTTGTCAGTTTCCCGCCAATAGTTTGGGAGATAAAGCCGTTGCTAAGTCTTGTTTTCTCTATGTTGCAGCTTTGTGTACAAAAGTGCCATAAGACTGGCGTTTGAAGCGCATTCGGAGCAGCCCCGCTGTCTGGTGATTTCAAGGCGGAAGATGGCCCTTGCTGGCCGGGAAAACCAGATTTTCGGATGCAGGACTATGGCAGCTAACTGCAGGTACGAGAAATGTCTCTCTAGCCCCATTATTTCTGGAGTTATTGGTCTTGGCGCTGCCGACTTCTTTTTTCGGCGTTTTAATAGTTGGCTTCGGTCCAGCACACTCATAGCGGCCTTTGCTATTGTTGACGTACACACAGCATGGCCGTATGAACTGGACATCCTCGGGGTGTCCTCGCTCCACGGTCCCTGGCATCCTCCCTATTTATCCGGCAGTCCCAAGACCGGCATTTTCGGAAAGCCCATGAACAGGGCTTTCCAACCGTGTCAAATTTGTCAGTTTCCCGCCAATACTTTGGGAGATAAAGCTGTTGCTAAGTCTTGTTTTCTCTATGTTGCAGCTTCGTGTACAAAAGTGCCATAAGACAGGCGTTTGAAGCGCATTCGGAGCAACCCCTCTCCCTAATGATTTCAAGGCGGAAGATGGCCCTGGCTGGCCGGGAAAACCAGATTTCCGGATGCAGGACTTGGGCAGCTAACTGCAGGTACAAAAAATTTCTCTCTAGCCCCATTATTTCTGGAGTTATTGGCCTAGACGCTGCCGACTTCTTTTTTCGGCGTTTTTTTTTAGCTGGCTTCGGTCCAGCACACTCATAGCGGCCTTTGCTATTGTTGACGTACACACAGCATGGCCGTATGAACTGGACATCCTCAGGGTGTCCTCACTCCGCTGTCCCTGGCATCCTCCCTGTTTATCCGGCAGTCCCAAGACCGGCATTTTCGGAAAGCCCATGAACAGGGCTTTCCAACCGTGTCAGATTTGTCAGTTTCCCGCCAATACTTTGGGAGATAAAGCCGTTGCTAAGTCTTGTTTTCTCTAGGTTGCAGCTTCGTATACAAAAGTGCCATAAGACAGGCGTTTGAAGCGCATTCGGAGCAGCCCCGCTCCCTGGTGATTTCAAGGCGGAAAATGGCCCTGGCTGGCCGGGAAAACCAGATTTTCGGATGCAGGACCTTGGCAGCTAACTGCAGGTACAAGAAATTTCTCTGTAGCCCCAGTATTTCTGGAAATATTGGTCTTGGCGCTGCCGACTTCTTTTTTCGGCGTTTTTTTAGCTGGCTTCGGTCCAGCACACTCATAGCGGCCTTTGCTATTGTTGACGTACACACAGCATGGCCGTATGAACTGGACATTCTCGGGGTGTCCTCACTCCACGGTCCCTGGCATCCTCCCTATTTATTCGGCAGCCCCAAGACCGGCATTTTCGGAAAGCCCATGAACAGGGCTTTCCAACCGTGCCAGACTTGTCAGTTTCCCGCCAATTATTTTGGAGATAGAGCCGTTGGTAAGTCTTGTTTTCTCTATGTTGCAGCTTCGTGTACAAAAGTGCCATTAGACAGGCGTTTGAAGCGCATTCGGAGCAGCCCCGCTCCCTGGTGATTTCAAGGCGGAAAATGGCCCTGGCTGGCCGGGAAAACCAGATTTTCGGATGCAGGACTATGGCAGCTAACTGCAGGTACGAGAAATGTCTCTCTAGCCCCATTATTTCTGGAGTTATTGGTCTTGGCGCTGCCGACTTCTTTTTTCGGCGTTTTAATAGTTGGCTTCGGTCCAGCACACTCATAGCGGCCTTTGCTATTGTTGACGTACACACAGCATGGCCGTATGAACAAGACATCCTCGGGGTGTCCTCACTCCACGGTCCCTGGCATCCTCCCTATTTATCCGGCAGCCCCAAGACCGGCATTTTCGGAAAGCCCATGAACAGGGCTTTCCAACCGTGTCAGATTTATCAGTTTCCCGCCAATACTTTGGGAGATAAAGCCGTTGCTAAGTCTTGTTTTCTCTATGTTGCAGCTTCGTGTACAAAAGTGCCATAAGACAGGCGTTTGAAGCGCATTCGGAGCAGCCCCGCTCCGTGGTGATTTCAAGGCGGAAAATGGCCCTGGCTGGCCGGGAAAACCAGATTTTCGGATGCAGGACTATGGCAGCTAATTGCAGGTACAAGAAATGTCTCTCTAGCCCCATTATTTCTGGAGTTATTGGTCTTGGCGCTGCCGACTTCTTTTTCGGCGTTTTTTTAGCTGGCTTCGGTCCAGCACACACATAGCGGCCTTGGCTATTGATGACGTACACACAGCATGGCCGTATGAACTGGACATCCTCAGGGTGTCCTCACTCCGCGGTCCCTGGCATCCTTCCTATTTATCCGGCAGCCCCAAGACCGGCATTTTCGGAAAGCCCATGAACAGGGCTTTCCAACCGTTTCAGATTTGTAAGTTTCCCGCCAATACTTTGGGAGATAGAGCCGTTGGTAAGTCTTGTTTCTCCATGTTGCAGCTTCGTGTACAAAAGTGCCATAAGACAGGCGTTTGAAGCGCATTCGGAGCAGCCCCGCTCCCTGGTGATTTCAAGGCGGAAGATGGCCCTGGCTGGCCGGAAAAACCAGATTTTCGGATGCAGGACTATGGCAGCTAACTGCAGGTACGAGAAATTTCTCTCTAGCCATATTATTTCTGGAGTTATTGGTCTTGGTGCTGCCGACTTCTTTTTTCGGCGTTTTTTTAGCTGGCTTCGGTCCAGCACACTCATAGCGGCCTTTGCTATTGTTGACGTACACACAGCATGGCCGTATGAACTGGACATCCTCGGGGTGTCCTCACTCCACAGTCCCTGGCATTGTCCCTATTTGTTCGGCAGCCCCAATACCGGCATTTTCGGAAAGCCCATGAACAGGGCTTTCCAACCGTGTCAGACTTGTCAGTTTCCCGCCAATACTTTGGGAGATAGAGCCGTTGGTAAGTCTTGTTTTCTCTATGTTGCAGCTTCGTGTACAAAAGTGCCATAAGACAGGCGTTTGAAGCGCATTCGGAGCAGCCCCGCTCCCTGGTGATTTCAAGGCGGAAGATGGTCCTGGCTGGCCGGGAAAACCAGATTTTGGGATGCAGGACTTGGGCAGCTAACTGCAGGTACAAAAAATTTCTCTCTAGCCCCATTGTTTCTGGAGTTATTGGCCTAGACGCTGCCGACTTCTTTTTTCGGCGTTTTTTTTTAGCTGGCTTCGGTCCAGCACACTCATAGCGGCCTTTGCTATTGTTGACGTACACACAGCATGGCCGTATGAACTGGACAAATCAGGGTGTCCTCACTCCGCGGTCCCTGGCATCCTCCCTGTTTATCCGGCAGTCCCAAGACCGGCATTTTCGGAAAGCCCATGAACAGGGCTTTCCAACCGTGTCAGATTTGTCAGTTTCCCGCCAATACTTTGGGAGATAAAGCCGTTGCTAAGTCTTGTTTTCTCTAGGTTGCAGCTTCGTATACAAAAGTGCCATAAGACAGGCGTTTGAAGCGCATTCGGAGCAGCCCCGCTCCCTGGTGATTTCAAGGCGGAAAATGGCCCTGGCTGGCCGGGAAAACCAGATTTTCGGATGCAGGACCTTGGCAGCTAACTGCAGGTACAAGAAATTTCTCTGTAGCCCCAGTATTTCTGGAAATATTGGTCTTGGCGCTGCCGACTTCTTTTTTCGGCGTTTTTTTAGCTGGCTTCGGTCCAGCACACTCATAGCGGCCTTTGCTATTGTTGACGTACACACAGCATGGCCGTATGAACTGGACATTCTCGGGGTGTCCTCACTCCACGGTCCCTGGCATCCTCCCTATTTATTCGGCAGCCCCAAGACCGGCATTTTCGGAAAGCCCATGAACAGGGCTTTCCAACCGTGCCAGACTTGTCAGTTTCCCGCCAATTATTTTGGAGATAGAGCCGTTGGTAAGTCTTGTTTTCTCTATGTTGCAGCTTCGTGTACAAAAGTGCCATTAGACAGGCGTTTGAAGCGCATTCGGAGCAGCCCCGCTCCCTGGTGATTTCAAGGCGGAAAATGGCCCTGGCTGGCCGGGAAAACCAGATTTTCGGATGCAGGACTATGGCAGCTAACTGCAGGTACGAGAAATGTCTCTCTAGCCCCATTATTTCTGGAGTTATTGGTCTTGGCGCTGCCGACTTCTTTTTTCGGCGTTTTAATAGTTGGCTTCGGTCCAGCACACTCATAGCGGCCTTTGCTATTGTTGACGTACACACAGCATGGCCGTATGAACTGGACATCCTCGGGGTGTCCTCACTCCACGGTCCCTGGCATCCTCCCTATTTATCCGGCAGCCCCAAGACCGGCATTTTCGGAAAGCCCATGAACAGGGCTTTCCAACCGTGTCAGATTTGTCAGTTTCCCGCCAATACTTTGGGAGATAAAGCCGTTGCTAAGTCTTGTTTTCTCTATGTTGCAGCTTCGTGTACAAAAGTGCCATAAGACAGGCGTTTGAAGCGCATTCGGAGCAGCCCCGCTCCGTGGTGATTTCAAGGCGGAAGATGGTCCTGGCTGGCCGGGAAAACCAGATTTTGGGATGCAGGACTATGGCAGCTAATTGCAGGTACGAGAAATTTCTCTCTAGCCCCATTATTTCTGGAGTTAATGGTCTTGGCGCTGCCGACTTCTTTTTCGGCGTTTTTTTAGCTGGCTTCGGTCCAGCACACACATAGCGGCCTTGGCTATTGTTGACGTACACACAGCATGGCCGTGTGAACTGGACATCCTCAGGGTGTCCTAACTCCGCTGTCCCTGGCATCCTCCCTGTTTATTCGGCAGTCCCAAGACCGGCATTTTCGGAAAGCCCATGAACAGGGCTTTCCAACCGTGTCAGATTTGTCAGTTTCCCGCCAATACTTTGGGAGATAAAGCCGTTGCTAAGTCTTGTTTTCTCTATGTTGCAGCTTCGTGTACAAAAGTGCCATAAGACAGGCGTTTGAAGCGCATTCGGAGCAGCCCCGCTCCGTGGTGATTTCAAGGCGGAAAATGGCCCTGGCTGGCCGGGAAAACCAGATTTTGGGATGCAGGACTATGGCAGCTAATTGCAGGTACAAGAAATGTCTCTCTAGCCCCATTATTTCTGGAGTTATTGGTCTTGGTGCTGCCGACTTCTTTTTTCGGCGTTTTTTTAGCTGGCTTTGGTCCAGCACACTCATAGCGGCCTTTGCTATTGTTGACGTACACACAGCATGGCCGTATGAACTGGACATCCTCGGGGTGTCCTCACTCCACAGTCCCTGGCATCGTCCCTATTTGTTCGGCAGCCCCAATACCGGCATTTTCGGAAAGCCCATGAACAGGGCTTTCCAACCGTGTCAGATTTGTCAGTTTCCCGCCAATACTTTGGGAGATAAAGCCGTTGCTAAGTCTTGTTTTCTCTATGTTGCAGCTTCGTGTACAAAAGTGCCATAAGACAGGCGTTTGAAGCGCATTCGGAGCAGCCCCGCTCCCTGGTGATTTCAAGGCGGAAAATGGCCCTGGCTGGCCGGGAAAACCAGATTTTCGGATGCAGGACTATGGCAGCTAACTGCAGGTACAAGAAATTTCTCTGTAGCCCCAGTATTTCTGGAAATATTGGTCTTGGCGCTGACGACTTCTTTTTTCGGCGTTTTTTTTAGCTGGCTTTGGTCCAGCACACACATAGCGGCCTTGGCTATTGTTGACATACACACAGCATGGCCGTATGAACTGGACATTCTCGGGGTGTCCTCACTCCACGGTCCCTGGCATCCTCCCTATTTATTCGGCAGCCCCAAGACCGGCATTTTCGGAAAGCCCATGAACAGGGCTTTCCAACCGTGCCAGACTTGTCAGTTTCCCGCCAATTATTTGGGAGATAGAGCCGTTGGTAAGTCTTGTTTTCTCTATGTTGCAGCTTCGTGTACAAAAGTGCCATTAGACAGGCGTTTGAAGCGCATTCGGAGCAGCCCCACTCCCTGGTGATTTCAAGGCGGAAGATGGCCCTGGCTGGCCGGGAAAACCAGATTTTTGGATGCAGGACTATGGCAGCTAACTGCAGGTACGAGAAATGTCTCTCTAGCCCCATTATTTCTGGAGTTATTGGTCTTGGCGCTGCCGACTTCTTTTATCGGCGTTTTTTTAGCTGGCTTCGGTCCAGCACACTCATAGCGGCCTTTGCTATTGTTGACGTACACACAGCATGGCCGTATGAACTGGACATCCTCGGGGTGTCCTCACTCCACGGTCCCTGGCATCCTCCCTATTTATCCGGCAGCCCCAAGACCAGCATTTTCGGAAAGCCCATCAACAGGACTTTCCAATCGTGTCAGATTTGTCAGTTTCCCGCCAATACTTTGGGAGATAAAGCCGTTGCTAAGTCTTGTTTTCTCTATGTTGCAGCTTCGTGTACAAAAGTGCCATAAGACAGGCGTTTGAAGCGCATTCGGAGCAGCCCCGCTGCCTGGTGATTTCAAGGCGGAAGATGGCCCTTGCTGGCCGGGAAAACCAGATTTTCGGATGAAGGACTATGGCAGCTAACTGCAGGTACGAGAAATGTCTCTCTAGCCCCATTATTTCTGGAGTTATTGGTCTTGGCGCTGCCGACTTCTTTTTTTGGCGTTTTAATAGTTCGCTTCGGTCCAGCACACTCATAGCGGCCTTTGCTATTGTTGACGTACACACAGCATGGCCGTATGAACTGGACATCCTCGGGGTGTCCTCACTCCACGGTCCCTGGCATCCTCCCTATTTCTCCAGGAGCCCCAAGACCGGCATTTTCGGAAAGCCCATGAACAGGGCTTTCCAACCGTGTCAAATTTGTCAGTTTCCCGCCAATACTTTGGGAGATAAAGCTGTTGCTAAGTCTTGGTTTCTCTATGTTGCAGCTTCGTGTACAAAAGTGCCATAAGACAGGCGTTTGAAGCGCATTCGGAGCAGCCCCGCTCCCTAATGATTCCAAGGCGGAAGATGGTCCTGGCTGGCCGGGAAAACCAGATTTTGGGATGCAGGACTATGGCAGCTAATTGCAGGTACAAGAAATTTCTCTCTAGCCCCATTATTTCTGGAGTTATTGGTCTTGGCGCTGCCGACTTCTTTTTCGGCGTTTTTTTTTAGCTGGCTTCGGTCCAGCACACACATAGCGGCCTTGGCTATTGTTGACGGACACACAGCATGGCCGTATGAACTGGACATCCTCAGGGTGTCCTCACTCCGCGGTCCCTGGCATCCTCCCTGTTTATCCGGCAGTCCCAAAACCGGCATTTTCGGAAAGCCCATGAACAGGGCTTTCCAACCGTGTCAGATTTGTCAGTTTCCCGCCAATACTTTGGGAGATAAAGCCGTTGCTAAGTCTTGGTTTCTCTATGTTGCAGCTTCGTGTACAAAAGTGCCATAAGACAGGCGTTTGAAGCGCATTCGGAGCAGCCCCGCTCCGTGGTGATTTCAAGGCGGAAAATGGCCCTGGCTGGCCGGGAAAACCAGATTTTCGGATGCAGGACTATGGCAGCTAACTGCAGGTACGAGAAATGTCTCTCTAGCCCCATTATTTCTGGAGTTATTGGCCTAGACGCTGCCGATTTCTTTTTTCGGCGTTTTTTTAGCTGGCTTCGGTCCAGCACACTCATAGCGGCCTTTGCTATTGTTGACGTACACACAGCATGGCCGTATGAACTGGACATTCTCGGGGTGTCCTCACTCCACGGTCCCTGGCATCCTCCCCATTTGTTCGGCAGCCCCAAGACCGGCATTTTCGGAAAGCCCATGAACAGGGCTTTCAAACCGTGTCAGACTTGTCAGTTTCCCGCCAATACTTTGGGAGATAGAGCCGTTGGTAAGTCTTGTTTTCTCTATGTTTCAGCTTCGTGTACAAAAGTGCCATAAGACAGGCGTTTGAAGCGCATTCGGAGCAGCCCCGCTCCCTGGTGATTTCAAGGCGGAAGATGGCCCTGGCTGGCCGGGAAAACCAGATTTTCGGATGCAGGACTATGGCAGCTAACTGCAGGTACGAGAAATTTCTCTCTAGCCATATTATTTCTGGAGTTATTGGTCTTGGTGCTGCCGACTTCTTTTTTCGGCGTTTTTTTAGCTGGCTTCGGTCCAGCACACTCATAGCAGCCTTTGCTATTGTTGACGTACACACAGCATGGCCGTATGAACTGGACATCCTCGGGGTGTCCTCACTCCACAGTCCCTGGCATTGTCCCTATTTGTTCGGCAGCACCAATACGGGCATTTTCGGAAAGCCCATGAACAGGGCTTTCCAACCGTGTCAGACTTGTCAGTTTCCCGCCAATACTTTGGGAGATAGAGCCGTTGGTAAGTCTTGTTTTCTCTATGTTGCAGCTTCGTGTACAAAAGTGCCATAAGACAGGCGTTTGAAGCGCATTCGGAGCAGCCCCGCTCCCTGGTGATTTCAAGGCGGAAGATGGTCCTGGCTGGCCGGGAAAACCAGATTTTGGGATGCAGGACTTGGGCAGCTAACTGCAGGTACAAAAAATTTCTCTCTAGCCCCATTGTTTCTGGAGTTATTGGCCTAGACGCTGCCGACTTCTTTTTTCGGCGTTTTTTTTAGCTGGCTTCGGTCCAGCACACTCATAGCGGCCTTTGCTATTGTTGACGTACACACAGCATGGCCGTATGAACTGGACATCCTCGGGGTGTCCTCACTCCACGGTCCCTGGCATCCTCCCTATTCATCCGGCAGCCCCAAGACCGGCATTTTCAAAAAGCCCATGAACAGGGCTTTCCAACCGTGTCAAATTTGTCAGTTTCCCGCCAATACTTTGGGAGATAGAGCCGTTGGTTAGTCTTGTTTTCTCTATTTTGCAGCTTCGTGTACAAAAGTGCCATTAGACAGGCGTTTGAAGCGCATTCGGAGCAGCCCCGCTCCCTGGTGATTTCAAGGCGGAAAATGGCCCTGGCTGGCCGGGAAAACCAGATTTTCGGATGCAGGACTATGGCAGCTAACTGCAGGTACGAGAAATTTCTCTCTAGCCTAATTATTTCTGGAGTTATTGGTCTTGGCGCTGACGACTTCTTTTTTCGGCGTCTTTTTTAGCTGGCTTCGGTCCAGCACACTCATAGCGGCCTTTGCTATTGTTGACGTACACACAGCATGGCCGTATGAACTGGACATCCTCGGGGTGTCCTCACTCCACGGTCCGTGGCATCCTCCCTATTCATCCGGCAGCCCCAAGACCGGCAATTTCGGAAAGCCCTCGAACAGGGCTTTCCAACCGTGTCAAATTTGTCAGTTTCCCGCCAATACTTTGGGAGATAAAGCCGTTGCTAAGTCTTGTTTTCTCTATGTTGCAGCTTCGTGTACAAAAGTGCCATAAGACAGGCGTTTGAAGCGCATTCGGAGCAGCCCCGCTTTTTGGTGATTTCAAGGCGGAAGATGGCCCTGGCTGGCTGGGAAAACCAGATTTTGGGATGCAGGACTATGGCAGCTAATTGCAGGTACGAGAAATGTCTTTCTAGCCCCATTATTTCTGGAGTTATTGGTCTTGGCGCTGCCGACTTCTTTTTTCGGCGTTTTTTTTAGCTGGCTTCGGTCCAGCACACACATAGCGGCCTTGGCTATTGTTGACGTACACACAGCATGGCCGTATGAACTCGACATCCTCAGGGTGTCCTCACTCCGCGGTCCCTGGCATCCTCCCTGTTTATCTGGCAGCCCCACGACCGGCATTTTCGGAAAGCCCATGAACAGGGCTTTCCAACCGTGTCAGACTTGTCAGTTTCCCGCCAATACTTTGGGAGATAGAGCCGTTGGTAAGTCTTGTTTTCTCTATGTTGCAGCTTCGTGTACAAAAGTGCCATAAGACAGGCGTTTCAAGCCCATTCGGAGCAGCCCCGCTCCCTGGTGATTTCAAGGCGGAAGATGGCCCTGGCTGGCTGGGAAAACCAGATTTTTGGATGCAGGACTATGGCAGCTAACTACAGGTACAAGAAATTTCTCTCTAGCCCCATTATTTCTGGAGTTAATGGCCTAGACGCTGCCGACTTCTTTTTTCGGCGTCTTTTTTAGCTGGCTTCGGTCCAGCACACACATAGTGGCCTTGGCTATTGTTGACGTACACACAGCATGGCCGTATGAACTGGACATCCTCGGGGTGTCCTCACTCCGTGGTCCCTGGCATCCTCCCCGTTTATCCGTCAGCCCCAAGACCGGCATTTTCGGAAAGCCCATGAACAGGGCTTTCCAACCGTGTCAGATTTGTCAGTTTCCCGCCAATACTTTGGGAGATAAAGCCGTTGGTAAGTCTTGTTTTCTCTATTTTGCAGCTTCGTGTACAAAAGTGCCATAAGACAGGCGTTTCAAGCCCATTCGGAGCAGCCCTGCTCCCTGCTGATTTCAAGGCGGAAGATGGCCCTGGCTGGCTAGGAAAACCAGATTTTCGGATGCAGGACTATTGCAGCTAACTGCAGGTACAAGAAATTTCTCTCTAGCCCCATTATTTCTGGAGTTAATGGCCTAGACGCTGCCGACTTCTTTTTTCGGCGTTTTTTTTAGCTGGCTTCGGTCCAGCACACACATAGTGGCCTTGGCTATTGTTGACGTACACACAGCATGGCCGTATGAACTGGACATCCTTGGGGTGTCCTCACTCCGTGGTCCCTAGCATCCTCCCTGTTTATCCGTCAGCCCCAAGACCGGCATTTTCGGAAAGCCCATGAACAGGGCTTTCCAACCGTGTTAGACTTGTCAGTTTCCCGCCAATACTTTGGGAGATAGAGCCGTTGGTAAGTCTTGTTTTCTCCATGTTGCAGCTTCGTGTACAAAAGTGCCATATGACAGGTGTTTGAAGCGCATTCGGAGCAGCCCCGCTCCCTGCTGATTTCAAGGCGGAAGATGGCCCTGGCTGGCCGGGAAAACCAGATTTTCGGATGCAGGACTATGGCAGCTAACTGCAGGTACAAGAAATTTCCCTCTAACCCCATTATTTCTGGAGTTATTGGTCTTGGAGCTGCCGACTTCTTTTTTCGGCGTTTTTTTAGCTGGCTTCGGTCCAGCACACACATAGCGGCCTTGGCTATTGTTGACGTACACACAGCATGGCCGTATGAACTGGACATCTTCGGGGTGTCCTCACTCCGCGGTCCCTGGCATCCTCCCTGTTTATCCGGCAGCCCCAAGACCGGCATTTTCGGAAAGCCCATGAACAGGGCTTTCCAACCGTGTCAGACTTGTCAGTTTCCCGCCCATACTTTGGGAGATAGAGCCGTTGGTAAGTCTTGTTTTCTCTATGTTGCAGCTTCGTATACAAAAGTGCCTTAAGACAGGCGTTTGAAGCGCATTCGGAGCAGCCCCGCTCCCTGCTGATTTCAAGGCGGAAGATGGCCCTGGCTGGCCGGGAAAACTAGATTTTCGGATGCAAGACTATGGCAGCTAACTGCAGGTACGAGAAATTTCTCTTTAGCCCCATTATTTCTGGAGTTATTGGTTTTGGCGCTGCCGACTTCTTTTTTCGGCGTTTTTTTAGCTGGCTTCGGTCCAGCACAATCATAGCGGCCTTGGTTATTGTTGACGTACACACAGCATGGCCGTATGAACTGGACATCCTCGGGGTGTCTTCATTCCACGGTCCCTGGCATCCTCCCTATTTATCCGGCAGCCCCAAGACCGGCATTTTCAGAAAGCCCATGAACAGGGCTTTCCAACCGTGTCAGACTTGTCAGTTTACCGCCAATACTTTGGGAGATAGAGCCGTTTGTAAGTCTTGTTTTCTCTATGTTGCAGCTTCGTGTACAAAAGTGCCATAAGACAGGCGTTTGAAGCGCATTCGGAGCAGCCCCGCTCCCTGCTGATTTCAAGGCGGAAAATGGCCCTGGCTGGCCGGGAAAACCAGATTTTCGGATGCAGTACTATGGCAGCTAACTGCAGGTACGAGAAATTTCTCTCTAGCCCCATTATTTCTGGAGTTATTGGCCATGGCGCTGCCGACTTCTTTTTTCGGCGTTTTTTTAGCTGGCTTCGGTCCAGCACACTCATAGCGGCCTTTGCTATTGTTGACGTACACACAGCATGGCCGTATGAACTGGACATCCTCGGGGTGTCCTCACTCCACGGTCCCTGGCATCCTATCTATTTATACGGTAGCCCCAAGACCGGCATTTTCGGAAAGCCCATGAACAGGGCTTTCCAACCGTGTCAGACTTGTCAGTTTCCCGCCAATACTTTGGGAGATAGAGCTGTTGGTAAGTCTTGTTTCCTCTATGTTGCAGCTTCGTGTACAAAAGTGCCCTAAGACAGGCGTTTGAAGCGCATTCGGAGCAGCACAGCTCCCTGCTGATTTCAAGGCGGAAAATGGCCCTGGCTGGCCGGGAAGACCAGATTTCCGGATGCAGGACTATAGCAGCTAACTGCAGGTACAAAACATTTCTCTCTAGCCCCAATATTTCCGGAGTTATTGGTGTTGGCGCTGCCGACTTCTTTTTTCGGCGTTTTTTTTAGCTGGCTTTGGTCCAGCACACACATAGCGGCCTTGGCTACTGTTGACGTACACACAGCATGGCCGTATGAACTGGACATCCTCGGGGTGTCCTCACTCCACGGTCCCTGGCATCCTCCCTGTTTACCCGGCAGCCCCAAGACCGGCATTTTCGGAAAGCCCATGAACAGGGCTTTCCAACCGTGTCAGACTTGTCAGTTTACCGCCAATACTTTGGGAGATAGAGCCGTTTGTAAGTCTTGTTTTCTCTATGTTGCAGCTTCGTGTACAAAAGTGCCATAAGACAGGCGTTTGAAGCGCATTCGGAGCAGCCCCGCTCCCTGCTGATTTCAAGGCGGAAGATGGCCCTGGCTGGCCGGGAAAACCAGATTTTCGGATGCAGGACAATGGCAGCTAACTGCAGGTACAAGAAATTTCCCTCTAGCCCCATTATTTCTGGAGTTATTGGTCTTGGCGCTGCCGACTTCTTTTTTCGGCGTTTTTTTAGCTGGCTTCGGTCCAGCACACACATAGCGGCCTTGGCTATTGTTGACGTACACACAGCATGGCCGTATGAACTGGACATCTTCGGGGTGTCCTCACTCCACGGTCCCTGGCATCCTCCCTATTTATCCGGCAACCCCAAGACCGGCATTTTCGAAAAGCCCATGAACAGTGCTTTCCAACCGTGTCTGATTTGTCAGTTTCCCGCCAATACTTTGGGAGATAAAGCCGTTGGTAAGTCTTGTTTTCTCTATGTTGCAGCTTCGTGTACAAAAGTGCCATAAGACAGGCGTTTGAAACGCATTCGGAGCAACTCCGCTCCCTCGTGATTTCAAGGCGGAAGATGGCCCGGCTTCCGGGAAAACCAGATTTTCGGATGCAGGACTATGGCAGCTAACTGCAGGTACGAGAAATTTCTCTCTAGCCCCATTATTTCTGGAGTTATTGGTCTTGGCGCTGCCGACTTCTTTTTTCGGCGTTTTTTTTTAGCTGGCTTCGGTCCAGCACACACATAGCGGCCTTGGCTATTGTTGACGTACACACAGCATGGCCGTATGAACTGGACATCCTCGGGGTGTCTTCACTCCACGGTCCCTGGCATCCTCCCTTTTTATCCGGCTGCCCCAAGACCGGCATTTTCAGAAAGCCCATGAACAGGGCTTTCCAACCGTGTCAGACTTGTCAGTTTACCGCCAATACTTTGGGAGATAGAGCCGTTTGTAAGTCTTGTTTTCTCTATGTTGCAGCTTCGTGTACAAAAGTGCCATAAGACAGGCGTTTGAAGCGCATTCGGAGCAGCCCCGCTCCCTGCTGATATCAAGGCGGAAGATGGCCCTGGCTGGCCGGGAAAACCAAATTTTCGGATGCAGTACTATGGCAGCTAACTGCAGGTACGAGAAATTTCTCTCTAGCCCCATTATTTCTGGAGTGATTGGCCATGGCGCTGCCGACTTCTTTTTTCGGCGTTTTTTTAGCTGGCTTCGGTCCAGCACACTCATAGCGGCCTTTGCTATTGTTGACGTACACACAGCATGGCCGTATGAACTGGACATCCTCGGGGTGTCCTCACTCCACGGTCCCTGGCATCCTTTCTATTTATACGGTAGCCCCAAGACCGGCATTTTCGGAAAGCCCATGAACAGGGCTTTCCAACCGTGTCCGACTTGTCAGTTTCCCGCCAATACTTTGGGAGATAGAGCTGTTGGTAAGTCTTGTTTCCTCTATGTTGCAGCTTCGTGTACAAAAGTGCCCTAAGACAGGCGTTTGAAGCGCATTCGGAGCAGCCCCGCTCCCTGCTGATTTCAAGGCGGAAAATGGCCCTGGCTGGCCGGGAAGACCAGTTTTCCGGATGCAGGACTATAGCAGCTAACTGCAGGTACAAAACATTTCTCTCTAGCCCCAATATTTCCGGAGTTATTGGTCTTGGCGCTGCCGACTTCTTTTTTCGGCGTTTTTTTTAGCTGGCTTTGGTCCAGCACACACAAAGCGGCCTTGGCTACTGTTGACGTACACACAGCATGGCCGTATGAACTGGACATCCTCGGGGTGTCCTCACTCCACGGTCCCTGGCATCCTCCCTGTTTATCTGGCAGCCCCAAGACCGGCATTTTCGGAAAGCCCATGAACAGGGCTTTCCAACCGTGTCAGACTTGTCAGTTTCCCGCCAATACTTTGGGAGATAGAGCCGTTGGTAAGTCTTGTTTTCTCTATGTTGCAGCTTCGTGTACAAAAGTGCCATAAGACAGGCGTTTGAAGCGCATTCGGAGCAGCCCCACTCCCTGCTGATTTCAAGGCGGAAGATGGCCCTGGCTGGCCGGGAAAACCAGATTTTCGGATGCAGGACTATGGCAGCTAACTGCAGGTACAAGAAATTTCCCTCTAGCCCCATTATTTCTGGAGTTATTGGTCTTGGCGCTGCCGACTTCTTTTTTCGGCGTTTTTTTAGCTGGCTTCGGTCCAGCACACACATAGCGGCCTTGGCTATTGTTGACGTACACACAGCATGGCCGTATGAACTGGACATCTTCGGGGTGTCCTCACTCCACGGTCCCTGGCATCCTCCCTATTTATCCGGCAACCCCAAGACCGGCATTTTCGAAAAGCACATGAACAGTGCTTTCCAACCGTGTCTGATTTGTCAGTTTCCCGCCAATACTTTGGGAGATAAAGCCGTTGGTAAGTCTTGTTTTCTCTATGTTGCAGCTTCGTTTACAAAAGTGCCATAAGACAGGCGTTTGAAACGCATTCGGAGCAACCCCGCTCCCTCGTGATTTCAAGGCGGAAGATGACCCGGCTTGCCGGGAAAACCAGATTTTCGGATGCAGGACTATGGCAGCTAACTGCAGGTACGAGAAATTTCTCTCTAGCCCCATTATTTCTGGAGTTATTGGTCTTGGCGCTGCCGACTTCTTTTTTCGGCGTTTTTTTTAGCTGGCTTCGGTCCAGCACACACATAGCGGCCTTGGCTATTGTTCACGTACACACAGCATGGCCGTATGAACTGGACATCCTCGGGGTGTCCTCACTCCACGGTCCCTGCTGATTTCAAGGCGGAAGATGGCCCTAGCTGGCCGGGAAAACCAGATTTCCGGATGCAGATCTATAACAGCTAACTGCAGGTACGAGAAATTTCTTTCTTGCCCCATTATTTCTGGAGTTATTGGTCTTGGCGCTGCCGACTTCTTTTTTTTCGGCGATTTTTTAGCTGGCTTCGGTCCAGCACACTCATAGCGGCCTTTGCTATTGTTGACGTACACACAGCATGGCCGTATTAACTGGACATCCTTGGGGTGTCCTCACTCCACGGTCCCTGGCATCCTTCCTGTTTTTTCGGCAGCCCCAAGACCGGCATTTTCGGAAAGCCCATGAACAGGGCTTTCCAACCGTGTCAGACTTGTCAGTTTCCCGCCAATACTTTGGGAGATAGAGCCGTTGGTAAGTCTTGTTTTCTTTATGTTGCAGCTTCGTGTACAACAGTGCCATAAGACAGGCGTTTGAAGCGCATTCGGAGCAGCCCCGCTCCCTGCTGATTTCAAGGCGGAAGATGGCCCTGGCTGGCCGGGAAAACCAGATTTTCGGATGTAGGACTATGGCAGCTAACTGCAGGTACAAGAAATTTCCTTCTAGCCCCATTATTTCTGGAGTTATTGGTCTTGGAGCTGCCGACTTCTTTTTTCGGCGTTTTTTTAGCTGGCTTCGGTCCAGCACACACATAGCGGCCTTGGCTATTGTTGACGTACACACAGCATGGCCGTATGAACTGGACATCTTCGGGGTGTCCTCACTCCGCGGTCCCTGGCATCCTCCCTATTTATCCGGCAGCCCCAAGACCGGCATTTTTGGAAAGCCCATGAACAGGGCTTTCCAACCGTGTCAGACTTGTCAGTTTCCCGCCAATACTTTGGGAGATAGAGCCGTTTGTAAGTCTTGTTTTCTCTATGTTGCAGCTTCGTGTACAAAAGTGCCATAAGACAGGCGTTTGAAGCGCATTTGTAGCAGCCCCGCTCCCTGCTAATTTCAAGGCGGAAGATGGCCCTGGCTGGCCGGGAAGACCAGATTTCCGGATGCAGGACTATAGCAGCTAACTGCAGGTACAAAACATTTCTCTCTAGCCCCAATATTTCTGGAGTTATTGGCCTAGACGCTGCCGACTTCTTTTTTCGGCGTTTTTTTTTATCTGGCACACACATAGCGGCCTTGGCTATTGTTGACGTACACACAGCATGGCCGTATGAACTGGCCATCCTCTGGGTGTCCTCACTCCACGGTCCCTGGCATCCTCCCTATTTATCCGGCAACCCCAAGACCGGCATTTTCGAAAAGCCCATGAACAGGGCTTTCCAACCGTGTCTGATTTGTCAGTTTCCCGCCAATACTTTGGGAGATAAAGCCGTTGCTAAGTCTTGTTTTCTCTATGTTGCAGCTTCGTGTACAAAAGTGCCATAAGACAGGCGTTTGAAGCGCATTCGGAGCAACCCCGCTCCCTCGTGATTTCAAGGCGGAAGATGGCCCGGCTGGCCGGGAAAACCAGATTTTCGGATGCAGGACTATGGCAGCTAACTGCAGGTACGAGATATTTCTCTCTAGCCCCATTATTTCTGGAGTTATTGGTCTTGGCGCTGCCGACTTCTTTTTTCGGCGTTTTTTTTAGCTCGCTTCGGTCCAACACACACATAGCGGCCTTGGCTATTGTTGACGTACACACAGCATGGCCGTATGAACTGGACATCCTCGGGGTGTCCTCACTCCACGGTCCCTGCTGATTTCAAGGCGGAAGATGGCCCTGGCTGGCCGGGAAAACCAGATTTCCGGATGCACATCTATAACAGCTAACTGCAGGTACGAGAAATTTCTTTCTAGCCCCATTATTTCTGGAGTTATTGGTCTTGGCGCTGCTGACTTCTTTTTTTTTCGGCGATTTTTTAGCTGGCTTCGGTCCAGCACACACATAGCGGCCTTTGCTATTGTTGACGTACACACAGCATGGCCGTATTAACTGGACATCCTTGGGGTGTCCTCACTCCACGGTCCCTGGCATCCTTCCTGTTTTTCCGGCAGCCCCAAGACCGGCATTTTCGGAAAGCCCATGAACAGGGCTTTCCAACCGTGTCAGACTTGTCAGTTTCCCGCCAATACTTTGGGAGATAGAGCCGTTGGTCAGTCTTGTTTTCTCTATGTTGCAGCTTCGTGTACAAAAGTGCCATAAGACAGGCGTTTGAAGTGCATTCGGAGCAGCCCCGCTCCCTTGTGATTTCAAGGCGGAAAATGGCCCTGGCTGGCCGGGAAAACCAAATTTTAGGATGCAGGACTATGGCAGCTAACTGCAGGTACGAGAAATTTCTCTCTAGCCCCATTATTTCTGGAGTTATTGGTCTTGGCGCTGCCGACTTCTTTTTTCGGCGTTTTTTTTAGCTGGCCTTGGTCCAGCACACACATAGCGGCCTTGGCTTTTGTTGACGTACACACAGCATGGGCATATGAACTGGACATCCTCGGGGTGTCCTCACTCCGCAGTCCCTGGCATCCTCCCTGTTTATCCGGCAGCCCCAAGACCGGCATTTTCGGAAAGCCCATGAACAGGGCTTTCCAACCGTGTCTGATTTGTCAGTTTCCCGCCAATACTTTGGGAGATAGAGCCGTTGGTAAGTCTTGTTTTCTCTATGTTGCAGCTTCGTGTACAAAAGTGCCATAAGAGAGGCGTTTGAAGCGCATTCGGAGCAGCCCGCTCCTTGCTGATTTCGAGGCAGAAGATGGCCCTGGCTGGCCGGGAAGACCAGATTTTCGAATGCAGGACTATGGCAGCTAACTGCAGGTACAAGAAATTTCCCTCTAGCCCCATTATTTCTGGAGTTATTGGTCTTGGAGCTGCCGACTTCTTTTTTCGGCGTTTTTTTTAGCTGGCTTCGGTCCAGCACACACATAGCGGCCTTGGCTATTGTTGACGTACACACAGCATGGCCGTATGAACTGGACATCTTCGGGGTGTCCTCACTCCGCGGTCCCTGGCATCCTCCCTATTTATCCAGCAGCCCCAAGAACGGCATTTTCGGAAAGCCCATGAACAGGGCTTTCCAACCGTGTCAGACTTGTCAGTTTCCCGCCAATACTTAGAGCCGTTTTAGAGCCAATACTTAGAGATAGAGCCGTTTGTAAGTCTTGTTTTCTCTATGTTGCAGCTTCGTGTACAAAAGTGCCATAAGACAGGCGTTTGAAGCGCATTCGGAGCAGCCCCGCTCCCTGCTGATTTCAAGGCGGAAGATGGCCCTGGCTGGCCGGGAAAACCAGATTTTCGGATGTAGGACTATGACAGCTAACTGCAGGTACGAGAAATTTCTCTCTAGCCCCATTATTTCTGGAGTTATTGGTCTTGGCGCTGCCGACTTCTTTTTTCGGCGTTTTTTAGCTCGCTTCGGTACAGCACACTCATAGCGGCCTTTGCTATTGTTGACGTACACACAGCATGGCTGTATTAACTGGACATCCTTGGGGTGTCCTCACTCCACGGTCCCTGGCATCCTTCCTGTTTTTCCTGCAGCCCCAAGACCGGCATTTTCGGAAAGCCCATGAACAGGGCTTTCCAACCGTGTCAAACATGTCAGTTTCCCGCCAATACTTTGGGACATAGAGCCGTTGGTAAGTCTTGTTTTCTTTATGTTGCAGCTTCGTGTACAACAGTGCCATAAGACAGGCGTTTGAAGCGCATTCGGAGCAGCCCCGCTCCCTGCTGATTTCAAGGCGGAAGATGGCCCTGGCTGGCCGGGAAAACCAAATTTTCGGATGCAGGACTATGGCAGCTAACTGCAGGTACAAGAAATTTCCCTCTAGCCCCATTATTTCTGGAGTTATTGGTCTTGGAGCTGCCGACTTCTTTTTTCGGCGTTTTTTTAGCTGGCTTCGGTCCAGCACACACATAGCGGCCTTGGCTATTGTTGACGTACACACAGCATGGCCGTATGAACTGGACATCTTCGGGGTGTCCTCACTCCGCGGTCCCTGGCATCCTCCCTATTTATCCGGCAGCCCCAAGACCGGCATTTTCGGAAAGCCCATGAACAGGGCTTTCCAACCGTGTCTGATTTGTCAGTTTCCCGCCAATACTTTGGGAGATAGAGCCGTTGGTAAGTCTTGTTTTCTCTATGTTGCAGCTTCGTGTACAAAAGTGCCATAAGAGAGGCGTTTGAAGCGCATTCGGAGCAGCCCGCTCCTTGCTGATTTCGAGGCAGAAGATGGCCCTGGCTGGCCGGGAAGACCAGATTTTCGGATGCAGGACTATGGCAGCTAACTGCAGGTACAAGAAATTTCCCTTTAGCCCCATTATTTCTGGAGTTATTGGTCTTGGAGCTGCCGACTTCTTTTTTCGGCGTTTTTTTTAGCTGGCTTCGGTCCAGCACACACATAGCGGCCTTGGCTATTGTTGACGTACACACAGCATGGCCGTATGAACTGGACATCTTCGGGGTGTCCTCACTCCGCGGTCCCTGGCATCCTCCCTATTTATCCAGCAGCCCCAAGAACGGCATTTTCGGAAAGCCCATGAACAGGGCTTTCCAACCGTGTCAGACTTGTCAGTTTCCCGCCAATACTTAGAGCCGTTTTAGAGCCAATACTTAGAGATAGAGCCGTTTGTAAGTCTTGTTTTCTCTATGTTGCAGCTTCGTGTACAAAAGTGCCATAAGAGAGGCGTTTGAAGCGCATTCGGAGCAGCCCGCTCCTTGCTGATTTCGAGGCAGAAGATGGCCCTGGCTGGCCGGGAAGACCAGATTTTCGAATGCAGGACTATGGCAGCTAACTGCAGGTACAAGAAATTTCCCTCTAGCCCCATTATTTCTGGAGTTATTGGTCTTGGAGCTGCCGACTTCTTTTTTCGGCGTTTTTTTTAGCTGGCTTCGGTCCAGCACACACATAGCGGCCTTGGCTATTGTTGACGTACACACAGCATGGCCGTATGAACTGGACATCTTCGGGGTGTCCTCACTCCGCGGTCCCTGGCATCCTCCCTATTTATCCAGCAGCCCCAAGAACGGCATTTTCGGAAAGCCCATGAACAGGGCTTTCCAACCGTGTCAGACTTGTCAGTTTCCCGCCAATACTTAGAGCCGTTTTAGAGCCAATACTTAGAGATAGAGCCGTTTGTAAGTCTTGTTTTCTCTATGTTGCAGCTTCGTGTACAAAAGTGCCATAAGACAGGCGTTTGAAGCGCATTCGGAGCAGCCCCGCTCCCTGCTGATTTCAAGGCGGAAGATGGCCCTGGCTGGCCGGGAAAACCAGATTTTCGGATGTAGGACTATGACAGCTAACTGCAGGTACGAGAAATTTCTCTCTAGCCCCATTATTTCTGGAGTTATTGGTCTTGGCGCTGCCGACTTCTTTTTTCGGCGTTTTTTAGCTCGCTTCGGTACAGCACACTCATAGCGGCCTTTGCTATTGTTGACGTACACACAGCATGGCCGTATTAACTGGACATCCTTGGGGTGTCCTCACTCCACGGTCCCTGGCATCCTTCCTGTTTTTCCTGCAGCCCCAAGACCGGCATTTTCGGAAAGCCCATGAACAGGGCTTTCCAACCGTGTCAAACATGTCAGTTTCCCGCCAATACTTTGGGACATAGAGCCGTTGGTAAGTCTTGTTTTCTTTATGTTGCAGCTTCGTGTACAACAGTGCCATAAGACAGGCGTTTGAAGCGCATTCGGAGCAGCCCCGCTCCCTGCTGATTTCAAGGCGGAAGATGGCCCTGGCTGGCCGGGAAAACCAAATTTTCGGATGCAGGACTATGGCAGCTAACTGCAGGTACAAGAAATTTCCCTCTAGCCCCATTATTTCTGGAGTTATTGGTCTTGGAGCTGCCGACTTCTTTTTTCGGCGTTTTTTTAGCTGGCTTCGGTCCAGCACACACATAGCGGCCTTGGCTATTGTTGACGTACACACAGCATGGCCGTATGAACTGGACATCTTCGGGGTGTCCTCACTCCGCGGTCCCTGGCATCCTCCCTATTTATCCGGCAGCCCCAAGACCGGCATTTTCGGAAAGCCCATGAACAGGGCTTTCCAACCGTGTCTGATTTGTCAGTTTCCCGCCAATACTTTGGGAGATAGAGCCGTTGGTAAGTCTTGTTTTCTCTATGTTGCAGCTTCGTGTACAAAAGTGCCATAAGAGAGGCGTTTGAAGCGCATTCGGAGCAGCCCGCTCCTTGCTGATTTCGAGGCAGAAGATGGCCCTGGCTGGCCGGGAAGACCAGATTTTCGGATGCAGGACTATGGCAGCTAACTGCAGGTACAAGAAATTTCCCTTTAGCCCCATTATTTCTGGAGTTATTGGTCTTGGAGCTGCCGACTTCTTTTTTCGGCGTTTTTTTTAGCTGGCTTCGGTCCAGCACACACATAGCGGCCTTGGCTATTGTTGACGTACACACAGCATGGCCGTATGAACTGGACATCTTCGGGGTGTCCTCACTCCGCGGTCCGTGGCATCCTCCCTATTTATCCAGCAGCCCCAAGAACGGCATTTTCGGAAAGCCCATGAACAGGGCTTTCCAACCGTGTCAGACTTGTCAGTTTCCCGCCAATACTTAGAGCCGTTTTAGAGCCAATACTTAGAGATAGAGCCGTTTGTAAGTCTTGTTTTCTCTATGTTGCAGCTTCGTGTACAAAAGTGCCATAAGACAGGCGTTTGAAGCGCATTCGGAGCAGCCCCGCTCCCTGCTGATTTCAAGGCGGAAGATGGCCCTGGCTGGCCGGGAAAACCAGATTTTCGGATGTAGGACTATGACAGCTAACTGCAGGTACGAGAAATTTCTCTCTAGCCCCATTATTTCTGGAGTTATTGGTCTTGGCGCTGCCGACTTCTTTTTTCGGCGTTTTTTAGCTGGCTTCGGTACAGCACACTCATAGCGGCCTTTGCTATTGTTGACGTACACACAGCATGGCCGTATTAACTGGACATCCTTGGGGTGTCCTCACTCCACGGTCCCTGGCATCCTTCCTGTTTTTCCGGCAGCCCCAAGACCGGCATTTTCGGAAAGCCCATGAACAGGGCTTTCCAACCGTGTCAAACATGTCAGTTTCCCGCCAATACTTTGGGACATAGAGCCGTTGGTAAGTCTTGTTTTCTTTATGTTGCAGCTTCGTGTACAACAGTGCCATAAGACAGGCGTTTGAAGCGCATTCGGAGCAGCCCCGCTCCCTGCTGATTTCAAGGCGGAAGATGGCCCTGGCTGGCCGGGAAAACCAAATTTTCGGATGCAGGACTATGGCAGCTAACTGCAGGTACAAGAAATTTCCCTCTAGCCCCATTATTTCTGGAGTTATTGGTCTTGGAGCTGCCGACTTCTTTTTTCGGCGTTTTTTTAGCTGGCTTCGGTCCAGCACACACATAGCGGCCTTGGCTATTGTTGACGTACACACAGCATGGCCGTATGAACTGGACATCTTCGGGGTGTCCTCACTCCGCGGTCCCTGGCATCCTCCCTATTTATCCGGCAGCCCCAAGACCGGCATTTTTGGAAAGCCCATGAACAGGGCTTTCCAACCGTGTCAGACTTGTCAGTTTCCCGCCAATACTTTGGGAGATAGAGCCGTTGGTAAGTCTTGTTTTCTCTATGTTGCAGCTTCGTGTACAAAAGTGCCATAAGACAGGCGTTTGAAGCGCATTCGGAGCAACCCCGCTCCCTCGTGATTTCAAGGCGGAAGATGGCCCGGCTGGCCGGGAAAACCAGATTTTCGGATGCAGGACTATGGCAGCTAACTGCAGGTACGAGAAATTTCTCTCTAGCCCCATTATTTCTGGAGTTATTGGTCTTGGCGCTGCCGACTTCTTTTTTCGGCGTTTTTTTTAGCTCGCTTCGGTCCAGCACACACATAGCGGCCTTGGCTATTGTTGACGTACACACAGCATGGCCGTATGAACTGGACATCCTCGGGGTGTCCTCACTCCACGGTCCCTGCTGATTTCAAGGCGGAAGATGGCCCTGGCTGGCCGGGAAAACCAGATTTCCGGATGCAGATCTATAACAGCTAACTGCAGGTACGAGAAATTTCTTTCTAGCCCCATTATTTCTGGAGTTATTGGTCTTGGCGCTGCCGACTTCTTTTTTTTCGGCGTTTTTTAGCTGGCTTCGGTCCAGCACACACATAGCGGCCTTTGCTATTGTTGATGTACACACAGCATGGCCGTATTAACTGGACATCCTTGGGGTGTCCTCACTCCACGGTCCCTGGCATCCTTCCTGTTTTTCCGGCAGCCCCAAGACCGGCATTTTCGGAAAGCCCATGAACAGGGCTTTCCAACCGTGTCAGACTTGTCAGTTTCCCGCCAATACTTTGGGAGATAGAGCCGTTGGTCAGTCTTGTTTTCTCTATGTTGCAGCTTCGTGTACAAAAGTGCCAAAAGACAGGCGATTGAAGCGCATTCGGAGCAGCCCCGCTCCCTGGTGATTTCAAGGCCGAAGATGGCCCTGGCTAGCCGAGAAAACCAGATTTCTGGATGCAGGACTATGGCAGCTAACTGCAGGTACAAGAAATTTCTCTCTAGCCCCATTATTTCTGGAGTTATTGGCCATGGCGCTTGCGACTTTTTTTTGGCATTTTTTTAGCTGGCTTCGGTCCAGCACACTCATAGCGGCCTTTGCTAGCATGGCCGTATGAACTGGACATCCTCGGGGTGTCCTCACTCCACGGTCCCTGGCATCCTCCCTATTTATCCGACAACCCAAAGACCGGCATTTTCGAAAAGCCCATGAACAGTGCTTTCCAACCGTGTCTGATTTGTCAGTTTCCCGCAAATACTTTGGGAGATAGAGCCGTTGGTAAGTCTTATTTTCTCTATGTTGCAGCTTCGTGTACAAAAGTGCCATAAGACAGGCGTTTGAAGCGCATTCGGAGCAGCCCCGCTCCCTGGTGATTTCAAGGCGGAAGATGGCCCTGGCTGGCCGGGAAAACCAAATTTCCGGATGCAGGACTATAGAAGCTAACTGCAGGTACAAAAAAATTCTCTCTAGCCCCATTATTTCTGGAGTTATTGGCCTAGACGCTGCCGACTTTTTTTTTTCGGCGTTTTTTTTAGCTGGCTTCGGTCCAGCACACACATAGCGGCCTTGGCTATTGTTGACGTACACACAGCATGGCCGTAGGAACTGGACATCCTCAGGGTGTCCTCACTCCGCGACTCATGGCATCCTCCTTGTTTATTCGCAGCCCAAAGACCGGCATTTTCGGAAAGCCCATGAACAGGGCTTTCCAACCGTGTTAGACTTATCAGTTTCCCGCAAATACTTTGGGAGATAGAGCCGTTGGTAAGTCTTGTTTTCTCTATATTGCAGCTTCGTGTAGAAAAGTGCCATAAGACAGGCGTTTGAAGCGCATTCGGAGCAGCCCCACTCCCTGCTGATTTCAAGGCGGAAGATGGCCCTGGCTGGCCGGGAAAACCAGATTTCCGGATGCAGGACAATAACAGCTAACTGCAGGTACGAGAAATTTCTTTCTAGCCCCATTATTTCTGGAGTTATTGGTCTTGGCGCTGCCGACTTCTTTTTTTTCGGCGTTTTTTTAGCTGGCTTCGGTCTAGCACACTCATAGCGGCCTTCGCTATTGTTGACGTACACACAGCATGGCCGTATGAACTGGACATCCTCGGGGTGTCCTCACTCCACGGTCCCTGGCATCCTCCCTATTTATCCGGCAACCCCAAGACCGGCATTTTCGAAAAGCCCATGAACAGTGCTTTCCAACCGTGTCTGATTTGTCAGTTTCCCGCCAATACTTTGGGAGATAAAGCGGTTGGTAAGTCTTGTTTTCTCTATGTTGCAGCTTCGTGTACAAAAGTGCCATAAGACAGGCGTTTGAAGCGCATTCGGAGCAGCCCCGCTCCCTGCTGATTTCAAGGCGGAAGATGGCCCTGGCTGGCCGGGAAAACCAGATTTCCGGATGCAGGACTATAGAAGCTAACTGCATGTACAAAAAAATTCTCTCTAGCCCCATTATTTCTGGAGTTATTGGCTTAGACGCAGCCGACTTCTTTTTTCGGCGTTTTTTTTAGCTGGCTTCGGTCCAGCACACACATAGCGGCCTTGGCTATTGTTGACGTACACACACCATGGCCGTATGAACTGGATATCCTCGGGGTGTCCTCACTCTGCGGTCCCTGGTTTCATCCCTGTTTATCTGGCAGCCCCGAGACCGGCATTTTCGGAAAGCCCATGAACAGGGCTTTACGACCGTGTCAGACTTGTCAGTTTCCCGCCAATTCTTTGGGAGATAGAGCCGTTGGTAAGTCTTGTTTTCTCTATGTTGCAGCTTCGTGTACAAAAGTGCCATAAGACAGGCGTTTGAAGCGCATTCGGATCAGCCCCGCTCCCTTCTGATTTCAAGGCGGAAGATGGCCCTGGCTGGCCGGGAAAACCAGATTTTCGGATGCAGGACTATGGCAGCTAACTGCAAATACGAGAAATTTCTCTCTAGCCCCATTATTTCTGGAGTTATTGGTCTTGGCGCTGCCGACTTCTTTTTTCGGCGTTTTTTTAGCTGGCTTCGGTCCAGCACACTCATAGCGGCCTTGGCTTTTGTTGACGTACACACAGCATGGCCGTATAAACTGGACATCCTTGGGGTGTCCTCACTCCACGGTCCCTGGCATCCTCCCTGTTTATCCAGCAGCCCCAAAACCGGCATTTTCGGAAAGCCCATGAACAGGGCGGTGTTTTTTAGCTGGCTTCGGTCCCGCACACACATAGCGGCCTTGGCTATTGTTGACGTACACACAGCATGGCCGTATGAACTGGACATCATCTGGGTGTCCTCACTCCGCGGTACCTGGCATCCTCCCTGTTTATCCGGCAGCCCCAAGACAGGCATTTTCGGAAAGCCCATGAACAGGGCTTTCCAACCGTGTCAGATTTGTCAGTTTCCCGCCAATACTTTGGGAGATAAAGCCGTTGCTAAGTCTTGTTTGCTCTATGTTGCAGCTTCGTGTACAAAAGTGTCATTAGACAGGCGTTTGAGGCGCATTCGGAGCAGCCCCGCTCCCTGGTGATTTCAAGGCGGAAGATGGCCCTGGCTGGCCGGGAAAACCAGATTTTCGGATGCAGGACTATGGCAGCTAACTACAGGTACGAGAAATTTCTCTCTAGCCTCATTATTTCTGGGGTTAATGGCCATGGCGCTGCCGACTTCTTTTTTCGGCGTTTTTTTAGCTGGCTTCGGTCCAGCACACACATAGCGGCCTTGGCTAATGATGACGTACACACAGCATTGCCGTATGAACTGAACATCCTCGGGGTGTCTTCACTCCGCGGTCCCTGGCATCCTCCCTGTTTATCCGGCAGCCCCAAGACCGGCATTTTCGAAAAGCCCATGATCAGTGCTTTCCAACCGTGTCAGACTTGTCAGTTTCACGCCAATACTTTGGGAGATAGAGCCGTTGGTAAGTCTTGTTTTCTCTATGTTGCAGCTTCGTGTACAAAAGTGCCATTAGACAGGCGTTTGAAGCGCATTCGGAGCAGCCCCGCTCCCTGGTGATTTCAGGGCGGAAGATGGCCCTGGCTGGCCAAGAAAACCAGATTTTTGGATGCAGGACTATGGCAGCTTTCTGCAGGTACGAGACATTTCTCTCTAGCCACATTATTTCTGGAGTTATTGGTCTTGGCGCTGCCGACTTCTTTTTTCGGCGTTTTTTTTAGCTGGCTTCGGTCCAGCACACTCATAGCGGCCTTTGCTATTGTTGACGTACACACAGCATGGCCGTATGAACTGAACATCCTCGGGGTGTCCTCACTCCACGGTCCCTGGTATCCTCCCTGTTTATCCGGCAGCCCGAAGACCGGCATTTTCGAAAAGCCCATGAACAGTGCTTTCCAACCGTGTCAGATTTGTCAGTTTTCCGCCAATACTTTGGGAGATAGAGCCGTTGGTAAGTCTTGTTTTCTCTATGTTGCAGCTTCGTGTACAAAAGTGCCATTAGACTGGCGTTTGAAGCGCATTCGGAGCAGCCCCGCTCCCTGGTGATTTCAAGGCGGAAGATGGCCCTGGCTGGTCGAGAAAACCAGATTTCCGGATGCAGGACTATGGCAGCTAACTGCAGGTACAAAAAAATTTCTCTGTAGCCCCATTATTTCTGGAGTTATTGGCCTAGACGCTGCCGACTTCTTTTTTCGGCGGTTTTTGTAGCTGGCTTCAGTCCAGCACACTCATAGCTGCCTTTGCTATTGTTGACGTACACACAGCATGGCCGTATGAACTGGACATCCTCGGGGTGTCCTCACTCCACGGTCCCTGGCATCCTCCCTAGTTGTCCGGCAGCCCCAAGACCGGCATTTTCGGAAAGCCCATGAACGGGGCTTTCCAACCGTGTCAGACTTGTCAGTTTCCCGCCAATACTTTGGGAGATAGAGCCGTTGGTAAGTCTTGTTTTCTCTATGTTGCAGCTTCGTGTACAAAAGTGCGATAAGACAGGCGTTTGAAGCGCATTCGGAGCAGCCCCGCTCCCTGGTGATTTCAAGGCGGAAGATGGCCCTGGCTGGCCGGGAAAACCAGATTTTCGGATGTAGGACTATGGCAGCTAACTGCAAGTACAAAAAAATTCGCTCTAGCCCCATTATTTCTGGAGTTATTGGCTTAGACGCAGCCGACTTCTTTTTTCGGCGTTTTTTTTAGCTGGCTTCGGTCCAGCACACACCTAGCGGCCTTGGCTATTGTTGACGTACACACACCATGGCCGAATGAACTGGACATCCTCGGGGTGTCCTCACTCTGCGGTCCCTGGCATCCTCCCTGTTTATCTGGCAGCCCCGAGACCGGCATTTTCGGAAAGCCCATGAACAGGGCTTTCCGACCGTGTCAGACTTGTCAGTTTCCCGCCAAGACTTTGGGAGATAGAGCCGTTGGTAAGTCTTGTTTTCTCTATGTTGCAGCTTCGTGTACAAAAGTGCCATTAGACAGGCGTTTGAAGCGAATTCGGAGCAGCCCCGCTCCCTGCTGATTTCAAGGCGGAAGATGGCCCTGGCTGGCCGGGAAAACCAGATTTTCGGATGTAGGACTATGGCAGCTAACTGCAAGTACAAAAAAATTCGCTCTAGCCCCATTATTTCTGGAGTTATTGGCTTAGACGCAGCCGACTTCTTTTTTCGGCGTTTTTTTTAGCTGGCTTCGGTCCAGCACACACCTAGCGGCCTTGGCTATTGTTGACGTACACACACCATGGCCGAATGAACTGGACATCCTCGGGGTGTCCTCACTCTGCGGTCCCTGGCATCCTCCCTGTTTATCTGGCAGCCCCAAGACCGGCATTTTCGGAAAGCCCATGAACAGGGCTTTCCGACCGTGTCAGACTTGTCAGTTTCCCGCCAAGACTTTGGGAGATAGAGCCGTTGGTAAGTCTTGTTTTCTCTATGTTGCAGCTTCGTGTACAAAAGTGCCATTAGACAGGCGTTTGAAGCGAATTCGGAGCAGCCCCGCTCCCTGCTGATTTCAAGGCGGAAGATGGCCCTGGCTGGCCGGGAAAACCAGATTTTCGGATGCAGGACTATGGCAGCTAACTGCAAATACGAGAAATTTCTCTCTAGCGACATTATTTCTGGAGTTATTGGTCTTGGCGCTGCCGACTTCTTTTTTCGGCGTTTTTTTTAGCTGGCTTCGGTCCAGCACACTCATAGCGGCCTTTGCTTTTGTTGACGTACACACAGCATGGCCGTATAAACTGGACATCCTTGGGGTGTCCTCACTCCACGGTCCCTGGCATCCTCCCTGTTTATCCAGCAGCCCCAAAACCGGCATTTTCGGAAAGCCCATGAACAGGGCGGTTTTTTTTAGCTGGCTTCGGTCCTGCGCACACATAGCGGCCTTGGCTATTGTTGACGTACACACAGCATGGCCGTATGAACTGGACATCTTCGGGGTGTCCTCACTCCGCGGTACCTGGCATCCTCCTTGTTTATCCGGCAGCCCCAAGACCGGCATTTTCGGAAAGCCCATGAACAGGGCTTTCCAACCGTGTCAGATTTGTCAGTTTCCCGCCAATACTTTGGGAGATAAAGCCGTTGCTAAGTCTTGTTTGCTCTATGTTGCAGCTTCGTGTACAAAAGTGTCATTAGACAGGCGTTTGAAGCGCATTCGGAGCAGCCCCGCTCCCTGCTGATTTCAAGGCGGAAGATGGCCCTGGCTGGCCGGGAAAACCAGATTTTTGGATGCAAGACTATGGCAGCTAACTGCAGGTACGAGAAATTTTTCTCTAACCCCATTATTTCTGGAGTTATTGGTCTTGGCGCTGCCGACTTCTTTTTTCGGCGTTTTTTTTAGCTGGCTTCGGTCCAGCACACTCATAGCGGCCTTTGCTATTGTTGACGTACACACAGCATTGCCGTATGAACTGGACATCCTCGGGGTGTCCTCACTCCGCGGTCCCTGGCATCCTCCCTGTTTATCCGGCAGCCCCAAGACCGGCATTTTCGAAAAGCCCATGATCAGTGCTTTCCAACCGTGTCAGACTTGTCAGTTTCCCGCCAATACTTTGGGAGATAGAGCCGTTGGTAAGTCTTGTTTTCTCTATGTTGCAGCTTCGTGTACAAAAGTGCAATAAGACAGGCGTTTGAAGCGCATTCGGAGCAGCCCCGCTCCCTGCTGATTTCAAGGCGGAAGATGGCCCTGGCTGGCCGGGAAAACCAGATTTTCGGATGTAGGACTATGGAAGCTAACTGCAGGTACAAGAAATTTCTCTCTAGCCCCATTATTTCTGGAGTTATTGGCCTAGACGCTGCCGACTTCTTTTTTCGGCGTTTTTTTTAGCTGGCTTCGGTCCAGCTCACACATAGCTGCTTTGGCTATTGTTGACGTACACACAGCATGGCCGTATGAACTGGACATCCTCGGGGTGTCCTCACTCCACGGTCCCTGGCATCCTCCCTATTTGTCCGGCAGCCCCAAGACCGGCATTTTCGGAAAGCCCATGAACGGGGCTTTCCAACCGTGTCAGACTTGTCAGTTTCCCGCCAATACTTTGGGAGATAGAGCCGTTGGTAAGTCTTGTTTTCTCTATGTTGCAGCTTCGTGTACAAAAGTGCCATAAGACAGGCGTTTGAAGCGCATTCGGAGCAGCCCCGCTCCCTGCTGATTTCAAGGCGGAAGATGGCCCTGGCTGGCCGGGAAAACCAGATTTTCGGATGCAGGACTATGGCAGCTAACTACAGGTACGAGAAATTTCTCTCTAGCCTCATTATTTCTGGGGTTAATGGCCATGGCGCTGCCGACTTCTTTTTTCGGCGTTTTTTTAGCTGGCTTCGGTCCAGCACACACATAGCGGCCTTGGCTAATGATGACGTACACACAGCATTGCCGTATGAACTGAACATCCTCGGGGTGTCTTCACTCCGCGGTCCCTGGCATCCTCCCTGTTTATCCGGCAGCCCCAAGACCGGCATTTTCGAAAAGCCCATGATCAGTGCTTTCCAACCGTGTCAGACTTGTCAGTTTCACGCCAATACTTTGGGAGATAGAGCCGTTGGTAAGTCTTGTTTTCTCTATGTTGCAGCTTCGTGTACAAAAGTGCCATTAGACAGGCGTTTGAAGCGCATTCGGAGCAGCCCCGCTCCCTGGTGATTTCAGGGCGGAAGATGGCCCTGGCTGGCCAAGAAAACCAGATTTTTGGATGCAGGACTATGGCAGCTTTCTGCAGGTACGAGACATTTCTCTCTAGCCACATTATTTCTGGAGTTATTGGTCTTGGCGCTGCCGACTTCTTTTTTCGGCGTTTTTTTTAGCTGGCTTCGGTCCAGCACACTCATAGCGGCCTTTGCTATTGTTGACGTACACACAGCATGGCCGTATGAACTGAACATCCTCGGGGTGTCCTCACTCCACGGTCCCTGGTATCCTCCCTGTTTATCCGGCAGCCCGAAGACCGGCATTTTCGAAAAGCCCATGAACAGTGCTTTCCAACCGTGTCAGATTTGTCAGTTTTCCGCCAATACTTTGGGAGATAGAGCCGTTGGTAAGTCTTGTTTTCTCTATGTTGCAGCTTCGTGTACAAAAGTGCCATTAGACTGGCGTTTGAAGCGCATTCGGAGCAGCCCCGCTCCCTGGTGATTTCAAGGCGGAAGATGGCCCTGGCTGGTCGAGAAAACCAGATTTCCGGATGCAGGACTATGGCAGCTAACTGCAGGTACAAAAAAATTTCTCTGTAGCCCCATTATTTCTGGAGTTATTGGCCTAGACGCTGCCGACTTCTTTTTTCGGCGGTTTTTGTAGCTGGCTTCAGTCCAGCACACTCATAGCTGCCTTTGCTATTGTTGACGTACACACAGCATGGCCGTATGAACTGGACATCCTCGGGGTGTCCTCACTCCACGGTCCCTGGCATCCTCCCTAGTTGTCCGGCAGCCCCAAGACCGGCATTTTCGGAAAGCCCATGAACGGGGCTTTCCAACCGTGTCAGACTTGTCAGTTTCCCGCCAATACTTTGGGAGATAGAGCCGTTGGTAAGTCTTGTTTTCTCTATGTTGCAGCTTCGTGTACAAAAGTGCGATAAGACAGGCGTTTGAAGCGCATTCGGAGCAGCCCCGCTCCCTGGTGATTTCAAGGCGGAAGATGGCCCTGGCTGGCCGGGAAAACCAGATTTTCGGATGTAGGACTATGGCAGCTAACTGCAAGTACAAAAAAATTCGCTCTAGCCCCATTATTTCTGGAGTTATTGGCTTAGACGCAGCCGACTTCTTTTTTCGGCGTTTTTTTTAGCTGGCTTCGGTCCAGCACACACCTAGCGGCCTTGGCTATTGTTGACGTACACACACCATGGCCGAATGAACTGGACATCCTCGGGGTGTCCTCACTCTGCGGTCCCTGGCATCCTCCCTGTTTATCTGGCAGCCCCGAGACCGGCATTTTCGGAAAGCCCATGAACAGGGCTTTCCGACCGTGTCAGACTTGTCAGTTTCCCGCCAAGACTTTGGGAGATAGAGCCGTTGGTAAGTCTTGTTTTCTCTATGTTGCAGCTTCGTGTACAAAAGTGCCATTAGACAGGCGTTTGAAGCGAATTCGGAGCAGCCCCGCTCCCTGCTGATTTCAAGGCGGAAGATGGCCCTGGCTGGCCGGGAAAACCAGATTTTCGGATGTAGGACTATGGCAGCTAACTGCAAGTACAAAAAAATTCGCTCTAGCCCCATTATTTCTGGAGTTATTGGCTTAGACGCAGCCGACTTCTTTTTTCGGCGTTTTTTTTAGCTGGCTTCGGTCCAGCACACACCTAGCGGCCTTGGCTATTGTTGACGTACACACACCATGGCCGAATGAACTGGACATCCTCGGGGTGTCCTCACTCTGCGGTCCCTGGCATCCTCCCTGTTTATCTGGCAGCCCCAAGACCGGCATTTTCGGAAAGCCCATGAACAGGGCTTTCCGACCGTGTCAGACTTGTCAGTTTCCCGCCAAGACTTTGGGAGATAGAGCCGTTGGTAAGTCTTGTTTTCTCTATGTTGCAGCTTCGTGTACAAAAGTGCCATTAGACAGGCGTTTGAAGCGAATTCGGAGCAGCCCCGCTCCCTGCTGATTTCAAGGCGGAAGATGGCCCTGGCTGGCCGGGAAAACCAGATTTTCGGATGCAGGACTATGGCAGCTAACTGCAAATACGAGAAATTTCTCTCTAGCGACATTATTTCTGGAGTTATTGGTCTTGGCGCTGCCGACTTCTTTTTTCGGCGTTTTTTTTAGCTGGCTTCGGTCCAGCACACTCATAGCGGCCTTTGCTTTTGTTGACGTACACACAGCATGGCCGTATAAACTGGACATCCTTGGGGTGTCCTCACTCCACGGTCCCTGGCATCCTCCCTGTTTATCCAGCAGCCCCAAAACCGGCATTTTCGGAAAGCCCATGAACAGGGCGGTTTTTTTTAGCTGGCTTCGGTCCTGCGCACACATAGCGGCCTTGGCTATTGTTGACGTACACACAGCATGGCCGTATGAACTGGACATCTTCGGGGTGTCCTCACTCCGCGGTACCTGGCATCCTCCTTGTTTATCCGGCAGCCCCAAGACCGGCATTTTCGGAAAGCCCATGAACAGGGCTTTCCAACCGTGTCAGATTTGTCAGTTTCCCGCCAATACTTTGGGAGATAAAGCCGTTGCTAAGTCTTGTTTGCTCTATGTTGCAGCTTCGTGTACAAAAGTGTCATTAGACAGGCGTTTGAAGCGCATTCGGAGCAGCCCCGCTCCCTGCTGATTTCAAGGCGGAAGATGGCCCTGGCTGGCCGGGAAAACCAGATTTTTGGATGCAAGACTATGGCAGCTAACTGCAGGTACGAGAAATTTTTCTCTAACCCCATTATTTCTGGAGTTATTGGTCTTGGCGCTGCCGACTTCTTTTTTCGGCGTTTTTTTTAGCTGGCTTCGGTCCAGCACACTCATAGCGGCCTTTGCTATTGTTGACGTACACACAGCATTGCCGTATGAACTGGACATCCTCGGGGTGTCCTCACTCCGCGGTCCCTGGCATCCTCCCTGTTTATCCGGCAGCCCCAAGACCGGCATTTTCGAAAAGCCCATGATCAGTGCTTTCCAACCGTGTCAGACTTGTCAGTTTCCCGCCAATACTTTGGGAGATAGAGCCGTTGGTAAGTCTTGTTTTCTCTATGTTGCAGCTTCGTGTACAAAAGTGCAATAAGACAGGCGTTTGAAGCGCATTCGGAGCAGCCCCGCTCCCTGCTGATTTCAAGGCGGAAGATGGCCCTGGCTGGCCGGGAAAACCAGATTTTCGGATGTAGGACTATGGAAGCTAACTGCAGGTACAAGAAATTTCTCTCTAGCCCCATTATTTCTGGAGTTATTGGCCTAGACGCTGCCGACTTCTTTTTTCGGCGTTTTTTTTAGCTGGCTTCGGTCCAGCTCACACATAGCTGCTTTGGCTATTGTTGACGTACACACAGCATGGCCGTATGAACTGGACATCCTCGGGGTGTCCTCACTCCACGGTCCCTGGCATCCTCCCTATTTGTCCGGCAGCCCCAAGACCGGCATTTTCGGAAAGCCCATGAACGGGGCTTTCCAACCGTGTCAGACTTGTCAGTTTCCCGCCAATACTTTGGGAGATAGAGCCGTTGGTAAGTCTTGTTTTCTCTATGTTGCAGCTTCGTGTACAAAAGTGCCATAAGACAGGCGTTTGAAGCGCATTCGGAGCAGCCCCGCTCCCTGCTGATTTCAAGGCGGAAGATGGCCCTGGCTGGCCGGGAAAACCAGATTTTTGGATGCAAGACTATGGCAGCTAACTGCAGGTACGAGAAATTTTTCTCTAACCCCATTATTTCTGGAGTTATTGGTCTTGGCGCTGCCGACTTCTTTTTTCGGCGTTTTTTTTAGCTGGCTTCGGTCCAGCACACTCATAGCGGCCTTTGCTATTTTTGACGTACACACAGCATTGCCGTATGAACTGGACATCCTCGGGGTGTCCTCACTCCGCGGTCCCTGGCATCCTCCCTGTTTATCCGGCAGCCCCAAGACCGGCATTTTCGAAAAGCCCATGATCAGTGCTTTCCAACCGTGTCAGACTTGTCAGTTTCCCGCCAATACTTTGGGAGATAGAGCCGTTGGTAAGTCTTGTTTTCTCTATGTTGCAGCTTCGTGTACAAAAGTGCGATAAGACAGGCGTTTGAAGCGCATTCGGAGCAGCCCCGCTCCCTGGTGATTTCAAGGCGGAAGATGGCCCTGGCTGGCCGGGAAAACCAGATTTTCGGATGTAGGACTATGGCAGCTAACTGCAAGTACAAAAAAAATCTCTCTAGCCCCATTATTTCTGGAGTTATTGGCTTAGACGCAGCCGACTTGTTTTTTCGGCGTTTTTTTTAGCTGGCTTCGGTCCAGCACACACCTAGCGGCCTTGGCTATTGTTGACGTACACACACCATGGCCGTATGAACTGGACATCCTCGGGGTGTCCTCACTCCACGGTCCCTGGCATCCTCCCTATTTGTCCGGCAGCCCCAAGACCGGCATTTTCGGAAAGCCCATGAACGGGGCTTTCCAACCGTGTCAGACTTGTCAGTTTCCCGCCAATACTTTGGGAGATAGAGCCGTTGGTAAGTCTTGTTTTCTCTATGTTGCAGCTTCGTGTACAAAAGTGCCATAAGACAGGCGTTTAAAGCGCATTCGGAGCAGCCCCGCTCCCTGCTGATTTCAAGGCGGAAGATGGCCCTGGCTGGCCGGGAAAACCAGATTTTTGGATGCAAGACTATGGCAGCTAACTGCAGGTACGAGAAATTTTTCTCTAACCCCATTATTTCTGGAGTTATTGGTCTTGGCGCTGCCGACTTCTTTTTTCGGCGTTTTTTTTAGCTGGCTTCGGTCCAGCACACTCATAGCGGCCTTTGCTATTGTTGACGTACACACACCATGGCCGTATGAACTGGACATCCTCGGGGTGTCCTCACTCTGCGGTCCCTGGCATCCTCCCTGTTTATCTGGCAGCCCCGAGACCGGCATTTTCGGAAAGCCCATGATCAGGGCTTTCCGACCGTGTCAGACTTGTCAGTTTCCCGCCAATACTTTGGGAGATAGAGCCGTTGGTAAGTCTTGTTTTCTCTATGTTGCAGCTTCGTGTACAAAAGTGCCATTAGACAGGCGTTTGAAGCGCATTCGGAGCAGCCCCACTCCCTGCTGATTTCAAGGCGGAAGATGGCCCTGGCTGGCCGGGAAAACCAGATTTTCGGATGCAGGACTATGGCAGCTAACTGCAAATACGAGAAATTTCTCTCTAGCCCCATTATTTCTGGAGTTATTGGTCTTGGCGCTGCCGACTTCTTTTTTCGGCGTTTTTTTTAGCTGGCTTCGGTCCAGCACACTCATAGCGGCCTTTGCTTTTGTTGACGTACACACAGCATGGCCGTATAAACTGGACATCCTTGGGGTGTCCTCACTCCACGGTCCCTGGCATCCTCCCTGTTTATCCAGCAGCCCCAAAACCGGCATTTTCGGAAAGCCCATGAACAGGGCGGTTTTTTTTAGCTGGCTTCGGTCCTGCGCACACATAGCGGCCTTGGCTAATGTTGACGTACACACAGCATGGCCGTATGAACTGGACATCCTCGGGGTGTCCTCACTCCGCGGTCCCTGGCATCCTTCCTGTTTATCCGGCAGCCCCAAGACAGGCATTTTCGGAAAGCCCATGAATAGGGCTTTCCAACCGTGTCAGATTTGTCAGTTTCCCGCCAATACTTTGGGAGATAAAGCCGTTGCTAAGTCTTGTTTGCTCTATGTTGCAGCTTCGTGTACAAAAGTGTCATTAGACAGGCGTTTGAAGCGCATTCGGAGCAGCCCCGCTCCCTTCTGATTTCAAGGCGGAAGATGGCCCTGTCTGGCCGGGAAAACCAGATTTTCGGATGCAGGACTATGGCAGCTAACTACAGGTACAAGAAATTTCTCTCTAGCCCCATTATTTCTGGAGTTAATGGCCATGGCGCTGCCGACTTCTTTTTTCGGCGTTTTTTTAGCTGGCTTCGGTCCAGCACACACATAGCGGCCTTGGCTAATGATGACGTACACACAGCATTGCCGTATGAACTGAACATCCTCGGGGTGTCCTCACTCCGCGGTCCCTGGCATCCTCTTTGTTTATCCGGCAGCCCCAAGACCGGCATTTTCGAAAAGCCCATGATCAGTGCTTTCCAACCGTGTCAGACTTGTCAGTTTCCCGCCAATACTTTGGGAGATAGAGCCGTTGGTAAGTCTTGTTTTCTCTATGTTGCAGCTTCGTGTACAAAAGTGCCATTAGACAGGCGTTTGAAGCGCATTCGGAGCAGCCCCGCTCCCTGGTGATTTCAGGGCGGAAGATGGCCCTGGCTGGCCAAGAAAACCAGATTTCCGGATGCAGGACTATGGCAGCTAACTGCAGGTACAAAAAAATTTCTCTGTAGCCCCATTATTTCTGGAGTTAATGGCCATGGCGCTGCCGACTTCTTTTTTCGGCGTTTTTTTAGCTGGCTTCGGTCCAGCACACACATAGCAGCCTTGGCTATTGATGACGTACACACAGCATTGCCGTATGAACTGAACATCCTCGGGGTGTCCTCACTCCGCGGTCCCTGGCATCCTCCCTGTTTATCCGGCAGCCCCAAGACCGGCATTTTCGAAAAGCCCATGATCAGTGCTTTCCAACCGTGTCAGACTTGTCAGTTTCCCGCCAATACTTTGGGAGATAGAGCCGTTGGTAAGTCTTGTTTTCTCTATGTTGCAGCTTCGTGTACAAAAGTGCCATTAGACAGGCGTTTGAAGCGCATTCGGAGCAGCCCCGCTCCCTGCTGATTTCAAGGCGGAAGATGGCCCTGGCTGGCCGAGAAAACCAGATTTCCGGATGCAGGACTATGGCAGCTAACTGCAGGTACAAAAAAATTTCTCTGTAGCCCCATTATTTCTGGAGTTATTGGCCTAGACGCTGCCGACTTCTTTTTTCGGCGGTTTTTGTAGCTGGCTTCGGTCCAGCACACTCATAGCTGCCTTTGCTATTGTTGACGTACACACAGCATGGCCGTATGAACTGGACATCCTCGGGGTGTCCTCACTCCACGGTCCCTGGCATCCTCCCTATTTGTCCGGCAGCCCCAAGACCAGCATTTGCGGAAAGCCCATGAACAGGGCTTTCCAACCGTGTCAGACTTGTCAGTTTCCCGCCAATACTTTGGAAGATAAAGCCGTTGGTAAGTCTTGTTTTCTCTGTGTTGCAGCTTCGTGTACAAAAGTGCCTTAAGACAGGTGTTTGAAGCGCATTCGGAGCAGCCCCGCTCCCTGGTGATTTCAAGGCGGAAGATGGCCCTGGCTGGCCGGGAAAACCAGATTTTCGGATGCAGGACTATGGCAGCTAACTGCAGGTACGAGAAATTTCCCTCTAGCCCCATTATTTCTGGAGTTATTGGTCTTGGCGCTGCCGACTTCTTTTTTTGGCGTTTTTTTAGCTGGCTTCGGTCCAGCACACTCATAGCTGCCTTTGCTATTGTTGACGTACACACAGCATGGCCGTATGAACTGGACATCCTCGGGGTGTCCTCACTCCACGGTCCCTGGCATCCTCCCTATTTTTCCGGCAGCCCCAAGACCGGCATTTTCGGAAAGCCCATGAACATGGCTTTCCAACCGTGTCAGACTTGTCAGTTTCCCGCCAATACTTTGGGAGATAGAGCCGTTGGTAAGTCTTGTTTTCTCTATGTTGCAGCTTCGTGTACAAAAGTGCAATAAGACAGGCGTTTGAAGCGCATTCGGAGCAGCCCCGCTCCCTGGTGATTTCAAGGCGGAAGATGGCCCTGGCTGGCCGGGAAAACCAGATTTTTGGATGCAAGACTATGGCAGCTAACTGCAGGTACGAGAAATTTTTCTCTAGCCCCATTATTTCTGGAGTTATTGGTCTTGGCGCTGCCGACTTCTTTTTTCGGCGTTTTTTTTAGCTGGCTTCGGTCCAGCACACTCATAGCGGCCTTTGCTATTGTTGACGTACACACAGCATTGCCAAATGAACTGGACATCCTCGGGGTGTCCTCACTCCGCGGTCCCTGGCATCCTCCCTGTTTATCCGGCAGCCCCAAGACCGGCATTTTCGAAAAGCCCATGATCAGTGCTTTCCAACCGTGTCAGACTTGTCAGTTTCCCGCCAATACTTTGGGAGATAGAGCCGTTGGTAAGTCTTGTTTTCTCTATGTTGCAGCTTCGTGTACAAAAGTGCGATAAGACAGGCGTTTGAAGCGCATTCGATGCAGCCCCGCTCCCTGCTGATTTCAAGGCGGAAGATGGCCCTGGCTGGCCGGGAAAACCAGATTTTCGGATGTAGGACTATGGCAGCTAACTGCAAGTACAAGAAATTTCTCTCTAGCCCCATTATTTCTGGAGTAATTGGCCTAGACGCTGCCGACTTCTTTTTTCGGCGTTTTTTTTTGCTGGCTTCGTTCCAGCACACACATAGCTGCCTTGGCTATTGTTGACGTACACACAGCATGGCCGTATGAACTGGACATCCTCGGGGTGTCCTCACTCCACGGTCCCTGGCATCCTCCCTATTTGTCCGGCAGCCCCAAGACCGGCATTTTCGGAAAGCCCATGAACAGGGCTTTCCAACCGTGTCAAACTTGTCATTTTCCCGCCAATACTTTGGGAGATAGAGCCGTTGGTAAGTCTTGTTTTCTCTATGTTGCAGCTTTGTGTACAAAAGTGCCATAAGACAGGCGTTTGAAGCGCATTCGGAGCAGCCCCGCTCCCTGCTGATTTCAAGGCGGAAGATGGCCCTGGCTGGCCGGGAAAACCAGATTTTTGGATGCAGGACTATGGCAGCTAACTGCAGGTACGAGAAATTTCTCTCTAGCCCCATTATTTCTGGAGTTATTGGTCTTGGCGCTGCCGACTTCTTTTTTCGGCGTTTTTTTTAGCTGGCTTCGGTCCAGCACACTCATAGCGGCCTTTGCTCTTGTTGACATACACACAGCATTGCCGAATGAACTGAACATCCTCGGGGTGTCCTCACTCCGCGGTCCCTGGCATCCTCCCTGTTTATCCGGCAGCCCCAAGACCAGCATTTTCGAAAAGCCCATGATCAGTGCTTTCCAACCGTGTCAGACTTGTCAGTTTCCCGCCAATACTTTGGGAGATAGAGCCGTTGGTAAGTCTTGTTTTTCTATGTTGCAGCTTCGTGTACAAAAGTGCCTTAAGACAGGCGTTTGAAGCGCATTCGGAGCAGCCCCGCTCCCTGCTGATTTCAAGGCGTAAGATGGCCCTGGCTGGCCAGGAAAAACAGATTTTCGGATGTAGGACTATGGCAGCTAACTGCAGATACAAGAAATTTCTCTCTAGCCCCATTATTTCTGGAGTTATTGGCCTAGACGCTGCCGACTTCTTTTTTCGGCGTTTTTTTTAGCTGGCTTCGGTCCAGCACACACATAGCTGCCTTTGCTATTGTTGACGTACACACAGCATGGCCGTATGAACTGGACATCCTCGGGGTGTCCTCACTCCACGGTCCCTGGCATCCTCCCTATTTTTCCGGCAGCCCCAAGACCGGCATTTTCGGAAAGCCCATGAACATGGCTTTCCAACCGTGTCAGACTTGTCAGTTTCCCGCCAATACTTTGGGAGATAGAGCCGTTGGTAAGTCTTGTTTTCTCTATGTTGCAGCTTCGTGTACAAAAGTGCAATAAGACAGGCGTTTGAAGCGCATTCGGAGCAGCCCCGCTCCCTGGTGATTTCAAGGCGGAAGATGGCCCTGGCTGGCCGGGAAAACCAGATTTTTGGATGCAAGACTATGGCAGCTAACTGCAGGTACGAGAAATTTTTCTCTAGCCCCATTATTTCTGGAGTTATTGGTCTTGGCGCTGCCGACTTCTTTTTTCGGCGTTTTTTTTAGCTGGCTTCGGTCCAGCACACTCATAGCGGCCTTTGCTATTGTTGACGTACACACAGCATTGCCAAATGAACTGGACATCCTCGGGGTGTCCTCACTCCGCGGTCCCTGGCATCCTCCCTGTTTATCCGGCAGCCCCAAGACCGGCATTTTCGAAAAGCCCATGATCAGTGCTTTCCAACCGTGTCAGACTTGTCAGTTTCCCGCCAATACTTTGGGAGATAGAGCCGTTGGTAAGTCTTGTTTTCTCTATGTTGCAGCTTCGTGTACAAAAGTGCGATAAGACAGGCGTTTGAAGCGCATTCGATGCAGCCCCGCTCCCTGCTGATTTCAAGGCGGAAGATGGCCCTGGCTGGCCGGGAAAACCAGATTTTCGGATGTAGGACTATGGCAGCTAACTGCAAGTACAAGAAATTTCTCTCTAGCCCCATTATTTCTGGAGTAATTGGCCTAGACGCTGCCGACTTCTTTTTTCGGCGTTTTTTTTTGCTGGCTTCGTTCCAGCACACACATAGCTGCCTTGGCTATTGTTGACGTACACACAGCATGGCCGTATGAACTGGACATCCTCGGGGTGTCCTCACTCCACGGTCCCTGGCATCCTCCCTATTTGTCCGGCAGCCCCAAGACCGGCATTTTCGGAAAGCCCATGAACAGGGCTTTCCAACCGTGTCAAACTTGTCATTTTCCCGCCAATACTTTGGGAGATAGAGCCGTTGGTAAGTCTTGTTTTCTCTATGTTGCAGCTTTGTGTACAAAAGTGCCATAAGACAGGCGTTTGAAGCGCATTCGGAGCAGCCCCGCTCCCTGCTGATTTCAAGGCGGAAGATGGCCCTGGCTGGCCGGGAAAACCAGATTTTTGGATGCAGGACTATGGCAGCTAACTGCAGGTACGAGAAATTTCTCTCTAGCCCCATTATTTCTGGAGTTATTGGTCTTGGCGCTGCCGACTTCTTTTTTCGGCGTTTTTTTTAGCTGGCTTCGGTCCAGCACACTCATAGCGGCCTTTGCTCTTGTTGACATACACACAGCATTGCCGAATGAACTGAACATCCTCGGGGTGTCCTCACTCCGCGGTCCCTGGCATCCTCCCTGTTTATCCGGCAGCCCCAAGACCAGCATTTTCGAAAAGCCCATGATCAGTGCTTTCCAACCGTGTCAGACTTGTCAGTTTCCCGCCAATACTTTGGGAGATAGAGCCGTTGGTAAGTCTTGTTTTTCTATGTTGCAGCTTCGTGTACAAAAGTGCCTTAAGACAGGCGTTTGAAGCGCATTCGGAGCAGCCCCGCTCCCTGCTGATTTCAAGGCGGAAGATGGCCCTGGCTGGCCAGGAAAAACAGATTTTCGGATGTAGGACTATGGCAGCTAACTGCAGATACAAGAAATTTCTCTCTAGCCCCATTATTTCTGGAGTTATTGGCCTAGACGCTGCCGACTTCTTTTTTCGGCGTTTTTTTTAGCTGGCTTCGGTCCAGCACACACATAGCTGCCTTGGCTATTGTTGACGTACACACAGCATGGCCGTATGAACTGGACATCCTCGGGGTGTCCTCACTCCACGGTCCCTGGCATCCTCACTATTTGTCCGGCAGCCCCAAGACCGGCATTTTCGGAAAGCCCATGAACAGGGCTTTCCAACCGTGTCAGACTTGTCAGTTTCCCGCCAATACTTTGGGAGATAGAGCCGTTGGTAAGTCTTGTTTTGTCTATGTTGCAGCTTCGTGTACAAAAGTGCCTTAAGACAGGCGTTTGAAGCGCATTCGGAGCAGCCCCGCTCCCTGCTGATTTCAAGGCGGAAGATGGCCCTGGCTGGCCGAGAAAACCAGATTTTTTGATGCAAGACTATGGCAGCTAACTGCAGGTACGAGAAATTTCTCTCTAGCCCCATTATTTCTGGAGTTATTGGTCTTGGCGCTGCCGACTTCTTTTTTCGGCGTTTTTTTAGCTGGCTTCGGTCCAGCACACTCATAGCGGCCTTTGCTATTGTTGACGTACACACAGCATGGCCGTGTGAACTGGACATTCTCGGGGTGTCCTCACTCCACGGTTCCTGGCATCCTTACCTATTTGTCCGCCAGCCCCAAGACCGGCATTTTCGGAAAGCCCATGAACAGGGCTTTCCAACCGTGTCAGACTTGTCAGTTTCCCGCCAATACTTTGGGAGATAGAGCTGTTGGTAAGTTTTGTTTTCTCTATGTTGCAGCTTTGTGTACAAAAGTGCCATAAGACAGGCGTTTGAAGCGCATTCGGAGCAGCCCCGCTCCCTGCTGATTTCAAGGCGGAAGATGGCCCTGGCTGGCCGGGAAAACCAGATTTTTGGATGCAAGACTATGGCAGCTACCTGCAGGTACAAGACATTTCTCTCTAGCCCCTTTATTTCTGGAGTTATTTGCCATGGCGCTGCCGACTTCTTTTTTCGGCGTTTTTTTGTTTTGTTTTGCTGGCTTCGGTCCAGCACACACGGAGCTTCCTTGGCTATTGTTGACGTACACACAGCATGGCCGTATGAACTGGACATCCTCGGGGTGTCCTCACTCCGTGGTCTCTGGCATCCTTCCTGTTTATGCGGCATCCCTAAGACCGGCATTTTCGGAAAGCCCATGAGCAGGGCTTTCCAACCGTGTCAGACTTGTCAGTTTCCCGCCAATCCTTTGGGAGATAGAGCCGTTGCTGAGCCTTTTTTTCACTCTGTTACAGCTTCGTGTGCAAAAGTGCCATTAGACAGGCGTTTGAAACGCATTTGGAGCAGTCCCGCTCCCTGGTTGTTTCAAGGCGGAAGATGGCCCTGGCTGGCCGGGAAAACCAGATTTTCGGATGCAGGTCTTTGGCAGCTACCCCTCGGTACAAGAAATTTCTCTCTAGCCTCATTATTTCTGGAGTTATTGGTCGGGGCGCTGCCGGCTTCTTTTTTCGGCGTTTTTTTTTTTTTGCTGGCTTCGGTTCAGCACACATGTAGAAGCCTTGGCTATTGTTGACGTACACACAGCATGGCCGTATGCACTGGACATCCACGGGGTGTCCTTACTCCGCGGTCCCTGGCATCCCCCTGTTTATCACGCAGCCCCAAGCCCAGAAATTTTCGGAAAGCCCATGAGCAGGGCTTTCCATCAGTGTCAGACTTGTCAGTTTCCCGCCAATACTTTGGGAGATAGAGCCGTTGCTAAGTCTTGTTTTCACTCTGTTACAGCTTCGTGTACAAAAGTGCCATTAGACAGGCGTTTGAAGCGCATTCGGAGCATCCCTGCGCCCTGGTGGTTTCAAGGCGGAAGATGGCTCTGGCTGGCCGGGAAAACCAGATTTCGTGATGCAGGACTATGGCAAATACCTACAGGTACAAGAAATTTCTCTCTAGCCCCATTATTTCTGGAGTTATTGGCCGTGGCGCTGCCGACTTCTTTTTTCGGCGTTTTTTGCTGGCTTCTGTCCAGCACACATGTAGCAGCCTTGGCTATTGTTGATGTACATACAGCATCGCCGTATGCACTGGATATCCTCGGGGTGTCCTCACTCCGCGGTCCCTGGCATCCTCCCTGTTTATCACGCAGCCCCAAGACCGGCATTTTCGGAAAGCCCATGAGCAGGGCTTTCCATCAGTGTCAGACCTTCAGTTTCCCGCCAATACTTTGGGAGATAGAGCCGTTGCTAAGTCTTGTTTTCACTCTGTTACAGCTTCGTGTACAAAAGTTCTTTTAGACAGGCGTTTGAAGCGCATTATTCGGAGCAGCCCCGCTCCCTGGTGGTTTCAACGCAGAAGATGGCCCTGGCTGGCCGAGAAAACCAGATTTTCGGATGCAGGACTATGGCAGCTACCTGCACGTACAAGAAATTTCTCTTTAGCCTCATTATATCTAGAGTTATTGGCCTAGACGCTGCCGACTCCTTATTTTAGCGTTTTCTTTTTGCTGGCTTGGGTCCGCAAACACGTAGCGGCCTTGGCTATTGTTGACATACACACAGCATGCCCGTATCTACTGGACATCCTCGGGGTGTCCTCATTCCGCAGCCCAAGCCAGGCATTTTCGGAAAGCATATGAGTATAGCTTTCCAACAGTGTCAGACTAACTTGTCAAGATCCGCCAATATTTTGGGAGATAGAGACGTTGCTAAGTCTTGTTTTCACTCTGTTACAGCTGGCCCGTATCTACTGGACATCCTCGGGGTGTCCTCATTCCGCAGCCCAAGCCAGGCATTATTTTTCGGAAAGCATATGAGTATAGCTTTCCAACAGTGTCAGACTAACTTGTCAAGATCCGCCAATATTTTGGGAGATAGAGACGTTGCTAAGTCTTGTTTTCACTTTGTTACAGCTTCATGTACAAAATTGCCATTAGACATTCGTTTGAAGGGCATTCGGAGCACCCTAACTCAGTGGTCATTTCAAGGTAAAAGATCACCCTTGAGGGCCGGGAAATTTTTTGGATGCAGGACTATTGCAGCTAACTGCAGGTAGAAGAAAATTCTCTCTTGCTCCCCTATTTTTGGAGTTATTAACCGGAGTTATATTCCAACAGGACCAAACTTGTTAAACTCCATCATTTTTGTTACGGTGACATAGCCGTTGAATTTTTTTTCTCAGACAGCTTTGTTTACAAAACTCTAAAGCAGATTTATGGTCAAACATAGAGAGGGATTTGTTTGATGATGATGCCCCTGTTGGCTTATTTGCTTGGCCGTAGTAATCCTACTTTCCTACCGCTCGTGTGGCGTTTTTAAAATTACCATGAATCGGCGCCTTTGAGTAGGCCATTCCGACAGTATCAAACTTGGTGCAAATCCATCAATTTTGTGAGAATGATATTGCTGTTGACATTTTGTTTTTGTTTCTCAGACAGCTTTGTTTACAAAAATCCCATTAACAAACAGAAAAGTTCTTATTCGCTCGGCCACGACACGCCATAGCATAACCAAACCACCCAAAATTCAGAATTCATAACACACTATTTTAACAAACCCGAAACTATTGACCCTCAAATCTGTCATTTACAGAATTTTTTTAGGACCTATAGTTCTAATGAGGCTTATTGATTATTAACGGGGCTTGGCGCATCGATTCAGTCACTATTTACTGGGGTGCCCAAACCAATCAACGTTCCCAAAGCATAATCCTGAAAAATAATCACGTGTGATTAATCTCAGAATTATGCTTTGGGAACGGTAATTGGTAATAATGAGTTTCAAATTCGAAATAACGAATTGTTTAATTTGTAACAAGGAATTACCAATTTGTAAGAAAAAAGTTATTTAAATCGTAACAATTACGAATTGGTTAGTTCCAAATAACAACTTACTAATTCGTAACAACAAATTACTAATTCGTAAAAACGAACTACTAATTCATAAAAAGGAACTACTAATTCGTAAAAATGATCTACTAATTCGCAACAACGAATTACTAACTCGTAATACCGAATGCTTCAATTCGTTATGACGATTTACTAATCCGTAGGGGTAATAACGAATTATCAATTCGTATGAGAGATTAATTCCGCTGATAGTATGTGCTTCTGTAGCACAATCGTAGTTTCCCCATTAGACGGTATTGTTAGACTATGGCCAATTTTCCCGGTCCCACAAATAGAATTTCATCAGTCTCTACTTTATCATTTTAATTAAATCATAAAATTGCACTTCAAATTTTTGACCGACATATTTAAAAAGTCACCGTGACCCTCCCTGGTGAAATTTTAAATTTTGGACACAGTTTGACACTACCGAATGAAGTGATATTACGTATTCTAAGTTGAACTCCGACTCTTTCTTAGTTGGGAAAATATTGGCAGTTCTCGGAACAAAATCATCAGGCTACTTAGCCATAAAACATTTTAAAATTATTGACCAACAGTTTTAAGTCGATTTCGTATGATCAGATGACGCGGGCAGCACTTAATAGACCAAATTACAATGATTAATTTAATTAATGAAATAAATAGTTGATGGCCAGTCGTGATGGCCGAGTGGTCTGGTACATCAGACTTGAGTTCTGTTGGCCTATTCGTTGGGGTGTAGGTTTAATCCCGGTCATGACACTTGTGTCCTCACCTTGAGCAAGGCACTTCACCATAAATTGATTCTCTTAACCCAGGTGTATAAATGGGAGCCTGTTAGGGCTGAGATGGTCCTATGTACGGTGAACCCCTCAGCGCTAACATCATCAGCTTGAGGCTGTGTGGTCCCCAGACAGTTGAGAAAGATTGAGAAATGGTCTACGTGTGCCTGATGAACGCTGATTGATATAAATGTCGCAAAGCGCCTTCTTCTATTGCTACTAGGATATGTGCACTACAAGAGCCAAGTGTTTTCATTTGTAGACACCTGTAGATCTAGAATGTGGACAGGCTTATAGGTTTGATTTCCAGTTGAGTCACTTGACTTGGAAAGCGCTTTGTGTTTCATTTTTTTTTTAATCTATGGGTGAGAAATGTCAGACTTTTATCTTACATTGTTTTTGTTTGTCTTGCGAAAAAGCTGTTATTTTTCCTTCAGTTATAAAATCCTGCTCTTTGATCTACTCGTCTGGCAGGTGCTGTGGATACTGTTTTCATAGCCTTCGTGCGATCTATACTCCAGGGGTTTCGCAAAGATCACAATGTTTGTATTTTCGGAACGGCAGACTGGAATTATCAAGCTTTCAGTTTTTTTCCCCGAGCCTGAACGGGAAAAGCATGTCCACAAAGATTATCACCTGAGTATTTTCGAAACGGCGCACTGGAATTACCAAGCTAACGGCCGATGAGTATAGAATGCAACTTTGATTAATTCAAATATTATAGACTACTGCAGTGGCAGTTACCAGTTCGGCGACTCAAATTCTTATTCTTATCCTTTATTTGGCCATTTAAAAAAAATACACACAAACAATTTTTAAGTAGGTTAAAAGGTCGAGTGTACAAATAAATTATAAATAAAAGCAAAAACAAAAAATAAAATAAAATAAAAACACGCCGGCTGGCCGGCCTCTGATTCCGCGGATTTTTGGCCCAATACGCGGTTAGCTTCAGTCTCGTAAATAAATCAATAAATAAATAAATAGCGCCACCACTATTTACAGTTAAGTTTATACGTTCTGAGATGGGGCCAGGGGGAAACAGCGGCGAAACTAGGGTAAAATTTTAGGGGAGCACAATTAGGTGCACCATTTTTTACGAGGGGAAACTAAATGTTCATTTTTCCCTAAACAAGCCCCTTTTCGGCGCTTTTGTTATGCTTTTACAATTTTTTATAATCTGACGTGAAAGTAAAAACAAAAATACACTGAGTGTTTGCGTATAAATAGAAACAGTTAACCAACAAAACAAAACAAAACACAACAGTGAAATTGCTACATAAAAGTTTATAAATGTAACTTTTTAATCTCGTACGGTATATTAATGAGAAAAAATATGATGGCATAAAGTACCGACCCTAGCAGAGTCTTTCTCAAAGGTTCGTTTTAGCCTTTGAAAAATACTCTGCTAATAGTGTCGAAACCTAAGGCAATTAACTTTTTTTCAGAGAGGGATATGGTATTAAATTAATGCAACATTTAGTCTTTCTTTTAGTTCTGTGAAAAATAATATTCATTGTAGCACGTGAGGCCTACTGCAGATGGCAATCAAAATCCTTTGAAAAAAACTACGTTCTTCTGGCCACATCCTTAAGATTCACTTCCAGTCCCCATAAATATTATTCATTTAAATGAGAACAAGACTGATGGGAATCAGCGAAACCCTTCAGAAGGCAAACCCGCCACTAAAAAGTCATGGCAGAAGGATATAATATCAAGACGATAGCAACCATCACCATCATCATGATATCTTAGCAACACACACAAGACTGGTACATCACAGAGCAAGAGGACCTGGGTTGGACCTTCATTGACACAAGGCCTGTTTTCACGACGACGATCATAGGGGAAATTGTTGGCGTTATAGACCTTAGCATTGATTTCCATTGGTACTATCAGTATCAGTATTGATGGAGATCAATGGACTTTATGCATTGACGTCATCATGCCGCCATCTTAAAAGTAAAACGCTGATCAACGGAAACCGCACATCTTGTACGCGCGGCGCACAGGCTGGGACCTTTTTCTAACGCTGCGTGCACAAACAGACGCTGGAAATCATTCAGCGGACGACACGCCAGCCATTTTAGTTTGTACATGGCTGGACCCAACATGGCTGCGAAATGAACTTTTCCCGGGATCACGCAACCTCTCCACACCTGGTAAGTCTGCTGCCACCTAGCGTCCTCAAAAGTCTCCCATTAGGCGTACCAAAATAATGCCATTCCTCAGTTTCAATGAAAACCCATGACAGATAAACTCAAAAATTACCCAAACCGATCTCTGAGCATTTTCAAACCTCCCGGGGAGTTGTTTTTAAAGTACATGTTTTTGAAGTAAAACATGTAGTGTAGTGATTGTTTGCTTTTGTAATAAAATATAAAAATTGTATCTAACTTACAGTGACTTTAATATGTTATGATAATATTATTGCAATTGAGCTTTATGACATGGAGCTAGAACAATAGAATTAACCATCAATAATGATGGCGCATCAGCTTCCCACCTCCCACAAAACGTCACTCCTCCACCCCTTTTCAGCAGTCCTAAGGTCAGCTGTAACAGTGAAACGTCAATCATTGCAGTGGGAGTGGAGGTGGAATCCACGTGACAGGCTCTAGATGATTGCTATTGACAAGTAAAGACTCAGCCGTCAAACGGCGCTACTTCCCCCATCAACATATGATCCGATCCTCGCTGCGCTGCGGGCATATCCCGTGAATCATATTGATGGAATTCAAACCATCTACTCTCCTCCACACGTTTTGCTGTTGAACATCTAGCACCAGCAATCATTACATAAAACCCAACTTGTTTCTCTAAGCCCAGAAATTGTTTTCCCCTCTTAATAAAGGTAATCGTGTACAATGCGTCAACAGAAACAAGTGAGAAAAACTTGAGACTAATTAGTGATTAGTGAAGTAAATTCCCATCTTCGCGTCTGCAGCGTGGGAGATCTCATTAGGCCTATAGGCTTACCAGTGCAGATGTGAGAATCTTCCAAGAAGTAAAAATCTCTCAATTTTGCCGGTCAGTAGAGGTTTAACGAAAAACATCTCAAAAAGCAAACAAATATGACCATGTGATCTGTTGAATTACTTGATGTTCATATAAAAGTATCCCGCATCCTCTAGCTACTCTCATCAACAGCTCAGTGACCTTGGAGTTAACGTGTAAAAACACCACTCGAGCCACACGCACGATGTGTACGCATATGTGATGCAATTTTCTTTTACCCACAATGCCATTCGAAACTTCAGTCCAAAATGGAGGAGCTTTCTGTAGAAGTGCTTGACGCGAATGGTGCATATTACAAGGTAAATTTCCTCATTTTGAAGTGTGGCGTTTTCGCTTCAGAACGCAGTCTTAGAAGCATGGATAATGTAGAATATGTGTGCAGTTCTATTTTTTGGTAAATGGTAAATGGAAAGTGAACAAATTTGCGGGGAAAAATCGATGTGCCGTCTCCATGAGTTGGTTGCCATCTCATTCTCAGATTCATCTGCTCATCTGTGCCATGTCTGCTCTGCAGTCCGCACGAAGGCCGTGTATGGGTGAATAATGGGATGTTTTTTTTGCACACAGTTTGCAATTTTGACAGCTCGTCGTATGCGAATGCCAACCATAAAAATGTTGTACCTGAAATGATGTAACATCCATTTTGATTGAAGTATATTTGGTATGGGAAAAGTTTCCATACCCGACTGCAACTTCTTAATCTTAAGGGATTTTTTAGATTTTTTAATGGATGTTGGGCTTTATTTCCCTTTTTAAAATATTCCTCTTGTCTTGAGTAATTGGTAGCAATAACACTAATTATTGACCTTAAAAAAGAAAATTCAAGTGGACATTTCATTCCACGCCAGGAACTTTCGAGCATTCATGCCCAACGGAATTAAAATGGCATTAGACTTAGCATTGTCAAGATCAGCGTGGCGTCGTTGACATGAAAGTGACTTTATTTTTTATGATTTCAGCACTTTGTAATCGTTTAAAGTGCCTGTTCCTCTCTGTATACCTTGCCAGACAGGTAAGGATATAATTTGACATAATTAAGGGAGATAAAGTGGCAGTTGAATAAAGTTATTGCCAAATATTCCAATAAAATCTAGACATACAAGTGTACATGTGATGTAGGCTACCTTTTTAAAAAAAAAAATAAAATAAATTCCAACATGACAAAAAAAAAGAGGTAAATCTCACAATCAAGTCACCAGTCATGCCAGTTAAATTAAACTGTACATGTACCTGTACTTGTACGTTGTACTGTCATCATGGTCATGACTGTAGCCCCACTAGTGCGGCGAAGGATTTTTTACATCGGTAAATAACAGACAGGTGGCTACATAATAGTCATCCGACGCCGGTAGTGCATGGCTAAAAAAAAAACTCATTTCAGAAGAATACTGTTAAATTATGAAACAGAGATGTGATTTAAATTCATGCCACACCATACTTTAAATAAAGGGGCTGATTAACTAATTCATCGCTTAACGAAAGTATAATCGACTGTTTTCGAACTCACTCTGTGTCACGGCCTATCTCTTTAAAGGTATTTTTTCACCAGCTGTATGACATCATACCCGATAGGGGGTCACGTGACCGCATGTTAACATTGTCGCACAATCAGTCTATTCAACTACTTTTCCAAGTTCATCTTGGCAAGTACATTTACAGTACACATATTTTGTGTAGCACGCACAATATAAATGTTACACATACTCGCCAAGATAAACATGGAACAGTAGTTGAATTGTGCTTGCAGTTGCACCCTCTTTGGCCACCCGGTGACATATTTTGAGATAGCATTCAAATGGCCTTGCATTTAGTTGCTTAATACATGTAGAACTACTTCCCCACCCATAGGGGATGCACCACCAATATGCCACATTGTATATAATAGATGGTGCTGGCAGTGTGGCTAAGGATACAACCGATGTCAAAAATCCTTCGCCACACTAGTGGGCTATCAGTGGTCTGTTACATGTAAATCTTTTCCCTTTTATTTTGTGTTTAGAAATTAGACAACCACAACAAAATGTGAACAATGTGGTTCAGTTGACTTTATTTCCATAAATTTGAGATGTTTCAATGACAGTGTGTCCATGGTGTCTCACCATCATGGAGGAAGAAAAAGCCATATACATGTAAGTCAGGAGAGTTGGTGGCTTGTTTGTAAAAATTGTGAGGCTGGGATTAAAGAAACTAGACCACACGGACACTAACACAAATTTAGTGCCACTGCAATACACAATCATTTTTTGTGCATAATTGAATAGGACTTAATAAAAAAAAGTGTGATTTTATGTCCTTCACACAGTAACTCATAATTGAAAGTTTGCCTAAGGTTACATCGTTTTTTCTTGAATGCTCTACCCCATGAAAATTCACTGGTACCTGGTATTACTCCAATGGGCATTACCACATTATAAAAGTAGTCTGATAAAATTCCTGCTGCATATAATCTACAATAAGCACCTGTTGACCTTCATGGTAAACTAATATGCACCCCCCATCTTTTTCATGGGGCAGATTTGTTTACTTCAAACATGCGTTGCCGTCTGCGACTTATTGCTTCTACTTCCCTGCACCTTCCAGATGCAGGAATGAAGTTTGAGCACCGAGTTGTACATGTACATGTAGGCAACAATGTGTGTTCGAAATAAACAAATCTGCCCCTTGAACAAGATGGCGCATACTGTATTACCATGAAGTTGCTTATTAATTTCCTCTAAGGCTAGGGTTCTACCATGTAGTATGTGATTGTACATATATACACACGTAGAGGATTGTCGAAATTTTCAATACTAATTAGACCCACAATGACCTCTGAAAATTGAGTCAAGTTTTGATGGTTACATTTTAGTGAAGACAGCAAAAACCAGTTAACGTTTTGTTTGGATTTTATGAATAACACTACATGTATGTACATGTACATGTATTATACAATGTAGGAAATATTTTGATTGTACAGTAGCAATCAAAAGAAGTAAAAAAAAGTATAAAAGTGATTTTTGTGAGGGTGTGATCATCAAAAGCTAGGCCAAACACACATCCCTTGTTGGCAGTTGCTTGTTGGTAAACATTGGAGACCTAATACTGTGCCCATGTTGCAAACACTTATTGTTTTTAATTGTCTTAATAGACCAATTGCGGGACCAATGTTATTATTTACATGTCAATTGTCATCATATGACCTGTAGTGGGTACTACATGTACATACATGTTCGCCACCTAAGCTGATGGCAAACTACGTGTAAATACATGCTGTGACCGACAGAGTCACACCAACAGTCAGATTTTTGTAATAATAACACAGTTACTAAGCCATTTTATTAAAGTTGTATGTTGTGACATTGATTTAAATCATATTACTGTTTCATAAACTCACAAGTATTCTTCAACAAAAGAGGTTTATTTTGAGTCATGCACTACAGGCATCCGACGGCAATGTAGCAACCGGCTTGTTATTTTATTTGTAATGTAAATCATTGTTAAAAAAAACTGTAAAAAAAAAAATAAAATAAAAAGTAAAGAACGTTGGAAAAGTGAGCATTTTTACCTAGCCATTTGCGGAATTTCAAATAGAAAAAGGAATCACACAGTTTTGGAAAGCCTTTTCTTTGGATGATTTCAGCTTCAAAACTGTGGAATTCTTGTGTTGAAAAGTGTGTGATCGCGGTCATCTGGCCCAAACGTTCTGTCATGCAACTACTACGTACATGTACTGGTACTACCACATCGTGAGCAAACATACAGTACGTCCCTTGTAGAATTTTCAAGACTTCTGGATCTGTCCTTATTGGCTTCACTCAGCTACTCGAAGGTCTCTGGTACAACTCTGGAATATTTTTCACAGATTTTGAGAAAGAAAAGCCTTGATCGAATAAACAATGCAACAATCATCCTGTGGAGGACGTTTTGTTTGTTTACATTTGATACCCACTACAGGTCATGTGACGTGGATCGTGCAATCGGTCTATTACATGTACATGTACATGTGGGTGTACTTGTACTGAAAATGTGCCGTTGTGTAGTGTCAAAATTCTTATGTCATGTACACGTCCATGAACTGATTGTCAAGTGTGCAATCTTTAAAGTACACAGTCTGCATTGTACATGTATGCAAACTTTATCATTGTACATCATGTACATGTATTGAAGTTCCAAACTGTATCAGTGTACAATGTACACACACAAATTAGGGCTACATTGTATGTTGAGGCATGGGGAATTCCCAATGATGAGCAATGTGTTCTACATGTAACTCTATATAGTCAAGTAGTATTGGCAGCCATTTCAGAATGTCTACCAGAAACGAAGCTTTATAGAGTATTGTCGGTCAAAACATCTGCTGACATGTGTTGAATATTAGAACACCAATCTGGGAGGAGGAACAATGTCTTGGATAGAACTGCACACAAACATGTTTGTACATGTACCAGACATACAGTACATACATGTACATGTGTACACTGTCATGACTGTACACTAAATTACATGATGTAGGCCCTACATGTATAAATGTACCTGTACACATGTAATGACATCGGATAAGACATGTGAATGTACTTAAAATCTTTGTTCTGACAGCAGAACAAAAACCCACTGTTGACCATAATAAATGGCATATTTGTCACAAAATTACTAGTGTAGTCATTTAGTGTGGACAGTGGAGGCATGTTCCTGTACGTACATGTACGTGTACATGTAGGCCTCTTAAACAATATATAATACAAATATTGAATGCATTGTCGCAGAATGTAATCACGTGGTGAAATCTGGACTATACCATGTCACAGAGTGAAATGGAAAAGCCAGATTTCTCCAAGTGATTACATATTCTGCGACAATGCACGAACAAAATGCATTCAACATGTTCAATTGTTTTACATGTATGATGCCTCACACATGTACATCCTTGTCATTGGGAAAAAAATTACAATCACAAAATAGACCCCAAAACTCGTTCACCCCACACTCTGAAAATGCTAATAAAAAAACTTCTAAATAACGTGGATGACACCATAGACACAAACTTGTCCACTGTTGCACAACCTTGCCTCATTTGGATGAATGGGAGGGAACAATTATTTTGGAATGATACTGCGAATTAAGCAATGAAAATCCATGTACACCGTCCAAAAATTAATCCATGTACATACATGTGTACATGTTCATGTGTAGGACGTTCCATTTATTGAAAAAGGTCTTTTGTCAAGGGATTTTGAACCTATAGGAATAGTATGAAGAAGATTTGAAAAGATCTGATTTGAAAAGATCAGATTTGTCTTTAGGAAGAATAGAATCGCGCAATTTGTCAAATGTTGAACACGTAGAGTAAGAGCAAAGAGTTACATTTATTATAACTATTATATAATATCTGAGCTTTTTATTATTGCGTTTTTTTAGGGGAGAAAAAAGTGTTGTATACAAAATGCATATAAAATATGTCTGAGAAACTGTGAAGTTACGTATATTTGAAGAATGACTTGAGAGTTACCATGACACCTTTTGCTATGCACAGGAGTCTCCCTGTATTGCATGCATCCTTAAGTCTCCTTGTAATTACAGTGTACACTTGTATGTAAACTTTTAGTGTGGTTTTTGGGGGAACACAAAAGGTTGCTTTGTGTAGGTTTTGGGTGTGTCCCCAAAATTAGAGTATACAGTGTACTGTATGGATTCTCTCTCCATGTAAACTAACGGCTAATGCTGTGTCTTTTATTGTGCTGGCCTGATTGCTGGTTGAAACACTTGAGAACCATTACAAAATGCTCTTTTCCCTGGTCTTGCTAGTTAATATAGGTCATTGCTTCCCACGACTACATACCAATATCTACACAGATTGTTCAAATGGCTTTAAAAGTTCCTGTAGTCTAAGGAAACTTTAGATGGTCCCTATGAAAAAGTTGTCTTACAAAACAGCAAACTTCTGTTGCATAAAAATGCATCACATTTGCAATGAAAAACCTGCTACATTGTAAATGCTGCAAAAATGTGCATTGTGAAGTGAACTGGTCTACGCCAGCCTTGGCACTGGGCATTTACCGGCTAAATACACCAATATGCATAGAATCTTGTTGGGGACTGGGATTGCACATGGAAGTGCCAAGGACGTCACAGAGTAAGGACCCTGCTAAAATGCAACTCACAGTGCAACACTGATGGGAGTTGAGTTGACTGCCAATTTCAACATTACATTTACAACTTTACCATTTAGTACATTTTGTTAAGTTTGGCAGAAACAAGGTTTTAACAGTTCATTTGGCTAGCGACTAAAAAGTTGAGGCAAACCGTGATCTACATCACTGATGTACATGTAGACCCCGACACCTTTTAGGAGAAAATGTACCACAAATCTCACCAGTTTATCATTCTAAGTTTCAAATTCTAGTTGAAACAAATTTTCACTCGCTTTGAGATTGAAATTTGTTGATTCCCTGTTTTTACCATTTTATTGTACTATACATGTATGTACTGCTACATGTACATGTACATGTACATGTAGCTGCATGCACTGCATGTGTACAACAAAGCTACTGTAATAACCTTGGAGATTTTGGAGTGCTTTTTTTTTTAAACCATTCATTAAACTTAGCCATTGATGTACATGTTTAAAGCATATTATGTAGTTTCAAGAGGCCTTGTTTCAAGTGTTGCTTGATGCAGGCCAACCCAGTTTATAATAACAGATTGCTTTTGTGTGCTCATGTCTGGTGGTGCAGCATTCCTTTACCAGCTACTGGGGTTCACCATAGTTTTTTGCGACCGCAGAAATTATGCTCACTGTGAATGGGTCAGAGAATAATATTACAATGTGTTGTGTGTAAAAATGTAAATTATGTGGTAATGTACATTGTACATTGTACATGTACATTGTATGGTACAGTACATGTACAGTACATTGTTGTGTGTTACATGTACAGGATGTAAATGTACTTACCTAACAGAACAAAACTTGGTAAAATACTGTACTTAAAAGGAATTGTACATCAGCAGGTTATAGAAAAGTTGTAATTATGTATGATACGTGTACATTTTGATCCCCAAGTTTTAATTTGTTTAAGAAAAAAATAAGTAGATAAAAATGGGAATCATAAGAAATCAAAGCAAAAATTAACCCTAAAATGTCAGTGAGTTCAGTTCTCATTGGGAGAATTTTTATTAGAGAATTTGTATGTTTTATTCTAGATTTAAAGGCTTAAATTATGTATGTGCTGATCAGATCTACATGCGTATATAAATTATACTAAACCCTGAACTCCCTTGAGAGATTTATTTGGACCCTTTCTCATTCAAACAAAATCCAGTTCACCATTATTTACAGATTTATGGTACTTTGATGCCTAAACTGATTAACCAGGTTGCATTATGTATGCCTGATCCAGTGTAAAGTGAACTTTTACTAATTGTGTACAGTCTTTAGTCCAATGGAATCAAACAGACATGCTGTTGGATTTTGATGGGTCGGGTATGGTTAGGGAATGTATATCGCCATTTTTCTGAAGTACATGTACAATGTACGTATTTAGTGTGTATTGAATCCTCATCTTGGACCTTCTGTGGACAATCTGCATATTGAACAGTTGTAGTGCTAGCATGAAAAAAATAATAATACAGTGTATAATAATAAATTGACAAGCACAAAATTTGTCCCTGATTCCTGACCATTTCATAAAATTCCTTGTCGTACTAAACACTGGATGCATTGCAATCGCAGAGAGTGTTGCTTTTTAATCTCCATTGTTTGTGTGGAAAACCGGGGAATCCCTTCTCTAATAAAACACATAAGACCGCTGAGGTTTGCAGTTTTCATCGCTCTGTTTGTTTCAGTGCATACAATCAATATTTCCCCACAAAACCAGGGTGACAGGTGTTCCATTTTGACAGGAACAATAATGAAGTGCCCTCCACTAATCTGTCACAGGTGACTAGGGGTAAAGAATACTGCAGTCATGTGCTTTGGATAAGGGAACACAAAAGGGGAGCAAGGCTAAATAAAGCATGATTCTGCCTGTTGATTACCTAATGATCAGTTGTACAGGTTAGGACAGTAAGTTTAATGCTCCCACTGAACAATTAATATAAACTACATGTACCAAACATTGTAGCCAGGTTCTGGTAATGATGCATTATGAGAATTGGTCGTTACAATGGTTAATACAGTGAGTAACAGACGTTCCCATACATAATACGTTTTGCATGACACTGGAATTAATCTAGTGGAAAAAGATAATTGCATATTTTCTGTTTTATGATTCAATTGTTTTTGGTGAAGTTGATTATTATTATTTTTTGTTGATTGCACATTAACCAGTGACAGCAAGTTGACATAAAGGCCTACTCTGTAAATTTTCCCTGGTTGCATGATTTGTGTTTTTTTCACAGATCTATTTTTGCCCTTTTCACTGTTATCAAGTGATGATAGACTGAACCCCCTATTGTTAAAACTGGCCCAGCTAGTTTTCAATGCTGTGGCGAAGTAAAGAGTCCATACATATAGTTCCTCTAAGTGTGACTTTCTGGAAGTTCGGGGAGCAATTTCACGAAGAAAGAAGATTGATCTTAAGATGTGTACCAAATTTAATTGCTAAGGAAAATGTGATGTCACAATACAAATCACTATGGTGATACTGACAACTTGTCTTAAAGATTAATCTTAATGCTTTGTGAAAATAAAGCCCAGGAGTTTTCATCTTTAAACCAGTTGCCATTTTCAGTTTTATTCCATGCACAATCCCACCCCCGGCTGTGGAGTGGGCCTCTGTTGCCCTGGTCTTGGCCTTGGTGCCCCTTCAAAAGTTTCCCATAGACAATGATAGACTATAAGATTTTGCAATGGAAGTTCCCTACAAAACAAAAATAGCCTTGCCCTGTTGGTATTCCAAGCTCAAAAGATATTTAGGCCCTACCTGCCTACTGCAACATGGACATTTCTGCATTTTATGATGTGTACAGTGTGCATAGTGTACAATGAGCAGTACATGATGTACAGTATTGTGTATCCATTGGTGTGTGTACTGACTGTGTACAGTGTACACTTGTAGTACATTCCTATGTTGTGAATCTGCTTCTCAAATACTGTTAGGTATGTACGTTGAAAATCAGACAGAAATACATGTAGATCATGTTCAAAACAGACCTGGAAAACATAGATACATGTACTGTAGTGTTCCAGGCCTGGAATTACATGGAAGCCATGGCCTCTGTTGCCTTGTCCACGGTGTGTCTTCAAAAGTTTCCCATACACTTTGAAGATTTCCCATTGGAAGCCCTTTATACAACATGAAAATGGCTTTGCTCTCTCAAAGAATATAATCCAGGCCCGATGTCCATGTACATGGATAGCGAATTGTGTATGGACATGATGGACAGGGCCATTTTTCTCGTAAGAAAAAAAAAACATTTCTTTTAGTTGCCAGGTAATCGGAATTGATTACATGTAAAATGTATCCCATTACATTCGTAACTCATGGGCACTAAGGCCAAGACCAGGGCAACCAAGACAATGACCTCCATTATTCATGTGTAATTTCAGTCTAGAATATGAAACGTAATACATTGTACAAATGCTGTGGAACATTTATACTGTGTACATCATTTGCATTAAAGCAAGTAATAATTCTACAAGCTGTACATGTACATTATAACATGCACCTTACAGGTTTCAAAATTTACATACTAAATGTTACATGTTACAGTCTTTGAGTTGGATATTTTGTACATTGCACTGTTGTACATTGTATCTAATATGTGTACTGAGTGTAAATGAATTCATAACACATGTAGGAGGTGAATGACATGCATGGTTTGTATGAATGTAAAGTGAGTTTGCTGACTTGTAATCACAGATCTAATAAACTGATAAAAGGATTATGTGACGTGATCACTGTAATGTCAGAAAAAAACAAAACACAAGTAGCATCTGGATATTCACTAACATGGGTTAGAAGTGGAGAATGTTACCATAAACAAGGCATCTCCGACGTCAACTCATAGCATGCATTTACGTGTACATTGTAACTTGATGTAATGTGCTAAATATAGACACATTATGCACTTTGTATGCGATGATCTTATACCGCAGAGCATTGTACATTATGTCATGCAAAATAACATGTAGGGCCTATGTACTGTACATACGTGCATTTATATAGTGTATTGGGTAGACAATTGAAAACAATTTATTTTCAATGACGTAAGGGGGATAAAAATATGGACACAACTATGGGAGGTTTGCAAGAGGTTTTTCCATTTTGGACCCTTCAGATGGTAGATATCTAGTGGAAGGTTGACAGGCGAAATAGCTCACATAGCTTGGGTCTTGTGTCACGTTGATTGAGTTAAGTGCACTATAGCAATGTTAGACTGGTACACACAGGGCCTCCTAGTTTACACCTGCCTGTGGGGAGAAATGCACCCTGGTGCACACATGTGTACAGGTCAACACGTTTTTATCCTCGATGTTCAGGATGACTGCTCGTCTGTGTTGTAAAATTGTTCTTTTGTCAGTGCAGTGTACAAACGATTCTTAACGACTTCATTACGGTATATTTCCCATGCTTCCGCGCAGTATTATTTTTCGGTACTTTTTTGAACTTACATAGTAATTTTTGTTGTTGAGACTTTTGTTGTCATAATGAAACTCTGAATAAATAAAGTATATAAACGTTCTCATCAAATACACTGGGATTTTTCATTCACTTTTGAGAAATTATGGAATGTTTATATGTCAGGTGTTGAATAGGCCCGAACCTTGGCTGGAAGCCACAGCCATGGTGTGCTTGAATCTCGGGTTTACCCCATATACTGAATACAGTGAAAAAAATGGCAGCAGCATATCGATCTGTTGTAATCCCCGTTTGTACAACAAAAGCACAAAGTTTTGGAATTGGGATTAGACAATAACCCCTGGAAAAAGGGAGATTTTGAGCACGAATTCCAATACCCAGTGTCACTCTTTGCACGAGGGAAACAGCATACATGTAAAGTGCACGGAACATATGTACAGTGTAGGTGCATGCCTGTTCATGCTGCACAATAGATTGTCGATGGGGAGGGGGTGTGAGCTGGTCAAGTGACCACAACCTAAAGAGGACGCTTCAAGAATGTTCCGGGCATTATAAATGTCAACCATATTTCTACCCAGAAATAATTTGCGTGTATCACGCCAACAACCGACGTGAAGTGGTTAACATTGCAGTTTCTTTTCATTAAAATGTGTGTGGTGGTAATTGAAGAAGAAACGAGGGAAGAATAATGGTTCGCAAACCCGTCCAATGTACAAATGTACAGTATGTACTGTAACACCAAACACAGAGATGTGGACTCTCTGTCATGTCTGTAGCTGTGAGGGTAACCTCTCTTCAGATTTTGATGATTGGGTCGCACGCATTGTGAGCTCTTTTAGGCACTGAGATAAGTTCATGAGAAAGGTTGCATATTTGTCTTGCCACTCATGCTTGTACTATGTACATGTACACGTGCTATGTGTACTTGCCTTCCTCCATGGTACTTGCCACTGAGTCTGCTGTGGAGTTTCTTGCAATCCCAAAACGTACTTAAAGGTACATGTGTAGGTTTACATACAATGATATGTACTGTATCTTGTTACAATTTCACTGAAGATGTTGCTCAAACTGTTGTGGTTAGAGCTACTGTACATGTACGTAGTGTGAGAATCTATGTGTACATGTAATGTACATGTATACTGTACGTCTCGGTGTATTTATGGTTGTATGTAGCTTTAAAGAGCAAGTCACAGGTCAATTGGTGCACCTACATATGTATTACAAGTGTACTTGTTCAGGAGTTGAGATTGTACCCTAATGTGTGTTTTAAATGGAAATTGAAAACTGTTCGTTTGAGCTACAATGTACAGTGTATTTTCCCTGCAAAGTTAAAAAGAAAAAAAATAAATAAATGGTAGTAACAATTGACAGTCTTCTTATCAATCAGAAAATAAATTGTTCAGAAAAGGTGTAAAGTATGTATGCCTTTGTGAATGTACTTCTACTGTACGTGTGTGTTGAAAGAAACAAGAGAAAGAAGTTTGAAGGTTACAATTACAGATAAACATGTAGGGCCTATTGGACCAAATACATGTACACTGTATGTATACATGTAATAAACTGTTGTGTGTGTTACTGACGAACATAATCATCAAAATACACACAATCGTCCTTTTTAATTCCTTGCCCGATTGCCAATTTTAATTTATAGGGCAACTCAAGTAAATTATACTGTTTCAATTTTTCAGTCTACAGTATGTAGGCCTACATGTACAACATTTCAAGTTAGATCAGCAGTTGTGTTGTAGCAGCTCATGAGGCTTGCTGCCAACATGTACATTGTAGAACCCTGAATGAATGTTACCCATTTTGATTCATGACTGTCAGTCATGTTAGAATTCCTGCTTAGAAACTGTGTGTCTGACAATGTCTACCATTTGTCAACATGCCAAGAAGAATATTTTAAGATCAAACTCTTACAGATTTATGTTTATTTTTGTACTGGAAATTTGCAGCAAAATCTTGTGGGAAAAACAAAAAGGTTGTACTGATTTTACAAATTCAAATTTTGAGCTATTAATTTTTTTACTGAATTTTCTTAATCGGGCCTGTGATTTAAAACTTATCACACTAGTTTATGACATGTATGAGGAGATGGCACTCAAAATATTTACAGAGAATTGTCTGAGATGTTTTGTGCATGAAACTTGCAGACAGTAATTTTCATTCAAAGCATATATTGTATTGTTTTCAAATAGAAATAAAGTGGTGGGACTACATGTAGCCTGTCATGGATTACAAAACAAAATGCAAGGTTAAAGGGTAGTAGGCCTAGTCCATCAGTGTTGAAGAGAAATCAACCATAGCAGGGGTTGAAATAACCCAGCACCTCGGCGCTATTAGCGCCTGGTGGCGCTATTAGCGCCTGGTCCCAAATAAAAAGCCAAAGGAACCTTTATTTCTAAAACGCTTCCGGCGCTGAAAAATAACCCCAGGTCTGTTTATTCCGTGACGTGAGGTATTTCCCATGGGCTACGCTTCATTGTAGTTCGTCTTCCTCCAAACCTCGGATTGGGCTCCCGCACCAACATGTGCGGATAACTGTAAAATTTCATTTAAAGGTGGCCCGAAACGCACACCACATTGCGATCACGATGTACATGTACGCAATGCAGAGAATGTACATGTATCCGTGCGACATGTAGGCCTAATACATTGTACAAGTATTCGCATTGTTTCCAAAAATGTACCTGTAGGCTGATAGTCTTTGTAATCTAGCTACTTTGCATGATACATTAAATGCAAGAAACATTGAATGCTAGAGGGCGCTTTCAAAACAATGCAAAAGTATGGGAGAGTGCGCCCTCTATTGTTGAAATATACCAGTGCATTATGACAAAACGCCTTCACATAAGACTAGTCACATCTGCGCATGCTCGGGACATCGCTGGTGCACAAACTGCTAGACGTTTACAGCTTTGTCATTGCAGGTGCGCACGCGAAAGCTCTCGAAAGTATGGTCAGTGGAGCAAGTTCCCCAGCATTTGGTTTACGAAAAACTATGCAACATGTAGGCTTTATTTAGCTAAAATTATAACATTTACAACAACCTGGATAAAAGGGAAGAGTGTTTTACAGTAAAGTGTAAGATCTGTTTCTTCTTGTTTTTGTTTTTTGTTTTTGTGCGGCGAGATTGCTCAAAATCAAATTGCTGTGATGAAGTCGCAATGTTTTGACTGCATGTGCCGTCGTCATGTAATCGTGTGTTTTTTAACTCTAAATTTTGTTTGTATTTCTGAAATGGACAGTTACACGTGTAACTGATCGTTTTAGAAATGGTTACACGTTTACAAAAATAACCGTAAACGCACAGGCTTAGTTTACCCATTCTAGACATTGCATACGTTTGGTAATGACTCTGAAAATTTTTGGCAATAAAAACTTACTTGGTAAGGAGTACAGCAGCTTTGGATAGTATAATGCATTTTGAGAAACGTTTCACTTCGAAGTACTGCAGTTATGGAAAAATATATCACTTTTTATCCCCCAAAAATTTGAATCTGAGAAGCGTTATGGCCGTAACGCTTCTCAGAATGTGTATTTCAATGACGGATACTTCTGCGTGAACACAACCGCTCCAGATTTTTGGCGATAATTATCTCAAAAACGCTGCCACCTTTTGAAATGAAATTTACACAGGTTAGTTTTATGGTATATATCTACAATTATATAGCATTAAGGCAAACGTACGGTTCCAAAAAGCAAAGGTATACTTTGCCTTTAAGCCACAATTTATTATAGCAACGTTTAGTTTACAGAGTGTGATCTGTCAGGACTGTTTCCTTTTCTAAACATAGGCCTACAAAATTGTAAATCTGAGAAAGCCCCTGGGCCCTGGAAGATAGCCCCTGGGCCCATCCTTTTTATACATACCCAGGAGCTAAAATTAGCCCCAGTACACATGGTACATCAGGTGCATATTTCTACCCCTGCATAGCCATTATATATGTAGTTTGACCCTTTTGGTCAGTAACATCTCAGAAGGATTACATTGTACATGTACATATAGGTGTAGATTGGGTGCCAGCTTCGATGTGGATTAATTGGCATCATTTGTTGTAAATCCTATTGCACATTTTCCAAATCATATCACTGGTTGTCAGACAGAACTTTGTGCAAACGTGACATCCAGCTGGTCTGTGTCTTATGTAGTCCTACATGGTGTACATCATATGTAGACGTGTTCCAATACACTATGTATGAAATGAGAATATGGCCAACTTTTACATGCATAATTTCACACCCAGCGTGTGACTGGCAAAGATCAGCAAGACCTCAGCATCTAAGTGTGTATAAGTAGTTGACTGAAGAGAGTTATTGTGTACAAATTAAATGCATGGATTCCTGTCTTTGACCTTGGCTAGATTGAAGCGTACAATTTATTATTTGAGTTTTAATACATGTTGTAGATCATTGCCCTTGCGCACATATGCATGAAGGAATGTGTCTGTCTGGATAGATTTAGCTCCACATGATTACCTTCTGTACTCCCACCACACATGAATTTATATGTAAATCTTAAAGGGAAAAGCAAAGTGTTTACGAAATAGACCAATTGCGCGACCAATGTTTACATGTCATCACGTGACCTATTGTGGGTACTACGTCATCTTAGCTGATGGCAAACTGTGCAAATACATGCTGTGACCGACAGTCACACCAAAAGTCGGCTTTTGGTAATAATAACACAGTTACTAAGCGATTTTATTAAAGTTGTACAGTGTATGTTGTGAGATTGATATTAATCACATTACTGTTTCATAAACTTCCAGTATTCTACTACAAAAGAGGTTTATTTTGAGTTATGCACTACCGGGGTCTGACGACTATGTAGCCACCCGCCTGTTATTTTGTTTGTAAGGTAGGCCTAAATCACTGTAAAAAAGGGTAAAGAACGTTGAAAAAGTGAGCATTTTTAAGTCCAAGTTGCATCCCTGATTGTTGGACATAATGTACAGGCCTGAAACTGTGTATAACACAGTGTACATGTACATGTAGTGTACAGCATTCACCACAAGATATCATATTGCAGGGTGGCATAGTTTCATTCATAACCACAGTTAATGGTATCCAGTGGTCAGACAGTAGGAAGGTAAAATGGCATAATTTAGCTTAGCGTATCTTCATTACTGAGATTGTTTGAATTACATATTATGTACAGTAATGTACTGTATGTAAAAAATGACAATGAATCGGTTTTCATGGTGTCTCCGCAAACCTCACAAGACTTGTTGATGTTCAGTCTGGAGTACATTACGTGTATGAATACCTCTTGCAATCATTTTGCAAGGTTGAATTATCTTCATTCAAACCAGTAACCTTTCAAACAATGCGCACATAAAATGTACATGTATGTGATCATTTTTGTGCTTGAAGCAATAGTTAAAAGTCGGTAAAACATCTCAAAATGCTTTTGACCCTTTACACAACCATACATAAATCTGCTTCATATTAATCTAAAAACAACTGCTTGCACAGCAGGAAGGCGTGGAATTACACGGATGCCGAAATGGCCATGGCCTCTGTTGCCCTGGTCTTGGTCTTGGTTTCCCTTCAAAAGTATCCCATAGACTTTCCCTTTGCAAAATGAAAACTGACTTTGCACTCACAAAGATGAATTTCCAGGCCTGCAACAGCACTCCAGATCCAGTGTTTCCAAAAGTCAAGACTGTGGGGAAAAACACTCAATACATTTTTTAAGGAATACTGGTTTCTAACCTGTCCAGAATTACTGGTAATAATTTAATCTGAATGACATATATACATGTATGTGCACACATGTCTGAGCCCTACATGTAAGCGTGAACAAAAATGCAAGGCCCTCTCTAATAGAATCTGTATTTGATGGTACGATGGTAAAACCATCTTGTGGCAAGATGGTGGTGATGGGCATGTGGGGAAATGTGATCATATTATCATTGACCAAAGTTTAAGGTCAATGGGCAAATTGTACAGTGTATTTGATCTTTATACTTTGTGTACTTTCTGGTCATTACACATTATGTACATGGGCAAATGAAAGATCTACTAGATACAGAGATTGTTCCTGATAGACAACATCTTTATTGGCAATTTTGGTTTTGGCGTGGAGGCGCTCAGATTTTTCTATGCAGCCAAGTGGTTCACTGACCAATCATGCAAGGAATTTGATAAACTCTTGCATGCCGCATGCATGTTTGTCATTTTTACTAAGGAAGGTCTAGGAGAGAAGTTTCAAGTTCATCCATTAAAATGCTTGAAATGAAGTGTCATTGCATCTTGTAATTTGGATGCACTGATGATTGATGAACACAAATAAACTTTTGTTAAGTTTGTCTTTTTGAAGTTGAGTAAATAACCCTTTCTCCCAAGGCCCTTTGGCCTACAGGTGACCTAGATCCTCCAATATCCGCCTCTCCTACATGTTATATCTTTTCGCACCAACATGCTTGGACTCAGATAAGATTGGAATGCCTGACCCACTGCAGGCCTTGATCTTAACCGAGGCCACCGAGGCCATTGGCCTCATGCCCTGTCGAGTTGGCCAGCATGGCCTTCAGAAAAATTGCACTGTCTCTACCATCTTGGCTAGCATGCCCTTGTACAATTTCTCTGATTTGGCCAGCAAAGGCCCCCGTTTTTCTTAAGATCGAGGCCTGCCACTGATAAGCAGTTATTAATAATACACAGTTTTTATATAGCGCTTTATCACACCCTATGGGCATCTCAGAACGAGACCTGTTCCTTTACATAGCACCATGTAATGGTTCACAAGGTGCTGTGGCGCAATCTGCAGCCGATCAAACCAGGAACACCGGGGCGAGCCCCTTCTCTTTGCGATAAGTGTCACTGGGTTCTTTTACGTGCATTACACAACACACGGGACCAACGGCTTTACGTCCCATCCGAAGGACGAAGCAATAATGGTTAAGTGTCTTGCTTAAGGACACAAGTGTCACGACCGGGACTCGCACCCACACTCTGCTGATCAGAGACACCGGAGCTTGAGTCCGGTGTTCTTATCCGCTCGGCCACGAACACGCCATCCTATTTGTTATTTGGGCAGGCCTGATTGCTTCGTTCTTGAAAGGGCAAGAGCACCACGGCATTTTCCTTATGACATGTATGATAAAGGGCACCTCTATGAGGAAATTGTAAATTTGCACTGGAACATTTCAAGGGCACCAAGGCAATGACAAGAGGAAAAGGAGGCAAATGCCTCCACTGCCTCCATGAAGTACGTATTAGGCTTGTTAGGGTCTACAGCCCTCAGTCCTTCTGAATCTTTCATTTTGGCAAAGAGGATATAGGCCTATATTTGGGAGTGATAGGGTAATTGTTAAAATACATGTACAGTAGGTCATCTTACATGTATTAGTATGCTGCAGTTTTAAGTTGGTAAAAAGAACCACTTACATCATGTACATATTATGCACAGTACGAACTTTATATTTTTGCCGATAACTGTTTTTATTATTTTATCAAAGTACAGTACATGTATCCTTACTCCAGATGGTTTTCTTTTTCCAGGTACATGTACAGTGTACATCTCTAGGATAGATAATTGTTTTTAGTACAAATAGAAGAAGATTCATCCAACACTGAACATGCTGAACATCAAGCAATGTGTACTAGATACATAAACACTGTACATGTATTAACAAAAATCTATTTTTGTCTCTTTCTGTTGCAGGCGTTTATCAAGAACATTCATGATAAAGAGGTCACTGTAGGTTTTGAAAACAAGTAAGTCATTTTATGTGTGTTTAGCCTCCCACGTGGCACGCTTGTAAACTAGGTATTTGTTTAAATAGTGTTATGATTAATGTTTTGTCTGTTCAAAGAAATTGCAGCCCATCACTGCCATAACAAACATGGAATCCGCACAGCGGTGGTCATAAACAGTGAGTCACGACTGCTTTACTAATAGCAGGCTAGTCTTGGTTCAAGTCTCTACGTATTTTCATCACTGTAGGAGGGTGTTGTCAAACATGAACCACTTTCACTCACACACACACAGTCTTCTATTTCTTGTTAGTGTACATGTAGTTGGCTCTTGAACCAAGAGTACATGAGTGCAATTAAGTAAATAAGACTCCTTAGAAACTTTTGAAGTTAGAAATAATCTAATTTTTATGGGAATCATATTAGACTGTCGGATGTTGTTGATAATGTGTAGGCTGTTAAATATTTGCAACAATGGCTGCAGCCATACATGTAGCCGCAGCCTGCAGCCATAGCTGCAACTGCAGCCATAGCCACAGCTGTAGCCACCAATTGGGACACTGCCTCACTGACTCCCAACTTAAGTATGACAACCGTGGATTCTCAGGATTTTCAAACCTCCCTGAGCCGTCTGGAAAGAAGTAAATCAGTCACCAAAGGGAGACAGAAATAATCCATATTGTGTCCACACAGGCTGTAGTTTTGTATTTCTGGTGATGCACAGTGTCTGTAAACCTCCTGAATTGTCACATCTGGGAGGTGTCGGGTCTAGAATAAGGGGGGACCCAGTCCTGCAAGCCATTTTTCAGGAATGTTCACATTCGTTGAAATCTCTTCCATGGTATGAATGCATTTGATGGTGTTAGACAGAGAGGTGCACTGGGTACATGCCTTTTGTGCAACCTGGTTTGAATTTGGATACCATACTTTATTGTAAATTTACATCTAAAAGTACATGATGTACATGTTTGTTTTTTTCAATATGTACTTTGTATATTCTAGCAGATGTGCACCAAAATATTTAAACAATTATAACTGATGTTTGATTGGTAGTTGGACCCCTGAGAGGCTTGTGCCTTTTTCTGATGTCCGTCTTCCCCCTCCTCCATCAGTTGAAGAGCCCAAGGATCTACAAGCTGGAGATGAAGTTGAGGTACAGTGTACATATACTTCTCAGACAAACATTGACTTGCTGACACAATGTTTGCCAAGTCCTCTGTGTTCCATAGTAATAGTGCATACTGCTTCAAATTGATACAAAAAATGGCCCAGACTATTTGCCCTTCCAGCCTCACTTTGGTTACACTGATTTAAATGCGAGTACTACATGTACAAGATGGATGCCCCATAATGAAGGGTCTGTTGTGTTAGAGCCCAAACCTCACTGGAGTCGATCATAAATCCAGTAAGATACATAGTACATGTGTTGGGAACTCAAACTTTATTATGGCTGATGGAATTTGTGCACATAGGTACATGCATATGATGGTCCCATGCAAAGCTACTTTACCCTATGTACATGTACAGTAGGCCTATATCATGTTGTAGACATTTCATTTGACAAGAAACACAATAAAATCTACCGTCAAGTTAGCAATTTTTCCAAATGTTTGTAATAATATTGCATTTTTTAAATACCTGAAACCACCCACAAGTGTTTCAACAATGTGAATGGACATGCAGGCTAATACTGAAAATAATTTGTATTATTAATTTTTTTATTACTCTCAATTTCAATCAAAAAAAGGATAGAAAAGGGAAGGTAACTTTTTCTTTATATTTTTGATGGAAATTTGTGGGTGATTTGAAATTAAAATGAAAATCAGCAACAAATGAATCTGTTAAAAATGTTTTTAGTATAAGTCTGTATGTCCACTCACATGTTGAAACACTATTGGTTGGTTTCAGGTACTTAAAAAAAAATAACAACCATTGGAAAAACTGCTAAAGTCCCTGTAAGTTTACTTTAGGACATGATGTAAAATACCTTTTGTAAATATCATGTGCATAGTTCAATCTCTAAATCAGAACATTGATATTCAATAACTAAAATATACAATAAACAGATGGAGCAAATATAGAATCCAGACGACATTATGACCCATCGTTACTAGTATGTCCATGGTATGCAGGCAGCCGTTCAATGTGGGCGGATCTGATTTGCTCCTAATCCCTATGTCATCATTGGGCCCTTTTTTTTTCCTTTCCTGTATCAGGTATTTTCCCGGTCTTTTGAGGGAGAGCCATGCGGCTGGTGGCATGCCAAGATCCAGATGATCAAAGGAGAGGTATGACTTGATGTGGCAGAAATAGAACAATATTATCAATGTCAAAGCAGTTCATGTGTGCGTGGAGGGTTTGTTTCGACATTTAGTGCCTATGCAAATGGAGAGTTTTAAACAAGAGGGAATAATTGGACATTCATTTGCCAGGTAGTCCCAGGTTTGCAATTGTTCACAACGAAAATCTAACAACGATTGAACAATTGAGGGGAATAGTAGGAGGTCCTTGACTGACAGCATTCACAAATAAATTATTTGAAAGTTTGTTTGGTAGGAGAGTCACAACTAGCCCCAGTGATAGGAAGTCAGATATTTGGGTTGTTCTACAATGTAAGTTCTGATGCGAACTACAACAATGACAGAAAAGTTGTTTTTAGAGAATTCTAAAGTTCATCAAATGCAGAAGAGATATACTGAGGTGGGGGATCAAATTACTCGTCTATGAAAATCAGGCCTGAAATTACATCTTTAAGATGGCAGAGCCATTTGATTTTTCAAAGGGTACTTCCATTTGCAAAATCTCAAAAGTGTAATGGTAAACTTTTGAAGGGGACCAAGGCCAAGATCAGGGCAAACAGGCAATGCGGCCTCTGTGGCCACCGTATACATGTAATTCCAATCCTGGATAATAACAGGACATAAAAAGTGAGTGGTTTAATGGGGCTCGAACCTCAAAAGTCATCCATGAGGGATTCACAGTTCTCCTTTAGTCTTAGGGACCGTGCTAACCTTTGCCACATTCCCAGACACTGCTGGCTGTGCTGATTTTATAACTTATTCTAGTTTAATTAACCATCTTCCTTGAGTGAGGGTCATTTCTCACTCAAACAAAATCCAACACCCAACTCGACACCCATGTAAAGCATGACCACTTTACTAGTGCAGTCCTAAGTCCAGTGAATTCAAACAAAACATGCAGTTGGATTTTGAAAGGTTGGGGTTGGTTAGGGTTATTGAAATATCGGGTAACATCGTTGTCAAGAAAAATGTTTCCAGGACTTAATGCAACACTGAATTGTTCAGATGAACTCAAGGTATAAATACCTGGGCCCAATGTCATAAAGCCTGTAAGCAGACAGCCTGTTTTATGCTTACGGAGCAACCCTTAGTACAGTTACTATTTCATAAAGCAGAGCAAAAGACACACTAGCTTGCCGGCGGTTCTTGGGAGCAGGTGAGTGACGCAACAATATAAATCAATTTTAAACGCGCACACGCACTGTCAAATTGTCTCGATCGTCTACTTTTGCTTACGGATGTTTTTCTGCTATAGTTAGCACATACATTTGCTTACTGGTAAACAGCTTTATGAATGTGGGCCCTGCTCTCCACATACGTGTATAGTAATAACGAGCATGCACTTTGACCTTTATTATTGATTATTGATTATTATTATATTATTACTTTGATTATTTTGTGATTTATTTTTCAGTTTTATGTAATAGAATACCATGGATATGATGCAACATATAATGAGATTGTACAGGGTGACAGACTGAGGCAGCCCAACACACAGTAAGTTGTCTACTATCTTCTACATGTCCTGTACACCTACACAGTGAGGTTACACAGAGGGACTGTGAGTGACCAGAAGAGTGTCTTATTTCCCTGAGGCCAAAGGCGGAGGGAAATAGGATCCTCTTTTAGTCACTCACAGTCCGAAAGGGAGATAGACGTGAACTAGTGACCCAATTATGCCAGTCCATATGTGTTTTATAACACACCTCAGTCAAACAAATAATAGAGAAGAAAAAATATATAAACTATTTTAAAAATCTGTTTTGGGGGTTTGTTTTTTGCTGAATTGTTTTAATTCAACAATAAACTCATGAGCATCTCAACCATGAGCATTATCAACAATTGAAGGATGCTTTTAAATTCCCTGGATTCAGTTTTATAGTTGCTGTTCACAGTTCACACCACGAGAGGCAGCTGTAACCAATAAATATTCATAAAGGACGGGATAAAATAAAATGGGATGCTCCGCTGTGTGACCGCAGACTCTACTTTTCACACCCATTGTGAAATTTCCAGAAAGAAAAGAAAAGTGTTGGAAGTTTCGTACTCATTTAGATGGTCTAGATATGAGAAAATGCACCACTAGTAAGAATGCTCCGGAAAAAATAGCAAAATCGGTTGCACTTTTCCAAACTATGTTAATAGGAGGGGGTTGTCTACCTCATGGATGGGGGAAGGTGGGACGGGGGAAGGTGGGACGGGGAAGGGGAACATTATGTACATGTAACTGTGTGAGAAAAATCTTGTAAAAGGAAAAGCTTGTAGGCTCATCAGTTGAATTGATCTTGTTATGAAGTGGATGCATTGTAATTTAAAGCCAACGGAAAGATTGAAAAATTATGTGGAACTTTAATCGTCTATGCTCTGGGTCATCAGTTTATAAGCTACCTGACGTGGTTTTTCTTTTCTTCTTGCAGACCATGTCTTAGTGCTGAAACATTTCACAAGGTGTCCATAACAGTACCAGCAGACATCCGGGAATAGTAAGTCAAGTGTTTGTTTCCCTCACTTTTTTAGAAGACAACAAAAATTGCATTTGTTTCCCCTTTTTAGAAGCTGGGAGGGTCAACAACAACACAAAGAAACATCAAATGAGCATTATCTTTCAATCTGTTTGTGTATGCAAATTTGTATTCTAATTTTTCAACTTTTATTCTTATTATGCAACTTTTATTCTACCTACATGTATGCAGATTTTATTCTAATTATGCAAATTTTAATTCTTATCACACAAGTTATGTTTAAAAAAGTCATCTCTCCTCACCTTCAGTGCCAGGGACACCAAACATCATCAAGACTTTCTCAAGTCAACAGGCGCCTTTGCCATCATCTACGATGAAGACACAAGTTCTCTGCTCGTCTTTGTGAGTTAACTCATATGATTTGTTAAAACTTACGGGGTGTTATCTTTGAAAACCATAGCAACTGCCTATGGGTGGGTACATGCATCTTCGCCCCTCGGTCATGGAGCTAGTGCACTGCACCACACACAATGCAGCTTTACCCAACGATGCAGAGTTATTCACTGAAACTTTACCCAATGCAGCTTTGTTGTGACCGAGCAGTTTAGTTCATCGTACTCACGTTCTGGTGGCTAAGTCATCATTGAGCAAGACACTTAACTGTAATTGCTTCTCTTCACCCAAGGGTAAATGGGTATCTGTGAGGGCAGAGATAAAATGTGAATGAATTAGCTTAGTGCGCTACATACTTGACAGCAAGGGCTGTATACTACCCAGGGAGCTGAGATGGTTTAAGTAATGACATTGACCAGGGTTAATGATGTTTATTGCGCAACGATCATACTTTGGAGTTGTGCTGTATAAAAGTCAATTATTATTATTATTATTATTTTTACCCAATGCATCTTTAATACCCAATACGCTCTCTATCACCCAATGTAACTACCCAATGTAGCTTTACCAGTGGCAGCAGCTTGTTTACATTTTTAACATGCCAGACTTTAGAGCGTGTTCTTTGGACCGTGAGTTCGGCTAATGTATTAGAGGGAAAAGGATAAATGGATCGGTCTATGAACTGCTTAATCCTATGTTCATCATCATCATTATATAGAGATCTATCTGTCATTGCCAGACGTAGTTCTGAGTTGACCGTGGTTCAATATTCTCTTAACACTTTTTTGTAAGTCATTAGCAGTGCATTGTCCATGGCCCAGTAACCTTCTTTCCAATGTTGATCTCTTTCCAGCTTTTGTTGCTTTATTGTTGTTAAATAGGAGTTGTTTTGTCAATGTTGTATTTGGTTGGCGTGCTATGTGAGCAAGGTACTCCCTTTGTTGGCGTTTGATGAACTCGCTTATGTCCTCTGTCTGGAAGATGCCGTGTAGATCCAAGTTGCTTAAGACATAGTGGAATTTATTGCTTTAATATGCGAAGGAAACCAAATTGTGCACTTAATTTGAATATGCATGAGACTCGCAAAGTTTGTTGCCAATGATTAGTTCAAATACTTATGATAAGTGTACATTGTCTAGGTGATCTAGGCGTACATGATTGATGGTAATGTATCCCTCATCTTCAGGGTAATTCCGCATCGTTGGTGCGTCGTGCTGAGCTCCTCAGCGACATGCACTTTCGCAGCATCCGGGAGAAGATGCTGATGATGAGCCGTGCAGAGGAGGCGGCCCAGCAGTTGGAGGTGACCAAGTCCCAGATGGAGGGCTGCGTGGAAGAGTTCAGCGTCAGTGAAGACCTGATGGGGTTAGCCATCGGGGCGCACGGAGCAAACATCCAGAATGCACGGCGAGTCATCGGGGTCAAACGCATCGACCTGGATGAGGATACGTGCACATTTAGAGTCTTTGGAGAGGTTAGTCTTCTTTAGAAGCTTTACAGAAAATGCTGTCTGAGAAAATGTCCCAGATTTATCTCACCTCTGGTTTTTCTTAAATCACCACATCGTTGAAGAATTCTTTACTTTTATAGTAAGGTTTGTGGTAACACCGTCTGACCACGTACATAGATCTCTCTTATGAGTTGTGGTGGTTCTGAAAAGAATCGTTGGTGAAACAACTGGACCTTTTGATCAGTAGGCTCTGATCATCTTCTGGAGAAGACCTGGAAGAGGAGAAGTCAGGAGAAAGCCTGTAGACAATCAGACCATCAAAATTAAAGGCCTAAATTGGAAAAGGGCCTGTATAATAGCATATCCCCGTTATGACTCCAAGAATATTTTCCTTTGAATTGGCTTTACTCTTACTTCTGCTGGTGATAAATGATATGGTTTGTTAATTCTGCATAATAGCTGGATGCCATTCGTCAAGCCAGATCTATGCTGGAGTTTGGAGAAGAAGTGTGTGATGTACCCCGGAATCTTATAGGTAAGTTTTTAAGTGACTCGGTTCACTTTAATTGCTTCACAACACTCAGGAGTGTGTGGGTACTTGCATGGGTAGAGAAAGTTTTTGTGAATAGGACCATTAAATAAGATTGCGTATAATTATTGGTGTATAGCTGCTTGTGTCCGAGTGTTGTAGTAAACACTTAAGGGTAAGTGTTGGCCACAACTTGCCTGACCTCATCAATATTGACCGATCAAGGCAATACATTGTAGAACTTTAATATACATGTAGCGTACAAATATTGAGTGGCTCAGAGTGCAATGGGAGGAGTATTATCGAAGGTAATATTTTGACTGTTCCATTTCACGAGGTGAAGCCAAGTGAAATGGAACAGTCAAAATTTTACCAAGCAAAAATATTCCTCCCATTTCACAAATTTAATCCACTCAATATTTGTCATATGGCTTGGGATCTAGTTTGTCAGCTTCCAAGAGCTAATATAGACTGTCCACCCTCAAACCATGTTATATTTGTATGCTGTTGTATACTCCTATAGAGTTGATATATTTGAGGAATGCTGTCGGCCAAATAAGTGGGGGTAGTTATTTTTTGCTTTGACAGTTAATTTAAAAGTACCTAAAAAGTGTATTTATTTATTATATTATTTATTTATTATTTGTAACTTGTTTTATAGTTTAATTTTTTTTTCAAAAAAGCTTTGCTGCTCCATTTTTTTTCTAAATTCACATCAGGTATTCACAACAAAATAATACATGTATAGCAAGATTAACTGACTTAAACACTTAACAAATGACAAAACGAAAAGGTGGTGAAAATAAAACGAACAGGAAAGGTTAAAATGCTAAAAACATGTTACTGTTATTATCATAATTATATCATCAATGCATTTTCTAATGCAGGTAAAGTAATTGGTAAAAATGGGCGTGTCATCCAGGAGATCGTGGACAAGTCGGGCGTGGTCAGAGTGAAGATCAAGGGTGATAACGAGCGAGATCAGTCGTCAGATATTAACATAATGGTACCGTTTATGTTTGTGGGTACCAAGGAGAATATTGCCAATGCCAGGGTTCTACTAGAGTACCATCTAGCACATCTTAAGGTGAGTATTTGGAACGGGGTAGATAGTTGTGGGAGTGTCCGTGACCCTGACCGGCCCCCAAACGTGTCAGAATCCAACAACAGGTTTGGTTTGGTTCGGAAGGGCGGAGTGATGCATAGTCAAACTCATCATGCTTAGCATGGGGGCTGACATACGTGCACCATCATAATCAATATTGTATACAGTGAGTTTTTAATTAACATAATGGTGACATTCAACACAATCTCAAGGGTGTTAGGGTCTAGGAAATGTTTCCTTAATTCTTAATCAAAAACAGTTCATACCTCATAAAAATGCGAATGCGAAGCAAATTTTGATGTGACAATTCCACATATTCACAAATTGTTTGTTGCGAGTTTGATTTGTCAAATTTCACTTTGCATTCACATCAGCATGAAGTATGAACCGGAAAGAATATACGCCTAACAACCTTACCAGTTATGCCCAACATGGGGCTAGCCAAACCAATTCAGACCGCCCAACATGTATGATTTTGGCATACTTTTAAAGATTTTTTACTCATTTTCTGTTTATATTCTTTATTTTTACGATTTTAGACAATGTCGATTTCAAAGACTTTTTAATCAAAACAGTTTGCCATAGGACTCGCAATTCTATGAAGTATTTGGTCCCATCGTGTATCCAGTGTGTAAACGAACAAAATTTTGCGTTATCAGGGGCAATTTTGGCGAGACTCGCACAGTCTATTCCCATGTCATCTGTTGTTGCCGGTCCGTGTAATCGCATTCACTGATAGCAAGCATGGCTTCCAGATAGTGTAGTAAATTTCATATATGACTGTGTGGTGATGCACCTGTACATATGCAGGCCATCTTGCTTCCTTTCACTGAGTTTTTCACCTGGAAGTTCAAAATATGTCTACCAAACGCCCTAAAAACAGGGATTAGGACTGTTCAGACAGGATTTGACAGTACGTTACTCTGTGTGGGACAACACGCCGCACAATGATCACCAACTTGATGAAAAGTATGATTTTCTAAAACCTGTTGGGATTTCAGCCAATCGCATGAGAACCCAAGGGGTTTCACCTTAGTATGATGGAGTCAGTACTTCATAGCCAAAAAAACACACTTAGCATGGGCGCCAGTACTCGATTTCACAAAGAGTTAAGATTGATCTTAAGTGCAAATCAATCTTAGCTGGTGAGCAAAGTGCGATGTCACAATGCAAATTACTACGGTAATACTTACAACTCATCTTAAGATGAATCTTAGTGCTTAGTGCTTTGTGTAAGTATACCAATCTTATAGTATTCCAGAGGTAAAGGTGTTGAGTTCATGGTAAAAGATTCTTTTGGATATCAGAGAGTTCAAGCTGTACCAAGTATGAGGAGTCATTTACAAAATAATCATGATCTACACAAGCTAGAAAAACAAAAGTAAGGCTTATGCAAGAGTAAGTCAAGCTGCATTAACCCTGGTTGGGATTGATGGAACTTCCCCTTTGTGAGCCTTAAGGGGACAAATTAGCAAGTGAAAAGCAGAAACAAGAACATTCTTTGTTTTATCTAATTTCAGGATATGGAAGAGCTGCGAGTCCAGCGTCTTCAGATCGACCAACAGCTCCGCAACTTCAGCGGGGGTTACGTTTCTGGACCCTACTTCCCCCCACCCAGAGAGCGCAACGAGAGGGGGTATGGGTCAGACTTTTCAGAGGATGGCGGCAGTGGGAGAGGGCGCAGGGGAAGAGGAAGGGGCAGAGGAGGCTCGAGGGGAGGGGGGCGAGGCAGTCTACGTGGGGGAATGAACAGCGGTTACAGTTCTGGTGAGTTAATCCTCTCGTATGTAGCAGTTTTTTCAGCGATTATGATTTCAGAACTCTAGCTTAATTCAGAATGTTTTTTGTCTTCCCATTGGAAAAAGACAGCTGTTGGTTTCCTCAGATGTAACAAAATTTTGCGCATTGATTTACTTCACCAGTGCTTAGGATGCTGTTCCCAAGAGCTCATTGAAATCTTTATAAACTCGTCGTGCTCCTAAAAAGTTGAAATGCCATCATTTCAACTTATGCTGCACCTCCTGATATGTGGACTCTAGTTTCAGACCTTTCTGTCAGCAACGACTCTCACCCCTGAGTTTTACTGATGTGTTTGCTTGTTTTTCTGTTTGTTGGTGTGAACCTTTTTGTGACCATAATGATGATGGATGGGGAATATACTCCAGCCCTCATCATGTTGGAGCCATCTTGTTTTTCCCATTAAAAACAAAACCTTGGAGAGAGGCTTGAAGGACAAAAATAGTCTGATCCCTTTTTGGCATATTGGGAACCAGTATACATTAATTCAGTGGCACGTTGGAAACTAGACATATTCACTGCATCTTACTGAACAGGAAGCCTGGCAAATGAATGTGTTATTTTGGCTCTTCAGGGCGGGGTCGTAGCACACCAGAGGATATCCCCTCAGGTGAGGATGGTGCGCGGTCCAGTGACTGGGCGGAGCAAGTCAGAGAAGAGAGGGAAGTCAAGCCCTTCGATAACAAGTATGGTCCCTCGTCGTCAAGGGGCATGTCCTCTAGGCCTCCAAGGGGGATGTCCAGAGGGGGGTCGTCTAGAGGGGGCACTTCCAACAGAGGTCGCGGGAGGACAACACAAGGTCGTGGCAGAGGCAGAGGAGGTCATGGTAAGAAATTATCTACTGTGAATTATAAACAATGTCAAGCTGCTCGAAAATCACTGGATTGTTATCCCTCGTCTTGGTCTCTAACTTGGAAAAACTTCTGTTCTGCATGTAAATGTACATGTATAATATGTGAGCTTCTCCCCCGTAAAATTGTTTTAGAAAAAAAAGCCTGACATGGAATTTTGTAACAAAGCTTTGACTCTTACAGGCGATTATTCCTCCAAAGGGTCATCAACCAAATTTCATAGCGATTGTAACATCACCCACTTGGTGTGTTGGTGTTGCTGGCTTTTTAATTTTAATGTAATGTTTTTAACTCCTTGTACATTGAAACTCTTTTTGGTCTTCGGGCCACTTTGTTTCAATTTAATTTTGAATGAATCAATAAATAAACCGGAAATATATTTTCTCAAACTCTGAAAACTAAAAGGAAAGCAATAATTGTCACCCTCCCCTGAGGTTACTTTACACTATTTATAGATACAGTTTTTATTGAGCGAGATACTTCTTTGTCCTTCAGATGGGGTGTAAAGCTGTAGGTCCAGTGTGTTACGAATGCATGTAAAAGATCATTGCATACTTATTACTAGAGAATGGGGTTTTCTCTTAATGTTCCTGGTATGGTTGGCTGTAGAGCTTTGAGACGCCCATTGGATGTGACAAGGGGCTACATGTGTATCAGAACTGCAAACTATTATTATTGTTGGTTTATTATTATTTTTTTTAATCTCCTGAATCACAAGACATAAATTAATATTCTTTGTGCCACCCTGTAGCTTAAAACGCATGTAACATTTCATACAGAGACACAACTTAATTTGACCTCGGTGTTAGTTCACAGAACGAACGCATGACATCTAGTTATTATTGGTATTGTTAATCGAAGCAGATGCACCGCGTACTGGTACCCCACCATCAGAAACTGATGAGGAAAGTTACCGTGACAGCCGTCGCCGTAGACACGATGAAGAAGATACTCTCCTTGAAGACACTACAGTTGATGAGGATACAAATAATACGGAGAGGGAAGGTAAGGATAAGGGGAGGGGATTGAAAGTGGGGGGGGGGGTGAATCAGATGTTTGATGATTTATATGTTATGTTAATGTAACCCTAACCCTCCTAATTCCTTCTATATCATCTTTGCCAAAATAAAGGATTCAAAAGGAATGGGGGCTGTTAACCTAAATAACAGTTGCTTATCACAGGGTCTTATCCAAGTCGAAACACCTTGGTGTGGACTGTGGAGTGACATAGGAGAAGAGGATAGTGGAGGATAGAGGTCTGCTGTAGGCAAAAAGGCTTAAATATGGGGATTTTTGAAAATTTTGTCTGGTATTTAACTTTTATTTAAAAACAAGCTTTTGTTCACAGCCTTCAGCAGTATGAGGCACTGTTTGTGTGGTTGTATACTGTTACATCTGCAGGCATGCAACTTTTCAGCGGATCGGCAGATTTCCATCTTTTTTTCTCTTGATAATGTAATCAAATTAAGTGTGGTTGGCAACTCTTTTATTTGCAATTACAAAGTTGCGTGTTTGCATCTGATTTTGTATGTGTAAGAATAAATGTTTAACCTTGCAAATCCTTTACTTGTAGTGTATATCAGCATATATACCTATTTTTATCATTGATTACATGCTGCTGTGCATTACTGCCTGCATGGAATCAATATCAATAAATTGTTTCTTACATATATTGTCTGTTATCATCTAAGGGTCAGTAGATTACTAATTAAAAAAATATGTATTTCTTTTGCATTTTTGACTTACAATCTCTACTTTTTGGTGTATCTATTTGTATATAATATGTGTTTTATTTTTCTGTAATCTTTTTTGCTTTATTATTATTATTATTTTTATTATTTTTATCATTAATGTTTATTTTTTTTGTCATGTATATTCAGTAATTGAATGTTGTGAGAGAGCTCTTAAATATGTTTAGACTTGTACATTTTCCATTTTGTTTTAAAAAGTAGGACAATAAACTGGAATTGAATAAAATTGAATTGAATCTCATTGTGTCTATTTTCAAGTTCTAAATTTTGATTTGTTTTTTTTTACTAGATGATTCAAGCAGACAGAATAGACGCCGACCACGTAGACGCAGGAACAGAGGTAGAGGGGGTACAATGAATGGCGACGGGCCCCACGGGGCAGATAACCATGATGATACCGATACAAGTAAGACAAATTCACCCATGCCAAGACGACGCTACGGAGGCGCTGCAGGAGACAAGGGCTACTCACAGGGTAACGGTGGAGCTAAAGGTGGCTCCAGGCCGGGGGTCTCTGAGTCATCAGAAAGCCCAGCGATCAACGGTAACAGTAGCAAATTTGTGAATAGTAGTTCCGCACCAAGGGGACCTTCCAACGGACCCAAGGAACAACGTGGACCTAGAAATCGCCGGCTGGGGAGTCAGAACGGCCCATCGAAATCGGGTAGTGATGACTCCAACGAGAGCAAGAATTCTGTAAAGGGTGCAGCTGAGGTGAGCTCAGATACCCCCCAGCTAGTTAATGGTACAGCCTGAAAGCTGATTAGTTCAGTGTTACGTAAAATACAAAAGGTTGGTGATCTTTCTTTTGTTGATACCTTTTCTGTGAACACAAAATGGGAGACGGCATGTAACTTAACAAAAAAGGATGTGTTGATTATTGGTGTGTGTTAAAGATTTCTAATTAATAGATTGTGAGGAAAAATTCAAAAATACAAAAGTATGCCTTATTATGGTAATCATTGGCCAAAGTATGAATAACAATTTTGTTTTTGGCAAGCATGAACAAAAAGTGCTTTTAAAAATAACTTGTCATACTGAAGAAGTAGAAGACATAAAGCTCCGTGTATATTAAATCCCAGGGCCTTAAACTGCAGGCTTAATCTACATGTAGTGTAAAAACAAAAACAATATTTCAAAATTACAACAACAAAAAGAGAAAAAAAAAAATAAATAAATAAATGCTTGAACCCCATTATTATGCCAAAGTCAAAAGATTTGTTTGTATTCTTAAAAAAAAATGGTGTGACAACGATGACTAGTTAAAAACTTGTTATTAATAATAGTTAGAACTCAGAAATGTATTTCTGGTTGCATTAGCATTAAAAGGTAGTGTTATGGTCTCGTGCAATACATTCATACAGGAAGGTGAAGGTGCTCCTTGGAATTTTTTGTTTTCACCCGTCGATAGAGGGCACCTTTTATACCATAACAAATGCCTAGAGAGGGCGCTGTACTCTTGGGACAGTGAACTGACCATTTCTCTCTACATTTTTTTTTGTAATTAATTTGATGTGAGGCTTTTTTCATTACACACAATGCTTGTAAGATAATGCATTTGAAACTTCTTTCAATTAAAAATTACAAATGACTTTTTGATTAAAATTTTACCAAAAAATAATAAGAAAAGTAATAAAAAATCAGTTTAGATTTGCCTGTACGTGGACAACTCTTCTTGATGTTTATTCTAATGTTACATAATTAGTTTTTTATAATAGGTTTTTGTTTGTAGCTGTTTTTCAGGTGTGATTATTTAAAAAGACCTGATCAGTTAATAGAAGTTAATAATATTACTTGACATGTGACACCACACGCAGTGACAATCTAGACTGATAATTCTACTTGTTAAAATAAAACAGACATTTGTATCATACATTGTGTTAAAAGTAACTTAAGTAGAAGTCTGTAAGCTTTGTTTATCACCATCAGTTCTCCATCTTGTATGTCATGTAATAAGCCATTTGCAAATTAGATTTAAATTGTGTCTGGTACAAAAGACTTGCTAAGTCACAAGTTAGCACTTAGATTTGAATTCCTCAGAGCTCAGACTAAAGACAGTTGCTGTGTCACAATACATAGGTGATTCGGGGCAAACCATACACAATTTTGAATGAATGTTTATGGCACAATGGTACCAGGGTTTGCTCATCTGGAGGTTGCTATACAAAAGCTTACCCCAAACCATTTGACATAGCAACTGTCTCTATAGTATGAAGAATTCAAATTTAAGCGGTAACTCGTGACTAAGCCATTCATTGTACCAGACTTTATTTAAATCTAACTTGCAAATAGCTTATTGCAGGAATGTCTTTTAGGGCAGTTTGCCTACAAAATTTACAGAAAATATCCTCACCAATTTTATTTGTTTGTAAGGTGATTGAGATCATAATCACTGTAAATGTTCCTCTCTGTTAAGACAACAATATCAGAGCTTAAAAGAACAAATAAAAAAAACAAAGGCCAGCATAAATTGGACCACTTTCTGACACATTAAGATGAATGAAAAAACAGCCCTTTACATGTACCTTGTGTGTTCATTCCAATCCTAAAGTTTCCAAAGATGAAACACAATCATAAAACTTAAACGAAAGTTTGAGCACAATAGATGATTCCAGTTTTGAGGCATATGTATATTGACACCAAGTTACACAAAAGTTAATAAACGACACGTTCATGTACTATGTATGAGCAGTTTCGTGAAAAACACGATGTGGCAGGGTTCTCCCCAGGTTATTTCAAAACTGGGGGGCATGCTGGATCCAAATTTTGAAAGTGGCCAAAGCACGCTGAATTGAAACTGGGTCCTTGGAATGTTTTTATTTAATGTTCAAGTTTGGTTTGAAACGCTCTACTGTGCAATCTAGAGCATATAAAATGTTTTTTTGTTAAGATTTTTTTGTCAATTTGATATTAAAAGAGAAAAAAAGGGGACATTCTTTGCGTATCGGCCGTAATTTCTGCATATCGACCCCATAATTCACGTGTATCGGTTATCGGCCCGATACGCTAGCTTGTGCATGGGGAGAACCCTGATGCAGGATATTTTTAATTAGATGTCAGTATTATTACACAACGCAATTTATCAAAGCAATGTTTCAAGGTAATATAGCAAAGAGTGGTATGCAAGTCTGCAACCCCCCCCCCCCCCCTGATTTCTCCACATTATTTTATTCTCTTGTATTTTGTTTCTCTTCATAATGTGACTGCTTTCTAATATGGCATACTTTGTAAGTTATTTATGTTACTAATATGAGTTTGAAACAAGTGTGTGTACAGTGTACATAATTGTGTAAATTAGGGTTCCTGTCGCCCTGATAATATAACTATGCAAGCACTTTTTTCCTTTTAAACAAGTCATTTTGAAATAAGAGTCGTTTGAAAGACGTTCTAATTGTGGATTCATAGTAGAGACGAGTGGCTTTACGTACATAAGGCAGCCAATTTTCAACTCTTGTACCGAACCAGGCCATATTTAACCATGTAATAAAGAAACCGCTGGTGTGTCTTAAACTCAGTTAAGAAAATATAAATGTAAAATTTGTCTTAAATGTAAATCTAACTTGAATTGGTTCCTTTTTCCCCTCATAAATGTAAGGACAAATCTTTCTTTCTGCATTGCTAAAGAGAGACTCATGTTCTGCAGCACTGAGTTTTCCGTTGTAGTTAGAAAAAAGAAGGGGTAGTTCTGAACTGTTGGAATGATTTGAGGATGCCTTGCACAATTTGGGCATGTAGTGTTCTTTCAGTGTTTCGCAGTTCTGTTGATTGTACTATAAATGAATATTCATTTAATAAAACTGCTTTATGAATTTCACAGCGTCATTGCTCGTGAGTTCTGAACTATTTGTATTCGGAAGAACTATTCTGAAGAATTTCAGAAAACAACTTATTTTTAAGAGGCGCACATTAGACATGTAAAGGGTTTCTTGTAGCCCAAACATGTTAAAGCTAGTGCTACATAGGTTGAATAGCCCATATGCATGGCCCAGTGCACATGACCAGAAATTATCGGAGTGCAAAGGATTCTGAGTGAAATCCGAGTCCAAACAACATCGGCAACTGATTTTGAAGCAGTGCGGTACACAACACATAAAACCTGGTATACATGTAAACTACAGCTTGGCGTCCATCTTGGCAGTTTGATTTCTTTTATAGCTTTACTCTGTTTCCCAAGATGCATTGCGCTAAATACAAGATGGTGCTGGTGCATATGGGCTATTTGCATTTGGATGTTTTTACTGAGAAAGTAAGATTTTAGACGTACATGTAGTAGAGTAGGTTAATACCAAGTTCTGACCCTCTTTATTAGCATAAATTTGCATAAGGTCAGGTATTAAAAGTACTGGATAAGGTCAACAATGCCTCTGACCCTCAGTCCGCCATTAACATTTATTTGCATATTAGGTTAGGTTTGAAACTGTGTTTATTATTCCCCTGACCGTCATCTACTTAGGTTAACATAAGGGCAGATTTGGGAAGTGCATGTACTAGACTTGGGTTCTGCAATGATTTTGACATTGATATTTAAACGAGTACTAATTGCATTAGCATAAATTTGCATAGTGAGTTCAAAGTACCAATAATTTAAGACGATTGTGTTGTTTCGTTTAAAGAAGTTAAATTCAGTACTAGCCCATACTCCCAAGGAATTTATTTTTTTAAGGTAGTTACCAACTTCTGTCATGCAAATTAGGTCGGAATGAGAAAGTGTGTATTTGAGTTCTGTTGGATAGTATTTTATTTAAAACAAAAACTAAAAAGTTATTCAATTTGTACTATTTTTCATGTTTCACATTACCACAATCGTATTTATATGTATGCTTCATGAGGCCAATGAAAAATTTAATTTCAGGAATCTGTATTGTTGAGTAGGTGTACAGCCAGTCAGACATGTGCCAATTCTCATAGAGCTGCGTAAGCTAAAAAAAAATGCTTATCATTTAATAACAAACTTGCTTACCAGAAAAATATTGCCAACCAAATTACCATGTCATGTGTACAGTTTTTGACTGGTGCCCTGCTTATTTTTCCTCAGCAGGAATTAATTTTAAGCAATGCTTTCTCTGAAGCAGCTCTCTGAAACGGGAGACTTTGTGGACATTCCTTTTTCACAATTCTCACCTGTAGTACTCATGCACAGAACTACACGCGCAATACTGGGCTTGTGCCCGCATGCATAGAACTGTCAAAAAGGAGCGTTGTGTCTGCTGCCGCCAGCGTCTCAAAACGTCTCCCATTTGGCCCAGTTTGTAGATGCACACGTGGCCAATTAGTCTCTTGGTGACGTTGTACCTCTCTGGTCTGTTAACAATGTATTTCATGAATTAATTTACTCACTTTGAAATTTGTTTTGTAGGGCTTATCTATCAACAGTGTAAAAACCTGGTGTGAAAACTGCATGCCATTAGTATTCAGTAAGTGTAAATAGAACAAAAAACAGTTGTTATTTCGTTTGTACATAAAACAAATGTTACACTGTAACTAATGGGGGCCTGGAATCATTTTTGTCCCTAGACAAGGAAGGGGTTTACACGTCCATCCCACTCCTCCCTATAAAAAAAATCAGTTGCTCTTGAAAATGTACACACACCCGGAAACTCCATAAAAAAAAACCTGGTGTATCTAGTATTCTTAAATAACGTCAGCCAGTATAATCTGGATTGCTGGTGGCACCCCAGATTATATGGACTGACGTTATTTTAGAACACTAAGTAATCTAGGTTATGGGATTATAATCTGTGTTGCTTATGAACGAGGGCTCAGTGTTCCTTCGTTCTGCTTACTGCTGACACAAATGAGGAGTATTCAGGTGGTTAAATGCATTCGGAGTTTCTCCATGCTTCATGGATCTTGAACTCAACTCAATTTACCTAGTCATTCGTTTACAATGTGTTTTGTTCACAAGAGATGTTACGAAGTAAAAGTACTATAAGTAGTAATGGCAAGCGTTTGGTTTTAATTCTATAAACGAAAATCGGAAGTGTTAGAGTGTGTACAGATATATAACATGATATTATTTAACGGCTGTAATGCAACACCCTTTTGTACATTAATTGCTGCATGTCGGATTTACTCTTTTTTTTCCCCCTTCTCTAGACCAACTGTGGGTGGGGAATTAAAAGTTGTCTTTTTCACAGATCGTTCAAAGTATTTTTGGATGGTGGGAATTGTTTACAGCAAGTTTGGGGAATTAGTAAACAAACCTTGTGTAGATTGAAGAGGACAAATTGAAAAACTGCTTGTATCATAAGATTTCGCTTTAGGCTTTTGATTTTTACGAATAATTGTGCAACTTTTAATAAAAGATCAATCTTTACAAAGATTTATGATTTCAGAGTAGACAACCTGTAGAGTAGAACAAATTGGCTTTAATGTTTGTTTAGGGTGGTTTTTATTTTCTATAGAGTTTCTTCAATTACTAAAAAAAACAAAATAAAAAAAAAAACAATAATAAAATGGGCAACAGAATCAAGAGTTCTTGCTTTGTGCGAGTTTAATTTATTTGCTGTTTAACTCAAAATATATAGAAACACAATGAGGTGATGGAAATGAATACACATTTTAGTGTTTATTTATAGAGTCACCTATACTAAAGGGTGTCGCCATTGCACCAAGGAGCCAATTCCTATCATGTGCATAATAAACAACACTTTAGTTGTGTAAGTTGAAATAGTTCCTACTTTGTTTAAATCTTGTACAAGATTTTCATGTATCTGATGACTACATTATTAAATAAAATGGTTGCCCTACACGGATGATTAATATTTTACCCCGTGTACTGACGTCACATGCAGCTACATGTATTGTCTGCCCATGGACTGCCAATTTGGGGGTCAAATTACATGTAAAGACATGAAAGATAGTGGTGTGCATCGCCTTATACATGTTATATATGCCCTTCACACTTTATCAATGCGCTGGCCGGCCAGAATTGTTTAGTCGCATTTTGCCCCGCTTAGCTATATGCCCCAAACACCAGTGCAAGTACATGTACATGCCCACACTCATAGTGCGTGGATCCATAAACTGTGACATACTGTACATATAAATTGTAGGCATGTAATGTACATGTATCATCCTGACGGACTCCGTGCGTGGACTGTGTGTGCGCGCGGCTGTGTATCGGCATTTACGGACTCCGTGCGTGGATAACTATCAGGGCAAAGGGATAGTGCAAGGCTAAAAACACACGGGGAATCTGACCCCCAAAGTGGTGCAACCAAGATTTATTGTGGGCGATGACGTCAGGTGAATTGGGTCAATATTGTGGCGCTTTCCTAGTCTTGCAGACAAAAATCCATCACGGATGGGATTCAAAACCATGACCTTCCGCATTCTGTACCACTGAGCTTGCCCGTTGACTATACTGTTAGCAACAAAATATTGCCCATTACAGGGGTGTGAGAATTCAGCATCAGTTTTGTTTTTGTTCAGATTTTTACTCTGAATTTCAGCTTTTTTGTACACCTGCTCTGTACAAAACTATGGGAACTTTTTAAATTTCAGCTTTTTGCTAGCTTTTTCAGCTTTTTTGTTTGTGGCCACTCACACCCCTGCCATTAGGTTGCAAGGTTGTAGAGTAAGTACAGCCATGGGAAAGGAATTTGAGTAACAGATTTTAACATCTTTTAAAATAATTAATGCAAAAAAGTAATTAAATGCAAATGCAGAGACATGGAAGGAACAAACACATACATGTATATATTTAAAGTACTTTTTCCCTGGGAAGGAATGGGTTTTGTAAAGTAAGTCTGAGTTGTACAACAACATTTTTTGAAATCTTTGGATGACCCCTTCTAGATGTTGTGTCTTAAAAAACATTACATGTATATTACTTTGTTGGTAAATGAGCTTTAAAAATGAAATTGACAACTATGCAAATTGTGAATCTTCTCAAATCCATCAAAATGAAGACCAAGACCTGAAGGTCGAGACCAGGCCTGAGACCATGACCTGAAGGTCCGAGAGAAAGTCCTGAAGGTCAGAGCCAAAACATTTTAGGTCTGAGAGCACTGAGATCTGGCTGTCCAAGACTTAGACCGGAGAGCCTTGGTCTCGGACCTTCAACCCAGGACCTGAAGTAGTAGTAAGTCCACCAAACTCGGACAAAAAATTAATACTATCACTGAATTCTGATGGATTTGGGGAGTGACCAGTTGAGTAGTAACTACTGCAATGTCATACATTTATTTTAATGTAGTGTACATGTAGTGTACACTAACGTAGTGCAGCTTGATTACAGAATGATTACAATTAAACATTGAAGTCACTCACAAAAATAAAAATGAGAATTTCAACATTATGGCTTCAGCTAGAATGCAGCGATGGAGGGTTATTAGCTCTCTTATACACTCAAGGATGGCACATTTTTAAACTTAAATTGAAAACGAGGTTATTAATCGATAAAAAGCAAAAATCCTCAAGTTGTAAAAAAAAAAAAAAAAAAAAAAAAAAACCAGTAGTAACAGGCTGGGAATTACTGTGACCACATTCTAAATACAAAATTTGCCCATGTAAGAGTTCATAAAGATATGGATATGGATTGGATGAATACATTCTGCTTCAGTTGACCTTTGCTAAGCAGAATATGTGTATTTCTCCGAATGTCATCCCAGTTTGACCCTGCATATGAATATATGCAAGTCTCAGCTCATACAAATATGTATATGACCTTGTTTTCATTTTAAAGGGTCAAAGTAATGCAACCCCTTTAGACTTCTTTTAGCCATCCATGTACTTCAAGGAAACATATTACGACAAGGAAAATATAAAGCTATTCGGGTTTTAAAAATATCAGAATTCAAATTCATAATATTACTGGAGCATTCAGGGCTTCAGATTTCCATTTAGTTTGAAGGGTATTTTTCTTTTTTACCTGATAAAATTGACCTGCAGACGATTTCTTCACAAAATCTTTACATGCATACCCATGTTACTGTTTCTGTAATTTTGTGTATGGTTTACACAAACTACATGTACATGTACAGCCACTCTCTTGTTTGTGAACAATTACATTCACACTAATACTATTTAGGTTAATTCAAACACTCGGTAAGGGAGGCAATTCCTATGCCTAGTCAAAATTTGGCAAGGTTCATTTTTTCACAATCTTTTCAAATAATAAATATATTTGTTTTCCAATAGTAGTACATTATATATATATACAAAACTCTACAAAAAGTACAAAAAAGATTGATTTTAAGCTTACCATTTACTCTTCAGTACTGCTTCCAAGGGAACTTGGTTACTTGTTTACTAGTTGACTTGTTTACTTGTTTACAACTTTTTACGCTGGCTAGGAAATCAAACACCAAGTTTCGCCTTTTTGTTTTAGTTTCCATAACGGCAAAAAGGAACTATGTTCTTCTCCAACCACCATTCGAGTCAAGATACAAATTGTTAAATTTTCATAACTAAATTTTCCCTTGGTCATCTCATTGAAATAACTTTTACTATTTTGGGGGGACAAAAACTTTCTTCAAAACAGGTAGCTCTAATACTCATCCGCCATTTTTCCAGCGAAAAACAGTTGGATTTACCCTCACAACAAATATAATAATCAAAATACATGTAAAATTTATAGATATACAGCGTTAATTTTTTTTTTTTTTTTTTTTTAAAGCAATTCTACACAGGCCTTTATCTTGGAGAGGGCAAGGCCAATTTCTTTTTGCAAAGGGCACTTCCATTGGAACATCTTAAAGTTTAAGGGAAACTTTAAGGGGGCACCAAGGCCAAGACAACAAAGGCCATGGCCTCCATGTAAGTCTAGACTCGTCTACATTTATGACGCCTTACATTAAGCATATCAGCAAAATAAACTACTGTTACGCCACTTAACCAGCAACATTTCTTTTCACATACAGTATGAATCAATTTAAGGCATATAAGGTATCATCTTTTTAAAATTAATTGGAACAAATTTGTAAGGATGGTCCACAAAGAGATTGTTTCAAAAGTTATTTTTAAAAGTTCACTATGTAATCATACACTTTTACAGAAATTTAAACAAAGTTGAAAAAAAAGGAGTCATTTCTGAACAGAACTTTTAATAATGTCCGGCAGAATGACTTGCTTCGTCGTAACAAAAAAATAATTAAGATTATTTTAGCTTTCAACTCCTCTGAGTTAAGAGTGTGTTGTAATGCCACAACATAAGTCTGGGGAGATTGTAAGAGTCAAATCGTGGAACTTAAAAAATTGTCGAATTACTCTTGGAATACTTGAATCCCGTACTCAAGCTCTGGTGTTTCTGACCAGCAGAGTGTGGGATCCAGTCCCTTATCACGACACTTGACCACAATCGCTTCATCCTTTGGATGGGACATAAAGTCAGAGGTCCTGTGTGTTGGGTTAATGCAGGCAAAAACAACCCAGTACACTTATCGCAAAGAGAAGGGGCTTGCCCCGGTGTTTCTGGCATGGTTGGCTGCAGATAGCGCCGCATTACCTTGCAACCATCCCATGGTGCTATATACATGTAAGTGGGTCTCAAAATTCAAAAACTTAGCATTACCTGTCTTAAACATAATAAAGCCCTTTGAAACATCCGTAGATAAAACGCTATATGGGTCATTCTATATATTTGGGGTCCAAAGTGTGACATTTTCCTGTCCCTGTTACACCTGACGTGTGCAATTTAATCTGAAAATGTCTTTAAATTTGACTTCAAACTGTTTTGATTTGTTCAGCATGTACTTTGCGTTAACATAATCACTCTTGGAGGTAGAAGGCACCAAAGAGTGTGCTGTAAATGTATGAAATCTTGTGTCAGATGTAACAGGGACAACAATAAAAAACAGACCCCAAATTTATAAAATGAACCATATTAGAACCGACTATTTTTCTTACCTGTATTTTCCTTGTAATAAATCATCTACAACCAAGCAAGTCATTGTACCCGACACACAAGTTCAACTCGTTCAACTACCTTTTCGATAGAGGCACTGTCTGCAGATCCTAGAATTCATTGCACAAAAACATCTTAACTCTTCACCCGATATTACAATTACCAAAAAGGTAAAATGTCTTTTGAAAATGATTGGCTCACATAAAGTTATGTACATGAAATTTAAGATTAAGTCTCAGGTTTTTTTCCCCCCACTAATCCAGATTTTATTTGGCTGTGGCTGTATAAAAAGAAAGGGGAAAAAAATTGAAAAAAAAGCCCCAAACAACTGGTGAAGACTTTTACAAATTCCAGCAACTTATGCAACTCCTTAATGAAAACCCAGGGAGCTTATTAAACACAATACCGACTTTACAACTTTAAATCAATGAGTTTCAGTAAACAAATGGTTAAACTTTAAAGTCCAATTCTTGAGAAATTCTAGTACTGGATAACAATTTTAGTAGTTTTTGACACGGTTGCATGCAGATGTGGAGCCCTGTGCCAAATTCCATAGAGCTGCTTAACATGCTTAAGCACAAAAAGTACCTAAGCACAAAACAGTTTTGCTTACCAAAACATTGTACCAGCCCAAATACCATTTCACATGTGACTGATATCCTGCTCATTTCTGCTTAGCAGTTCTAAACTTATTCAGCAACATTCTCTGCTTGAGCAGCTCTATGAAATTGGGCCCTGGTATTTATATGCTCCGGACAGCTGAGCCCAATTTCACAGAGCTTAAGCAGAAATGAGCAGGATACCAGTCACAAATTGTACATGTGACATGATAGTTTGGCCGGTAACTTTATTCTGGTAAGCAAACTTTTATTCTGGTAAGCATACTTTCTGTGCTAAAGCAGCTCTATGAAATTTGGTCCTGATTTGAGATACAACACAGGTACTTCACACAAAGGGCAAGAAGAGCTATGTGGTTAAAACAATAGGGCAAACCAAAAATTTATAACGGAAAAAAACAACAAAACCTTTTTAACTTTTGTAGCTTGTTGAATTAATCCGTGTTTCTTCTCGTAGCATTTCCTCCATAGACCTGGGAAGCCAGCTCAAGCTCGACTCAAAAACAAACAAAAAGCAAATTCTAACACATACCTTCAAAATTGTTTGCCCCTGCACTAAACCTTTGTGACTTATTTTTGTTGCCGATTTCCACATCCGAAGCTAAAATTGGCTTCGCATTTGCGTGACGTTATGACACGCCTTTGAGCAGTTTTCAAAGTGATGCTATTTTGTCTCGTTCTCATTGCACTGGGTCCTTAACTTCTGGATGACCGCTCGACTAAGAGGTTGTGAGTCCGTGAAAACATTCTTGAAGAAAAACAGAAAGCCAATGTTAGTTTCAATTTCGACGGTACATCAAAATATATCAATGTTCACCTGTTCACCCAAAAATTTGAAATAAATTTCACTGGTGAGTTTCCCTTGTGATTTATTGATTGGTATTTGAAATAAAGTCGCATCCCCTTAAGGTCCTGCCACTTCTAAGGTTGTATGGTAGACTCTGGGTGTGATCCCTGTCTACACCGTAGTTTCAGGTTGAATGGCTAATGACTGACATCCCAAACAAAGATAGTTACAAAATAGGGAGATCGCTATCATAGGGCTGGATATCTCAATTGGTAGGGCACCAGCACGTTCATCCTGAGGTCGCAGGTTCAAGTCCCGTTCTCGTAAATGTTTCTTTGTTCTCTCAAATATTTAATTCAATATACCCGGTCAGTTTCCCTTGTGGTTTATTACTTGACAGTATACATGGTATATTTATATATAAAAACGATTGATAAATGATGGCGCTGTCCAATCCAGTGACACTCCAAAACTGTTGACTTGAAAATCATAAAACCGCATCGATGTTTTTTTTCATGTTTTATGGGTGAGGTCCATGTCCGGGTATTATATTCATAGTTGTTGTCATATTGACGGAGGTTATTTTTGTATGAATATGTAATGGGATGAAATTGCAGGCCCCCCAATTTTTTTGTTTACTCCTAGTTTACCTATGTCCCGCTCGGACTAGGGCTAGTCTAGGAGTGGGTGGTTGACTGGTGTGTGGTGAGTGGGTGATTGGTAGCAAGCTGTGCAACCAATCACGGCGCGTTGAGGAAGGGTTGTCCAGAGGTCAGTGACCATGCCCAAGAAAGTGTTTGGACACTTGGCCACTGGACTCCGACAGAGGAAAGTTGTGAGAATTAACCCTCCAAGTTTCTTCAGTTTGTACACTTTGCCTCTGTCGGTTATCTGCGTTGGATTGCGCCACCCCATCTTTAGGAAACACCATATTAATTTATATGTTCATCCCCTGTCCTGCTCTAGGTGAGTTTGATTTTACTTTTATCTTACTTGTATTATTCCTAGGCTTAAAAGTTACTCTTTTAAGTTTCCGAATTTAGACCAATTGTCACTTTATATTTAATTTGAACAATCACTGCATATTTCTATTGTGTGAGGATAGTGTTTTAGGTCTTATATTGAGGTTCTAGAACAAAGTTCTATTTTAGTTTGCTCTGATTTTGATTTGATAATTGTTGACTTGTTGTTTTACATGCTCTTTTAACTTTTGATTAATTACAAAATGTGAGTTACATTTTGTATCGATATTATTTTGCTTTGAACTTCATTTATTTTATGTGTATCGAATATCTACATCAATAATTGTATTTTGAGGATAGATACAATATTCTTCTATTTCATTGCTTCTATTTCACATGTGCACTCTTTGAGATGCACTGCATTATTTAAATCATGGTTGCATCACCCCCATGATAGATTTATGGCTAACTGCAGTCTAGAGTCTTGACAACTGAAGGTTACACTTTGGCATTCTTTATAAGTAATATATTAGTCTACAAAAGTCTTTGATTCAACCAGGAACCCAGACTTTTTTTTTTAGAGGTCTTGCTGATTGATTGATTTGTTTGTCTCAACCTTTTTAGTTGCTAGAAATAACTTTGTTTCAAATAATACTGGTTCCTTTATGCACTTTACAAGGAGTAAAGAATAGCTTTTGTATAGTAACTTTCGTTGATTTAATGGTTTAGTGCATAACTTTCGTTGATTTAATAGTGCCTTTCATTTTAAAGGATTATAATTTCTAGTTTTGTTTTATAAGTCTTAAGTTCTAGTATTATTTTATTTGTATCTGAATGGCATAGCATTAATTTAAACTTGGCCACTGGACTCCGACAGAGGAAAGTTGTGAGAATTAACCCTCCAAGTTTCTTCAGTTTGTACACTTTGCCTCTGTCGGATATCTGCGTTGGATTGCGCCACCCCATTTTTGGGAAACACCATATTAATTTATATGTTCATCCCCTGTCCTGCTCTAGGCGGATTCAAGCAAAAGAGAGCCAGCAGGACAGCGTGATTCTTCATAACATCATCTGCATAATTATTTTGTAACGGAAACAGTATCCTGTCCCCCTGATCAAGGACAAGGAACTGTTCCCGCACCGCTTCCAGTCCCCCCATCACCTTCAACGTCACTATTTCTTCAATTCAACTTCTCATCATAGAATCTTCAGGCCATCGTTTCTTCGTTCATCAAAGTCCAGCCATTACAGATAGGCCATTCATTTATCCGTTCCAATATTGCATTTTCATTGTATTAAGTAAACTTGTATTTCTTTCTTTTTAATTGTCGAGAACCGTCAGGTGTTATTTTTAATTATATTTTATTTTAAACTGAGAACTAGTACAATTTTATCTCAGTTTATAGTTTTATACAGCGTTTAATCGCCCTCCCTTCGTAGTAGTCGGGATAAGAAATAAAACAATCTTTATATTTACAAGAAAAACTCCAGCGTAAACTTGTAAATTTATTATGTATCGGCACAGAGTGCGCTAGCTGCACTCGTACCTGTTACAAACATAAAATGACCAAAGGAACTAGTATGACAAACTGAGTCAATGATTTTAACTGGAGGTAGTGAGACTGAGGATGTTTTTACAGATCCTCGAGTAGCAATAACATGTTTTCATGCCTCGAGTACGGGCACTCATCAGTTGCAATTGGTTGATTCTAAGAGAATCCGTATGTCTCATGTCTGATTTGTAGACGGTAGGGTTGAGTTAGATGGCTTCGGTTTGAAGTAAATATTGCTAGTCCATTAGTGGACGTTTATTTTGAGTGAGATCCTTTTTTGTCTGTGACTTGTTCTTCCAATAAGGAAAGTAGGATTTCGAGTGCTTCATCTTGACCTTCGTCAAAGCCAGAGTCGTTGGGAATGGTGGACAGCTGTTGGGTTGATAAGTCGATTGGACCTTGATTGAGTTTCACTGTGATAAGTTTTTCCCTAATATTCTTGTCTTTTTTTAAAGCAACAAATGGAGGATTTGGAAAAATTCTCTGGAGTGTTTCGTTGCGTTGTATTAGTGGCCAGTATTGACTGATTGCACGGGTCAAGTCACCATGATTGATACAAGGATTGTATGTTGTAAAGACGAGCGGAGTTTTGTTTTCCTTTTTGTTCTGTCGTTTATATGATCATTCTTTGAATGATACTTTATCAGTGAGTTTATTTATTTCTGATAGACCGTAGCCTTTTGCTTGTTAGTCTTTCAGAAAAAGTATTAACCTTGATTAAGAAATCATCTTCATTATTTGTGTTTCTAAAATAGCGGAGGGTTTCTCCATATATAAATACTTTGAACACATGTGGGGGGTGTGATGATGTTCTGTGTAGGTATTGGTAGGTTTCCGTGGGTTTGGTGTAGACTTTTGTGTCAAGAGCACCAGTTTTTCGGAACCTTTTCCCTTTGAAAATGGTTAGGTCAAGGTAGTTGATTGAAGTATCCGATGCCTCAAAAGTAAATTTGAGGGTAGGGTGTATTTGATTCATAGTGTTGATTAGATCCTTGAAATTTTCAAGGGTACTGTCATAGATGTCGAGCATGTCGTCTCTATAACACCACCAAGTTAGAATGTGATCAGCATGTTGAAGGATTTGTTTTTCCAGATCGTGCAGTGTGGTATCACGAAGTTCGGGGCTCACAGTTGAGCCATGGCACATCCAATTTTTTGTAGGTAATAGTTGTTACCGAAATGGAAGCAGTTTCTTCCCAAAATCAGTTCCAAGAGTTTGCGGATGTAGTCAGAGGGTGGTTTTGTGATAGGGTATGGGTGGACGTTATGGTTGAGGGCATTGCATACGGTGTTTATCGCCTCGTTTTGGCAGACATTTGTGTACATCGAAACAACATCTACATGTATACTGGTTATCAGTACATTTGATGGGAATTGTGAAATCTCAAATGTTCGCAATACTTCCATTGTCTGCCAGGCCAGTAAACAGGATTGTGTGAAAGACTGTGGAAATAACTTACAACATCTTTACTTACAAAATAATCTTAATCAGGGAACCACAAGTTCAATATGTGGTACTTAGTGATGGACATTTAGTACTTTTCAGTTGCTAAAAAAACAGAGGTTTTATTGCAAAACATGGGTGCTTTGCATTGATATTTTGCTTCTGTCCGAGATGTGGTTTTAACCCCCTGGTTTCACACTCAGGTAATTTTGCAGCCAACTGCACTAGCTAGGTACACTATGTAGCATGTTGTGGCTGAGCAGTTTAGTGCATCGGGCTCAAGTTCTGGTGGCTAAGTCATCAGGATGTGGGTTCGAATCCCGGTCTTGACACTTGTGTCTTTGAGTAAGACACATAACTATAATGGCTTCAAATAGGGGAAGAGGCAGTTATGCTTGTCTCGCAACGGATTCATTTACCCCTCCCTGTTCTTAGCTGTGCTATGAAGAGACTTGCATTTATATCTCTCCATGTCTTGTTTCTGCGCATTGGGGCAGGTTTCTATCCTGTCAAAAAGTAGCCCACACCTCCGGTGGCCTTCGGGCCTTGTGATGGGCGAATTGCATAAAAAAAAAATATGGGTTCAAATCCCGGTCGTTACACTTGTGTACTTGGGCAAGACCCTTAACTTTAGTTGCTTCTCATCACCTAGGAGTAAATGGGTAGAGATTGTTGATGTGAGTGATTAGCAATATGTGCGCCAATTTGGTTGCCCGTGCTGTATACTCCAAAGGAGTTGAGATGGTTTTAGGGATACGTAAGGCCAAATGAAAAGGGGTAGTAATAGTGTAAGGCGCTTTGATATTATGTTAACAAAGTGCCTAATAAATGTCTATTATTTCTTTTTGACATGTACACAATACACCGGCAAGTGGATAAAACAAAGTTAAGGAAAACCTCTGATAGTTTAAATAGGGCATTTGTGTGAATGTACACTAACACAGTCAGTCTTGAATCACCGGAAATGGTTCCCCTCCCTATTCCTTACCTGCATGAAGGTATGGCAATCTGTGTTCCTGGAGTGTAAAGTGACGGTCTTGAAGGACTCGATGAGTGTTGGGAAGCTACTGGCACCCAGGATGGCGTCTTGGTTCTGCTTGATGAGACTGATACACACCCTGAACAGGATCTTGGAACCCTCGTAGAAGAGACAGTCCCAGATCCGTAACACCGTCTGGTGAGGTCAACACCAATAAATAAAATAGTAATAAAGCCATGAGTCTTTACAACCTACATGTACACCATCATTGCACGTGGTTCGAAGGCATAAATGAGGAAAATATTGAAGTAAAAAGAACCATGAGTGACAAACAGTTGTGGCTTTGCAGCTCTCTTTGTGGAGTGGAATTTTAAAATATTCGTGCACGATTAGAAACAGCAGCAGAAGCCAAAAACACGATAACAGCAGAGTAGCAGCAGCAAAGTATTAGGCAATACCACAGCAGCAGCTGCAGCAACAGCTTTATTAACTACAGGGAGAGACAGCTGAACTGATTCATGTTCGTACTGACAGAGGCGGCAGCAACAGTTGCAGTCAATGCCACAGCAGCAGTAGCGGCAGCAACAGTTGCAATTGATGCCACAGTAACAGCAGCAGTACTGAGCAGCAGTTAAAGCACCAGGACTCTACAAATCTCAATTGGCAGGACCTCAAGGAAGAGACCCATAAACCACTCTGGGGTTGCACTCAGCAGGGCAGCAGCAAATGTGCAGCAGCAACAGCTGCAGCAGTCAGCACCAGCACCAGCAGCTGTAAAGATAGCAGTCATTGTCATAGCAGCAGCAGCAGCAGCAGTAGCCACAGCACTAGGACTTAACTATTACCTCAATAGGTAGGACATCAAGGAACAGGCAGATGAACCACTTAGTGGTTGGTATTGACCAGGGTACTGCCTCTTTCTCCATCCTCTGTGCCACTGCGGGGAGTTTCTGTTTGACCAGCTCCCCTAGTACCTCTTGGTCAGTCTTCAGCCCAGTCATCTGGGGGGTGTAGTATGCTATAAAAAAAACAACTTCAATTTCAGATGATGAAATTCTCGCAGATTTTCTCCAATCTGTGTATTGTGTTTTATGCACACACCACGATTTCAAAGTGCAGACTGGCACAGTGCATCTTTTATTCAACACCATGACAATATTGAATAGTAAGGTAGTAAGAGGGTTGACTGTGTACTGTGTACATAAATTGTACATTTACCACATATCATAATGCATGCTGGCAATATGCATTGTTAGTCATATCCGTGTGGATGATCTTGATTGGTCAGACAGTACGAGGGTTAACTGTGTACTGTGAAGATACATTGTACATTCACCACATGATACCATTTACAGGCTGGCATAGTGCATATGTTAGTCAAGTTCATGTGGATATTATTGATTGGTCAGACAGTAGGAGGGTTGACTGTGTACTACATGTATATAAATACAGTGTACGTTCACCACATGATATAATACTGCAGGCTTGCATAGCGCATCTTTTATTCAAAATCCATGGGAATGATATTGAATGGTCAGACAGAAGCATTGCAAAGCAACATGTCACTGAATCTGAAAAAACTCATATCAAATTTTGCTTCAAATAGGCTAGAATGTAATGACTTTAACGAACCAGGTAATATAGTCTTCACCAGGGTCTCCAGCAGGAAAAAGCAACTCTCTTCGTCTTTGACGATGAGTAGCATGAGCGCCACTATGAAGTTGAGTCCCTGGCAGTAGCCGTCCGCCCGGTGATGATGAGCGAACGCCACCAGGACGTTTTGTAGGGAGGTGCGTTTACTGACCGTAGAATCGTTACAGAAATAGATGTTCTCTGGGAATGTGCGGTGAAGATCTGTCGCAGAAACAAACCAAACCAGAAACCCTCAACAAATCAAATGAAAACATTAAAGTATCAACGTGAACAGCTCTAAATTCTATGGATTTTTTATAAAGGAAATTTTGAATCTGTTAGAATCCAAAGCAGAAGCGTATGATTTTTTTTATCTGTGTACTTATATCTCAATACCCACATTGCTAATAGTACAGCAGGTAGGTAATGGGATCGTGCCTTTGATGATACAAGCCTGGAATTTGGCACACAGTCAGAGTATGTCATGAGAAAGATATTTGGCTATACATGTAGGTCGTCACAGGTTTGTCCTTAAAAAATATACTCGCGTAGGTGAAAAAAAAAACATAAGTAGAGTAACAAGCAATGGTAGCAATTTTGCAAACTTGCATATTTCTTGTTATTCTACCTATATTTTTTCAAAAGACAAATCTGTGATTGCCCTATAGCCAAGTATTTTTCTCATGACATATTCTGACTGTGTGCCTAATTCCATGCTTGTTCCATCAAAGGCACAATTCTCCCGATGTTTTTCCCCCACTATCTGCCCCACTATAATTCTGATTCGACACCAGTTGCTGCTGGGATTCTTTCTTTTTTTGTCCCGTTCCCCTGGCGGGATTCTGTTGGCAGAATTGCCGGAATCTTTTTTCTTTGTGGGTACCGCTAGCACAAAGAAACCCTGACTTGACAATGCCAAGAGAAGAAATATTCTCTTTGTTGGATCGCCAGTTTTGTTGCTTGACCGAGAAAATGTCAAATTCACACAGCGTGAATTGCAAAACATCGGCAGTTACCTATGGCATAGGAGTGTCACTAAACACGGAACCATGGCTCGATTGCCGGCTCACTCCGACTTACCTCCATTCAACCGAAATACAATAAATGAACAATGTGGAAGCCTCTCTACATGTATGTCTCGTAATCCTCCTCTTGGAACAAAAGGACAAAGGTCTGTTATCGGGGATTACACTTGAATAGCCACAAAATGGAGGTATGTATATGAATCGAAGCGTAAGACGGAGTGTGTGGTCTGTGCACGCTCCGTAGTTGAATGACCCAGCAACCTTTGGTCCTGTGGTCCAAAATTACACAATGGCGTCTTAAGACGGCTTCCATTTCCAGGCAGGGGAAACATTTGCGTGTATTCACGTCATCCGGTTTCAACTGGTTAAATCTTATAAAATCTGTTATTTGACTTGCAGGAGAAATGGTAGTTTGGGTTTCATAACATAAAACTCTCCAAGGTTGCCATTTATACACCTTGGATAAGAGAAACAAATTATGGTTGTTCAAAGAAACACGCATCATGGCCAGCCAGGGCGTGGGAATTGGGACCTCCTAGACAAACCCAACCAACCTGTTTTGATGACCTCCATCAGGTGAGCATCTTTAGGGCCATCAAGAAGTCTTTGGTACATGCCTGGGTTTTGTTCTTTGAGTGCTTCAGCTCCGCTCACATACATCCACACGAGGCCTCGGTACTCGTTGGAGATGCCCTTACGGATATATCGTTTTACTGTTGGGATAATAAAGTTAACAAGAGATTTTGTTGAGCAGTGTCTGGGGTTGATTAAAACGGCCCATTTCTCAGACTGAGTATTGGCAGGGTCGCTTACGTTGGCCTTATTTATAAAGGCTATAACTCAACATGTGACCATAAAATAACCTTTGTGATTCAAGTTCATGAAAATAAAAGATGATCAAAGATGAAAATAAAGTCATCTTTGAACTTGTGTATGCCTTAACTGAAGTCACTGTTTCTAGCTTATTTTTTTGCAATTTCTAATAAAGGCTACAGACCCTCCCTAGTGTCTGGCTACAGACCCACCCTAGTGTCTTTGGCTACAGACCCTCCCTAATGTCTTTGGCTACAGACCCTCCCTAGTGTCTTTGGCTACAGACCCTCCCTAGTGTCTTTGGCTACAGACCCTCCCTAGTGTCTTTGGCTACAGACCCTCCCTAGTGTCTTTGGCTACAGACCCTCCCTAATGTCTTTGGCTACAGACCCTCCCTAGTGTCTTTGACTACAGACCCTCCCTAGTGTCTTTGGCTACAGACCCTCCCTAGTGTCTTTGGCTACAGACCCTCCCTAGTGTATTTGGCTACAGACCCTCCCTAGTGTCTTTGGCTACAGACCCTCCCTAATGTCTTTGGCTAAAGACCCTCTCTAGTATCTTTGGCTACAGACCCCGTAGTGTCTTTGGCTACAGACCCTCCCTAGTGTCTTTGGCTACAGACCCTCCCTAGTGTCTTTGGCTACAGACCCTCCCTAGTGTCTTTGACTACAGACCCTCCCTAGTGTCTTTGGCTACAGACCCACCCTAGTGTCTTTGGCTACAGACCCTCCCTAGTGTCTTTGGCTACAGACCCTCCCTAGTGTCTTTGGCTACAGACCCTCCCTAGTGTCTTTGGCTACAGACCCTCCCTAGTGTCTTTGGCTACAGACCCTCCCTAGTGTCTTTGGCTACAGACCCTCCCTAGTGTCTTTGGCTACAGACCCTCCCTAGTGTATTTGGCTACAGACCCTCCCTAGTGTCTTTGGCTACAGACCCTCCCTAATGTCTTTGGCTAAAGACCCTCTCTAGTATCTTTGGCTACAGACCCCGTAGTGTCTTTGGCTACAGACCCTCCCTAGTGTCTTTGGCTACAGACCCTCCCTAGTGTCTTTGGCTACAGACCCTCCCTAGTGTCTTTGACTACAGACCCTCCCTAGTGTCTTTGGCTACAGACCCACCCTAGTGTCTTTGGCTACAGACCCTCCCTAGTGTCTTTGGCTACAGACCCTCCCTAGTGTCTTTGGCTACAGACCCTCCCTAATGTCTTTGGCTACAGACCCTCCCTAGTGTCTTTGACTACAGACCCTCCCTAGTGTCTTTGGCTACAGACCCTCCCTAGTGTCTTTGGCTACAGACCCTCCCTAGTGTATTTGGCTACAGACCCTCCCTAGTGTCTTTGGCTACAGACCCTCCCTAATGTCTTTGGCTAAAGACCCTCTCTAGTATCTTTGGCTACAGACCCTCCCTAGTGTCTTTGGCTACAGACCCTCCCTAGTGTCTTTGGCTACAGACCCTCCCTAGTGTCTTTGGCTACAGACCCTCCCTAGTGTCTTTGACTACAGACCCTCCCTAGTGTCTTTGGCTACAGACCCACCCTAGTGTATTTGGCTACAGACCCTCCCTAGTGTCTTTGGCTACAGACCCTCCCTAGTGTCTTTGGCTACAGACCCTCCCTAATGTCTTTGGCTAAAGACCCTCTCTAGTATCTTTGGCTACAGACCATCCCTAGTGTCTTTGGATAGTGACCCTCCCTTGTGTTTTTGGCTACAGACCCTTAAATACATGTATTAATTTTGCGAATTGATGTTACTATAACTTGATGTTGTACTGTCTGTTGAGATACTTTATTCAAGAAAATCACAGATCACTTTCTGCTTAATACTGTGGTTAGTGTAATGCAAGTAACCACTGATTTACCAAACTACAACAACTAATCTACAATGTAGAATACAGAGGTTTGTTCATGTACCTTTGAATGATTTTTTGATGTTTTTCTTTCCGTCCATGACTTTGTCCCATTTGCCAGCTCTCCTTGCCAGCACACTGAGATACTTTGACATGAACTGCTCATACGTGTCATAATCAAAGTCATCTGGCCGCCTGAACCCATAGGCATCTATCTCACTGTGGGGGAAGAAACCAAAACCAAGTACAGTTGGAAAGGTGTTACTGGAAACCCTAAGCACACGGTTCGACTAGGCACCGCAGCTTATAAGCGGGCAGTCATGTATCATGATAGCAACTGTGCTCTTATAACCCAGGCGGTCACATATCATGCTACTGCAATCCGCCTCCCTTAAGAGTGGATGCTCTAACATCTTGTGCATAGTGCATGATTGTTAAAAAAGCACACTGGTACCATGGGGTGTGTGCCATTTCTGATGTTGTTAGACTGCATGGCCATGTTGCCAGCAACTTTTTAGGACACAGTGCTTTTTAAAAGTAGAGGCCTCATCTTCTCCATTGTTTTAAAAACATGTTTCAATTCAGTGCAGCTGTGTACATGTCATGCATGTAGCTCGCTCAATGATATTCTGGAGTATAAACAAGAACAAGAATTGAAACAAAGTATTGTTCACTGACGTATCATAAAATTTCTTATCAAAAAATGATTCATTTCCTTTCACTTCCCTATGAAAAAAATGTATTAAAGGTACATGTATATTATGATGTTTATTGTTGACATTTGGAAAAGCATACTGTATTCATTCTTCTCCTCTATATTTCAAATCTAAACATACCATACAGTCATGAGAGTGGGAACCTGGGAAGTGTTGGTACAGTGTAGGTCTATGTATTATGTTTTTTTTCCAACACTCTACAGAAGTACTCTTTTTGAAGAGAAAATGGATTTGTCAAGAGTTGCCATACCTGCTGTAGGCCTACATGTACATTCCCTTAATGGAACAAGACCAGCAGGATCAGGAAACAATACTACTTAAATACTACAGTAAATAAATATTGGTATAGTTTCCTATTGAAAGTGCATACTAGTGCACATTGAGACATTCACCACTGCACACTCAGTGTAGGCCTACATGGTGTACAATCTATTCAACTAAATTCTAGAAGTTTAACACTGCCAAACATTGCTATTTGGGATGTCAACAACACATCAACCCTCCTACTCTTGGTACATTGTACCAAGAGGAGGAGGGTTTCAAAACGGAGCAAGTTCGATCAAGGACCAGAGTTAACCATTGTTTGACGAACTCTGATCCAACACACGCTAAGTCGTCTGGTTGGACTAGTCTAGACGACGATTCACGACCTGCCTAGGTTGGTCCCATCGCGGCTGGTTACCAATAGCCGTTTAAATATTACAGTGCAGAGAGGACCAGTTATCAGAAAAATGAATAGTTCGACTAGAGTCAATCGCACTTCAACTTCGCATGCGCTACGTACTGTACTTCACGAACCAACTAGTCTTAACCATTGGTCTTTGATCAAACTTGCTCATGGTTGATCAACCATTTTGAAACAATTCAACTGCATGGGTAGTATTATGGTGGCACAACTATGCACCCAAGTAACAAAACTACGTACAATGTAATATGAACCGTCAGGCCCGATTGCTTAATTCTTGAAAGGGCAAGGACACCAAAGCATTTTCTCTGTGACAAATAGCACATCTATGAGGAAATTGTAAATTTCTATTGAAATGTTTCAAGGGCACCAAGGCAATTAACTTGGGCAACAGAGGCAATTGCCTCGATTGCCTCTGTGAAGTACTATCAGGCCTGTCGGAGACCACATGATATTGCAGACTGGAGTTAAACATGTAGTTTATCTATCAATCAAAACCACAGTGGGTAATACGGAATGGCCAGACAGTAAAAGGATTACAACTTAAAGGGGGGAAAAATTTGTTTTGGACTTGTTTTGTTACAAGAAGAAAAAATAGGAATGACTGTTATTACATGTATAAAAATAACTTCCACTTAAGTTATTCACATCCTAACTAAATTGTTTACAAAGGGTGACAAGTATCCTGGGTTACTCATAAATTACAGGAAAAAGCAAGGGAAACAAGGAAATGATGTATAATATTGCACAGCCCCCATTTAAAGGTGTGCATAACACTGGTAATATCAAAAATATAAGCCTAAATGTTCAAAGATTTGCAGATATAAACTTACATGGTATAAAGAATGCCATGGTCGAAAACTTCCCTTGAAATATTTGTGCTTGAAATGCTATAGTTTTTGAGAAATGAGTAAAACAATTAGCTTTTGTCTCGCAAGTCCAAAACCCGATGTTTGAAAACAGTGAAAACACAAAGAGTTTTTTTTAAACTAGACCCCCAATTCAGTGATGGATTGAGCTTGAAATTTCACACCTGTTTGATTTCATGTTGGGTCACATAGATTTAGAATGACTGTTTTTTACTCTTTTACAATTACCAAGGTTTTCCTTGCATGCTTAAATGTTAACATCCCCCCAAAAAAATAATAAATAAAATAAAATAATAACAATAATTTACACTATATGAAAGTAAATAAACAATCAAATACAATAAAAAATAATTACATGTACATTACTAGTATAAATAAATAGATTAATTATTTAATATAAAAACAGAAACTAAAAAACAAAGTAGACCAATATAAATAACACAATAAGTAAAAACCAATTAATTGTAAACAAAAATCCACAGATTGCTTTTTAAGCCAGTTTTACACACGTGAACAGAAATACCTTATAATACATGCATGTCTTTAAATTATATAATACATGCATGTCTTTAAATTTGTCTAATACATCCTTTTAGCGGTGTGCAAATTTAAATCACAATTTACTTTGCAAGTGCTATTAACTGTTTTGGGAGAAGTTTACCCTACAGTGGCTTGATGCATACACTGAAATTTTTAATTAAGGACAGACACCTACTCAATGACAAAGAAACAAAAAAATAATCCAATCATGCCAGTAGACATTTTTCATATGAATACAGAGGGCAGGATGGTGCAGATGTCTGACTGGTGTTCCACAACACATGCCGCAAATAATGACAAATCAATAATATTCATTTTGATTGTGAATCTGGAATTCGAACAATGACGATGCAAACATAGTTCAATATCAAGGTTGTGTCACGAGAGGGTGGGGGCTGTACATACATACATACTCTGCATATGTTTTGTCACGTAATGAAGGTTTCTGTGAATTTTGTTTCATAATTTTATATAGCGTTTTATTTTTCATTTAATATTTAGATGGTACTCATCGCAGCAGTCCCTGATAATTTGTATTTGTTTTGTATTATTGATGGGGGATTTTATTTTCAACATGAAGGTTTGCTTTCTGTAAAGATTCCACAAAGAAAATTCTTCTTTTATGTTTTTAAGTATCAAATATCTTAGAAAATGCTATGATGTCAGTTATACACATTTTATTCCTTCAAATTTCAGGATTCGATAAGCCAGTTATAAATGAATTCATAATAATTATAAAAGAGAAGATGTACATTGTGTTTAATGTGAACAGATGAAATGTATTAGCTGTTTTTAAAATAATTTATAATATTAATAATTTACCACTCTGTGAATAAAGCCATTTAAAAAAATAATTGTTTAGCATCCTTCCTTTTCAACTTTGCAGGTCAAGAGGGTTTTTTCCCCATTTCAAATCACTCAAAACAATACAACATCATCAACTACATGTACGTTGAAAACTAGCAAAGTACAATGTAGCATGACTTGGAAGAGGATGGGCATCTACTCTTCCTGAAAACAAATGATGTACTTTCCCTTTATTATAACGGCTCAAATTACAAGCTTATAAAAAATTCATAAAACTTCCTTGGCCTTGGCTTAGCAAAGTTTCATAATTATTGAAAAAATAATATCAATTATGATTATTTTATTGGTGTTTATTGAACATTTAGGCCTATAGGGCCTATGCCCAATGTAATAATATTAATAAAATAAATAATGTAAAAAAATAAACATATTATGACAAGTCCTGAAGTTGGGAACAAATCGACCTCTAGTATATTTTTGTAAGGTTTTAGATGGCAGGGTTTAAACGGCAACGCTTTGACAGCGAGCTTCGTTGGCAAATGATCGGGCCTGGGGCACGGGACACCCCGCCGGGCTGACCGTGGTCAAGCTCGCGCCAACAAGAAGACAGTACACATGGTCTGTTTTTCGGAACTGCAGGTGCGACAGTGCGAGGTAAGTTACAGCACAACTCCCTGCTCTCCCAAGCATGACATGGCCTAACAATTAAATCAACGAATACGTCATCTCACAAAGAACTAAAAGGAACACCATTTATCAGTTTATTTCTGAATTACAACTTGAAACACGCCTACCTTCGAACAAAATCAGCACTGGGCTGGGCGTTTGAGGTACCGCCTGTGGCCGCCATGATTTCTGTTTGTGTACATTGTTTAAACGTTGGTGGCGCTTTTTACTCTTCAACAACCAAAAATTCCGCCAACCATTCATACACACACAGTGACACACACATATTTCTTTGCACAAATTTGTGCCGTTGTCAAGCATTATTCGTTACGTTTTTAGGATTGCAAGCTGATTGAATCATGAGGCTTAAACGGTTTTTATTGAGATACTATCCTCCAGGTAAGATTTAGCCATTTTTTAGCAGGTCATTATAATTTAAAGTCGGAGAAATTGGACAGACCAAAAATATAATTTTGTCAACTCAAGGTATTTCGTATGTTGAAAATGACGACTGGCCATTCAGATTGGCAGTGTCAGTACCCCCCCCCCCCCCCCCAGTATTGCATTGTGGACAATTATTATAGTTATCTAGACCCAGTAACTGGGGCGCTGTACTCCTTTTTTGAAATTTTTGACATTATCTGTCGTACTAGCGCCCCAGTCCGTGGTATATATGGAAAGTGCTCCGATTCGGAGTCCGAAGCGGTTTTTTTCTGAATCAGTTACAAAATTGTCAAAAGTGCAACAAGGACTCGACAAAATTGCTTGAAAATCGCCTACTGGCTTCTCCAAGTATCTACGGTGAAATAAAATGCAGTTAATTGTACTCACGATCATTTTTGGTCCTCCAAATCGATGATTTTTAGCCCACTATCACGCATATATCAAATTTGCCGTTAGAATCGCCATTTTGAATGTGATACTCAACGACCGTTTCCTTATGTCTAAAACGCTGCGAGGATTGCGTGTTCGCTGAGGCCCTGACTTTCATATTGTTTTCCGCGCAGTCAACGCAGGATACCAGGCTGTGTGTAGCGCCAATGTTCACTGATGCCCTGACATTCATATTGATTTGCGCAGTCAATGCAGGATACCAGCTGTGTAGCCTGGTATCCTGCGTTGACTGCGCAAATCAATATGAATGTCAGGGCATCAGCGAACATTGGCGCTACACACAGCCTGGTATCCTGCGTTGACTGCGCGGAAAACAATATGAAAGTCAGGGCCTCAGCGAACACGCAATCCTCGCAGCGTTTTAGACATAAGAAAACGGTCGTTGAGTATCACATTCAAAATGGCGATTCTAACGGCAAATTTGATATATGCGTGATAGTGGGCTAAAAATCATCGATTTGGAGGACCAAAAATGATCGTGAGTACAATTAACTGCATTTTATTTCACCGTAGATACTTGGAGAAGCCAGTAGGCGATTTTCAAGCAATTCTGTCGAGTCCTTGTTGCACTTTTGACAATTTTGTAACTGATTCAGAAAAAAACCGCTTCGGACTCCGAATCGGAGCACTTTCCATATATACCACGGACTGGGGCGCTAGTACGACAGATAATGTCAAAAAACTCAAAAAAGGAGTACAGCGCCCCAGTTACTGGGTCTAATAGTTATCTATCTATCTATGACAATTTTCATCAAAGCCTGTTCAGCATCTCAATTAGGGGGCTAAATGCAGCCAACCATGCCAGAAACACCGGGGCAAACGCCTTCTCTTACTCAGTCTTAGCGATAAGTGTTTTAGGTTCTTGCATTTTTACTCTAGAATCTAGATCTCAATACAACACACGGGACCTACGGCTTTACGTCCCATCCGAAGGACAAAGCAATAATGGTTAAGTGTCTTGCTTAAGTACACAAGTGTCTTGCTTACAAGTACTCCTAGAACTATGAGGTTCGTTCCGCTATTGTCTCCACGAGCCTCATAGAGTGACATGTACAAAATCCTATTCGAAACTTTCTGCCCTTCACATTTACATGGCTACAGTTCTTTTTTGTAATCAGATCTCGCCAAAACTAGGCTCTATGTGTTCTTTCAACTCTCATCGAGCGTTGCACGGGTCCAGAAAATCCACTCCGCAAACTAAACGTTAAAAAGGATAAATTCTTACCGTAACTCAGATCCCATTCAAACAGTAATGCAACAAATATGGCGGCCGGAGCTGCAAAATTAACTGGTACGCGGAACCAGCCCATAGGACCAGCGCACCGCATAGCAGCATACCAGTTAATTTTGCAACTCCGGTCGCCATATTTGTTGCAATACTGTTTGAATGGGATCTGAGTTACGGTGAGAATTTATCCCTTTTTAACAACGTTTAGTTTGCGGAGTGGATTTTCTGGACCCGTGCAACGCTCGATGAGAGTTGAAAGAACACATAGAGCCTAGTTTTGGCGAGATCTGATTACAAAAAAGAACTGTAGCCATGTAAATGTGAAGGGCAGAAAGTTTCGAATAGGATTTTGTACATGTCACTCTATGAGGCTCGTGGAGACGATAGCGGAACGAACCTCATAGTTCTAGGAGTAGCTTACAAGTACACAAGTGTCATGCCCGGGATTCGAACCCACACTCTGCTGATCAAAAACACCAGAGCTTGAGTCCAGTGCCCTTAACCGCTCGGCCACGACACGCCAAAAATTAATTTAAAAATACAAAAATATAAAAAATGCCAATCAAGATGTGTGGAAACCTGCTGCATTGGTGCCAGTCAACTCCATGGCGGAGGGTACAAAATACAAGCATTCATTGGAAGTATTCGTAACAACAGTAACACATGTCACTGTCTGACTGTCATGACTGTGTAGGCCTACATTCGTCATTAGGTAAACTGAAATTTATAAGTTTAGTTTTAACAGAAATGTCTGTTCACCTCAACTACCATGGCTAAAAAACAACTAGGCTTGGGCTAGGCCTACCCCTTCAGTAAACGACTAACTAGTGTAGTGATGCCATACAAATTAGATACAATTTACAAATTATATTTGTAGAATACATTGTCACTGACAATGTATTCTACAAATAATTTGTAAAATGACATGACCCACACTGACAATGTCAGTGTGGGTCATGTCACTTTTTATGTTTGTATTGCTCTCAAGTGGTGAATGCGTTGATCTGTCACGACATAGACTCTATTATCAATGTCATATTGTGGTCCCCCTGTGCAATGGAGTAGCCATGGTAGCTATTTTATAGTAGACCCAGTAACTTGGGTGCTGTACTCCTTTTTTTAAAGATTTATCGGTCGTACTACGAGTAAAGTCAAAATCTAAAAAAAAGGAGTTACTGGGTCTAGTAGGAGTAGCTACATGTAGGATTTGTGAACCCGGGGACAAGGTTAGTCTAGAGGATGGTGCCCCTTCATCAATCACTTTGTCTTTGAAAATGTTGGAATTATTTTGGCATTAATAACCACAGGCTTCTTAGATTATTAGCCACAATTTCAAGGGGCACTTGATTTCAAGGCAGACATCATCCTAATAAAAGAAAACCAGTAATTTTAAAAAACCTTGGTCGATACGGCACCCCCATTGGTTCCTGGTTTGTTAGCCTCCGAAATACTCCAAGGGGTTTTGACTGGAGGTGGGCCTCTTAGGCAGCCTCTGGGGCATGTGCCCTCCACCACCCAAACCCGCTATGTCACTGTCCCTGTGTGTGAAAAAATAATAGGGGCATAAACGCCACTTATGAAAGAAAAGGTCATATGCTCAGTGGTTCGAAAGTCCCACTGATAAAAGAGAAATGGAAGGTTTGTGTTACATGTATTTTCAAAGAAGTAATTGAAGCTCTCTGTCTATTCAAAAGGTATCATCTTGGAATATGAGCAGTCCAACATCGTCAAGACAAAGTCCATTGACCTCTTGGATCTCAAGCCAGAGTAAGAACTATTAGTAATACTGTATGTTGTCATTCTTCTATCTTGGAAAGAGAACAACTATTGTCTGTGGTGTACCCATACACCAATGTGTGTTAAGCACTGAATACTCTGTACTTTCCCGGGCATATTACTGTAGTGGGATTCGAACCCACAACCTTTGTCATTCTAGAGCAGATGTCTTTTTCACTAAACACTCAAGCTTGACAGGTAGCTGTCTTATAATTTAGCAGCAGGTACAGCAACATTTCAAAAGTGTTAGTCACTAATGACCCCTTAAATTCAGTTCTTCAGATCATGCAGGTGTACATGTATTTTTTAAATCATACACAATTACACATTACTTGCACTAAGAAAGGCAAACTACTTGTTTGTCATGATGAAGTTCCTTTCATTCTTAAGAGTTGTGATTAATTAAGAAACTGTCTTAAAGTTTGAATGGTTTCATGATGGTCTCTTTTCAAGGAGTGATATTGACGCCATTCTGGATGAGATTGTCAGTAAGGAGCCTCTGGTCACAGCTAATCGTACATCACAGGTCAGACAGCTGATTGAGAGACTACAGCAGAAGATCGGCCTGAATGAGGAGCATACATTCTACCTCTTCAAGGTAAACTTCTCAATTGTCTTGAAATGTGGTTCAGACTTTTAAGAACACGACGGAGTTGCTGTTGAAGACAGCAAAGTGTTGGACTAAATGCTGAATCTGACAGCCACTTTTTCACTCAAATGACCAAAAATAGTATTTTATTTCAGGCCTGGATTTTATCTTTGAGAGGGCAAGGCCATTTTGCTTTTTGAAAGGGCACTTCCTTTAGAAAATCTTAAAGTCTGTGGGGGAACTGTTGAAGGGGCACCAAGGCCAAAACCGGGCAACAGCAGCCAAGGCATCTATGGCCTCCGTTGTAATTCCAGGCCTGTTATTTAACCAGGTTATAGTTTTGGCCACAAGTAAAAAAAGTGGTGGTCGGATACAGCATCTTATCCCAACTTAGTTGGTATACTCTTTCATGCAATTAATTGCAGTAAGCAAGAAAGCAAGTCATTTGACTGAACAATAAGTAGCGTGTCGTGGCCGAGCAGTCTAGTGCATGGAGCTTATGTTCTGATGGTGGAGTCATCAGAAGGAGGTTTGGAATCATGGTCATGACACTTAAGTTCTAGGGCAAGACACTTTTTGCTTCTCATCACCGGGGATTCAGTGGGTACCACCCGCAAGGGTAGAGATTGTTGATACCTCAGGGGTGTAAGAATTCAGCTTAAATTAAGCTGATTTCAGATTTTATTTTTCGTTTTACGTTTTTACTCTGAGTTTCAGCTTTTTTGTACAACTGCTTTGTACAAAACTAAAGGAACTTTTTAAATGTCAGCTTTTTGCTATTTTTTTAGCTTTTTGCTAGCTTTTTTTCCAACTTTTTGCTAGCTGTTTCAGCTTTTTTTTGTATGTGGCCACTTACACCCCTGATACCTGTGTGGGAAGAGATAGTTGATGAGAGTGATAATCAACCTTGGCGCCCATTTAGCTGCAGGTGCTGCATACTCCAAAGGAGTCAGGATGGTTTTAAGAATGCTTAAGGCTCAATGAACAGGGGTAGTAATAGTGTAAGGTGCTTTCATACATGTACAAGGTTTAAAAGCGCCTAATAAATGTATGTTATTATTATTAAGCCACACCTACCTCAGAAGCTGTCCTTCCCTCAATTGAGGATAATTCTCAAGTTGTGCTTCAACATGTTCAAGCCAAGTTATTCACACAAAAGTTATGACCCAGGACACAAGAATGCAAACATAATTTTATAAGGTATAAAAGCGCCTAATAAACGTATATTATTATTATTATTATTAAGTCACACCCACCTCAGAAGCTGTCCTTCTCTCAGTTGAGGATAATTGTCAAGTTGTGTAAATCTGTGAACTACCACATTCAGAACTTGAGTAGAATCAGGCGCTATATTGACAAAGATACATGTCATGCGGCAGTTAGCATTGGTTAGGGCCTTGATAACATCTCGCCGGGACTGTTGCAACTCCAATCTCATTACAAATAAGAATCTGGATCGGTTACAACCCCTCCAAAATAAGGCTGCAAGACTGCTTCACATGGCACCCACCAACTTCTCCCCTTATTGCTGACCTACACTGAGTTACTCCATATCCACCAATCTGCCTACGAACTCCTGCCGGACTCCCCTTGACTTTCCTATGACAAATAAGAAGGCTGGAGACCATTCATTCTCATGTACTGCTCCTAAACTCTGGAACTAAATACCGCGCGCATTGTGACTTGTACTTCCCAGTTCAAAAAACATCTTAAAAGTTTTATCGTTGTTTTTCATTTATTTTCTTGTAAGCACTTTGTAACCGCTGGAAAAGGTGCTATACTAAATGCTGCTATTATTATTATTATTATAAATGCCTCGGGCATATGTTGTTAATTATACAGAAATGACTGTTCTGTAATGGGTGAAACGTACTGGGACTTGTGAATCGTTCTTTGTCATCATTACACACCCCCCCCCTCCCTGCTTGACAAATAAATATTTGACAAATAATACTCTGTTTACAGGCACTTCGAGCACACATCCTCCCTCTGACAAACGTTGCCTTCAATAAATCTGGCTCCAGCTTCATCACTGGCAGCTATGACAGAACCTGTAAGGTATGGGACACGGCCTCGGGGGAGGAACTCCACACATTGGAAGGGCACAGAAATGTAGTGTACGCCATAGCGTTCAACAATCCATATGGGTGAGTTTTCAGTTTTGTTGTTTGTCAGATTAAATCGTCGTTTGCACCACGAATGAACGAATGGTGTTTCACAGCAAAAATTCAGTGTTTGAAGTTGAACTTCTTTTAAACTGTTTCAGAGACTGCTTACCATTTAATAAAAAAATTGTAATACCAAAATAAAGCTGACTTCTTTATTCAAACAAAACTGTCAAAGTGTTTTCAATCATGCAACTGTTTGGATGAGTTATTAATTCCTAAACACGTACGTCACTCTGTGTACGGCACGTAGAGCACTGTGTACAAACAGTGCATATTGAGATAGTAGTTGCTTCGTGAAAACGTTCAACTTAAAAGAATTGTCACTTTATGAAAACGCGATATGACAAATCTAGTGGTTTGTCGGTCATGTTATTTTTTTTCTTTGAGCCACAGCCATACAAGTCAAAAAGTCAGAAGTTGTTGGATCAAATCTTTCAGGGAAAACTCAACGAGAGTGTACAATATTCCTTGCATAAACATTCTTGTCTGATTGAGAAAACATCCAACTGGTAATGTCAAGAAGCAAAAGGTTGCAACTAAAGAAAAAAATTTAAACAATTTTCCGGCAAAATCTTCTCATGGAAAATTACAGGGATAAAATAGCAACTGGGTCATTTGACAAGACTTGCAAGTTATGGAGTTCAGAGACTGGGAAATGCTACCACACATTCCGAGGACATACAGCTGAAATTGTGAGTACTTTATTTATTGCTTTAAATGTTCCCCTTCATTGACTCAATCCTGCTACTTTTTTCCCCAAGAGAGTTGATACAATTCTAGAAAAGCAGTAGATTGACAGGTGTATTCAACTCTCGGTAATGTTTTCTGTCAGAACCAAAGTAGTCTCCCGGTTTTCCTGAATATGTACTTCGCGGCAGTAGATAAATAAGTTTTTAATACGAACATAAAAATCTACACAGCAAAGTAGATAACCTATCACGTGGTGTTACCGCAAAACCGGAGATATATGTATTTTTCTTGGTCTTGCTTCTGTTTTTTTATTCAACCTTGTCATGAATCATTCTAGGCAGCACAGACTAAATTCTCTGCATAGACTGAGATGGTTCTAGAAAAGTAACAAGTAAAAGTTGTAGTTATTGCTGGGAGTATTTGAAAACAGATCAAATTTGTTTGTAGTGAATTTTGATAGCAGTGTCCACTTGTCTTGTCAATGCTAGGTGTGCGTAGCCTTCAATCCACAGAGTACCATACTTGCCACAGGCAGCATGGACACAACCGCCAAGCTGTGGGACGTGGAGTCTGGGGATGAGATCTCAACATTAGCTGTGAGTATTACCATGTAGGCAGTGGACCTCAACCTTGCTACCATGGGTAGCGCGCCATATCGTCCCCTCTCCTCACTAACCCCTGGAAGGGAAGCACACTGACAAACAGCACTGATTGGCTCCCAAATGTGACTGCTTTGTGCGCACATGTCAAAACACAAGGGGTTTGATGTACCGACGCTCTACCAACTGAGCTATCCAACCCTAATGTTTGAAGTCTCCCTGTTTTGTCAATAGCTTTGTTCGGGGAGTGCCAGTAAGAAGCCATTCAACCTGATACTGCCATGTATCGGGGAAAGTATTTCAAATGGAAAGATTTTGAATGAGGATTGGAACTACATATACAAACAATTGGATATCGAAGGAATTGGGACTGTTTAACCCTTACAGTCCCAAATCTGTCTATGGATCCAATTGCTAACGTGAAGAATTCAGAAGGACGCGGGCCAATATCCCAACGAACAATTGCTTATCACAGGGTCAGGCATTCCAATCTTATCCAAGTCCAAACAATTTGGTGTGGAGTGACATCGGAGAAAAGGATATGGGAGGATTGAGGTGGAACTCTGGCCATACTGCCTAGTCTGTAAGGGTTCTTAATGAGAGAGCTTTCAGATTAAAACCAATCAAATATTTTTTTTTAAATAACTACCAATCCTGTACTTGCCCTCTTTAATTTACCCTTTTATAGTTTACTATAAAGTTTTTATTTGACTCTTCAATACTGCCACTTTTATAGGGGGATCAGGTTGGCTCAGTGGTTTCTTTCCCTGCCTTTAACCTCTGTGGACCCCGGTTCGAATCCTGGACCGGAGCCCAGCATGTGGATTGGGTTTTCAGTCCCTACCTGATTTCGTGGGTTTTCCCCCATTTGGGGTTTTCCTCCCACTTCTAAAACTGAACATTTCTTCTCCTTTCCTAATCACCATCCTGTTATTGGCGCTTGCACTGTTGAATGTGTATTAAAATAAAACAAAATAAATAAATTCATTTTGACGTTTTACCCGATAAGGCTTTATTGGTTTTTCTCTGCCACAGGGCCATTCAGCAGAAATCATCTCCTTGTCGTTCAATACAACGGGGGATAGAATCATCACGGGATCGTTTGATCATACTGTCTCTGTCTGGGATGTACACTCTGGGAGGTAAGAATTTTACATAAATGGTGAACAATGGACCAGATAAATGGGCAATAGTAAGGGCAGTAGTATAGCTCAGGAGCATATATTAAAGAGGATGGGCCATGGTGATTGATGTTGACGCAATTGTTTAGTTTTCTGCTTCCATAATTATTGCATCGGACAAACATCTCTTTTGTGACATTAAATTGACAAAAGAAGTGATATTTGCAGGGAGTTTTCCTCCTTTAACTAGCCTGCCGCCTAAATTTATCAAAATACCGAAAATGAGGGCAGCAAACAAATCATGACGTCACTGGAAGTACTGAATCCCCAGATGGACTGCACTGAGTAGCAGCAAACAGCCATTTGACAGAGCAGTACTTCCTGCGATGTCACTACTCTTTAGAATTTCTGGAGGCAACTATCAGGCACCGACTGCTGCTCTAATTTTGGCTCGAGGCGGGGGGGGGGGGGGGGGTGAAAATAGGCCCGGAAACCGCCTTTGTAAACGAATAACCACGCATTCTATAATCCTGTCACCATTTTTTTCATGGTAGATATAGGTGTATTTAGGAATGTCAAACATTTTTTAAAGAGAGACTTCTAGCGTGGCCCATCCTCTGTAAAGTCTGTACTTGGAACAGGAGACCATTCTTTGTATTGGCATGGTTGTTAGTAATGTTGTTAGTTAAAGCCCCAGCTCAACATTGGTAAACTGACTGTAAATGCCTCCATTCAAGGTACTTGTAACAAAACCAACCTGTGGAAATGTCAGCTCATTTCGTTGTTTCATTTGTAAGAAAACGGTAAAAATGCATTCAGAAGGCAGAAATATTTCAAGAACAGTTTTCTACCATCATTATCTTTATACCATGTGAGGTATATGTAAATCTTTGAAAATTTATGTTTTTCTTCTTACCAATGTTGAGCTTGGGCTTTAAACACCATTTACTGTTTACTGAAAAAAACAAAATGGCATTTTTGTTGCAAGAACGAACCCAAAGACATGTTTTCCCATTCCCATGCAGAATTGAACTTTTCTATAATGACTTATGAGTGGCAAAAAATCATTTAAACTATCACATTTTGCACATTCATTGCTTATGCCCTTTTTGCAGTAAAACTTTCGCTATGTCCCTTTTACGGGCACATGACAATTCCTTGACAAAAATGTTTTTCTTTTTCCGCCTTCCCAGACGGATCCACACACTAATCGGCCACAGAGGAGAGATAAGCTCCGCCCAGTTTAACTACGACTGCTCATTGATCGTCACTGGTTCCATGGATAAATCCTGCAAGATATGGGATGCTAGTAATGGCAAATGCATCGGTACCCTGCGGGGCCATGAAGACGAGGTTCTAGACGTTGTGTTCGATTTTACCGGACAGTACATTGCATCTGCATCAGCAGACAGTGAGTTGGTTTTTAACATTTTGAGAGTTAACAGCTGTACATGTAGGTCTGAAAGCTAATAACCTCCTGCAATAGACTGATCCATTAAGCTCCACCCCCAAAACAAATTGATCAATCACAGCATTGGCTACATAGCCACTGTAAATGTGGGCAGCACAATTTGCATCTCTTCAGTGCCACACTGTACGACATGAACACGCGCATTATCGGGACGCGCACGCATGTTTAAATTTTCCAATGGAATTAATGGATCGGTCTTTTTCAATAGACCAATTGCGCGACCCGAGTCATGTGACCTTCAGTGGGTATTAAATGTAAACAAACCTGACGTCCTCCATAGGAAAGTGCGGTACGGTATATGATGATTGTTGCATTTGTTTATTCGATCGAGGCTTTTTTTTTTTCGAAATCTGTGAAAAATATTCCAGAGTTTGTACCAGAGACCTTCAAGTGGCTGAATAAAGCCAGTAAGGACAGTTCCAGCAAGTCTTGGAAATTGTACAAGTAATGTATTTGTGCACAATGTGTACTAGTGCACGACGCAACGTTTGGGCCAGACCACCGCGATTACACACTTTTCAACACAAGTATTTCACAGTTTTGAAGCTGAATCATCCAAAGAAATTGCTTTCCAAAACTGTGTGATTCCTTTGCCTATTTGAAATTTTGCAAGGCTAGGTATAAGTGCTCACTTTTCCAGCAGTCTTTACCCTCTTTTTACAGTGATTTAAGCCTACATTACAAACAAAATAACAGGCGGGTGGCTACATAGTCGTCCGATGCCCGTAGTGCAAAACTCAAAATAACCTCTTTTGTAGTAGAGTACTGGTAGTTTATGAAACAGTAATGTGATTAAATTCAATGTCACAACACACAACTGTAATAAAATGGCTTAGTAACTGTGGTATTACCAAAAGCTGACTTTCGATGTGACTCTGTTGGTCACAGCATGTATTTGCACGTAGTTTGCCATCAGCTCAGATGACGTAATACCCACAATAGGTCACGTCATGACATGTAAACATTGGTCGCACAATTAGTCTATTGGATAGCAGGCCTCGATCTTAAGAAAAACGGGGGCAGGCCTTTGCTGGCCAAATCAGAGAAATTGTACAAGGGCATGCTGGCCAAGTTGGTAGTAACAGTGCAATTTTTCTGAAGGGCATGTTGGCCAACTCGACAGGGCATGAGGCCAATGGCCTCGGTGGCCTCGGTTAAGATCAAGGCCTGGGATAGTATTTGGTTTAATCTCAGCAGCGTCTCAAGCAGTGAGTGTTTTTGTTTGTTTGTGCAGGTACAGCCAGAGTGTACAATGCCGTCACCCATAACTGTATAGCTAAACTAGAAGGTCATGAAGGGGAAATATCAAAGGTAATCTTTCATTAAATTCTTTCCTGCCCCCCCCCCCCATCTTTGCCAAATACACCCCCTTTTTCCTATCCGCTCTGTTTCCATGTGTACCTAGTCAAATGTCTACTGCATTTATCCATTTTATTGGCTGTTTTTCCCAAGTTTTGCTCTATTCACCGGATTCACCTGACATCATCGTCACATTAATCTTGGCTGCGCCATTTTGGAAGTCTATGTCCCTGCATGTTGTACAGTGTAGTGCGAAGTACACGCTTACTTGTTGACTTCCAAAAATTGTGAGCATGGTACAGCCACCGCGTGCGACGTGCTTGCGAGGGGTTAACACCCCCATTTTCTCGGTCGAGCAACAAAATGGACGATCCAACAAAGAGAATCGTTCTCCTCTTGGCATTGTCAAGTCAGGGTTTCTTTGTGCCAGCGGTACCCTCAGAGAAGAAATATTCCCGCAATTCTGCCAAAAGAATCCTGCCAGGAGTACCCTCAAAGAAAAAAGATTCCAGCAATTCCGCCAAAAGAATCCCGCTGGGGGGACGGGACAACAAGAAAAGAATCATGGCGGCAACTGGTTAGTTGCTAAGCAAAGTGTGATGTCACAATAGAATTCAATGAGGAAATACTGACAACTCATCTCAAGATGAATCTCAGTGTTTTTGTGAAATCGAGCCGTGGGTGTGTTATATTTATGTGCCTTTAATACTACAGTTTTACGTCCAATCCGGTAGATGCAATACAACTTTGATCTGTTCCCTCTCCTGTAGATCACCTTCAACCCCCAAGGCAGTAAATTACTGACAGCGAGTTCAGACAAGACAGCCAGACTGTGGGATCCACTGACAGGAAAATGTCTGCAAGTGCTAGAGGGACACACGGACGAGATCTTCAGCTGTGCGTTTAACTATGAGGGCAGTATCATCATTACAGGTCAGTGATATTGCATTACGTGAATTCCCCATTAGATGAAAATCACTGATGTATCCTTAGCTGCTATCATAAAGCCAGTAGTCTGTGTGCCAAAATAAACAACACCCTGCTCAGTTAATCCCATACAACGCCTCAAGCAAGAACATAGTTGAGTGTAAAATCTGCAGACCGACAAATGCAGCAACAGAAAGGTTTTAAAAAGTCAGTCTCAGCTTATGCTTAGCTGTTTTCTACGGTTCAATAAGGAAACAGATCATTTAAATTGTATGACAATTGATGAGCTTTTAATACCTATTACTCACAAAAGGTTTAGCAAATAATACACCAGGCAGAAGAATCTGAAGGTTGCAGGCAAGCTTCATTACACTTTAATTGGCTTATCACTGATAAGGGTCTACTCTTGATGTGCCAGGGCTCTATTATGAAGGGCGCAAAAGGATAAATTCCAACCCGAGTTGGCATATTTACCAAGTCGAGTTGGCCTCTAATGGGGAGAACCCGTAATGGAGTATGATTTATTTTTGCCCTGCAACAATGTATGTTAGAGAACTGTTCACTTGTTTCTGTACAAGACCTTTGGAGAAAAATCCAACCAGATGGGATTCGAACCCACGACCTTTGGAATTGTAGAACAGGGCTGCATTCCGCTTGCGTGAACATTGCAAACGTTCAGGGCTGTAACTTATGACCCATTTCCATTCATACAAAAAGGTCACGGTAAAAGTTATGTCCTGAACATGGATGGTCATCATCTACATGTAACTGTCTTTCTGCCATATTAAAAATGTACAACAATTTCTAAAGCACCCATGAACACCTCAGAAATGGGTTTGCAAACAGTTTCTCTTGGAACCGGTTGTGTGCCGTCAACAATGGCGAACGTTAACAACAAATGGTGAATGTATTTCTTCGGTGTTTGTTGGTGCTTCAAAAAATGGTTTTACTTTTTTGACATGACAGAAAGATAACTAGACCAGTATTCAGGACAAGACTTTTACTGTGACCTTTTGTTTGAATGAAAATGGGTCATATGTTTTGGCCATCATGTTTGTTTCAGTACAGATTTCATACAGGAATACATTTGATCGATATGTGGCATGGTGTACCCCCTATCCCATTGAGTCTTCATTGTGTTCCATGAATCTCATGAATTCTTTAGCCAGTTGCCGCCATGATTTTTTTTTTTTTTTTTGTTCCCCCCCCCCCCTGGTGGGATTCGTTTGGCAGAATTGCTGGAATCTTTTTTCTTTGAGGGTACTGCTGGCACAAAGAAACTCTGACTCGACAATGCCAAGAGAAGAAAGATTGTCTTTGTTGGATTGTCCGTTTTGTTTCTCGACCGAAAAAAACATCAAATTCACGCAGCGTAAATTGCAAAACATCGGTGGTTAGTTACGCATAGGAGTGGCACTAAACATGGAACCATACATGTAGCTCGATTGCCGACTCACTCTGACTGACCTATATTCAGCCGAAATACAATGAATGAACATTGGAAGCCTCTGGAACAAAAGGGCAAAGGTCTACAATCTGGGATTTCACAAAAATGCGAGTAAAATCACGACCTTTTCTTGCCCTTGTGGCGGTGAAACGAAGCGTTAGACAGCATGTATATGATCTGCGCACGCTCTGTAGTTGAATGACTGGACGACCTTTGGTCCGAAATTACATAAAGGCGTCATAAGACAACTTCTGTTTCCAGGCAGGGGAAACATTTGCATGTTCTCACGTCTTTTGGTGTCGAGGATATTTGGGGGGGTACTTCTGTACAAGAAAGGAAGAGTGTGTACATAGGAAAAAGTTGGGGGGGACTCCCTCTACCACATATCGGGCATGGTATAAGTTGCTGTGACTCCAAAGGATTAAAAGCTTGTTATTCAGACAATTTTGATGACAGTTTCTTTTCTTTTGTTCTTTCTTCAGGAAGCAAAGATAACACGTGTCGCATCTGGCGGTGAGGAGAGTAGTCTCATCTTGAAATGAAATGCATCATTTGGAAAGATAAGAATTTTGTTTAAGCAATAAAGAAAAACACTGAGTAAACTTTATAAAAACCCTCTACCCTCACTTGTCTAATTCCATCGGCAAGGTTTACTTTGTTTTTTGATGGATTCAGTACTGCAAAGGCAAAAAAATAGCTACATATATGCTGGCACTGGCACAAGGGTTTAACCGTGTTGCCAAGTGTCTTGAAATTCCACTGTATCCCACTCCATGGACATTAGAAGCCCATAGGAACTGCATTGATAAGTTTTTTAAACTCTATGAGATTGGGCCTTATTGATTGATAAACATGTCCTAATAGTGGTGGGGATTATTATGTACATGTACTTATTGCAGTAAAGCAATATCGAACCAAATTTTAAAGGTGCCATGTTGTTGTGATCAATTTAGGGCAATTTCAACTATGTTGCTACTGACCTTTGACCTGATTGTGTGACCGTTTGCTGAAGGTGCTTTGTTGTGGATTTATCAATGATACATGTTTCTACACACTGGAGTTATAAAATGTGTTAACTACATAGTAGCATAGCAATTGTGTGATGTCCCTAGAGCTACGTACAGGGCCCAATTTCATTTAGCTGCTTCAGCAGAAAATATGGCTTAGAAATTTTCTGCTAAGCAAAAATAAGCAGGATATCAGTCACAGATTGTACATGTGACATGGTATTTTGGCTGGTAACCTTATTCTGGTAAGCATAGTTTTGTTGTGCTTAGCTACTTTTAGTGCTTAAGCAGCTCTATGAAATTTGGCCCAGAGCGCTAACTTGCCCTGAGTTTTGAAGCCAGGGCCCAATTTCATAGAGCCGCTTAATTAAGCAGACAATGGTGCTTAACATTTTTCTGCTAAGCAAAAATAAGTAGGATACCAGTCACAAATGGTACATGTGACATGGTATTTTGGCTGGTAACCTTATTCTGGTAAGCATCATTTTGTTTGTGGTAAGATACTGCTTAAGCAGCTCTATGAAAATGGGCCAGGTGGGCTCATCCATGTTTGTGTACAAACCTATGTAAAAGCTTAAAATTCTGTACGGCTGTTCTTTTCTGTGCATTATGTTATTATCAATTTTGCTAATAATTTATTAGTATGTGTGTACTTTTTCAAACCCTTACATGCATGTGCGTCAGTTTCAAAACGATTAGAAGTTCCATTAAAAAATCAATTCATTCCTTATCAGCGTCGCACAAGCGATAAAAATGTCTTCGTCCAGGAGGCTTCAAAATAAATAGTAATAATAATATGCAGTTCTTATTTAGCTCTTTATCACATCTAATAGGCATCTCAAAGCGCTCAGTAATGTTTCCTGCAAGGTATGCAGAGTTATACGCTTTGAAATGTGTGACCTGTTCCTTTACATAGTACCATGTAATGGTTTACAAGATGCTGTGATGCAATCTGCAGCCGATCAAACCAGGAACACCAAGTCAAACCCCCTTCTCTTTATGATAAGTGCACTGGGTTCTTTTACGTGCATTACACAACACACAGGACCTACGTCCCATCCGAAGGACGCAGCAATAATGGTTAAGTATCTTGCTTAAGGACACAGGTGTCAAGACCGGGACTCGAACCCACACTCTGCTGCTCAAAGCACACCAGAGCTTGAGTCCTGTGTTCTTATCCGCTCGGCCAAGACACAGCAAAAAACATTTGCATGTGGAATGTAGAGTCAGCGATGTATTCAATGTATGTGCATGTAAGCTCTTTGATTAACGTCTCATTTTCGTTCTGACATACAACAATGCATGAATTTTCTAGAGTAACATTTACTCCTAGATCAATAGTAGTCTTCTCTTTTAATCATAAAGCAATACTTATTATTGAAACCTCTGTGGAATTTAAGTGATGTGCTCGTAAGTTTTTTTTTAAGTCTCTAAACATTTATCACTGACCAAATTGATGTGTTTAGCGTTCCTATGATTCTCGACTGCTTCCTTCCTGTGGCCTTTCAAAGTAGGTTTCTAATTTGATTGATAACAGTACAAATTGATAGCATTTCTTTCATTTACATTTATTTCTGATGAGTCATTTTTTTGCCCCTTCAGCTGGGGTTGCAGATGATTTCATAAGTGCTTGCTCGTTTGAAAGTAAGAAAATCCAAACAGTTTGAGGTTTTTTCTATGATTGTTAAAAGGTACAGATTGGAGTGCAACTTTTGTGACGGGTTTCTCAAGTTTCTTGCCTAGAGCAAGTTTGGGTGGGTGACTAGAGTCGACTAGACTTAACCCATAGAGTTATAAGAACTAGAGGGTGTACAAAACCATGCGACATGGCCCGACAAGGAGCATTTTTTACCATTGAGAAAATGGCGCAATCATTTACACTGGTCATCCTCATCATTGGACATTCGTATGCAATTGACCCATAGGGATTTTCGCCATGGTGAGGTCAGCGGCCTTCCGTGCGTGACATTGCGAGTGCTCCCTCTAGTTCTTGTATATAACTCTATGACTTGACTATAGTCAATCTAGATGTCAGCCGAATGCTGCATGGTTTGACTAGCTAGTCCAACCGACTGGATCAACCTAGCCCAGGAGCACTGTTTCTCCATTCAATTTGCGAGTTTACTTCACAATTAATGAGCAGTTTTATAAACGATAACGCTGGGATTTTGTTCAGTATGACAATCATTTTTCTTAGCTGTGAGATCATTATTTAATTATTGCACCAAAGTAGAGAAATTCAGAGTAAAACAAATTTAAAAATGAAAATAAAAGTCAATATTTGCTAAATCCTATCGTCTGCTAAAAAAAAAGAAGACATTAACTATAGTGACTAGTCGGACAAACACACGTTGGGGTGAAGAACAGACTACGTATGCGTGGTTTAAATCACAAAATTTACTATAAGTCAGCACTCAAACTTGCTCCTAAATGAAGTTATGGTCATACATGTATGTGAATGACTCTAACAAAACCCTAAACTTTGATTCAATTTTCAAAGGTGAGATTTCGGTAATTGGTGTAAAAATTAACAATGTTCCCAACATTACATGTTTCTTTTTCCATCAGAATCTAGAGAAAAAGCTCTATATGGTGACATGACAACATGGATCCCTGGGGTCAATTTTTGACCTTTTCATGGCTGTTATGCTTTATGGTAAATGGCAAGAAGTTTTAGGTCTTGCCCAAGTGGGTCTCATATAACAGTAAACAAACAATTTTTGATTTCTACCTGGGCCTAATTTCATTGCTTAGCTTACTACACTAAAGCGATAAGTCGGTGGTTAGGGTGCTTAACAGAAGTGCATTTCACAGGTTAGCAATGAATTAATGCTTATGAGCGTGCGTTACAAAGGATTCTTTGCCCAGGCAGTTAGCGCAGAAAATTGGCGCTAACCATTTAAGTGGTTAATGCTGGTGACTGCAAGCACAGACTTCCACTGTAAGCAGAGCCATGCAATCAGGGCTCAGTTTACACTTACCCAGAAATTTGCCCCTTCAGCACCCTAGGTTTCGTCTAAAATGGCAACACGCATTGGGTATTTCTATGTTTTTTATTGGTCAATCTAAATGACAATTGCATCTATATGCTCGCTTAATTTTCAAGTACCATTCCGTCCATATCACATAAATTTGATTAGCAATCTATTCAATTTACTATATTATATAATCTATTTTAATTATGTGACATGCTTTGATAGATAACAATTTGTTTGTATTTTCACATCATTCAGCATGCAAGTTATTGTACCTTTAATTCGTGCACAAGGGACTTGTTTTATTAAGTTGAATAATACCATGAAAGACTGAAGCATTAAATAAAGTATTACAATACTGTCCTTTACATTAGTGAGTGTAATTTGTTTTATTAAACCAAGTGCAAGTTAGACTTTAGAGTTTAATGCAATATGCAGCAACTTGCAAGTAGTAAACCTAATACAAGTTGCATGGAACAATTGCTGCCCTATGGAGATTTAGTCTCAAAGAACCCTAACTCTTCTTCCGTGAAGATAACCTGAACCTAACCTAGCCCAACCATTATCATAGCCCCTAGCCTCAACCCTACATCAAACACTAACCCTACTTCAAATCCTAACCCTACATGTACCTCTTAACAATAATTCTAACCCCAACCCTAATTCAAACCTTAACTCTAATGCAAACCCTAACTCTAGACCCTAATTCAAACCTTAAATTTTCTTCCCTGAATCTAACCTAACCCCAACCATTCAAACCCTAACCCTAATTCAAACCCTAACCCTAATTCTAACCCTTACCCCAATCCTACTTCAAACTGTTACCCGAAACCCAAACCTACATATTCAAATATATACATGCCCAAACTTCGAATTCCCCAATTTTAAGCAAACTATACCTTGAACACACTTGAATGTGAATGGACAAAATTTGCAAATTTAATTTGTCTATTGTCACAACTACCAAGTACAATTAAAACTAACGTTTGCTAAATATTAACAATGTGAATGCTAAATTAATAATGTGAACAGGTTTAGCCGACAACTTAATTTTTTTTGTCAATATATTTCCTGAGAAAAGTCCTGCTTTACATTACATTGATATCATTTTGAATTCGGGACAAGGTTTTTAAAAGATTACATTCTAAGTACTGATCCAACTTTCCCTCACTCCAGGTTCCCATATGCCACTCGTCGTCCTCTCTTCTTCACAATGTAAACACCAATACCTATGATGATAGCTACACCCCCGATTACCCCTACAACGATACCCACTACCTTCCCAACGTTACTAGGGGCTGGGGTGGGTTTCGTGGCAGGAACGGGGGTTGTAGGTTCCACTGTTGTACTGTCTCTGGGTTCAGTCGTGCTTGGGAAGGTGCTGTTCACAGTCGTCACATCCATGGTGGTCATGTTCCCGGTCGTGTTTGAGGGTGAAGTAGTCATGTTATCAGTACTAGGCTGTTCGGTGGTTAAGTTTGCTGTGGTCATGTTGGATGTAGTGGGCTGTTCGGTGGTCACTTTTGCTGTAGTCAGCTGCTTTGTGGTAACCTGAGCTGTGGTCGGTTGTTTTGTGGTCACTTTTGCTGTGGTCATCTTAGCTGTAGTTGGTTGTTTTGTGGTCACTTTTGCTGTGGTCATCTTAGCTGTAGTTGGTTGTTTGGGGGTCACTTTTGCTGTGGTGCTGGTTGTTTGTTTGATGGTAACTTTTGCTGTGGTCAACTGTACTGTGGTTGGAACAGACATACCAGTAGTCGCCTTGGCTGTAGTTGGTTGTTTGGGGGTCACTTTTGCTGTGGTCCTAACTGTAGTGGCTGCAGAGGGGGACATTGTGTTAGTAGTCTCTTTAGCTGTGACTGGCTTTGATGTGCTCTTGCTGTTCACCACCAAAGTACACCCTGCATTCATAAATAATTTTAAAAAAAAGACAAGATATTGCATATAACAGAACTTTTTCTTTCTTGCTGTGGCATGCATCATGTCTCATGCCAACTCTTTTTGATGAAATATTTGATAGTTCTTGGGATGTAAATAAGTAAAATCATAGGGACATCAAGAGATGATGTCCGGTATTTTGTTGTAATTGTAAACTTACCCAGCATGAGGATGAAAACAAGAAAGCATCTTGAAGATTTCATCTTGTAAGTTCCAGTAAATCGCTTAGTACATGTAAACCAGATGACTTGCAGAAAGCTCACAGCATGTGTAATGTCCTGTACTCTTGGCTATTACTGTATGATGGTACAGTTTTACTTCAACAGTAAACAGCCAAGGAGAAGATAACCTCGACCAAAGGGTAAGTTTTTATCTTAACTGATAACAATCACAACTTGCTTAACAAATCAGCTTAACAGATTTCATCAAACTCCATCCAACCATGATCCAACCTTCATACAAAATACTACCGCTTTGATTTCGGCTGATAAGTTTTAAAATGCTTACAACAAACAACTTGCCTGGTATATTTTCTGTGCTTAGCCTGCAGCATGCAGCTTTGATTATGGCATTACCCAAGCATGGCATGATGCAAGAATTATCTGTTTATCTACATGATGGTGGCCATAAAAGGATTCAGATTTGCTGCAGTGTAAACAAGTGCCTGTGTGTTAGATTGGATATCTCTATGATGAAGTTTTTCCCGGTCAAGTTTCATTTTAGAAAACTTCAAAGAGGCTTCATTTTGCAAACGTACAAAACTTCCTCCATGGTACATTGTACAACATCCTGAAATATGAGAGGCATGGCTTCCTCTTTGCCCATGGGATGAATCTCTAAACATCCTGGGTGTGTCACTTTAAAGGACAGTCTGCCCCCTCATGAAACAAAAACAAATTTGTAAATGGAAGATGCAAACAACAACAAAATCTTCTCCTGTTTACTGTGTTTGTGATTGGGGCATTTCAGCTGTTATTTGGTGGGAGTTAAAAAAAAAATGCAAACAAACACAAGGATACATGTACAATTCAGAAACAAAGATAATTAATTAAATCTGTTAATTTGTTAATCTGTTAATTAAAAAAATTACAAAAATATATTTGTATATATTGGTCAAAAATGAGTTGTTTGAAGGAATTCTTATCACCTCATCTTCGTTTTAATAATCGTCGTGTCAGTGCTAAAACAAGACAAAAATGTTGTATCTCCTAAAATGGCACTTACGTTACAACCAAATTTGAAAGCGTCAAAAAGTTGTACATGTAGGCTATCTCTCTTAAAATAACCCAGATGTGCAAACAAAACCAATAGGCATAGATGTTTATGCTAGGAGCATTTTTGTTCGAGATATGACGTTGTTGCACAATCAAGATAAGACGTTTTTGCACTGACACTTCATAATTTACATAAAACCCAATTTACATAAAACCCAATCCAAAATGACCCACTGAGGACAAAGTTCAAAATCCTCACTGTGACAGTAAAATGTGGGCTCTACAGGCATGGGAGTCTAATGGAATTACCAAAAAATATATTGTGGTATAAATTGAGTTGTTTGAAGAAATTCTTATAAAATACCAAAAACTAATACCTGATCATTGCTAATAAATAATTACAAAATCATTAGATCTGACCTGGTGATGAGGCAGTTCAAAATCCTCATTGTGAGGCAGTACTCACTGTGACAGCACTGCGGGCTGTAATCAGGTAATACAGATCTATCTGGCAGTGTAAAAAACAGGCTTCCTTAATTAGTACTGATGATATGACATATATGCCATTACTTGTTGCCTGCCAACAAATGCCAAAATGAAATGGAGCTAATGCAGTCTACCAACTGAGCTATCCAGCCTTAATGTTGGCAATCTCCCTAGTTTGTCAATATCTTTGTTCGGGAGGTGCCAGTCAGAAGCCATTCAGCCGGTTACTGCCGTGTAGCCAGGGATCACGACCCATTACACGATACAACCATAGAGCTACATGTACATGTAGCTCATAGAACTAGCTCTACGGATATAACCTGGGAAGGGGCAGCACGAGGATCTACCTTAAGGGTGATGCAACTGTTCATTTTTAAATATCAAGCAATAAACGACAAGGGAAACTGACTGGGTAAATTTACCCAGTCAGTTTCCCTTGTGGTTTATTGCCTGATAAATAACAATAATAATAACAATATTACTAATAATAATCTGGGAGGCTAATCATCCTTACTGGCAGCTGAGAAGCTCAATTGCGAAGGCCGCAGCTACAATGTGTTCGAGCCTTCACAACCCTGACCACCGAGCACAGCCTGAGATCGAAAGTATTCGATTTTTTCCGGAGAGAGGAAAACCAGATGGCCTGGAGAAAAAACCCTCGTGGCAGGGTAGAGAACCATCCCACAACTCTACTCAAAAATGGCCCTAGCCGGGAATCAAACCAGGACCATATTGTGAGAGATGAGCACCTTACGCACATGCCACCCATGCCATTTAATCCTTCATGTAATAAAATAAAAAAATTCGAAAAACACTGTGAAATTTCTTGCCCCCAGGGAAGAGTCTGTGAGAAAGTTGAATTTATCCCCCCCCCAAAAAAAAAAAAAACCTAGGGGGCCTAAATGGGAACGTGTGTATGCATCACTAAGGATCTTTTTGGCAGAATTTCAAATCTACACAAGGGCTTGATGAAGCCTTTAGCTTTGTACTTGGGTAGTAGGTCTCTATAGTCTTTTGTGTGCAAGCATGGTGTGAGTGTACATATATCAAGTGTAATTTTCATCATAGTGCTTCGTTTTTAGGCCAGTTCTTGAAAAAATAGCCTCTCACACCTGGGCAAAAAAATTCCAGGTAATGATCAACATTTTTATAAAATTGATAAAGCATACATAGCATTATTCCCCCTCCCCCCAACCCACACAGCGTATGGTTTGTACACTTGTGTGAATGCTGAAGCGCGCCTAACACAAAGTACTGTTCAACAAACGTAATTAAGCCTATATTTTCTTTGGTGGCCTCACAGCAGTGTTTTCCCTGTGAATTGGCCGAAAGTTCAAATTGATTATTGGAGCCAAATTTATGCAGTCTGTAAACTGACAAGAATCAAGTATGCAGCGCTCACACAAATGCACTATGACTCCATCTACATGTATACAAAATAACAATTTTCGATACATATAACTCATAAATGACGAAAAAAATGAAGTTTTTCAATCAACAGGTGGTGAGAAGAGCAAGGAGGTTACCAAATGTTGCAAGATGGGCCACCTCATGTTTGAATTTGAATGGGCAGGGGGGTCACAGGATCACAGAATCAAGTATGATGTCACAAAATTTACCTTCCAATTTTTAGAATGTTTACATGAATATATATATACCATTAGCTGTAATTTTAAAAGTATTTCAAATCTCTCTTGTAAATTGAAATTTACAAATTTCCATACTGTATTTGCCGTTTTCGCCTTTTCAACGCGCAAACAGTAAGCAAGACTGCCAGAACCACTGCAACCAATGCACCTGCCGCGATCCCAACGATTTCGCCTACGCTCATCTGATATGGGCGGGGAGTTGGTATGGTAGGCAAGGTAGTGGCTGAGGTTGTTGGAACGTAAGCTGAACACGTTTCCACCTCTGAAATAAATAGCAGACATTAGAAGGTTAAATCTCCCCCGTGGCAGTCTGTTTCACATCATCTTAACCACTCGGAAAGGAGGTTGTTACACATGCCTGTGCAAAGTCAGGCCTGATACATCAAGGAGGCATCAGAGGCAATTGCCTGCGTTGCCCCTGGTCATTGACTTTCTGCCCTTAAAATGTTCCAATAGAAGTTAGCACTGTCCTTAGAGGTGCCCTTTATCAAGAAGAAAATACCTTGGTGCCCTTGGCCGTTTCAAGAACAAAGCAGTCAGGCCTGCAAAGTTTTGCCGACACATTGTTTCACGACTCATGTGTTTTTTATTCGTCTACTCAACAATTGTTTTCTTCGAATTTTCTCAAATAATTATTTTGGGTGTACACTCGAACAAAGAGGAGTACAGGTAAACCACCAGAATACAAGCCCAGAGACACTGACCTCAACTGCACCCTGCGACCGGCTAGTGGTTGCGGCATATCGATACGCGTGCATGTAAATAATATGATATCGCGTGTGTGTTAAAATGACAAAAATGTTCTTGAAAGGGCAAGGGCACCAATACATTATCTTCTTGATAAAGGGCACCTCTATGAGGAAATTGTAAATTTCTATTGGAACATTTCAAGGGCACCAAGTCAATGACCAGGGCAATTGCCTCTGTAAAGTACCGGGCTTGCTACATGTATGTATTGGTCAATCTAAATGACAATGCATCAGTATTTTGCCATACATGCGTGTTACAAGATATCGTTTTACCATACACAGGTAAAAACACAATGTAATAAAATCTGGTACGCGTCAATCAAGTGGTCTGACAATTACCGAGTCCAGTGAATTATGACACGCTCAGCGTTCTCTGGGGTTTATTTCTATGGGAACCACACTCTCCTGGTGCAAATGAGCCAGCTTCATTTCCGGGTCAGCATGAGCCATCTTGGAGCTTAAACTGACGAGGCATCTGTAGTGTATTTAAGACTCAGTGTTCTGGGTCATTATAACCCCCCCGAAAAGGGTCATATTGACCCGGAAAGGGCTTTGCCCTCTTGACAACCGCATTAAGGTTTAAATCTGCCCCAGAACATTCCAAAGAGGTCAGTGCATTGTTCCGATGAAAGATTTTAGATCTGCACATGCAAATGTACGCCACCACGAGTAGACCCAATTTCACTGTGAGAGCTGCTATAAAAGCAAAAGGTGCTTACCAGAAAAAGGTCACCAGCCAAAATACCATGCCATTGTGTACCATTTGTGACTGGTTTCCTGCTCAATTTTTGTTTAGGAGAAAAATGTTAAGCACCATTGTCTGCTTAAAAGGCTCTATGAAATTGGGCCCTGGCTTCAAAACTGAGGGCAAGTTAGCGCTATATTTTCTGCTTTAAAAAGTTTCCAGTTGCTGCCGGGAATCTTCCATGTTTTTTCTGTCCAACGGTTGGGTCCCACGTTCACTCAGACTAACCTCCATTGAGAAATACAATGAATAAACAATAGTGGAAGCCTCTCAATGTCTCGTAATCCTCTTATTGGAACAAAAGGAAAAAGTCTGAAATTGGAGATAAAAAACCAAAAAAACGTAACGGTCAAAAATCAGCAAAATATTTAAGACCATGTTTCCCCTTTTTTGTGGGTGAAATGAAGCATTAGACGGTATGTAGTGTGCTCAGTGGATGCTCAGCAGTGGAATGTCCCGGCGACCTTTGTTCCGGTATTTTGATTTTAAACAACAGTGTGTTTAAACGCAGCCCTTTTGCTGGTTCAGACAATATTTTCGTGTAGACACCACCAAATCTGGCGCTAACTGGTTCAGCAGCTCTATGAAATTGGGCCCTGATGGTGGGAAGCAGTGACTAACTATGATTCCGAGGGTTTTGCTTACCGTCACCAAAGTGCCCCTTGTCCGATGATCTATCAGCATATGGCTGAAACAGAACATCTTCCATCAGCAGGGTGACCGGACCTTTCCTGAGGGTCATAGATTGACACTTGAAGCTTTTGCCGATGGTGCCTTTTTCTAATGGACAGATAATATTACGGGATAACAGTTGGTAGACGTCTCCATACATAAACACTAATCCAAGTAGCGCTCGTTTATTGTGTTTTACACCACCGCAGCCATGGCTGCCGTGCGCAACACGACAATAGAGCGTCAGCGCGCATACACGTATGTACCAATCAGCATGAAGGATTCACAGTGCGTGTACATCCACGCGCCTGTGCGCCGGCCATAGTTGCAGTGGTGTAAACGCCCATGAATGAGCTGCTCAGATTAGTCTATACCACACATAATATTCACTATAAGTAACGGTGGCTTGAAAGGGACTTCCCAGACTAAGCAATGACGTCAATATTGACCCATTTCACCTGACGTCATCATCACAATAATCTTGGTTGCGCTATTTTGGGGGTCAATGTCACTGAGTTATTCAGTGAAGAGCGCATTTTAGGAGGCGCGGTGTTTACACGTAAACCTATTGACCACCAAAATGGTGAGTGTGGCACAGTCGCCGCGTGTGACGTGCGTGCAAGGGGTCAATTATTGTTCGTGTCAAATTTGGCGACTTGGTTTAAGCAGCAAATAGGCATAACTGAACTTAACACTCTGCATATAAGGAATAACAAGTTAAACTGGATAATTTTAAAACCATTCCAAAGTCAAAGAACGTCAAGGCTTTTCTGGCTTATCTGCCTATCTGAAAGATTTTTAAGTACTCACTGTATAACAAATCGGTGAACGTGACCTTTTCTTGTTTACCTATAAAAAAAAGAAGAAAAAACAATGAAAAAAATAAACAATTAAGAATGTGGGACAAATCCTCTACATAGCTGGAATACAGCACAAAGGCACTTTTTAATTCTGTAAACTGCAGAGCTTAAACTTGGGCAAACCTCACCTAGACCACAGGTCTTATAGCTTTACTGCACCATAACTTTCACTGAACCAGACATTTTGCTATCTCCTTCTGCTTTAGGGAGTGTCTCAAGTAGGAACAGTAGGATCGGTTAAGTTGGAGCCGTATTTTTGATGGCCAAAGTCGCAATACTGAATCCATTTTGAGACTACACAAATATTTCAAAACATGAAAAATAAAAAATTTCCAAGCAATTATCTTACACTGATTACATTGTAAAACTGTCGATAAAAAAAAACCTCAAATGTTGAATATTAACTGTTTTAGTAGAAGTCTAACTGCACTATTTCTATGGTTTGACCCCCAATCTACCCCAAAAGGGCCCCTCTTGCAGTAAAAAATAAGGCCTATTGGAATGTTCAAAATGCCAATGCGCATATTCTCTCAAATAGGAATGTTCCTGTTCGGCAGAATGTCACGGTCCAGCAGAACGTTCTAGTGATCCACTGGATTGTGGGTGTGTGCCTACAGGAACGTTCCGTTGCGCCTAGAACATGCCCGCCTTTTGAGACGCTCCCGTAGGGTTGCTAGACTTTTAGGAGTGAGGAGGTTCGGACTTCAAAACCCAGAGTACTTGGCAACTCTTAACTCTCGCAGCATCCAAGAGACAAAAAATAATCCAATTGTTACCAAATATGGTCATAATTTTTTTTTTAATGGGCCAATAAGGCCAAGATTCCATGTAATCCTCACCCCTGGTATACCCCACAAGCCTGTAGACTCACATTGGCCAGACCCTAACCAATGCAGAGTAAGGAGTGTTGAAAGACAGCAGCCACCTGTGTCAGTGTAGTAATTGATTGACCCCTGTGACCCCTGTGCCAAGAATTCCCTTGGCACAGGTCGGTATGCAGTTTGTGAAAACAGCTTGTGCGGCACGTGGATCTTAAATAACACAAGTCTAAGTCTTGACTAGCACTCCAATTCACCCCCCCCCCACAGTGATTTATTATGGCTTTGGGCTTGCAGGGTGGGTTATTGACCTTAAAGACAGAGTGGACGAAATTTTAACCTCCTGGATCCAGCGAAGTTGTTGATTAATGTGGTTGCTGCGAGGGTTTTAAAAAGCACTTTGGAAAACAAAAATTTAACCAATGGAGTTTGGAGGTTACTGGATCCAATGCCGAAATCACTGAACTCAGGCAAAGTAGTCAGGGCCCAATTTCATAGGGCTGCCTAACGGCCGATTTTGTGCTTACTACATGTATATGATTTTAATTTCAAAGTGCGTCTAACCGTAAGCACACGAACAGGAGGCATGCTAGCCTACGGGTGCTTACTGTAGGAAAATGAATGACGTAACAATGTAAATCCATGGTGAACGCGCCAGTTGGCTGCCTAATTTTCTTGCTAACCTGTGAAATACGCTTACGCTTTAAAGCAAATTTTACTGCTACAGTTAGCATGAAAATTTGCTTACCGTTAAGCAGCGCTATGAAATTGGGCCCTGGTGGGTAATACTTCAAGCCTCAATTTCATGTCATTTCACTTATTAGTTCTGGTTGTACAAAGCCAAAGATTCAGAAAAGTGAACTTAATCAATTTATTAGCCAAGAACCCCATGGAGAGAAGACAAGGAAAGAAGTTTCAGTTTTAGGTGTGGGAGGAAAACCCGCAAGATTTATTCCAGAGAAAAAAACCACGCAATCAGGTAGGGACTGAAAAACCGAATCCCCATAGTGTCCCCGGCGGGATTCAAACCGGGGTCCTAGAGGTGGAAGGCGAGGAGAAATAGCACTACGCCAACGTGTCCACCCAAGGAACTCGATCAGAAAATCTTACCGTAGTTTACAGCATCTGCCGCAAATGCAGGCTCTCGATAGAACCACGACACTGATGGTTTATAGACGCTGTAAGTCGTCTCTGTTTCTGTTCTGAACCTATACCCCCAAATGAGAATGTAGTTCTCAACTCTGGGGTACAGCAGGGAAAAGTCTCGCTCAATATCCTTGATGAACACGCTCAATTGCTCTGAAGTCTTAGTGATCGGAATAACTGCCTCTTGTGTCTAAAAGCAAGAAAAGTTTGGTTTTTACCCTTTTTCATTAGTGGGATCAGCACTCACTGTATACTCACGCTTCCCCGAATCCTGCGAACAAAAAACTACAGGCATACCACTCAAGTGGGATTCGTACCCAAGACCCCCTGCCAATCCTAAGGTGATTTTAATACCAATAAAAAGATAATCGTTTCAGGCAGCCATTCTCTATCAATTTACCAAGCCATTTATTTCATTTATTAATTCTGGTTGTGAAGCCAAGGACTCTCAGAAAAGCGAACTAAATCACTATACTAGCCAAGAACCCCATGGGGAGAAGACAAGGAAGGAAGTTTCAGTTTTAGATGTTGGAAGAAAACCCCACGGAAATATTCCAGGGAAAACCCACGCAATCAGGTAGGGACTGAAAACCCAATCTACATAGTGCCCCCGGCAGGATTCAAACCGGGGTCCTAGAGGTGGAAGGCGAGGAAAGATACCACCACACCAACCTGTCCACCAATTAAAATAACTCTCTAAGGGTCCAGAGGGGGCGGGGGCGCAGGCGGCAGTTGATCTCTGCAATGAGGCAAAAGACAATGAAAGAGATCTGGTTGTCTCAACTGACACCATAGAACAGAGCTACTTTTTAAGCCTCGGCAAAATTTGGGTGAATGGCTTTCACCAATATCTTCTGACAGATGAAACAAACAAAAACAAAGAACACCACAAAACCCCAAACCAAAAATTGTTCATGGATATCAGTTATTTAGCTTTGCCACGAATAACTCACCTCGTTGCTTTTGGTTTCATACTTTATTTTCAGCACGGCAGAAAATTTAAACAGCATTAACACTTCACTGTCAAAGTTCGTCACTTGGAAGCTGAAGGAACAAACAAAAACTTTGAAGATTTGAGTTAGACACAGTAGTGGGCATGATGGATCTATTGATCATTGCGTGTCGTGGCCGAGTGGTTAAAAGATCACCAGACACTGTGGCGTTTCTGATAAGCAGAGTGTGGGTTCGAGTCCCGGTCTTGACACCTGTGTCCTTTAAGCAAGACACTTAACCATTATTGCGATTTGGGGAACAACTAATAAGCCACTCGGAATATCAGCCCCAGCACATCTCAGTCATAAAAATAAGATTCAGACGTCACTAAGCCGCACCGATATTCAACATGTATAAGCCAAAAAGCAGTGTTAGCTAAATGTATAATATGCCACATCAAAAGCCGCCTCGAATAACTCAGCCGCAGAGTTTTTGTCGGCTTGAAAATCAAGCTGAGACAAATACATTAAACACAAGAAGGTATGGTGCAAAAATCTCATTGCAAGTTAGATATAATACAGTATGCAACTGAAAATATTCAACTTTACAGGTAGGATTTGATTGGTATTCATCCAAAAATGTGTTTCATTAGTAACAGTCTGAAAGCTTACTGATTATGAAGTTCATACCAGTACCAATCTTTGATAGATATATTTCTGTCTGTTTGTGGCATGTCGTGGCCGAGTGGTTAGTGTGTCAGACTCAAGCTCTGGTGGCTGAGTCATCGGAGTGTGGGTTCGAGTCCCGGTCATGACACTTGTGTCCTTGAGCACGTTACTTAACCGTAATTGCTTAGTAAAAGTTGGGGAGGTAGAGCTTTCTGCTCTACCAGCCAGGCTTCTGATGGACGATACCCAAGCCTACATCCTTACCGACTGTGAAGGGGGTAACCCTATTTCAGCCCCAGGAGTAGGTGGCAATGGCCCCTGGGAAAACAGTTGCTGTGTAGCCCACACCTCCAGTGGCTTACTGACCTTGTGTGTCTGGCGACTTTTGAAAACCCCCATTTTAATTTTGGTTGTAACAATCAAAATTCAAGATAATGTGTTTACACGCTGAAAAGTATGCATGGTTTTTCACTATTTTCTCCTGACTCGGACGATGGATTGAGCCCAAATCTTCACAGGTTTGTTTTTTCATGCATATATTTAATCACACAAAGTAAGAACACTGCACAGTCAGCTTTACCAATCCTATATTTTACCTTTAACAATTTGCTATCCAATCATCAACCATCATGAAACCTAGTCAAAATTAATGACCAGCGTTACTTGAGTCCGAGTCTGAGTCAAGAAATGCATTAAATGTGACTCTGGTGAGACTTGATGAGTCCCTAGTCAGAGTCAAGAGCCATGCATGTCAGGGATGAGTTGAATATTGCCAATCCTGAAAATTCCTAGCAAGCCTGGGCTCCCGCTTATTTTAGACTCGGAACCTCCCAGATGTGACAATTCAGGAGGTTTACAGACTCTCTGCATTCACCAGAAATACAAAACTACAGGTTTGGACAAAATGTAGACCATTTCTTTCTCCTATTGGTGATTGCTTCAATAATTCTTCCAAGAAAATTTGAATGCTCCAGGAGATTTTGAAAAAATCCTGAAATCAGGTAAATCCTGAGAAGTCTCATGCCTGACATGTACAATGTAGACTTTAAATGTGAATATTAGTGATTACCTCGGAATAATATCTCCTTGACCAGAGGGGCTTTCAGAGGTTGTTCCAGCCCCCGTTCCATTAGTCGTAGGTGCAGACGTGATGTTCTGCATGGCAGTTGTGGATTGCGCTGTCGTTGCTGAGGTAGTTTCAACTGTTATTGCTGGCATAGTGGTCCTCCCGGATGTTGTAGTGTTGATTGGGGCAGTCGTTCTGGATGTCATGGTCGTCGCAGTTGTTGCCACCAGAGTGGTCTTAGAGCTGGCCGTGACTTCATCGGTTCTTCTAGTTGATGGAGGTTGTGTCAGCCACGTATGATTGTTCTTTTCTGATGGTGCGGATGCAGCAATGGCAGAAATCAGACAGGCTAATACAGCACAGCCTTGCATAAAAAAAAATCAAAGCAATCACAATCAATAATTATGCATTTAATTCTCAACTTTAAATGAACTTGAGTGTAGATTAATCTATAAGATTTTTGTTTTTCTGTCCTGTGTTTTGTCCTTGTAGGCCTATAAAGTCTGGGTTTTTTTCAGTGTTTCAATTATTTCTCCTTTGGGATACTTGCTAATGATAGGGTCAAAAGTCAAAACTGTTCAATCCGTCTTCTGTATTAGAGTCTTCTATCCAAAGTTTTTATCTAGTGACAGTCCGAAGTGTCAAGTACTTAGGGTAAACTGGGGTAAAAACGCCCATGGGGTTAAAACGCCCACTTGACTTGTTTCCAGTAGAAAATGACAAGTTGAATAATCAAATGGGATATATCTAACAAGTGCAATATATGCAAAAACTAATAACACAAACAATTTAATTCATTGCTATATTTTATGGGTACAGAGGTGCTGTTGAAAAAAAAAAAAAATTGAAAAAAAATATTTAAAAACTGACCGCCATGGGTTTTGCCTGTTTCACTTCGAATGTTTTTTTAAAGGAAAAAAGTGTGTTGTCTTTTATAATTTGTTGTTGGTATTAGAAAGGGTTAATTTCACAATAATAAAATATCAAAATTCTAGAATTAATTTTAATTTTTGCCTTGTAATGTTTTTTTAGTGGGCGTTTTTACCCTGAGCAAAATCAGGGGCCTCAGGGTAAAAACGCCCAGTAGCATCTTTGATGTCAAACTGTATTGTAGCCTCATTTATCTCCCCAAACCTCAATGTTATGATTTTCTGAAGCTGCATTCTTTGGCATGGGTAATGTTTAGCTATTAGAAGTCAACAATGTTTTTCTGATTTCATATTATTTAGGTTTGATCAGTTACATGTATAGCGCTTTCAATACTGGACTTACAGACCTATTTCTACCCCTTCCAAACATCCGATTGGATGATCCAATGAAGCTGTGATTGGTCTTTCCTTGGTTGGGGAACTCAACATGCTCAAATGTACCTAGATACTAACCATTTATCTTAAGCAAACTGACATTTTATGTGGGCACGGGGGAGGGGGGGTTCAAAATCACAAAAAGTTCCTCATGTCAGCAGATTTGTAAGCAATTGAGAATCCATTACACGAAAATAAAATCAGTCTTAAAACCAATCTTGACAGCAAATTCTGATAATTTGGGCAACAATTATCCACAGATAAATTATTATAGGGTATCTCATCTTGATTTTGAGATATGGGCCTCTGAATTTGCCCAAAACTCACCAATACCATTAAGGGATTAAAAAGGGGTTGCGGCTTACATGTAGTTGTTCGAGGGGCCATATATATTTTTTTGTTTGGCTTTTCTGCAATCTGTGGAAAAGCCATTGGTTTTGTTTTGATTTTTTTTTTCTTTCTTCTTCTTCCCCCAAATCCCATAGACTTTGTACATGATTTTTTCTGCCCTCAACTTTGGGGCAGTAAAGAAACTTCAATTTTGATGAAACTTTGTACAGACTTAGAACATGTCCTGACCTCGGTCCTAAAACTTATACGTCATGATGACGTCATCAGGTGTCAAATTACAAGCAAATTAGATTAAATAGTTTAAATCTTTAAAAATCAACAAAAAATCAACCGTTTGAGATATGAACTGTATTCTTTCGACAAATGTCAAGGTTAGGGAAGGTCTTTCTGTGTGACATACATGTATTAAGTGACCTGCTGACCCGTACTTCCTGTCGAACCGGAAGTAGCTCCTCATTTAAAAATGCTAAGAGCTTAGAATGTGATTCTTTCACCAAATACAAAGGTTAGGGAAGGTCCTTCTCTGTTGCACATTGCATGACCTCTGTGACTTCTACTTCCGGTCTAACCGGAAGTAGCTCCTCATTTAAAAATGCAAAGAGCTTTGAATGTGATTCTTTCACCAAATACCAAGGTAATGGAAGGTCCTTCTCTGTTACACATTGCGTGACCTCTGTGACCTCTATTTCCGGTCAAACCGGAAGTAGCTCCTCATTTAAAAGTGGTAAGAGCTAGGAGCATGATTCTTTCGACAAATGTCAAGGTTTGGGAAAGTGTTTCTTCTTGACACATTGTGTGACCTCTGTGACCTCTACTTCCGGTCAAACCGGAAGTACCTCCTCATTTAAAATTGGAAAGAGTTAGAAACAAGATTTTTTCACCAAATACCAAGGTTGGGGAAGGTCTTTCTTTGTGACACACTGTGTGACATCTGTGACATCTACTTCCGGTCTAACTGGGAGGTCCTGTACGTATGATGGAGCTAGACCATGAATGGCTTTGTAAGATAGGAGCAGGATTTTAAATTGTATTCGATATTCGATAGGAAGCCAGTACAGAGTGTGTAATATAGGTGTTCCGTGGTCAGAAGATCTTGTTTTTGTCAGTAAGCGAGCAGCAGTGTTCTGTACTGATTGAAGTCGTTTTAGTGTGTGTTTTGGTATCCAAATAGTAAGCTATTGCAAAAGTCTCATCGAGATGAAATGAATGCATGGATATTTGGTTTGTAGTAAATACCATGTAATTTGTAATACTATAAGCCAAATCAAAGGACCACCACAAAAAAACATTTGTGATGGCGTGTCATCATGGCTGAGCAGTCTAATGCATTGGACTCAAGTTCTGATGGCTGATTCATCAGAATGTGGGTTCCAATCCCTGACATGACACCTACATGTACACAGGCCTATGTCTGTGAGCAAGGCCCTTTAACATGGTCCTCTGGAACCCTGAGCAGAGAGGGGTCGAGACATGACAACTTCAAACAGCCATCTCTAAAGTCACAATGATGTACACTGGATCACCAACAAACTCATTGACATCCCTGACAACCAACTAATTCCAGTCAACTCATCCACCAGAGGAAATATTAACCAGAAACTCCTTGTTCCATCCACAGGCACAGATTATTATTTTATTAGGCTATATTATTATTATTATTCTTGGCAACCACAATCTAAAAGGGTTGGATTAAAAACAATCAGAAAAAGATTATAAACAGAAACAATACTTGACTTTATACATTGAAAAACAAAGCTGGTTCAAAATCACCCAAAGGGTAAAAAGGACGTACAACTGTAAAAACATCCAGACAGCATTTAAAATGACACAAACTTTTAACTTTGAACAAAAGCAAGCTGATGGAGGGGACACTCATTGTTGTGGAAAGCACAGAAGTAAAAAGCACAGTAGTATTGATCAAGGGCTCTTTCTTCTCAGACACTATCTAGCTGCCTGTGGAATTCACTGCCCGCATGCAGCAATTGTTGTTGAATCACCAACCCCAGAGTGGATGTCTTCAAGAACAGACTACCAAGTGTGAAAAGAACGGCTGTTATTCCCTGGGAATGCCCCCCCCCCCTCCCCTGGGGAATAGACTAGTGTGAAAGGGGCTTTAAGGGGTGTCACCTTCAGCTATATTATCACCCATCCCCAACCAAAATAGTAACATTAGCTGCTTGTACTTGCACAATTTATACACTGTACATCTGTTTTTTATGCTGTGAGGTTTTTTCTGCACACTGCTTGTTAGCACTTCAAACCAAAGTGCGAGTATGCTACTCCACAGGAAATTTCTGCACAGTACAGGACGATGATGATGATGATGATGATGTTGGATAAATTCTTACTAGCACTAATTACAGTAGCATGGGGGTTGTGTTCCCCAGGGAGTTGAGAAAGTTTAAGGAAGGGTTTAAGTAGGCCTATAGAGGACAGACCAATGCTCTTATGGTTTACATTCAAAAAAAAAAGTATGGCTGATGAACAGGGTGAAATGACCACTTGAAAAAGGCTTTTTGGGGCATTTTTCCAAGCGGTCCAATATTCAGACCCCTGCCAAACACCCATCAAAGGTGTGATTGGTCTATCCTTACATGTATTTCAGGTCAGACATGTATTTCAGGTCAGACATGTATTTCAGGTCAGACATTCACCTAGTTTATAACCAATTGTAATATCAAAGCAATTGGACAATTCAGGTGGGCACCAGGGGGTCTAAAAAATGACGAAAAGTTGTTCCATAGGCTAAAGACCGATACCTTGAGACAAATTTTCTGTACTACTTTTGACAGCAGATTCTAGTTGTTTAGATGCCAGATCAACCTATGAACCAATTGGTAGCAAAGTACAGTACCTTATCTAATTTGGAGATATAGGCCTCCAAAAATGCCAGAAAAACACAAAAATCAATAAGAAGGGGCGGGGCTTAATTTTTTAGGGGTCCATATCTCAGAAACGGCAAGGAGTAAGAATCTAAAATTTTGTGTTTCTTAATTGCACCCATAGAATATTGTTTTAAAAAAAATTTGCAAAAATCTGAGTCGGTCACTGCCAAACTTTTCGGAACTTTAGGTGATTTGGCACGGAATGACCCAATAAGCATTTAACATGAGTTCACATTTTTAGAAATTTCAACAGAAAACCACAGTGTCTCCCTGAAATGACATCACAGCAACAGCGCCCTCAGTTTTCCGGAAAACCAATTAAAGGGATGTCATTTAGATTTCATACACTTAAGAGGCTTAGAAAGTAGTACGATTTGTTTGTGACTTGATCTAGCTACATGTACTTGTAAGACATGAGAACATATGGGCAAATCCATGACAGAGTGGACATGGCCCAAAAAATTCAAATCCATAATTTAAAGCCATTATCCATATTTACTTCAAAGTTTGTGGAACAAGTTCATATTATGAAATTGTTTTCAAAAATAGTTGTGGAACAACACACAGGAGACTGTGTGGGCTGATTTTGTTTGTGAGTGCACAAATATGCCTTCTTCACAAAATAGTATGCAAACTGCCCTTTTTGAACAATGGGGGAAGCATAGCATTACCCATGATGCATTGCACACTGCACACTGTTTTATGAGCACATGGAAAAGAGCACACTATGCGCATACTGTTGCCAGACTTCGGAAACTTTGCAACTGCATTTGACTTGGAAGATCTGGTGAGTACTGACATTCATTTTGTTCACAACATTTATGTTTCAGTAAGATTTTATTTATCTATGTTTTATTTATCTCCATTACAAATTAAACCAACTAGCTTTTTATCGATCTACATTTGTGTATGGACTAGGCATGCCATAGGCATAAAACTACAGCCAGTAATGGCTATTTTATGTTAATGGCTGAACTGGAACTGGATTAATTATTAAGCTATATTTGTTTTTTGTTTGTTTTTTAATCGGTTTACAGTGAAACTCCACTCTCAAATGCAGAGAAACTATGAGTCATATGACGCTTTAAAGCTGAACTGAAAGCAACTGGGAGATATGCTGACTACAATGAAAAAACACGGGGAAGAAGTGAAGGAGTGTCGAGAGAGAAAAAGAGCAAATGAATTTCCACTTCCTTTAAGTCAGCAAAAGCATCTGCAAGAAGAGAGGCGGCATTCCACAAAGAAGCGGGTAGCCAAATATTGTAAATCGAAGAAAGACAAAGCTGTTCCTAAACTCACAAAATCCGCATTTCATAGTGCCAAAAGCCACAGCTCCAGTACGACGAATGCTACCACAAACATCGACCCATAGAAAAGTTGTGTGGCGCAACCTTTACATGTCTTTGAGAAAAGCTGACTGCAAAACTGAATGCCCCTGTGGTTGAAAATAACCGAGGCAACTTCAAATTTTCAGCGAAGATTTAGTTTGGTATGCGCAGAACCTCCAACATTTGTTTTGTAAATAAGCATTCTTGAAAGGTTCATTTTTGTGTAAAAAGGATAGGAAAAAGTAAATAAAAAGGTTTATGTACAGATCTTGTTGATGTTAGCATTTTAATCTTCTCTTTGCATGGGAAACACAAATCAATCCAATGTTGATAAGGTTAGTTTGTTTGTTTCGGCCCTTTCTGTGTTTTGCCACTTTGTAAGGTGAGTAACCGTAACGTGAGTAACCACGTTTTGGGTGGATTAATTTTTTTTTTAAAGATTCTAGAAGATTTGTTTTATAAATTCTTATTATGTGAGCCCCATGGCATGGTCTTTTTTCCATTTGAAAGAAATTTCCAAAGGTTGTTTGTATGAGGAGACTTTTTGATTAAAACATGTTGGCTTTTTATACCCAAAAATGTAACGTGAGTAACCGATTTTGTGTGTCTCGTGTATCATACTAAACACATTTTTCAGGATGTCATCTTTGGTGCCTGGGTAGGTCTAGGTCTACTCTATCTACCATAGGGATAACAGTGATTAAATCTTTTCAGTAAGGTAATTACATCCCAAGGAAACTCAAAAGTAGGCCTACATCAAAAAAGTAACGTGAGTAACCGTGGAATTGCCGATATCACTATAACGTAATTACTAACTACATCTAGTAAATAATATTTACCAATAAAGCCATAAAAGATCACAGACTTCATTCTTGCCATGAGCTTTTATCAATCACTCCTCCAGAAATCACCTGTCAATAAAATACAAACAAAAAATCATATTGAGATGCCTGAATCAGCGGAATCAACGAACCATGTGGGAAAAACCATTCCATCAGTCAGTGTGAGCGCGATGACGTGTGTTGAATAAAACTAAACAAACTGTGCGTGTGTCGGAAAAGAAAGTCGTCACCAGGATCTAGATCACTTGTGCAATGGTTTATAGTTGAAATAGTTCTGTTGAAAGTGATGACATTTTGAAGCCGGAAGTGCAACTTGTGAATAGAATAACGAATGGTGTGATGATGTACCTGTACATGAACATTCGTTACACTGCACTTCTGGATCCAAAACGACATCACTTACCAACAGGACAGTGGCCAGACTAACAGTAACAATAGCGTCGCGATACTGCACTGGTCATATGGGAAATTTGACATCTTGTGTTATAACCTCCACATAATAAATTCAAGAGTTATAAAAATAAAAGTTGTACAAGTTTTGTGATGGGCCCCTTTTTTCGTATCAAAAGTTGATACAAATAAAAACAGACATTGCAATCCATTGCCCATAAAATGCAAGATTTTACATTTACTTCCATTTATTGGGCCCGAGTAGACCCAGTAACTAGGGCGCTGTGCACTCCTTTTTGAAATTTTGACATTTATCAGTCGTACTCTAGCGGATAAATGTCAAATCTCACAAAAAAGGAGTACAGCACCCCAGTTACTGGGTCTATGGCCCGAGTACAAATCCTGCTTGCAGCAGGAAGTCCAGGCTCTGCATGCTCTACTCTGCAGTCTGTGGCTCTTTTAAGTTTTACAAACTTTGCTATGTCACTGGTTACACGGTCCAACCATGGAAGCAACAAGTCTTTGGCTAGCCTACCTGTGTTACATGTATGTGTATAATGATGAATTGCAAACTTCAGTAAAATTCACACGGTCCAACAACAGCGCTACTGCTAGTGCTACTGCTACCTACACGTACATGTACATGTACAAAATAGATCTAAAGTTTGGCTTGTTGAACTTGTTTTCTTGTAGTGATGAGTGGTGATGACACTTATCTCTGCTCTGTCATTTCTGTGTGTTGTGCAAATCGTGCATTCATGTCTATTGAATTGCTATCGTGATGTCAAGTTCAAAGTCTACCTGCTGATTGAACTTTTTTTGGTATCTTTCTTAGTGTTTTGTGTTAATTACGTGTATTTCATACCCTTACCTTTGGCGGCCTATCATCCAACTGCTTTTGAAGAGGTGGTTTGTTACTCATAAACATTATTGTAACACACGAGACAGTAGTGGAGACCATGGAGTAAGGAAATACGTTTCAAACTCTTCAACATGTAGGCCTACATCAAACTTCTCCTATAGAGGTACTACTACTACTAATAATAGATTTCATGTATAGTCAATGTCAACACAAGATGGCGCTACTGCCCTTGCCGCCCCTCCCATCCCACTTCCGTGGCTTTGAATGTAATAAAATCCACATAAATAGGCCCTACATTCGAGAAACTCGACTTCGGACCCGGCAGTGCCAGCCCCAGGCACCTCCCGTCGGCATGTTTGCAGTCTCAGTTGTCACGAAAGTGTTTTCAAATTTACCGATCCGATGGACTCAACGCCGGAACGCATCATATAAAAGGTCCATGATGTCACGCTACGGACGGTATCCCCTAGCGAAGCTCAGGCAGTGCCTGGACGTCTGCGAACACACACGTGCGCGTTCCAAAAGTGGAACATGAGCTCATCAATGTCAAAAAGAGCATAAAGTATAAAACAGAGAACGCTTAACTTTTTTTGATAGAAAAAAAACCCGAATATTGTGAAATACATGCGTAAGGCAACAAGGAGCAGACAATTTAGGGTAGGCCCCTTGATTCGCTTCAAAATTGTGACGATGCTGCACTATATTCCGACACTCTGTCGAAACAGGGGTGTCGGAAGATATCGGAAGATAGGGGTGTCGGAGGGGTGTTACTGTCAACAGCGGCGTAGCGAAGCACTTTCATTGGTGGATGTGGAAGCCTACATTGGTCGACTGACATTACCAAACGAAACCAAAAGCGCAATTACTTGTGACTCACCTACCATAAGGTTTTTCAGTGATTCCAAGGTTTAAAATGGCCCTCAGATACCGAGCATTCGACGACTCATAATGCAAGCTTTAAAAACCGTATTTTTTTTTTGCGAATCCCCTGTTGGAGTATATTGACACAAATTCTAGTGGGGGTCCTGGGGGCGGTTTTGAGTGTTTTCAGGGCTAAGGAGGACCGTCAAGTTTGCCGAAAATATAAATAATTTTGAAACTCAAACCTGAATACTTTTGGACTTGGGACAAATCCCCACCATTGAAGTTTAAAGGGCCAACAATTCTTATGGGGTTTAGGGGCGAAATCTCCGGACGCTCTAAGATTTTTACTTTTTTTTCTGGGCTATAAAAAGGTCGTCAAGTTGCCGAAAATAGACGTTTTTGATTTTGGACATTTTAAACTATCGCTCCTAATGAAGTCTAAGGGCTCGAAATTCTCCAAGGCGTTCCGGGGGCGAAGGCCCCTGATGCTCTACGGCTTTCAGTGTTTCCAGAACGTAGAGGCCCGCACGTTGCCGAGAATATTCAACATTTATTTGGTAATTCAAACTTGGACTTCTCACACTACAAGGATTAAACTAAAATTTTCAGTCGGCAAATCCAGTCCGCAATCTCTAGGCTTGCCGAGTGGTATTCAGCCCGAGCCCTTTATTCGGGTAAGTTTGGTGCTCAATTTGTCGACTGTGGCTCTAAATGCCGACTTAGGACAAATAGTCAGGGAATAAATTCCTGCCCTTATGATGGCTCAGTCAGACACAGTCTGACTGAGCGGTGATAAAGTCCGTAAAAATAGTACAAACAAAATAAACTAGTCCAAATATTTGTATTATGTTATTAATCTTAAAACGTTTTATTTTGTATTATTAACAGACTTTATAAAACAAACATCACATCACGAATGAGTTGATGTAGATTATGGGGCACGTAATTGCTTTCGAATTGGGCGGTTTTAGGCTATAAAAAGCGTTTATTACGAAATGAGTACGGTTGGGCAGATATGCTAAAAGTAGAATATAAAAGAAGATGTTTCACATAAATATCCCTTTAATTTTGTGACAGACATGGTCTGCCATTTTGTAGAACCAAAATAACTCCATAAAATGGCGGACCGTTGGCCCCTATATGTTTCTAATGGAGAGTATGGTTCCGCTGGTTCCCAGAGGCAAAATGCATGTGTTTTTAATCACTACTCACTAATGAATAAAACACACTGTGGGTGTTTTCTTGCATTTTCGACTCTTAAAAATGGATAACGAGCAATTCCAAGCAATACAATTTTAAAAGATTTTAAGGCAATGTGCCCATTTTTGAATAAAGCTACTACCGTTACTATTCTGATTGCATCACCAGCGGCATTATTATTGAGATTGTTGTTATTGTTTGTTTCTAGCAACGCCTGTAACTTGAGTTGTGGGCCGGCCATATTATCTACTGCCAAAGCCGTTAGTTCGGATACGGCCTCACAATGTGAATTGACATTGTATTTGTTTACATATGACCTTTACGAAACCACGGCTTGAGGTTGGGCTCAGGATTACGCTTCGTCCGCATGTTTGAAGCCCCCTAAGGAAAGCGCACGTTTTCTAAATAACTAACGGAGCCTAAGCCCAAGCCCAGACCCAAGCCGTGGTTTCGAAAAGGACAATAATTCTGGGCGAAGCCATGCACACGTTTCAGAGAACATTGTTTCAGAGAAAGGGTTGGTCTGCTGCCACCTAGCGTCCCATTTGGTTGATGACTGGTACGAAAAAACACAAGTTAGGATGCGGTCTATTTAATTTACAATGTCGGTGAATTTTACTCCGTGGCGAGCCGAGGCATTTGGTGCTCGATGTTGCAGGGTGTACCTTCTCCCCCCCCCCTCCTATTGTGTCTAGTGTTCTGGGAATCTAAGGAACTCTTTTGCGGATTTTAGGGGGTACTTCTGTACAAGACGGGAAGAGTGTGTTAGAGTATGAGACTCCCTCCGCCACATATCGGGCATAGTATAAGCCGAGGAGTCTAATTAGGCCCAAATTCGGCCTTTTTACACCGTGGGCCTTTTTCCAAACGTAGGCTTAGATTACGGCTCGACCGGCTTGAGCTTAATTTTTTTTAACACCAAACGGAGCCCATAGCTGGAGGTAGAGACTATGTCCAGGTTTTGAAAAAGCTCCTTGTGAAATTTAGCTCAATTCCCCCATTTGTTATGATAAAGTTGCACTTTCTATTACAAACAATAATACTCGTGCGTTGAAGAAAAAAAAGAGAGAAAATTCATGTCTGTTGCGCATCATGTCCGACATGGACTACTATGTCCGACGACAATTTTGAACCAGATGTCCCACGCATTTTGTCCGCAGACGATTACGTCCGACACTTTCTGCCCGCCGACATAATGGGTCAGACCTAATGGTTCGTCGGACACAATGGGTCGGACACAATTGTTGTCTGATGTGGTGTTCCTTGCTGTTTTGGACCACATATCACAGCAGACAACAGTTGTTTTGTTATGCTATGGTATTAGATTGCAGGATTTTTAAAAAGGCCCTTACCGACATAGTTTGCAGACGACAATAATCAATTCAACAAAAGTGCGGAGATTACCAAAATGTATCAACTGGTCCCTATCGCGAGCATCATATCGAAAGTACAGTAGCGTGCATTGTGCCAATGGTTGCATAGTAATCTCTTTCTCAGGTAGTACCACTGTGGTTGTACATATCAATGGGGACGATGAAATAATGTTCTGAGAACGATCTGGGTAATGGACGCGGGCGACATGATCTACCTCTTTCTCGGTGTATTGCTAACTTCAATATACATATCAATGGGGCGACAATGAAAAGAATTTTCTGAGGACGATCTAGGTAATGGACCCCGACAACATCACTTTTTTTTAGGAGGACATGAAATTTTGTATTATGTCACGTGATTGGTTTTCGACCAATAAAAATTTATAATCTAATACCATGGTATAACAAAATGGTTTGTCGGCCACAATGGTTCAAAATGTCTCGTCTGACATAACGGTCCATGCTGGACATAACGGTGCGTAACACACGTCTACCCATACTCAAACTGACCTGTGAATAATATAATGACGGGGAATTGTTGAGATTTTTTTTTTCATTGCAAGTGTCCATAAGAAAAGTTGTTCTGTTCACGTCGTTTCTTCACAACATGCACAGATACGACGAGGATGAGAATGAATCCGGCAGCCAAACCTAAGGAAAGGCCCGCGTACATACCAATCTTATGTGATTTGGGCTTCGTGATTACTGACTCGGTAACACTTGTGAAAATGCTGGAGGTCGATGTCGGTGAAGGGGCGGCTGTCGTTCGTGTCATATTAGTTGCTTCAGAACACATCTCAGTCACTACAACAAAAGAAAAGTGAAAAATAACCGCCTTTGCTAATAATAAGCCACTGATATCTGGAGGAAAATAAAATAGAAAGATAGTGTGCAATGGGAGACTTCAGAGCAATAAGTGGCATCAGACTTATACCAGATTGTCATTGTTAACGTTTTGGTTTGAACATGTGCACATTTCCAAGAACAATGGGTACCTGGCAAGTATGCTGCCATCTAGCTTCCTCAAAAGTCTCGCATTCTCCGGAATCACCGACCAGGCAAAAAACAAACTAACAAATGTACTGAAACATTTGCTTTGTGTAGGCCTACAGGGCTTCAGTTATCTCTTGATCGTATCGGTATAATAAATAGTGGTTCTTTGACGACGTTTCGCATGAAGCTTATTCAAAATGACAGGAGTAGTTTTGGCAAAATAATATAGCAAGTGAAATCTCCATTCACCTGCCTTAAAATATTTTGGAGGACATTCTCGACCATCGGCTAAATACATTTGAAACGAAACCAGTATTGACAAAAAGGAGAATGAATAAACGCATTTATTTGTTAAAATTTGATCCCCAAAGGCACCTGGACCAGTTGCGAAACTAAGGTACAATTTTAGTGGGGCATGGGGGGGGGGGGTGTACCACTTTTTTCCAGGGTGCACTTCTGGACAATTAAAACTGTAGTTACGTTTGCATTTTTCCTAAACAAACCCCTTTTCAGCGCTCGACGGTTATGCCTTTAACAATTTATTAAAAGATAATCTGACGTGAAGGTAAAACAAATACATTTTATTTTAGTAGCTTATAATCTCAAAAGTACATATATTTCAAATGGGGGCACCTGGGCGGGACGGACATAAAGGGGGCGCACGTGCCTCCTCCCGTCATACGCAACTGACTAAAAACCAAATGCACATCATGCACCTGTCCACTGACATGTAATTGTCCCAGAATCATGAACACTTGAGGCACATGAAGTATTTTGAGTCGCAGAAACACAATCACTTATTGCACCTCAAGCACATCACGTAATTGCAAGTACAATGTTTAACAATACTTACTGTACCTCATGCACATGAAGTATTTTCGAAAGTAATTAATGTTTTTACTTCATGTCCATGAAGTACTTCAGGTACCTTAATACTGCTCATGTTTAGTACCTCAAGTGCATGTAAAAATGATAGTGAGGATCACCTCATGTGCGTATATTATTTCCAACCGTACGCGTACGCGCATCAAGTGCTTCACCTTACGTCATACAGGACGGTGCATGATGTGCGCACCGTTTTTACAATGTGGGAATCACAGCCAGCTACCGTTGTAATGTGTCTGCTTTACCATTGCTGAAGTGTCCCTGGTCAGGTACCATGTCGGCGTAAGGCTGGAAAAACATATCCTTCATTTTCACCGTCACTGGACCTTGGGTCTGGTTCCAAGACATGCATTTGAAGTTCTTGCCGAAACTGCCCTCTACGATAAAATCAAAGAAAATGTCACGCTCATTAAAACAGCTATGATTTTTATCAAGATTCAACCACTTACACTGAATGCACATTGCACAGATCCCGAAACGTTTCTCCTTGTAACAAGTACCACTTCCACAATCATTTTCTACAACCGGTGAAGTACGTTGAAGTTCTGAAAAGTGTAACTCCAATATCTTAAACAATAGGCATAAGGGTGACAAGACAGTTCATCGAACTTTTGGTCCATGAATCACATTTCCAAACCTCGGCTTGGCGGAAACCGGCTTCGGCACCGAACTCCTTTTGAAGTTAAAGCACTGTACAAAATACACATTGCTCCAAAATATATCATGGAGCCCAAGGTGGGACCGGAGCCCAAATTGGGACCGGACCCTAAAGTGAGTTCTGGAAAAGGCTTTTTCCCTAGGTCCACATACACAACAACACACACACAATTCTCATTGAAGGATATCAGTCTTTTGCTGATAATTATGGATGTTGCAGTTCACTGAAGCTTGCCCCGAACCATGTCATGACATAAACAACACTGGATTCAGTCAGGTATTGAGAGAGTTTCAACATCACGAAGGGACCAGTTTTCTTTGGTTGCTGGACGCCATTTTCGGTCCAAAAGGATGCACAAGCCAATGCGAAGTCAAGTCTGGTACCCAGTGTACGCACATACGTTTTCTTGGGAACAGAAATTTGCTGAACTCTCTTGATATATGCCTCTGGATTTTCTCCAGTGGCCGATCAAGACAATTCTATTCAAATCTAACTCGTAAATAGCATAATGAGCATAGTTTTTTTTTCACTAGATACTTTTGTGTTGAGAATGTTTCTTTCAATTAATCCAGTGGCTTTCTCGCTAGTTTTCTTTAGAAGAGCACCATAACAAGATGTCTATACCCACCGTGTTTTCCCATCAGATTAATGATTTCCGTCTGACCTTTTAATAGAAAATGAAAATACAAATTATTTAATACCACAAATCAAAATGGCGGAACTTATCAATGGGTTGTGATGTGATTGTAATGTTAGGCTACTGTAAACAAATTATACCATTGTGAGGTACGTTTGATGATAGGATCTGACAAATAATGTGATATGAATTATGATGAACAAACAATAAAAACAAGTGTGGCATGGAGGGCAAATTTGATTATAATTATTGAAGGTGTTGCTTTTTGTGTAGGGCATTCTGTCCGAAGGACGTGGCTACAATGTGTTCGAGCTGCAGGCATGCAAGGGCGCCTTTGGTAACCAACCACATCGACCAATAATGACCATAATAGCACAGCCAGAGATCGAATGTGATTGATATTCATGGGGGATGAAAACCGAAAGGCCCGGAGAAAAAACCCTCGTGGCACGGCAGAGAACCATCGTACAACTTTACTCACTATGGCCCTAGGCGGGCCATAGCCCTCAGACCAGGGCCACAGCGATGAGAGAGGCCATGCCACCCCATGAAGAAAATACATCTCGTTCTCATTTACTAGAAAAGGCACATATTATTGTTAATTCCTGTTGAAGAGAATAAATCAAAGATGGCCGAAACTATATGAATGACGCAGCTACTGCCTGCCATGCTCGCCATTTTGGGAGTCATTGATAAGCGTGTAAACCGTACCGCCTAACGCACGCTATCATGATAGTAACACGGGCCATTGACTTCCAAAATGGCGCAACCAAGATTATTACGATGATGACGTCAGGTGTAATGGATCAATACTCAGTAGTTTCCAGAGTGATGTAACAAAAAATCGAAAGGTTTATTACTCGGCTAGGTTTCGAACCCACGACCTTTGTGCATTCTACAGCAGAAGTCCAAATTTTGATTTGGGAGGAAGTCATGCCACAGTCACTTACCATATTTCAAAGTGTTATTCGGAAAAATTGGCTCACTGTAGACTATGCCAACTTCCTGGTACATTTCGTAGGCCGTCTCATTTTTCTTCTGAAACCATAAGATTAATTTAACACCCCCCGGTGAGGCTGCGCAGGTTGGGTAACACCAACTGCCAATTCTGGTGGTCGACGGGTAGAGCACCAACAGCTGATAATTGCCCGTATCTGTGATGGAGATGGTGATTTCTTGAGTCTGGAAATCAAGAAGAACCCCCATTCAAAACAAACAAAACAAAACAAAACAAAAAGAAAAACAAAATTGATCGCAAACCCTGCTTTTACGTAGATTTTTTTAGAATTTTCACCCAGCCTCTTTTACGTTTTGATCACCTCTCGTCCCTCTGGCATCATTTGATGATATACATCCTTAATAGTTGTAACAGAAAGGTCTATAGGCATAAAGGTGACTCACTTGTCATTCAGTCGTTATTCGCCAAGAACAACGCCATTTACACGCAATGCTTTATATTACACTTAGGGAATAACAGTGCGAGGATCCGGTCTTCACTGCTTGGTAATGACCGGGGTGGTGGCTGGCCGCTGTTAACGACCAAGCCGGAGGCGCGGTCGTTAACAGCGGCCAGCCACCACCCAAGGTCATTACCAAGCAGTGAAGACCGGGTCCTCGCACTGTTATTCCCATTAATAAATACCTTTTTAAAGAAATAAACGGCAAAAATCGTCCATTTTGTAACTTTTCTTTCTCGGCGATACTTGCTTGTTTTGTTAGCCAGTCTTTATATCGCCGTTAATACACCCCCACGTGATCACGTTTTTACCAATCAGAATCCACAAACTGTCCTAGGTATTTATTAATACGTTTTAGTATGAACATACCCCGTTATTTGTGGTGTTGTATTCGACTTTCAATTCGGCAGATAAACTCATCAGCGTACACGTTCCATTTTTCTTGAAACATTGCCCCGAAAAGCTGACAAATAAAATCAGATTATAAACAATAGTATTAATACGATACGCAATTGACCATAAATTAATTGCATTGTACAGTGTATAGACCTACTGCACTTGATCACACTATGGATAAGGGTCTTGAACCCCGACTTCAACCCCATCCCCCTAGAAAACAACAACCCATGCCTCCATGCGCTGTTTGATCGGGTTGATCGTGAGAAAGAGACCCAAACCAGAGTTAGCAATTAAAGAAAGTTAAGGACAGCTGTTCATGGCCAGTGTGCGCAGACGGGAGGGTTGCGCAGAGAGGGTATAGCTCGAGTGCTGTTGGGGCACGCCAGTGGCATTTTCACTTCAATGGGATTTGAAAAACCCTGTAAGTCAATAGGAAGAACACAATACTTGCTCAAGTGAACATTGGTTCTGGACTTGGAGATTTAAACTGTACACTTACCTTGGGATAATTTCCGTCATATCAGTTGATGTTGTGTAAGTGGCATTTGTAGAAGTAGTACCGGCAGCGGTTGTGTAGTTGGTGCCTGCAGATGTCGAGTTGGTACTCTGTACGGTTTTTGTGGTGGTCATGCGGGCAGTTTCCCCGGCGTGCGTGAAGTTGCTGTCAGCTTCCGTGGGCCATCTGGTTGTCGGGTTCGTTGTAGGTGGCGCCTTGGTTTCAGAGTCAACTGTTGTTTTAAACAGAAACGATTTCAAAGAATAACTTCTCATTTCAAAGAACATGCTCACGTTTTTGAGCGTATAAACACAATAGTTCATGTTCTAGCCTACTCCCAAGTAGGTCTAGTCTTGATTTAAGTATGAGGTAGACATAGACACAACTCCACAATTAAAAAACATACTATGTTTTGGTTGTTATAAAAAAAGGTTGATCATAGCTCGTCATGAATTGGCTTGATTATAGGATGGCGAAATCTTAATTTGTTGTCACAAAGTTGCAAAATGTATACATTGTACCCTACATCATTTTACATAGTGCGTGGACGCTGTCAGCTGGTCAGTAAAGTGGAGTGCACTTGCACCAATGAAGGTGAGCTCAAGCGCTTTAAAGTTCTTGTTCATTTTTAAATGCTTGTTATTGTTGTATAGTCTGGCTAGAGAAATAAGATCGTGTTAAAACTGAAGTAAATGAAGGACTGATTTAAAACAAACAAACACCATTACCATGCCCTGACTTAATGAGGAATGGCCTTGTCACACAGGCAGTCTATACGGGTTCATTGGAGGTACTGACTAGACTACACTGCATGCAAACAGGAACACCAAGTAACACAAGTTATCTTTTTTCTCTCCAACAGTAGTTTAGTATCCCCATCTGAAAATTACTTGAAATTTAAAATGTATTTTTGTTTCTTATTTGAGATCGACTGGAACGGGCTGGTCCGTGTGACAAGGCGCTATAACTGTTTTAGTCAGTTAGATAGGCCTACATAGCGGCTTTCCCGTAATCTGTGATTTAATTAGTCTAAGTGCATAAGATTTCCGTCTTAAAAAAGGATTGCAATTGATGATGTGACTTTACCTACGGACACCAATACAAGCGTCATGTTGAGAAGGTAGAGTTTCATCTTGATGCGAAGATCTCGGTTTGCTTCGCCCCACAACCACAGTCAAGGTTCAAGTATTATCAAACATTAACAATGCCTGCATGGTACATTGCTTCTCAAGGATTTAAACCCTCCAATTTGTTAGGCATTAGAGTCCATCCAAAGTTTTCAGTCCAAATCACATTGATATGATGTTATTTGTATTTGTTAAATAAACATGTTTACCGTTGAACTTCAACATTTGTTTTTATTTGCACACTGATCATGCCCTAGAAATCCTCCATCACTTTGGAAATCACGCACTCAATCTTTAAGCTCGTTATCAGATCACGAGTCTACTCAACATCTGGAAACTATATGCAAACCATCACTTTGTACGTCATAGAATCTACGTCAAATTTTCCAAAAATAACCTTGTTACGTATGCAGATTTTTCTTTTTGTGCAATGAGTTAAAGGGGGTCATTTGGGCGATATTCTGTGCGTCATAATTTGTGAACCAAGCAAGAAAATGGCGACACCCGAACAAAGTGACAGAGCTCTCTCGTTGCTTTGTCATAATAAATATCTACAAGATATACTATCTAAGGTTTGTGGTAACGTCATATCGTCCGATTAACTTCCGCAATCGACAAAAGGTCATTAACATTTCCAAACTAAAAAACAGTAAACAAGATTTAAAAATTAAAAACTAATGGTTTGTCTATCCAAAAAGTAGTTTAGAATAACAGTTTAAACTACTTCTTGGATAGACAAACATTAGTTTTTGATTTTTAAATCTTATTTACTGTTTTTTAGTTTGGAAATGTTAATGAACTTTTGTCGATTACGGAAGTTAATGACCTTATAGTTCTGAGCCGACGATAGGTCTACATGAGAAATCTCTTTATATGAGTTGTGGCGGTTCTGAAAAGAACCGGTTGTGTACAACTCGACGTTTCGATCATGCTCTGAAGACGATAGAACATTAATATACAAATAATTATTGTATGCATGGTGAGTGCATTGTTGCAGAATGTAATCACTCAGGTGAAATCTGGGCCATTCCATTTCACGAGGCAAAGCCGAGTGAAATGGAAAAGCCGGATATCACTTAGTTATTATATTCTGCGATAATGCACGAACAAAATGCATTCAATATTTGTTTTATATACCTCCTCACACATAGATCCTTGTCATTTGCACAAAAAACACAAAAAGACACGGAAACTCGTCCAGCCCATCAGCGGCGAAACTACGGTATAATTTAGGGAGGCACAAGGGGTGCACCATTGTTTGTAGTGGGCACTTCTGGCCAATTAAAATTGTAGTTTCTGTTTGCATTTTTCATAAAAAGCCCCTTTTCAGCGCTCTTGTTATGCCTTTCACTATTTTTCATTAGGTTTTGGTTGGTTGGTTGGTTTATTTAGTTTCCACTCAATTTAAAACAAAAACTTAGATATCTGAAGTGGAGGTAAAATCAAACACATTGTCTGCGTGTAAATAGAAAAATAGTTTTGAAACACATTGAAATTACTACATAAAAGCTTATCAAATTAAGCATTTCAGTGGATATTTGTAATCTCAAAAGTCCAGGTTTCAAATGGAAGGAACCTAGGGGAGTGGCACGGTCATCAATGGGGGGACGTGCTCCCCCGTGCCCCCCCCCCCCCTCTCTATTTACGCCACTGCTGTCCATGCCCTGAAAATTCAAAAACGCTCTTCTAAACAACGTGGACGACTCCATGTAGACACCAACATCGTCAGCCGTGACACGACCCTGCCTCGTGTGGACAAACGGGCGGGAACGATTATTTTGAAAATGACGCCGCGGAGCGTCCAATAGTTATCCACAATTGGACTCCAATATCAAATTTTTGAGCGTCGCGACAATTTACATGGTAAAATTCCACCAATCCAATTCCAAGGATGTGTTTGTGGTATAATGGATTGAATTTCCACAAAATGTTCAAGTCCTACAGTAAATATATTATTTTGTTAGGGGTGAAATTCCCGTTACTTGTCACAACATTTTGGTTATCCCTTTTCAAAAAATCCACCTCCCGAACACAGAACAGAATAAAGATATTTAAGCTAAAGGGCCTGTCCAAGACAGTCACCATTGTCCCTTTCGTGCTTCGACTTTAGCAACAGTAATAGTTATATTTTTTATTTATTAAGTTTTAGGGCAGATATCATGCTTGTTTCCTCTAGGTTTGTGTCAGGTTTTGTGTCGGAGGAGTCTACGGTAGCTTCTCCTATCAGGGAAAGATTTCCACCACTGCCAATGTTAGTGTCTGGCTCTTTCGTCACTCTCTGCCTTTATACAATGTAACTGTACCTACCATTGTCTTTTCTGCATTCAACATTTATTAATTTACCTTGTGTATACAATGAGGGCTTTTTTCGTTGTTTTGTAGTTAAGTAGTCAAAAACTTTCACAATATTCTTTACGCCTTGCTGAAGATTCTCAAGACCTATTGTCAATTTTGGTGATAGGTTCTAGGTATTAAACCATTAGTATTTTGTTTGTCCGTAATACGTTATGATCCAAGTGCGTGGATCACCATTCTGCATGTAGTTTGATTACTGTACAATAGACTCGCATTTTTGACTTGAAGGGGCTGTTTCGTCATGATTATAGCAGGCCCGTGGCTTTGCATGGAAAGATGAACACTCACCCAGATACTACGCACGCAGGCTTGCGGTCAATATAATCACAAAGGCTGCCGTCTTTGTCAAACTGCGTAGGGTTATTCCATTTTTACTGCTGTAATCATGAAGACACAACCCCTCTAAGTCGATTAATAGTTTCACTAAACAACTGAACACCCGAACTGCTGGCCTCTGAATGTGGCTGCCTCTTCTTCCCATGTTAAATGCCTATAGGCCTAATCAGTTTACAAGTGCAGTGCCCGTAGTCCAAAACAGAATCAATCAAAATTCATGCCGTTGGTGTTTAATGGGTTGGAATGTTTTTGTCCGCATTTTGTATGTACATGTACACGTACACGTACACGTACACGTACATGTAAAGGCTGATTTGAACACACCCATGCCATTTTCCCTGAGTGTTGTTGTCCATTATTACTGGTTATGTTAACTTTGATTATTTACACCGGTTTGTCCCTACGAGTATGAAAATAAATAAACATTACAAGTATGGAAATAAATGTGCTACGGAACGTGTATTGTTAATATAGGGATTGGACTTTTTGTGGTGCAAACATAAGATTATTGTACCTTATATTAATATCAAAGATGTTATCATCAAGACGGAACCGCATCCAATGTCATGTCGTTCATACAATAACATCATACACTAACTGAAGTTATCAGAGTGGTAGTGTAATCTGGTATTATTGTATTGAATGATAAGCTGGTTTTACTTGCAGAGAAGGCAACCCGTATTTTTCCAAACCACTGGTTGGCAAAACTCGCGGCCCTGACGTCTCAAAAGTAAGGTAGGTACGGAGAGGGAACCAGTCTGATTCACGTATTTGAATGATGAGTGCCATTATGTAAACAGGGAACCAGACAGAGATTGCCGCGTTGTGATGACGTCATAGAGTATGGCCGTATCGGAATTAGCGGCTAGGGCTGTTGCTAAGAGTGTTGCTAAGGACGTCTTCAATGCATGACGATCCAGCCGTAGCCGTAGCCGTAGCCGCCAAGTTGGACACGGCCTTAGTGTAGACCTCATGGTGTAAAGTTAAGAATTGTATTATGCCGAGTCAGAATCAAGCGACTTCGGCTACGGCTAAGGCCGTTGGCTGCAGTGACAACGTTGAAGAATTGGACTTTTCGGCTTTCTGGCCATAGCCACTGCAGAAGCTATCAGTTTGGACACGGCCATATTATATTCATTGAAACTAAGATAATATGAACTCTTGTTTTTTGTTTACTAGAATGTGTAGACAAATATTGTTTAATATTCATTCTATTAAAAAAGAGAAAGACTACCGTGTGTTTCCCACAAGATCTGTTTCAGCAAAAAAACTTGCAATTTTTTTTATTTTTCCAACTCCAAAAAGTAAAAACGACAATTAAATGTTTTATAGCTTCATACCAAACTAGATTTGACAACCATTAATGGTGCCAGCAAAACACAGATCAGTTGTGGTTCACTCACCGTAAAATTAGGCTTGGCGCAAGTCGGGTGCTGTGCATGGTCCGTCCCCGGACTACTAGCTTGTGACGGTCTGATGGATTAAAATCCAGTAGGATCCGATGGATTAAAAGCCAGTAGGAATAGAAAGTGTGATTTGCCTTAAAATTTACTGTAAATAGCGTGAATTCCATTGTCATAAAAACAAAAATCCTGAAAAGCGTGAAACTCTTAAAAAAAAAATAAGAACGGCTGCTACTTGTTTAAGAACAAGTATAGCCTAATGGGACATTTTTGGATATTAATTGTCGAACTTTTGGTTGAACAATCTTAGCTGTGATTGGTCAGTGCATCAAAGACGTGGCTTAACTGATCGGCCAATTAAAACAGAAACAAAAAACAAAAAATGGGCATTAAACCCCATTTCACCAGGTTTTAATAAATTTCAGCTCATTTCATATTTCAAATAATGTAAGGCATCTAACGAATAGTAGAACTCAAACTTTCTTGGTCCGGTTATGTTCAATTCAATTAGGAGAATATTCAATTGATTGTTGTCTTTAATTATAGTTCTACCATACTTTAAAATAAGCCATTAAATGGTGAAGTCCACAGCGAGTAACAGGTTTAACTGTTTTAGATTTTACAAAGCTACAGTGAAACTTCATACTGCAAATCCAACGAATCGAGCGTAAACGTTTATAAAAAAGTTTGAAAAACCACCTTCACAGGAGTGTGTTGCAATTCACTTAGCAAAAAACATTTTTAAAGAGATATATCGAGCTTCAAGTACTGACAATAATTTCGTTCAATTGTTATTTGGAGGCCTGCACTTTCCACAAAAGTCACGGAACGCTGTTTAGTTTTGAGCTGTCACCACTGTAAGTGCACATATCTTTGTTAGGGCAGTCTCTAAAGGGTATCACTCTTGAACTAACTTAGTCAAAACAGCATTAATTAGTCCTTTTAGACCACATTTTGACTACAATTTGTCAAAAATGGTCTAAAATGACTAATTAAGGCTGCTAGTCACTTGACCTCTCATTATTGATGTCATTATACAAAACTCAGTGAGTAATGTCAAGCGAGGTCGCCGCTACTGGTTTCCCTTTAGAGCCTACCACACAACACCCTCGTCCATCTTTTATTGTGCTAATCCAAACTCTTGTAAGACTCTCTCTTGGACCTTGACCTGACCAAGAAGAAAACGCCCCCAGCGACGATGATGACTAGAGCCAGAACACCAATCACTATGCCGACGATCATCCCTGTGTTGTTTGCTTTTGATGGGGCTTTGGTGGGTTTATCTGCTGTACACGATTCCACTGATTAACATAAAAATAAACACAAACACAAAGGACTTAAATCATTGCAATAGTAAGAAAATTGAGGTTTAAATAACGTCCATAAAATGGCGGACCGAAAATAAACAAAACCCACACAATTTCAAGTGATATTCATGTGAATCATTATATTATGCTTTAATAACATCTATCCAACCATATGCATTTCACAACAAACGCTTGAAAGCGCCCAATACAACGGCAACGTATCCCTGTAGATATGCTGTGTATAGGAGGTTCGGAGAGGTCTCGCTAGATCGAAGGCCAAGAAAGACGGACCGCCGACAACAGACGCACTCGCTGGAAGAGAAAAGAACAGACATCCCCCCCCCCCGCCAGGACAGCTCCTTCAGGCGCGCCATAGACTGCCACTCCCGCATCGGCCTGTACAGCCACAGCCGACGATGCCCCAGCATGAATGAATCTTTCTATAGGCGCAGATCCATGATCTTCGGAGACTGACGGATACAAAAGCAAATCGCATGATCCTGACGCAAGTACAAAAACAAACAAACAACCCAACAACCCAACAACCAAACAAACAAACAACCACACAACAAACAAACAACTCACCGTCCCCAAAGTTGCCTTTATCGTCCGATTCATCAGCGAACGGTTGAAACATGAGTTCCTTGAAGGTGACAACAGCTGGGTCCATGGTTAATTCTTGGTTGGTACACTGATACGTCTTCCCCGTAGTTCCCTTAACATTGATCTTGCTCTTGTCGATGAGCGCCGTCTCCTCGACTTCACCTTCAAGCGAGAATACAAGGAGGATAATGGGTTTTGAGTTTGGTATGGAGGCCTGGAAGGGGCGCCGTAAATCTTAGTTTGTGTTTCATGATACTAGGATTGTTTCAAACAAGCAAGACGACTTGACCTTAAAATCTTCAACCGAAAATGTGACTCGACGTTAATCCAGCTCATGAGGACTTGGACTTGACATCAAGAGCTCAGACGAGGGATAAGAATCGACCAGTAAAGAGTGTCGACAAACATTAGTCGAATTATGTATCCTTATGAGAATCGAACAATAATGTCGACAGACGAAAGTCGGACTAGGTATCATTATATGAATCGACCAATATTGAGTTTCGACACACGGACGTCGGACTAGGTATTGTTATAGAATCAACCAATAGAGTGTCGACACAAGGACCTTGGACTAGGTATCATGATAAGAATCGACTCATAGAGTGTTGACATACGGAAGTCGGATTAGGTATCATTTTAAGAATCAACCAATATAGGGTCGACACAAAGAAGTCGGACTAGGTATCATTATAAGAATCGACCAATTAAAAGGGTCGAACATGGAAATCTGAAACTTTCGATTGAACTCGTACTCTAGCTCGTGGCCCTGATACAAGCACTTTGGTTTAAACTCAAACTCGACCATGGACACTTGAGGTTTAGGATTTGTTACACTGAGACTTCACGTTGATAAATTCTCAGACTTTTGACTCACGCTCGATAATGTAGCACCCGGACTCCATCTTGAAGTCAAAATTTACCTTGGAGATTATAGGACTTTTTCCCACCTGGACCTTTTGGGTTTTATAGGTAAACACTTTGAAATAATTCTACTAGCCGATCCACATACCAATATTTGAAGCGTTCGCATTAAAATAAGGCGTCTCGTATTTCCACTGGACGCTGACGTTAGTCAACTCGAACATCTTCTCTTCACTTGTGAACATGAGGCGGAGGAGCCAATTATCTTGATTGTTGATTTTAATGGCAAAGCTCCTGCTACCTTTTACCGAGCAGTTACCCGATGGGACAGAGTTAGGTTCAACATTAACCATGGCGACAGCGTCTTTCAGTACCTGTTCCAAGCATCAATTGAAGGAAATGAAAGAAATATTCAAGCCATTTTCGAGTTGAAGTTAAAAAATGTCTGGTGCATGCAATGCGATTATGTTCATTTTGAATTCATTGTACTAATTAAAATAATCTAGTGTTCATACGTCACACGGTTCGGGGCAAACCCCTCCATCATTGCCGCCCTTTTGGGCTCGGTTACTTTTCTCTTGTTTAATACATTTTCACAATAGTTTACCGTTAATTTTTTTTTGCCTTATTGTTTCACTCCAACTACATAAATATGTGCCTTGATGTGAAAATAAAGTGAATTGAATTGAAAGTTTAATTGAAGTTTTTTGCATACTCTCTATAAACTCCCGGGTCAGAATTAACCCAGATTCCAGGTTCCGGAAACTGGTCAAAGAAATCGGGATTTTGAATTGGTTTTTGTGTCTGTTTGTGACACAGTTTTGGGTCAGTTTGATACAGAATCCGGGTCATACTAGCCGATTAACGGACCGGGCCCCCTGTCATACTGACTGATTAACGGACCGGGCCCCCTGTCATACTGACTGATTAACGGACCGGGCCCCCTGTTATACTGACTGATTAACGGACCGGGCCCCATGTCATACTGACCGATTAACGGACCGGGCCCCCTGTCATACTGACTGATTAACGGACCGGGCCCCTGTCATACTGACTGATTAACGGACCGGGCCCCCTGTCATACTGACTGATTCACAGACCAGGGCTGGATTTCACAAAGAGCTAAGATTGATCTTAACTGTGAATCACTCTTAATTGCTAAGCAAAGTGTGATGTCACAATGCAAATTACTATGGTAATACTGAAAACTCAACTTAAGATGAATCTTAGTGCTTTGTGAAATCGACCCCAGGCCCCCTGTCATACTGACTTATTAACGGACCGGGCCCCCTGTCATACTGACTGATTAGCGGACCGGGCCCCCTATGACCCGGAATCCAGGTCAGTGCTGACCTGGGAGTTTTAGCACCCTATAGGGAGTGTAATTCTCTCCAGATCGTCAACGACTTATCATTGTGCCACACATTTCATCTGAATCTGTGACGTGTGGATGTTCAAAATCTCTTACAAAAGCAGCTTTAGTAACCGAGCAAGATATTGCACCAGACATCGTCTATTAAGAAATTCCTAAATGTCTTTATTATTATACGGTATGAAGTTTCATAATATACACGTTTTCTTAAAGGTCGTATCCAACGCATGACTTGGCAGCATTTTGAGGAAAAAAAGTAAAGATTAAGCATTACCAGTGATTCATTTTAAATTGCTGATAATAGATATTGTGTAAATCATTTTAATCGATTTAGGTTAATATTTAACATAAACCTAGTGTTCACTTTGACTTTGCGGATTAAGAATGACGTCACAGATTGCGTTACTATACTTTGACGTCTCTCGTGTTATTGCAGAATAACAACTAGCAATCACGTGGGTGACGTCACGTTAGTTGGGACAATGGTTATTTTGGGATACATTCCAACAGTCACCATTGACGTCATCATCGAAAAAGTGGCTATTCACCAAGTTAGCTTGCAGGCAGGATGCATAGTGCACCCATCATGCAAAACAATTGTCAGACAGAAAAACGTCTCTCAAATGATCTTTGGAATTATAATCATAACCAATGATGATGATGATGATGATGATGATGATGATGATGATGATGATGATAATGATGTTGATGGCGAGCTGAGGTGAAGATACAACTAAGCACACGAACAAATAACATGACATGCAATGACTCGACTTTTTAAAGGGACACATTGCCTTCGAATCTTTTAGAATGTTGCTGTTTGAAATTGCTCCTTGTCCCTTTTAAGAGTTATTCTTTCGTATAAACTCCGATGCTTTCATATGTCACGTCACACGCGGCGACTGTGCCACGCTCACCATTTTTGGAAGTCATTACACCAACCCGAGCAGAGCTCGTTTATGGCGTTTTACACCACCGCAGCCAGGGGGGGGGGGGGGGGGCGGACACGAAAAAGAAAAGGGCGCCATCAACGTTGATACTCGTCTCATTCGTGAGCCTGCCTTACACCAATGCACACACACACGGACGCACGCACGCAGTCAGGGCTCTGTCAAAAGCGAGCATACCCAGGCTGTGTGTGTGTAGCCGTTATTAACATCGTGCAATACACGGTTCGTCACCCTGACTGCTTGGTATACCATACCAACACACACAGATTCCGGACGCCGACTGGTCTACACATGAAACCGATAACGGAATTTACTATTTAATTCAAACGTTACATTTTGAAAATCATAAAAATCAATTGGGTAGAATGGGTGGATTTTTAAAAAAAGCTTCACAATGTTAGAAAACCATATATTAAAAGAAGAACTTGAAAAATCTCAGGGGTAAAATGGGCCAATTTGTCACTTTCGTCACGTTTTGTGACACTGTTTTAGGGGTGTCGGAATTTTCGTTCAAAGCAACATTACACATTGATTAACGGTATGATGATGTTGCCCGGCTACGTGCCTGGTGTTGGAGAGACTGATGCATTTTCCAATTTTTTTTTATTGATTTTTGACAAATTTTTGCATTTACTTCCACTCCAAAAATATTACAAATAAACTATGCATATATAATTGGTCAAATACTGCCTTACTTTTATCTAATTAAATCCATTCGTGTTAGAGCAGAAATTATTTACCCCTTTTTTTTAAATGGTACGTTCACACAGCGCCGCGGAAAGAATTGCGCAATATCGTGTCCGCCCCCCCCCCTGACCGCAGCCATGGCCTCCGCACGCGCACATGACACGACACGCGCGTCAGCGCGCATATGTACCAATCAGCATGGATGATTCACAGTGCGTGTGCCTCGACGCGCGCGTGCGGCAGCCATAGTTGCGGTAGTGTAAACGCCCATAAACAAGCTGCTAGGATAGACCTTTCTTTTGCCGAGTTTTTGCCAACCAAGATGGAAAAACTACGGGAAGCCGTCAATGCAAAGCAAAAACAGATAATCACAGTTTGCAAAAGTGTTACAAAAATATTCAAACATTTTTTAAATATTGTTGGAAACAAACCAACCAATAATGGGATGTATTTTCTTCAAATAGAAAGTTGCTAAAATGTTGAATTTGGTCACAACGTCTGTCAACAAGACTTGAATGTTTTGCTACATTTGGCCGTCCATGCCAACCAGCACGGTTTGTTTATCAACAATGGAAAGGTCTATATAAAGCGCCGCGTCGTCTATGCACACTACACTAAACACATGCATGGCCACATTAATTTCCAAAATGGCGCAACCAAGATAATTGTGATGATAACGTCTGGTGAATTTGATCATTGCGTGACATAAAGTGCGGATACTGATCTTTGGCATTTACCATTTTTTTCCGTGCTGAGTGCTTTAATCTAAACCCAGACTTTTGGTATCTATGTTTGTAACTTACATCTCCTTCCCAGTAAGAATACTTAATGTCTATCTTGGCATAGAACTGCATCAGAATACACCTCCCGTCGGTGTCGTTCACTTCATATCTGTGACGGAAGGAATGGAACAGAACAAATTGCTATCCAAACTTACCAATAGTTTTCAAAATATACCGCAGGTCATGGATCAGGGGCCATTCTTTTTAAAACTATATGATCCATTTCGTATTGAACGGGTCAATCAAACTATTTTTTCAATCACCGCCTAGTAAAACATTCCTGATCTTACTGACACTAAGACGTCCCCCGGGACCACTGCGAAAACATTCGAGAATTTCAAAATGATACAGAAACCAGTGGTGGCTTTAGAGGTGTGCGCAGGGGGCGCGCGCCCCTCTTATTTCCGCCGACTGAAAACAAAATTGAACTGAACGGCAAACAAATCGGATTTCACATTTTAAAATGGGTAACAAATATCTTATAAAAACGCTTCTGAAATGTCCAAGACTGCACAAGAGATCATCTAATGCTTTAAACTTTCCCGGGGCCCTCAAGCAGGCCCCTGGTTCCCACGCCGTGATCAATTTATCTCAAAACTTAACAGCATGTTTAGTGATAGTATTTTCAACTTGGAAATTAGCTCGAAGTTTTAGCGCCCACCCTTTCTAAAAATCCTTGAAACTGACTCTCAATGGATACACACTTCGGGAAATACTGACTCAAAATGTAAAATAAAAATTACAATAAGATTAGAATCTAGGATACCAATTTACTTCGGCAATGGGGTCACACTTTATAAAAAACCAAATGAATAAAGTATGGGTGGGGTTTGATCAGACTGATTTGGGATCGAAATTAATTTTAATAATCTGACACTAAATGTACCTTGTGGGGCCAGGCATCATAGTTGTCGCTTTCATAGCTGTTGTGGGTCCGGCAGTTGTCCCGTTGGTTCCCTCGGTCGTAGTGTTAGCCGTTGTTCCAGTCGTCATATTGAAAGTCGATCCCATTTCAACTGTCGTCATGTTTTCAGTGGAATTGGATTCTTCGGTAGTCATACCAGCAGTTGTACCATTCACAGCCGTTGTTGGGGCAGTGGTTGAGCTAACCGCAGTTGTTGCAGTGGCGGTTGTAGTCTGTGCGGTGGTTGCTTGTTGGGTAGTGGTTGCTTGTGTGGTTGCTTGTGTGACAGTGGTTGCTTGTGTGACAGTGGTTGTGGTGTCTGTTGTCGTTTGCGTTTGTGATATTGCTGGTCCCACACCTTGAAAAAATCACAAATTCAGCACTCACATTTGTTGCTAGACCAAATAAGCCAAAAGTCGTACGTGTTAAACCGATGTAATATCATACCAGTTGTTTAAAACCGGTTATGTCCACAAAATAGGTAAAAACATTTCTACTAAACAGCTACACGTATATGGGTACAGCCTTATCCATTGAAACAATAATTACAGGATGACGGTTATGCCGCTAGAGAAGAGTCGTGTCTATCAGGATACTCCACAAATTAATTACCATAAAAGCTTACTTGGTAAGGACTGGAGAGCAATTGATATAGTATAAAACACTGTGAGAAACGATTCCCTTTGAAGTAATGTGGTTTTAGAGAAAGAGAGAATTTTCTGCCCGAATATTTGAATCTGAGAAACGATGCATGCGCGAATCGTTTCTCGTAAAATACAAAACACGCGGTTTCGGCATTTCGGATCCTTCTGCATGGAAATAACCGCTCCACATTATCTCAAAAACACTACCATCTTTTGAAACAAATTTTCGCAAATTAGTTTTATGGTATATACCTACAACTATGTAGTATTGATACAAACGTCCAGTTACAAATACCAAAGGTATCCCTTGCCTTTATACACAGTCGATATTTGACAGTAACATAGATTGCAATTTTGCTGTAAAAGGAGAATTTTGAGTTTTTATATGGATTTCCTAAGTCTGCTTTGTTGTTGTTTTTTTGTTGTTGGTTTTTTTGTATGTCTGATTTAGTCTACCGTAGCTGCCCAAAACTGCTATATTTTATGTAGTTTAAAACCGACTTTTAGCTTTTAACAATAAAGAACACTTTATAAAGGTAGAAATATAGGATTGGTAAAGCTGACAGTGCCGTGTTTTTACTTTGTGTGATTCAAAATAATACATGAAAATAAACTTGTGGAAATTTGGGCTCAATCCGTTTTCTGAGTCAGGAGAAATTAGTGAACAACCGTGCACACCTTTCTGCATGTAAACACATTGTACTTAATTTTGATTGATACAACCGAATTTGAAATCGGGTCTTCAAATTCGATTTTCTCGACTTTGACAGTATTTCAGACAAAAATATTTCTACGAAAGATTGGTACTGGTAGGTACATTATAATCAGTAACCTTTCAGACTAATACTAGTGAATACCAATCCTGTATTCTACCTTTAACAGGGACATGGTTCTTTGTAAATAATGAGATATTTTGAAGTAACCTCCTTTCCAAAACTTACCCAGACACAGCAGAAAAAGGCACAGAGCTAGGTACGCCATGATGTCACCTGTATCGTCGCGCAGAACGGAAAGAAATACAAAATGGCGCAGTCTCACCAGACCTTGTGACTCTTACGCAGTCTAGATAATGTATGTAGAGATAACACTGTTGTTGTCTTGTGAAATAACACGAACAATTATGTATAAACCTTGTGATATCAATGGACTTTCATACCCTCGTGTTCAGTCGGTATTGACAAAACCCGCTTTTAATGACAAAATGTTGGTAGGCTGTTCACACGGACGAGAATATCGTCCAAACTGTTGGGGCAACAAACTTCAGTATTCGCCGTTCTTGGCACGGATCCAATTCTTTTTCAAGCGCAGCAAAGGCCAAACACAAGTGGTCCGTAGAACTCGCCTTTAGGCTAAGCTAACAAAAACGGGGCCGAAACACAGAGATAGCATGCAATTTAGGAAGGTAAAATATACATGCTTACATTTTGTTGAGAAAAAAAACAAACAAACAAAACACGACGTCTCGTGACATGCAATATTCCACGTGGTTAAGAATTTTTACATTTTTTGGCACAGCAATTTCCTTTAAAAGTATGCCCCCCCCCCAAAAAAAAAGCTGATTTGTATTTGACTTCGGTCCTTTCTTCATGTTTGATGGAGAAAAAATGCACACTCGTATTTTGTACAAAATACATTTTTTTTCAAAAACGTTAAGAACCACATCACCTAGCCTACAGTCCTAACCCGTTCGTTTTCTTTAACATGCATTTTATTGATCGCTTTTTACACATTGTATCAAGCGCCCTAACTTCGGAGTATGGAGCGCCCAGGTTGCTTATCTATCACATCAGCAACCCCTCGTAGGTACACCTGAGAAGCACCGGAAGCACCTGTGGTACACCTGTATTGCAGGGAAGCAATTCAAATTCAGTGTCGTGCAGTTGTGGGAGAACACGTGCCGCAGCAGTGGCGTAGCCATGGGGTGTGAAGGGGCGGCGGGGGAGGGGGGAGGGCAGCTTGTGGAACATCCCTGTTCCCTCCTTGCTTGCCCCTGTCAGCCTCTGGACATTGTGAAATTTGCTACGATCCAGCAATTATAACTGAAATTGCCCCCACCACAATTATCTGTGCCCACTTGTGTGGCGACCGGGACTCGAACCCACCCTGATGACTCGGCTATCAAAACTTGAGTTTTGGAAGTTTTAGACCATGCAGCCAATTCACCTTGAATTTTGTTACATTTTCTTTGTTCTCGTATAGTTCGCGGATTGCTTTTACTTTTGATTTTCTGTATTTTCAAAGGTTGCTCATGTAAAAAAAGAAAGAAAAAAAAAAGAAAACTATCTGAAATACACAAAAAAGACACGATAAAGTTCTTTAGGAATTCGTTTTCATATATTTGCAAAAATCTCAAAATATGCACAAAAAGTATCCAAATATCTGTTTAAAGATGATTTAATTAGCAATAGTAGAATGCATAAAAATATGGTTATTCTGAGTATTAACAAGCTGACAAAAAGATTGCAATTAAAACATAACAAGTAAATTACATGTCACTGGGGTTTTGAAAAACAGGAAATTTCATTTCCGTTCCCCATCTCAATAAACCCACCGTGCAACCAACGAGTGGGAGCTTGTTAAGTTTCAGTCAAAACAACGACAAAATAATGGCGCGTATGTTTTGCACCTCCACTATCCGCCACTCTCCTCTGTGGTCATTCAACACCAACATGTTTTTTGTACTTGGCACGTACGTCTGGCCCAGTGATCAGCCATTGTTATTTGGACCTACTAGTGGGGCAGACAGGAGAAATAGTCAGGGGGGGGGGGGGGTTGTGACTTTGCTGATACAAGCACAGCCATTGTTGAATTTGGCACACAAAGTATGTCGTAAGAAACATATTTGGCTGTATGGTCATCGCAGATTTTTGTTGTATGGTGTTGTTTTTAATTCCCTTTTAAATTTGTTTATCCATCAGTATTTCCTTACTCTCTTTGCTTCTTTGTTAAGCGCTTTGTTGTTTATGCTTAGATGTGGGGCGCTATATATGTTCTATTCATTATTATTAATTATTAACTAAGATTTCCTATTGTGTATGGCAAGAGACCGTACTGAATTTTCCACTCTCTGGTCACTCAACACCAACATGTTTGGACTTGGCTAAGATTTGGTATGCCTGGCCCAGTGATAAGCAATTGTTATTTAGGCCTACATTATCTCTATCCTCGACAATCGGGCAACTTTCTGAAGAGGATTTTGGAGTATTTGTGAGGGCGAGGCTATACTCTTACTACCTGGGCCGACTTGCCTCCAGGTGACCCCGGACTTGGATAAAAATGGTATGTCTTACACAGTGATAAGTAATTGTTATTTTGGCCTCTAGACCTGAATCCTCTGCAATCAGGCAACTTTCTGAAGAGGATTTTGGAGTATTTGCGAGGGCGAGGTTATACCCTTACTCCCCAGGCCGACATGCCTCCAGGTGACCCCGGACTTGGATAATATTGGAATGCCTGACCCTGTGAAAAGTAACTGTTATTTGGGCCTACAACCCTCAGTCCTTCTGAATCCTTTATTTCGACAATGAGGATATAGAAGGATTTGGGAGGGTCGAGATTAAAATATGATTTAAAAATGATTTACAATTTATTTTTTTTAAGTACCGATATTATTTTCATATTTACAAGGAATTGTTTGAGAACAAATCATCCTCGAATTAACATTTCTACAAAATGCAAAAGATCATTCATCAAGAAAGCACAAGTAAAAGGATTAACAATTTTCCGTTTAAAGTGAAAGCAGATGTGCCACAAAATATTTGCAATATAATTTTAGGGTGATTTTAGTGAGCAATCACAGAGATTATGTCAAAATTCTAAAATGAAAGTAACCTTTATCAAAATGAATTATAAGAAAATCTATCAAAGGGACACGTTGCCTTTTGTGTAGTAAAAAGGGCTTGCTATATGAAATGAATATGGTTGGATAAAAATTTGACAAGTAGAATTTATATATTGATTCACATACATTTCCCTTAAAAATGTGTTTTTTGTTTTATTTCGTGACAGAACACGGTCCGCCATTTTGTAGAAGAAAATTGTTGACTCCACAAAATGGCGGACCATATATTTCTACGTAGAGTGTGGTTCCACAGGTTGTATTTCCGAGTAGGTGAATGTATGTTTTTTTGAATCACTACTCACTAATTACAACACACTTTAGGTACTTTGATTGCATGAACTGCTCTTGAAAAAGGATCAAAGAGCAATTCCACACAGCAAAATTTTAAGATATTTGAAGGCAGTGTGTCCCTTTAACTACCGTGGTCATCAAAATAAACCAGGGCCTTCGAAAACACAGACAAATTTTGCTTATATACCAAAAAAGCAGTTTGTACCAGCCGCTAAACAAGTATTTTACATCAATTGTGGCTGGCTACCTGCAAAGGTTTATAGCTGAACAGGTAAATATACTATGAACTATGAAATATATTATATTATGTGAAAGTTGGCAAAGGGGCCACATGGTTTTTGCCATACGACTTCAAAATCACATTAAATCAGCTGAGAAGGAAGGGGGGGGGCTTGGTTTGGGGGAGGGGGTAGAGCTGCTTGGGCGGGGGCTGGGCTGGGGGGTACAACCCTAAACCCAACTTAGCTGTCTAAGCTGCAGTGGTGTACATGTAAGTAAACATTTTCATTTGGGGAGGTGAGGGGGAAAGGGGCAAGGGTTCAAGCCCCCCTCTGGTTACGCCACTGCGGAGCTGGACGAAAAATTTACAATGACCGATCTCTAAAACTTCCCCAACTACTCTTAAAATTTCCTTCTGTGTAAATCTACCACCCTTTATTCCTTATTCTTTCCACCAAGGTAGAAATTCGTTGAAAGAAAGAAGTTTCTAAAAAATGTTGACATTTTAAAGACTAAAATATCTAGTAAAAAAAAATAAGAAGCGCTATACCACTTTACACAATTCAGCAAAATACTTTAACCTGACTTTAGTCTTGGTTCAAGACGTTGTTCATAATAGGCTGCTTTTACAATCCACTCTGTCCCAATCAAGTATAGAGTGGAGGAACAAGACTCACCCTTGAGAACAATACTGTATAAAAGAACGACTTGTAACAAGACTAAACCTCTCTTGTATCCCAGCATTGTACAGAATGCAGGAGTCAGGGACTCAAATCCGTGGAATATTTTTTTCCCGCAGGACTTGGAAAGCACCGAGTATACAAGCTTATCACACATCGGTGTACATGGTGTAAGGGTAAAACCAAAATATTATTCTATATTGTTGATGCAGTTATTTCACCCATTAAAAATTGTTTGCAGTATTTGCAGAATTCAAACTGGCCCCTTGTTGGCGGACACGCTCAGTGGTCTAGTGGCCAAGACAACTGCTCTAGAATTCAGAGGTCTTGGGTCCGAATCCCACATGAGTAGCATGCCTGTGTAATTTTTCCCTTAGAAAGCCCTAGTATACAGTGCTTATCACACATTGGTGTAAGGCTTAACCCAAAATGATGTTCCTTATCCCTGATGCAGATACTACCTAAAAAAGACCGCCATCCTGTTGCAACAAAATCTTACCCTTTCTCCCAATGAAATCTTTGATCCAAACCGAAGCTGGCAGGGAAAAAAGTCTGACACCTTTGTTTAAAAAAAAAATGCACATCAGTATTCAGCAGATAGGTAGCTGGGGAACCTGACGAAGAAGTACGTTGCATGATATCACAGCCTGCTCAGTAGGTCTCCATGAGGCTATACGTATCGCTGGGTGCGGACTGGTGCTTTTTGACGTAGTAACAGAATCCAACTGTCCCCAGGAATAACAGGCTGAAGAGGGTGGAAAATACAATGCCGACAACCTTCCAGGTGTTACTCTGATCAGTCTTCTGTGTAGTTGGAATGTCTGGCTTGTACGGGCATGAAACACCTTATGCAGGGAGAGATGTTATCAAGTAAAATAATCAGTAGATATTAAAGTGATATCGAGCTAAAACTTTGTATATAATATACTGTAGTTAAGGATTGTAAGCATCTCAGGATGGAAGCCTTGTGTGTGATACGGTGATGGTTAGTTATCAGACTGTAGACTGTATGCTGTACAATATGTCTGTGTCCAGACTGAAATGCCTTACACACATGCGTGCAAACACGGAGCCAGACTTTAATTTGATTTGCGGAAATTGGGGGACCGGCAATTTATTTTTTAAGCGCAGAATTTTCAGGTATAATGGAATTTGAAAAAAATAACAACAAAACACCAAAATATAAATCCACAGATTCTTGGAGAAGGGGGAATATGTCTCCAAAATACTTGCATTGCTACATGTACGATAAATGCGACATGACTGACAAGGGTAATGACAATAATAATTTGGGAGGCTAATCATCCTCTCAGTTTTGAAGCTGAATTGCCAAGGATGTGGCTACAATGTGTTCGAGCAGACCGGCCGCAGCATGTTTCGAGCCATAGGCATGCAAGGGCGCCATTGGCAGCCAGCCACATTGACCCATATATGACCACGGAACACAGCCAGAGATTGAAAGTATTTGATTTTTCAGGAGGGTGGAAAACTGGAGGGCCAGGAGAAAATCACTTGTGGCATAGAAGAGAACCAACGCACAACTCTACTCACATATGGCCCTAGCCGGGATTTGAACCAGGCCCAGTCGTGAGAGGTGAGCATTTTACGCGCTAGCCACCCATGCCAACCAAAAAGTTAGTCTAACTCACTCTCTCCAAATTGCCCTTGAGCCTTGTCAGCAAACGGTTGAAGTTTGACATCTTCTAATACAATGCTCAGTCCATCTTTTTCGTCAGCTGAAGAGATGAGCTGACTGGCGCAGGAGAATGAATTGCCGAGTGGCGCACCAACCCCACCCAGTGGACTCTCGTTCGAGATATAGCTGTAGTGAAATTGTCCTGTCAAATAATGAAAATAAATAGATGTCACTAGGAAAGTTTGGTTGAGTGATATAAACAAAAATATGTCAACTTCTTGGAAGATTTCAGTTCACTTACCAGATAGTTTTGCCACATTCAATGGATGTGCCTAAATGAACTTTAGATTCCAGCAAAATAAAAAAAGTGGAGATGGACAACCTCTGCTCTAGAGCGTTTTGATATATTTCTTTAAAACAACATATATCTTTCGTTGATAAATTATGCAATTCAGCTTTAGAAAAACAGTTCTCGTCCACAAGCAGTAAAGTTGTAAATACAGTTGCAATAATATCAATAAAGAATGGGGATACTTGTCCAGCCCAACCATCTGTGACTGTGGAACATCTCCTACGATGCCCCATTCTGGAGGAACCGTGCTTCGTCGCAGATCTCGCCAAATTCAATAGCAAGGCGCAACAGTGTGTCCAGCATTGGCTGGATTCAGTTTGATTTGTGTGTGGACTCGATAAGAAGAATGAAGAATGAATGATTACATGATTTAAAAAACTTTCTTATAAAAATGACAACATTTTGTCATGGACAGTGAGAGATGTTCGGGGACACTAGGTAGCACCAGCGATTGTATTTGGATAATGCGCACATGCTCAGAACAACATAAACCTAACTGGTATGTCTGCTGCCACCTAGTGTTTCAGAGTCTCCCACTGTTGTTCGATTCCCACTTACCTTCTTTAGTAGTATCAAAACGGTCGTTGTATTTCAACTCAAATGTCAGAGATGTCAGCTGGAACGTATTCAAGGTGAGATTTTTGAATACAAATCGCAGGGTCCAGGGGTCAACACTACTATTGCCATCTGGGTAGAAGTTGATGGCAAATGTTCTCTTTTCCACAGAGGAACAGTCACCAGTTACATTTGAAAGTGGCTCCTCAAATGGGACTGACACGTTCACATCAGTTAGCTTTAGAATAAAAAGAAGTACAGGTTTTCACCAATTTAGAGAAAAATCAGTACACTTTGGGGGGAAAATAAGCAACTTACAACATTGAAGACTGAGAGACTGGTAAGAGAGTGCAAGGGACACTTTAATAAGTTTCCTTTGTGAATGCTAAGCTCAAGTCAAAGTGTAATCTCTGTTGAATATGTGCAGTGGCTGAACCCGGGGGGAGGGGGGGGTGTCCTGCAAGGGAGGGGTCCTGCAAGGGAATGGGGGAGGGGAAACTATCCTCCACTTCCTTGCCTATCGGTCCAATATCTAAGCATTATGATGGTACACAGGTTTAGTGGCTGCCAGCACCTCTAAAAAATTACTCTCAGACCCCTCTGCAATGACTCACTGGATCCTGTCATTGCACATTAATAATAATAATATTAACAATAAAAGTAAAGAGTTCTTATATTAGCACTATATAGCTTATTTCACAGTAATGTCTCAATGCACTTTACATTAGTGCCCTGGTCATTGGGCCAATAACAGTCATTCTCAGCTCCCTTGGGAGTATACAGCCCCAAGCTGCCGTGGCACTCCAAAGGCTTTTTCAAGCACAATATCAACCTCTACCCTCGCAGGTACCCATTTATACCCCTGGGTGAAGAGTTGAGCAATTTTACGGTAAAGCATCTTGCTCAAGGACACAAGTGTCATGACCAGTATTTGAACCCACACCACAATGACTTGACCACCAGAACTTGAGTCCGGTGCACTAGACCGCTTGGCCATGACACGCTAATTCTAGAGGATGTAATAGTGGACATACATATATCATTGAGAGTATCTGATGACTAATAAGCACCTACTCGCCTGATTAAGTATTCAACTTACCATGTCTTTTGTGTTGTAGTATTTGATGGTCATATTTTGTGAGAACGCCATCAACTGGCAGGTCTTGTTGTCACCGTTCATCACCTTCCAAGACATCTCAGGTGTGGGCGTGGTCTGCACAGTGGGTGTGGTCTCTGGACGAGGCGTGGTCGGTTGAGTAAACATGGTTGTTATGGCTGATGTACTTCCGTTTGACGTTGTATTGTCGGAAGGCATGGTAGTCATGGAAGTTGTACTATTGCCTTCTGTTGTCGCCGTTTCTGTAACGTTTGGATGATCAGTTGGTGTTTGAGCTGTCGTCGCATTTGTCATGGGTTCTGTATCATTGGGAGGGTTAGTGTTGTTCATTACCGTTGTTAGAACATCGTCTGTGGTCACTGGACTCCCTGTAGTTGCATCAGTGGCATTGCTGTCAGTGGCCCCTGAACAGTAACCTGTAGTGAAACATCAGAAAATAAGAAAATTTACAATTCTTCAACTCATTATTAAAAAAAAATGATGACAGCGTCACAATCTAAACATTTCATAAGAATGTTTGAATTTGAATACCAAATTAATAGTGTTGTAGGACTCCAGTCTGGGGCCCATTTTCATAGAGCTGCTTAAGCAAACAACTTCGCGTAACAATTTTTTGCTAAGCCAAAATGTGCAGCTTACCAGTCACAGATGGTACATGAGACATGGTATTTTGGCTGGTAACCTTATTCTGGTAAGTGTACATGCACTTGGCTCAATTTCACAGAGCTGCTCAATTAACAATTTCTGCTCTGAGCAGGATACCAGTCACAGATTGTACATGTGACATGGTATTTTGGCTGGTAACCTTATTCCGGTATGCATTATTTTTTTATGCTTAGCTACTTTTTGTTCCAAAGCAGCTCTATGGAATTGGAACCTGATACTTCACAAAGGCAGCCTTTATGCCCGAGGTCATTGCTTTGGTAAAATGTTCCTGTAGAAATATTAAAGGGATACGTTGCCTTCGGATTGGGTGTCTTTAGACTACAAAAAAGCGTTTGTTATGAAAAGCGTTTGTTATGAGATAAGTAGTTTCGATAGATATTTCCAAGATAGAATATAATGATTCACATAAATATCCCTCGAAATTGTGTGGTTTTTGTTTTAAAGTTTCGTAACAGAACATGGTCTGCCATTTTGTAGAACCAAATTTGGTGGATCGTAGGCTACTACATGTATGTATGTAGAGTGTGGTTCCACTGGTTGTATATGTGTACATGTAGTTCCAGAGACAAATATATGTTTTTTTAAAGTTACAACACACTGTATGTGTTTTAAAGCATTTAAACAACTCTTAAAAAGTATGCGGAGCAATTCCAAACAGCAAAATTTTAAGAGACTTGAAGGCAATGTGTCCCTTTAAATTTAATCCTCATAGAGGTGCCCTTTAATATGGAAAAACTGCCTTGCCCTTAATACAAGAACAAAGTACATCAGGCCTGCAACTCTAAATAGACCATGTTACCTTGTCTGCAAAATGAGCGACAATACACAGTAAAAGGCATTCGCTGGCAGACAAGATACATTGAAACACGTTTCAATCTCAAAGCTTGTTGATTATAAAGTTCAGGCCCTGCGCTTAAGCTTTTTGTAAAGTAGCCCAAGGGGCAAGCAAACTGTGCGTTTTACTTGCCCCCCAGGAAGTGTTCGTTGCCCAAATTTTAAACATGTATTGTTGAGCTTTGTCGCATCTTCTGTGGGCGCTTTGTAACCCTGAGGAAAAAAGGCGCCTTATATAAATGCTGTTACATGTATGTTCGTATGTATGTATATTTCTGATACTAATGGTAGCGATCACAACCAGTTTAATGAAGTTACACTCGCACACTCAAAAATAAGAACACATTTCTAAAACCTATTATTCACATCTGAAAAGGCAGGAGTATGAGCATTGTGAACAAGTAGGCATGGTAGGTTGCACAGTTTTTAGTAGCCCACAGGGCAAGTTGAGAAGTGGTGTTTACTAGCCCGTAGCAGTTTTTACTAGACAATGTATGCCAGGCTGAGTGTTAAGGGTGAGCCCTAAAGTTCAAACCAGCTGGCAATCCTCTCGGAAAATTTATGCTCGAAAATCAAGAAAAAAACATTGAAGAGCCCAAACCTCATTGTTGCTAGTTGTATTTCGCTCCAACGTACAAAACAATACAATGAGGGCAAGGCCGTTTTCATTTTGCAAAGGGCACTTCCATTGGAAAATCTTAAAAGTCTAATGGGGGAACTGTTGAAGTTAAGCACCAAGGCCAAGACCAGGGCCAAAACAGGCATGGATGGCCTCTGTGGCCGCCATGTAATTTAATGTGCATGAAATCTGCGAAAAAATCTCAATTTTTTTGTTTTTAACAGAAATATGACCACTGAGTTGGTTAACGTCATCTTTAAAAAAAAAAAAAAAAATAATGAAAAATCCCCATCATGTGAAATTTTTTAAATCTTGATCTTGATCTTGATAATGTAATTGATAAGCTCCAATTGGAGCAACACTCAATGCAAGGTTAGAGATTATGTGGAGTAACTAGTCATGTTTTTTGGATGCAGCAGATGTGAGTACTTCATGTAACTTAGTGGAGTCATGGATACATGTTGTAGAGTAGGGAAGTTTACTCCAGTCTCTAGTCCTGTTTGGAAAAAATGACTTCTGGTGACAGTTGGTTTTGGATGACGGTACATGTATTTGAAGTGAAAGGGCCCAGAGGGTTGTGGTTTCTGGTACTTGAAGTTGTTAAAACCCTATGAATTCTAGATGTTCGTCCAAATGGAGATGATTTTATGTAAAGTGTTTTTAAAACCACTTTCCTATTGAAGAGAGTTTTAATTAATTCCCAGGTCAGACACGTGTCAGTGAGTACTTTTCTTTATTTACATGTAGGCATGCACTGCAGTTTGTCAACAAAGAGAGGAAAAGGCCAGGCTATGCAATACTTTGTACTGCGCTTCCAATTTTCAATGCATGTTTATCAATGGTCGTTCTGTTGTGCAGGCTGAATGAAAGTCAAAATTTATTCTCCTTCAGGAGGGACTTAAAGTCGCCCGCTCACGAGTCACCATTACCCGACAACTATTTCTGTGCCATGTACATGTACATGTACCTAGCTTACGTCAAACGGGTGCGCCGGTCAAAAGAGATCTTTTGTGGCACGAATTTGTTTGTCGCGCGTTGACGAGTGGGTGCCTTTAATCATAAGTGGAGTGTCGTGGCCGAGCGGTCTAGTCCGTTGAACTTATGTTCTGTAGTTGATGGAATGTGGGTTCGAATCCCGGCCTGGCCAGTCGCAACACTTGTGTCCTTGAGCAAAACACTTTACCATTACTTTGTCCTAAGTTGGATCGGATGTTTAAGCTACATGCTCCGTGTACTAGGATGGGTACATGTAGTGCACGTTAAAGAACCCAGAACGCTTATCATGAAAGAGTAGGGGTTTACTCTTGGGTTTCTGGTTCAAACAGCAAGCATCTTTATCTACAGGTTTCCTCAGGCTTCCAAGCTACAGTGATTAAGTTTGCTTTTGAGGCATCCTTGGTTTCATTACCAGAAATTAATAATACAGGCTTGATACTTCACAAAGGCAACCGAAGCAATTGCCTCCGTTGCCCCTGGTCATTGCCTTGGTGCCCTCGAAATGTTTCAATAGAAATTTTACAATTTCTTCATAGAGGTGCCCTTTATCAAGAAGAACATGCCTTGGCGCCCTTGCCCTTTCAAGAACGAAGCAGTCAGGCCTGATAATAGTAATAAAATATCATTCTAAAAGGTATTCACTTCCATTTTTAGTTTGAGTTTCAATAAATTTGCAGGCCCGATACTTATAGAGGCAATGGATGCCACCATTGCCTTCGTGCCCCTTGAAATGTTGAACAATTGACATTCTGACAGTGTCTGTTAATTTGGTGTAGAGTTCTTTCAATTGGTGTCAAAATTATTGACCCCCCCCCCCCACTTTTTCAGTTTGAGTTCCAATACATTTGCGGACCTGGTACTTCATGATGGAGGCAAATGGGGCAATTGCCTCCATGCCCCTGGTCATTGCCAAAGTGCCCCTTAAAATGTTCCAGTGCAAATTTACATTTGTCTCATGAGAGTCGCAGGCCTGACATTAGGCTCTTGTGTAAGGGCACTTAGGCAGTTTTTTACTTGGTAAATGGCACATCAAAGATCAATACAAATCTGTACCAGGAGCATTTCAAAGGACACCAGCTGAGGCAAAGAACAGGGGCATGGAGGCGATTGCTTCAATTACCTCCTGGATTAGCCTGGAGGTGCCCTTTATCAATAAAAAAAAACTGCCTTGCAAGCCCTAAAAGTTAAAAGGCCTGTATTTAGTCACAGAGCAAAGAGTCAAGGACCACTGGGCTCGATTTCACAAAGCACTATGATTCATCATACATGTAAGATGAGTTGACAATTACCAAAGTAACTTCAATTGTGACATCACACTTTGCTTAGCAATTACGATTCATTCCCACTTAAGAGTAATCTTAACTCTTTGTGAAATCGAGCCCCAGGTCCCAATAGCTGATTGAGAGACCCCCAAAGTAGCTAAGCACACAAACATTATGCTTACAAGAATAAGGTTACCAGCCAAAACACCATTTTGCATAAAAACATGTACCATCTGTGACTGGTTTCCTGCTCATTTTTGCTTAGCAGAAAATATTTAAGCAACATTTTCTGCTTTTAAAGCAGCTCTATGAAATTGGGACATGATGTTTGATGATAACCAGCTTCCTGTAGCGAATACAAAACTACACAAGGTGGAAAGACAAGACACTCATACTGTACAACCCTCTGGCTCGCACTTTGTATTTATCACAATACAATGTATACCATGTGCAACTTCGTCAAAGATCACACACGTGCTTTCAACATTGCCATTTTGGGGATGGCTTTCCATATACGAAAAGTACACAAGGTTCATGTTTATTGTAAATATTTAACAGATTCTAGCAGGAAGTTTGTAATATAGTTTCCGAAAACTGAAAACTATTTACGTCACGTAATGAATTTACCTACCAAGCTTTCTTTTATAATGAAGATTTTTGAATTTCGAGTTTAAAAAGATTTTATGTGGTAAAATTACACAAAATTTATCAACATGTGTGTCAGCCTGACGCACAGCTACATTATGCAAATAATTTAGAGTAACGCAGAAGATATTTCTTTGCATTGATTGGCTCAGTGCCGCATCTTGCGTCGCACACCGGATAATTGTAACAGTTGCAAGTGATTAAAATACTGTGCTTGTGATCACCAAATTGATTGCAAGCGGTCGGTGACATCATGTGCAGAAGGTCTATAAACCTAATAGACTTTATGCGTATGACATCACTATGGGCATTAGTTCAGGGAAAGGACACCCTCGCGCTGAGGTCAAAACAGCTACATGTACAACGCACGTTTAATGCTGCATTTTACCTCAAAGATGGTGGTGAATGCATTTAGGTCTATTAGTACTTAAAGGCAAAGTATGCCTTTGGTTTTTGGAACCGTACATTTGCCTTAATGCTATATAATTGTAGATATATACCATAAAACTAACCTGTGTAAATTTCAATTCAAAAGGTGGCATAGTTTTTGAGATACCGCCAAAAATCTGGAGCGGTTGTGTTCACGCAGAAGAATTATCCGGGGGATAAAAAGTGATATATTTTTTCATAATTGCAGTACTTCGAAGTGAAACGTTTCTCAAAATGCATTATAGGCCTACTATCCAAAGCTGCTGTACTTCTTACCAAGTAAGTTATTATTGCCATAAATTTTCAGAGTCATTACCAAACGTATACAGTCCCTTTAACATTAGGCCTAACAAAACAAGAGCATGTTTACGTGGACATGGGTACATGTATGTACAGTATCTATAGTGTAGGCCCAAGTATTAGTACTAATTGCCCTCTGACTGTATTGTACAGTCATTTGACCAGCTCTGGATCACTTTTATGAATTAACGCTGTGCCATCGCAGCTTTTTCAACAATTTAAATAAAGGATGTCAATTAGATTACAAAAGCATGCCATTAAAGTCACCAAGTATCAAATGACAAACATACATCTTGGAAGAGGCTTTGAGAAAAGAATTGACATCTGTATGACCAGTTCTGGATCAGTTGCATCTATTCCGGATCAGTAGAGTGCCCTCTATTGCAAACCCTCACTCCTATTATTCATAAAGTTGTCACGCATCAATTCACATGTGGTGCTTCATCTTGAAAATACAAGTACCATTATCAACAGCTATTTCATCAAATAGTTTTATATTGCTCAACTTACATGTAGGCCCTATATATAAAAAAATTGTATGGAGTGTACTGAAAAGTATGATTTAGCCAGATTTACATTGCTTTAATGTTGAGTGATCAAGAACTGGTCAAAGGTGCAGTGTCACACACACCAACAATTTTGTCATTTTTTCACCTAAAGAGAAAAGATGACTGCTCAGCAAATTTACATTTAACACCATGAACACTGGTTATATGCATCTGAACCATTTTAAATTAAATTTATCTGCTCATACCTTCAAATATGAAAGGTGACTGAGAAGTTTCAACAGCGTTTTTGCACCCACATTTTGTTTCAAAAATAACAATGGTCGTCACTGACAAACTTCAGCAAATTTGCCATAATTTATTGATGTTGTGCACTTGAATTTTTGTGTGTTATCTTATTATTATTATTATTATTATTATTATTATTATTATTATTATTATTATTATTATTATTATTATTATTATATATTTCTGGTAATAATACCAAGGATGCCTCATAAGTGAACTTAATCACTGTAGCTCTCAAGCCCAAGGAAACCTGTAGATAAGGGTGCTTGCCACGTGAACCAGTAACACCAAGGTAAACCCCTACTCTTCCACGATACGTGTTCTGGGTTCTTTTACGTGCACTACCCATCCTAGTACACGGGACCTACGGCTTAATGTCATATCCCAAGGACAAAGCAATTATGGTAAAGTATCTTGCTCAAGGACACAAGTGCCGCGACCGGGATTCGAACCCACACTCTGCTGCCAACAACACCAGAACTCGAGTCCGGTGATCTTAATCGCTCGGCCACACGATACTCCTTATTGGATGTTATTCTTTACATTTATTAAATGGTCACATACAGAGTAATTTACTGAAGATCGAGGGGCAATGCAAAGTTAAAGTGATCCGGAACTGGTCAATGATCCCGAACTGGTCAAATGACTGTACTATCTAGTCACATCAAGTAGAACTTAGAACTTAGAAGTATAATACACATAACATTTGTGAGCATGGTGGCTGGTAGATTCATTGAGAAAAAAAGAATATGAATTGTAATCATTCATGGCAATCATTGTAACAACTGAACTGATGAAGTGAATGACTGGCAGGTTTAATGATCATAGCATGTTTTTAGTTAGACTGTTGTGATCACTGAGTGATAAAAATGGAGGAATATTTAAAGGAAATGTTCTTTATGTAAACAGAGTACACTAGTAGTATTAATCGTACGAGTAGTTTAACATATGTACTTGGTCACTGGTGGTAGATAAGTAATGCTACTTGCTAGTCAATAGTACTACTAGTACTAATATTAGTAGTACTATTGTACTACACTATAGTACTAGTAGTACTATAGTAGTACTACCACTCACTACTAGTACTAGTAACATTACTTATCTACCACCAAGGAAGTAGGCTAGTAATATGTAATATAACTAACCTACATGACATAGCATAGTGTGACGATGTGAAATAGGCCTATATATTTAATAAATAATAGTCACTTAGTCTTAGACATTGTGGCACATTCAAGTGAATGTTATGTATAGACTCACCTAATAAAAGTGCTCCGACGAGTAGAACAGAAAGAGCAAAGGAGGATTTCATTTTGCCTGGAGCCGGAAATGCAGCGGAATCATCAGCACAGCGTGTATGCACAACCGTCAAAAAAATGAAGCACCGCCACTATGCGGTATACGACTGCTGCATGACTATTTATATCACTAATAATAGTTCATTGCGACCGGCCTTTACGGCAAATCAATGACTGCCGTGTATCGCAGGCAGTCACGGAAATTTCCAACAGTAGGGAAAACCATCAATTATTAACAATGCGCTTTGTGTGTGGGTCGAGTTGGTAAGATAGACTTGATAAGAGTGCGCTGCTTACTCGTTTTCACGTGCTGCTACATGATTGCGTAATCAAGACAAAGCTGTGACGCATAATGGTTCGGTGTGATTCGGTGTGATTTCTACCTCCATCATGGTGAAATCCACCCCTGGTTCATCATAATTATAAGGAAAATGATGTTTTAGCGCGAAACCAGGCAAGCCCGTTTTAGAAGCTCAGTACACTGTCTCAAAAGCGGATACGCAGGGCAATGTGTGCAAACATGTTTTTCTCTAGATGCCATTAAAAAAAAAACATACTCTGCATTTGGACATTCAGTGTTCTCCAACCTTTTATAACAGAATGTTTGTACTGAGTGTGGGGTGGGGGAGGGGTAACCGGGTATTGTGAGCGAGAAGCGGGTGAGCCCACGGCGTGGGACCGAGACCCGCATGTAAGGGCCCCGGAATTTTTTTTAGATGCTCTTTGGCGCAAGTCTGAGGCGATTCCTGGCCACTGTTTCTTAGATTTTGAGCATTTCGTGCACTCGAAATCAGTTTCGTGCACTCAAAATCACTTCGTCCCCTCCGGAGCGCTTGAAATAACTTAGTCCCCAAATCATGATTTCGAGCGCAAGAATTGAAGCCTTACTCACTTCTGTGTTTATGAATTTGTTTGTTCCTCTATGAGCTCCGTAAATGTCAATGTTTTTGAATGTATTTTTCTATTTACACGCAGACAATGTATTTTCTTTTTAACCTCCAAGTCATAATTCTCTTATAAACGGCCTGCCAAATAGCACTGAAAAGGGGCTGTTTTTTAGGACACGGAAGCAAACGGAAACTACAATGTATACAGTTTTAATTGTTGAGAATTGCCCCCCAGAATAAGAGTGTGTCCCCTTAAAATGTTACCTTTCGCCACTGATCACGTGCAACTATTTTCATTTACTCAGTTTACTTTACGACCGGGAAAAGCTAGGCGGCAGAACAAAAGCGAAGTCTCCACTGAGATGAAAGAATGTACGTGTCAGTGTTTACGTTTTTGTTATACACTAACTCTGTCTTAATCCCGCCATGATTTAAAATCGCGCCACATTCTTGGAAAAGCAATAGTTTTGCCTAACAATGTAGGCCATAGGGCCTAAGGGATATTTGAAACTAATTGTAGTCCCAAAAATGATTAAAAGGTTTGCATGGTGGAGTTACAATAAAATGGAGGTTTCTGGTAACAAACATTGGTAAACTTATAATTGCTTTTGTGAGTATGAAACGGTGTTTACTCGATTTGAACATAGCCAGCGGCGCAGCCAAGGGGGTGGGGCCTGGGGGACACGTGCCACCCCCCCCCAAAAAAAAAGTCCAGTCCCCCACAGGTGCCACCCCCTTGTATCCACAGTGGAAAAATCCTGGCTATACGCCGCTGTATAGCTCAGTGTCCGCCTTTAGGAAAATATTGTGACGAACTGTTCGCAATGTCAAGTGTAGGCCCAAAACCGGAGGTTCTCCGGCTTGAACCACACATACTCACAAAAGAAGTTAAATACAATAGGCCTACAAATTGAATTTACGAGAGAATGAAAAACTCATGAACCCGGATTTTGCTCAGAGGCAGTACTTAAAGGCATTGCATACGTTTGGTAATGACTCTGAAAATTTTTGGCAATAAAAACTTACTTGGTAAGAAGTACAGCAGCTTTGGATAGTATAATGCATTTTGAGAAACGTTTCACTTCGAAGTACTGCAGTTATGGAGAAATATATCACTTTTTATCACCCAAAAATTTGAATCCGAGAAGCGTTATGGCCGTAACGCTTCTCAGAATGTGTATTCCAATGACGGATACTTCTTCTGCGTGAACACAACCGCTCCAGATTTTTGGTGATATCTCAAAAACGCTGCCACCTTTTGAAATGAAATTTACACAGGTTAGTTTTATGGTATATATCTACAATTATATAGCATTAAGGCAAACGTACGGTTCAAAAAACCAAAGGTATACTTTGCCTTTAACAGCCATTTTGAAAAGGTCCACCATTAGTGTGTGAAGCCATTGCCAATTTTTAGAGTCAATAAAACACAAATTGAATGTCAGCGAAGCATACTGCTGGACAACCCACATGCTTAATTTGTTCCGGGCAAGAAAAAAATAAGAACCCAGCACAGTACAGTACCCGGCAGCGTAGTGCCAACAATATTACCGGGTAGGCCTATTCCCTTAAAAAAATATACCGACTCAAATGATGGTGTTTTAGAGTGTGTGTTTGGATCCCGGTCATGACACTTGAGTCTCTGAGCAAGACACTACTTAATAAGGGACACGTTGCCTTCAGATGGGTCACTTTTGTAGGAAATTAATATCGAGTTGGAAAGCCTTTTTTAACGGTAGACTGACATATCCCTTGAAATAGACCGATTGCGCGACCTGCGTCACGTAACCTATTGTGGGTCACATAGTATTAGTAGATGTAAACAAACACGAAGTCCCCCATAGGAAAGTGCGGTACGATACATGATTATTGTTGCATTTGTTTCATTATCGAGGCTTTTCTTTCTCATAATCTGTGAAAAATATTCCGGAGTTTGTACCACAGACCTTCGAGTGGCTGAAAAAAGCCAGTAAGGACAGTTCCAGCAAGTCTTCAAAATTGTACAAGTATGTGCGCGGTGTACTACTAGGGCCTGTACTGGTGCACGACGGAACGTTTGGGCCAGACGACCGCGATCCCACACTTTTCAACACAGGAATTTCACAGTTTTGAAGCAAAATCATCCTAAGAAAATGCTTTTCAAACTGTGTGACTCTTTTGATTTGAAATTTCGCAAGGCTATGTATAAATGCTCACTTTTCCAACGTTCTTTACCCTTTTTTACTGTGATTTAGGCCTACATTACAACAATAGGCGGGTGGCTACATAGTCGTCCGATGCCGGCAGTGCATAACTCAAAATAAACCTCTTTTGCAGTAGAATAGGCTACGTAGGCCTATAGTTTATGAAACAGTTATGTGATTAATATCAATGTCACAACATACAACTTTACTAAAATGGCTTAGTAACTGTGTTATTATTACCCAAAGCCGACTTTTGGTGTGACTTATTACCCACCACAATAGGTCACGCGATGACATTATTAAACATTGATCGCGCAATCGGTCTATTGTGGGGGTTTTTTTCATGACAGGTGCACAGTCGGCCTTTTTGTAGAAACAGTTTTTAACTCAGCGGACCGTACGTTTCTTTATATTATATTATAGAGTATGGTTCCGCTGGTTGTATTTCCGAGATTTATATTTTTAGAAATATAGTATACTTTTAGAATTCTTATCTTACTTGTCACTTTTCTTGTTTGTTAGTGACCTTTTGCCACTCGGATTGTTTTCTGTCTGGGGTTTGCTGGGTGTGTGTGTGTGGGGGGGGGGGGGCAGTTTGTTGCTTTATTGTGGAGTTTTTGGTGTATTTTTAGTACATTTGCTTCTCTTTATCCCCTGGATCCACTATTAGGGTTTTGTTGGGGTGAGGGGGTGGGGGTCAGTACGTTGCTTGGGGTGTTCTTTTAATATATTTAAGTATTATTTACTTTTTATTATTCTGTGCAATTTCTTTGTTGATTTTTAACTGTGGTGACTGTGTTACTGTGTTCATTTTGCCAAATTGTATATTTTTAATATTTTACTGCTGTACAATAGGATAACAAATTTCATGTATACATGACGATTAAAATTGAATTGAATTGAATTGAATTGAATTGAGAGGCAAGTTGATTTATGTTTTTTGAAACACTATCTCACTAATTACAACACACTGTGCGGTATGTGATTTATACGCTAATCCGAACCGAGCTCGTTTACGGTGTCTTGCTCTCCACTGACTGGATAGGACACGTTGCGCGTAATGCATACACGGGAGCGTTTTTCAAGAGAAGTTTGAAAATTCAAACGCAAGTCGTCACACTATACTCTGTACGCAACGCAAACAAATGAAGTTTGGTGTCGAGGTAAACTATTTTCATCGGTTTTTACTATTTCTACGTAGTTTTAGAGACAAAATGTCAAATGTCAGAGCAAACTCCTTCGTTTTTGAGCATCAAACGATACTAAACTAACATAAACGGAACTTCGTTTTTGGCTTTGTGTGAGCAAAACACTGTCTTGCGTGTTTTCACTTTTGATGAAGGCTGGTTATCATCGTTAGTCTCGCGATGATAAACACAGGACGTTGTGAATGATGGACCTTTTAGCTTTGTCATTGCAGTCTATGGTCGCTGAGGCGTCAGCATGGACTATAAACTGCGTTGCGCGTCATTTAACTGCCGCGTGACCGCCCCTTGTTCAGAGAGAGTACACTGTGTACCGCACCGTTGACCATCAAACGTGTAAAACACGCGCTCGACGTGTCCTATCCATAGATATAGAATATAATAACTAGATCGGACGTGCGTGCGCGCGCTCCACTGCCTGTGTAGAAAAAGCTTTGGTTCGCCATGGACGCAGTAAAATGTCACGTGCTTGGGGCGACGCGCAGGATTAATTTTTTTTGGACAATGTCAATTTTGTGTTATTGGCAAGTAGGGTGCAGATTAAACGATCGTCTCATAAGAATTTGATGGATTGACACATTATTTATGCAAGAAAGATGTTACTGAGCAGATTGATAGATACAGCACACCACACAGCTGATCTGAGTTGTTATTCTGTAAAAACGAAGACCGGTGAAAATAATGTTTGAAAATGTCCAATGCAACAATCCTTTTGTCAATGAAATAATGAAATAAAAAGAGAGCACCGTTAAAGTTGCTTCGCCCAACATTCATATTTATTGTTTAGAGTTTGAAATAGCCATTTTGACGCTATAAAAAAAATGTTTTGGGGCAACAAATTGGGCTGAAATACTTTATTAACTGTAATAATAAAGACAGATGATTATAAGACCAATGGGCAATGCGTCCCAGCCTAAGTTTACATAGGTCTTAAAATGTACACATAAACAAACATTGCTTGCACTATTCGCAAGTAAATAGAAAACCATGCATTGTTGTTCAAATCTCACGTATGTTTCAGACGCTCGTTTGTTTCGTCAAACTGCGGTTGTTGTCACGTCGGCAATCTCCTCAAACGGACCGAGTTACACAAAAACGGGGTTGCTTTTGTCATCCATGAACATCGACTTTATTTTTTAATGTTTAATTTTTTTCATGAAAGATAAATTATTAAAAAACGGTTTTTTTTGTCAGTTTTGTTTTGTTTTTGATAACACAAAGGAGTTTCCGTCTGGAAAATTACAACTAAACGTCGTTCAATCCGAGCCAAAACAGTGACAAAAGGGTCAAACTTTACAACCAAATTTGTCTACGTTCCCGGGTTTTCCTGACATTGTACTTGTAAAAACATTGAGAAGAATTAGTAAAATAAGGCAATCAACTTGAAATCAAGTGAAAGGAAACGATTTTGCAGAGATTTGTGTTTTTGTTTTACTTATGTTTTGTCATTACATTCAGTAATGAGCAACTTTGAAAGGATAACCAATCAGAGACTTCGTATTGTTAACGATCGGCTCCGGCCGCAAAATGAAGTCGGCTTCGTTTTGCGGCCGGAGCCGATCGTTGGCCGTATAGTCGGCCAACGACGACTTGTTGAGCCTCTCAAAAATGTGTGGCTCATACATGGCAAAGTACCAGTAGACCTTTATGAAGAATGCTTTATTTCAGGAAAAACAAACGTTTCCTTTTTCACCCCAAAATTCTTTAATATTACGTATATTATGTTGAAAAAGACAGTCAAAGACGATGGTATACAATAATTATTTTATTATTGTAAAAACGTTTTTTTTTTCAGCAGTATTTTTTTCACTTAGGTGCCTGTTTAACCTTCCTTAGAGCAATATTTTAAGAACTGTTTACCTTGACAATAGTTAAACGCATGAAATATTTTATGTATAGACAAATTCTCAACATTTTCCTGCGTGTCAAACTTGTGTAAACGATTGTTATATTTGGCCCTCGACCATTAACAATTTTTGCCGAGCGACGTCATTCACGACGACGGTTTACTCATGAGACCTCTTGCGCAAGCACGGCTCGCGGAACTACACGTACGCACAGTCTAGCTTCAAGAAAACAAAACACACACTATTTGCAGTTGTTCCAACTTCCTTTTACAATCAACTAAAAAATTTCGTGGGCAGCTACAATACATTTCTACAAATTAAACAATCAACTAGTAACGTTTTCACCTGGCTCATGGGCTAACTGAAATGAAGAATGTGACGACAGGCCAAGAAAAAAAAGCTGAGTTCAGTTGCTTCAATTTCTAACAAACTGACAAACCAACAAACAACCAAACAACCCAACCCACACAAACAAACTAACAAACAAAGGAGATTGACGTTTAGGTTAGCCTGTACTTTATCAATTTTATATAGGCCTATATTTGATTTTTATTTTATCGCGATTTTAACCTGAACGAAATTTCTTGTGTGTACACACACACTGGTCGCACAGATTGCTTGAATACAAGCTAAGCTTCGTACTCACTGGCCTTGAAGATCTTCTGTTATACTTTTGCCGAAGTCATACGATCTGACCCGAAGGTGGCGAGCGATACTGCTTATCAGGCTCTCTCCATGTGATGGATCAAGGGTGTGTCGTGATGACAAAAACACACCCAATCATATTATGGGCTGCTCTGCATACCATGGTAGTCATTATGTTGTATGGACATACGTGACGGTGTGGTACCATTGTACATCCGGAACACTCTCTCCGAAGATTTTGCAGACAGCCATGGCGTCATCTACTGTACAATTACTCACCGTTTCACTTACACCATTAGAATACTCGGCAAACGTTATTAAAAAATAGCTGGAAATAAAGACGAGCTGGATAATAAGACGTTCAGTTCGTCTCGTATTTGTCGAAATGTGTGTTTGGTTGCCGAAAAGCATGCTCGTCACACCATTTCAAAAGTTGCGCGTCGCCCCAAGCACGTGACTAATGTCAGCGCCCAGGCTGAACCAGCGTATTGTACGCGCGTCCGATCTAGGTATTTTATTCTATATCTATGGTCCTATCCAGTCAATAGACCTTTCCATTGTTGATAAAAAAACCGTGCTGGTTGGCATGGACGGCCAAATGTAGCAAAACACTAAAGTCTTGTTGACAGACGTTGTGACCAAATTCAAGATTTTTGCAACTTTCTATTTAAAAAAAATACATCCCATTATTTATTGGTTTGTTTCCAACAACTTTAAAAAAATTTTTCTAATATTTGTGTTACATTTTTGCAAACTGTGATTATCTGTTCGTGCTTTGCATTCATGGCTCCCCGTAGTTTTTCCATCTTCGTGGCAAAAACTCGGGCTGTGACGTTGCAAAAGAAAGGTCTATATCTGGTCTCAACTTCGTTCCCAGGGGTATTGATCTCGCCGCGCCATTTATTTTGGTACCGAGGTTGTCTCGATCAAAACCCCTGGAATTGTGACAAGAAAATCTCCCATAATATGGGACATTTTAATTAGGCCTGACGCGCCGCTCAAAATAAATGGTATCCCGTAAAAGTGGCATCATTTATCATAGAGCAACTGGTCCCCTCTCATTCTTCTTTGATTTGTGACGTGTCTAACTGAATGCAGTTTATGGTGACCGCGTAAAAATTATTTTGAATAGACCGATCCATTAAGCCCCGCCCCCATACGTGTTGACCAATCACAGCCTTGGCTACGCCAACGAAAGTCCTACAAAAGTCCGACACGAAAAAAATTCTATTTGAAAATGTAAACATGCGTGCGCGTAGTTGTAGCGGGCGTTCACGAGTGCAGTGTGGCATTGAAGAGGCACACATTGTGTTGCTTACGTGTATAGTGGTGGTTTAGCCAATGCTGTGATTGGTCAATACGTTTAGGGGCGGGGCTTTATTTATTTAAAATTTATTTATGGTAAAAGAATGGATGGACTCACATATGCAAACCAGAATCACAGTAAATGCAACAGCCGTGTCCATCCTTGCTGCACTTCTTTCTTCTCAACGCAACAGCCGTTTTCTGAATCTAGTATCACACACTGCCTTGTGTGAAATGTACCAGTAAACTGTTCGTGGGCAGTATACAAGTATTCGATTTTTTGGTCATCGGTAAAGGTCACCGAAGCACCGCCACACTAACACCTCTTCAAACACAATGCATGTCTCTGCATAATGAATCACCTTAATTATGGATTGAAACAGTCAGGGAATACAATAAAGCACACAATAACAACAAAGCGATAAACGCCCGCAATTGACAAACAAAAATACAAACATGAAAAACAAAACCAAAACAATATCGCACAACCCCTTTAAACTATTCATGGCGAACTTAATATTATACTCTGTTGAAGTGTATAGCCGGTTTTTAGAGTGGTGAAAAGGCGCGCTAAGTTATATCAAAGTTGAAGGCCGTTTCAGGTTTTTCTTTTATCATTTTGAAGTACCTTGTACCACCAGAGTGGCATGGTCGTTTACTATAGAAAAAGTTCTATGGAAAAACGTCTCTGGTGTGTTATTAGGGATTTTGTGCACGTTCATAATATGCTGGTTCGATTTGGCAAATCCAAACAAGGCTGTGCTGTACTTAAGGGCTTAATAGGGAGCGGAAGTGTTAACTGTAAACAAATCATAAGATTTATAATGGAATCAACAATTATTCGAAGATTTACAAATGGGTAAGGGGTTCGAAGGTCGAATTCAGTTTTATTATGCACTCGTTTTCCGATGAAAGTGGAAAGAAAAATACCAAGTCTCTAACCTCACGTTAAAAAATGCCATATTATTTTCATACTCTTTCATACTCTTTCAAAGCAAAAATTTGACGTCATTGGGTGTCAACAACAAATGGGTCTGTACATTCCAGGGGAGGAATTTCTCGTCAGTCGAAAGGTCAAATTCAACACTGTTTTGTCTGAACATCATGGAAAATCAGAAATGAACCAAAATTCCCCGTACACACAAAAATGTGCAGTACATGTATTTGAAGTGTGACGCCATTGGATGGTTTTTTTTATGTTATTGTTAAATTTTGCACCAGAAGGGGATAACAGCAATGGCATTTTACACCGTTTTAACGTGAGGTAGAGATTTGTAATTTTCTTTCCACTTCCATAAGGACTCTATCTATTTGGGAAAATGAGTACATCACAAGACTGAACTTGACCTTAGATCCCTCTTTTAATATGGTCATGGGAAAACCTGATTGGAAGTATTTGTTGCCTGAATTGCTATAGTTTTCGAAAAATGAGTAAAAACATTTAATTCTGATCTCGTGAGTCCGAAATCCGATGTTTGAAAGCAGTGGAAGGGGTGTTCACTATTTTCTCGCGACTGCGTTGACCAACTGAGCTTAAAATTACATCGGTTTTTGACCAAAAAATACGCGCGCTTCAAACATAGGCGTTACGAGCCGGGAGCAGGCAACAGTTGCTGTGTTTTGTAGCAAAACAAACACAGGGGGTTTCGGGTCAGTTGAAAAACAAATAACATCAAAATTTCATGTTGAAAAATAAGTCTGTTGGTAAAATACGTTATGAATTCGGTCGCACACCGTTACATAACTCTTACTATGTACCATTTGCATTTCCTGTTTGGACAAGAAGAACATGTCAACTAGGTTCATAAATAAAATGAACATGTCACATTGGTTATTTACTTCAAAATGACACAAAGAAGAGAAATTGATCTTGTGTACTTCAGTTGATATGAACTGTCGTATTTCAGTCACCGATGTCGTGATGATGACGTTACTGGCTGCTTTGACTAAGTTTAGTAAGCTACACTTTAATGTATATTTTATTCCAATGTGATAAACAGTGTTCAAAATAAAAATGACTCTTATCAAAAAGTGTCGCTATAGGGAAGTCTCATTTATGTGGTGACGTCATCAAACCTACATTTTGAAAGGGTACATCTTATTCATAATTTAATATACACAAATCATTCCAAACCATTGGCTGCAGACTTCCAACATTATTTTTTCACTTTAACTTCCGGTTTTGACCGGAAGCAGGGTAAAAGTTTCTCCGTGTCTGAGCATAAGTGACACTTGTGATGAGCTTAAATTAAAATAAATTATTTAAAAGCTGTAAGCTATAAATTCGTCGCAGTTTTCACGAAGTGACATAATGCTCCAAAAATAATTTTTGTACAGATTTTAGTTATGTTAATATTCAGAAGGTATTCACTGATACCTTTCTTTCTGCCAAGTAACAAGTCTTGAAACATATTGGTTGCTTAGTTACAGTAGTGTCACTAAGCTCAATTTGGTTGAAACTGGAATTTTTCGTTTTCACGAAGTGACATGTTGTAGACTTGTCCATGTGTTTACTGCATGTGACACAACGTGGTTTGCATGTTTTTTTAGTTTTCACGAAGTGACTGATTGGAGAACGCCACACCGCGCGCGCGTTGTGTGTATTCCACGAAGTGACACCATTCCCTATAGACCATGCTACCTGTGACATCACATGTTTACAAAAGAGCCACAGAACCTGGACTTCCTGCAGGCAGGATTTGTACACGGCTCAATGGGAAAATACTTTAAATCTTTCATTTTATGGAGATTGCACTGTCCGATTGTCATCAACTTTGGATATGAAGGAAAGGGGCACATCTCACAACTAGTTCAGCTCTCATTTTAATAGCCATTGAATTTATGTGGAAATTATGATACAAAATGTAAAATTTCTCATATGTCCCATGCAGTATCTTGCCTGCCAGTAATTGCCCTGGAATGTACAAGGTCACTCTTTTGTAAACAAGGGTCACATGGTCTATACTATTACACACGGAATACGTCACTTCGTGAAAACTCGAAAACCGTGTATAGAGAACTTTTTCGTTTTCACGAAGTGACGTTTTTGTTTATAAGGATGTAAGTCGTTGATAATTGTTTCCCTTAACAAAAGATATACAATTACGTACCCTTTGAGACTTCAGCTTTCTAAGAAAGTAAAAAAAAAAGATTTTTGACCATGAAATCAATTCGAAAATGCGATTTTAAAACTTAACAAACGAAAATTCGCAGTATCTCGAAACATGGTTTTACCGTTGTGAGGTCTATTGTGTCACTTCGTGAAAACTGCGACGAATTATGCTGTTCAAAAGAATTTTTTTAACAATATCCTTTGAAAGTTGACACGTGATGAAAGTTGACACGTGATGACGTCGTCTATTTCATTAAAAAGGTTATGTCATATGTAGCTTCAAAATGGTACATGAATTGCCCTGAGGGGAATAATACAAAATCATAACTCAAATGGATGCAGTTATCCTCAACACTAAGGGGATCTACAAACAAGATAAAGTAATTTTTAAACTTCTGCTAGCCACCACGAACGCACATTTTTTCAAGAGCGGCTAAAACACTGAAAATTAAATGCAATCTCGTCAAAACGAAACGAAAATATTCGGAGCTTTCACTCGATGGCGCTATACAAGTTTAACGGCACTTCTCATCGCAAACAGAGAATTCCCAAGTTGACTTCTGAGCAGAGGAACAAAAAAAATGTTCTTCAATATCGTGAACATAGGGTGCAGAACTGTTGATCAAAGTACTGTTTTATGAGAAATGTTGTAAGGTGAGGCTTATTTCCGTGTTGGGCTTTTCAATTTACCTTTCAACTGGAGTGAAAATTAAGTGAATTCCATCCGTTATGAAAGCATCTGAATGTGTACAAACGGAGTTGCATGACCAAGTCGTCGGGTCGCCACAAATTTAAAAATATCTATAAAACAGGCAACAGTGACGCAATGTTGACGTCATGTTGTTTATTAAACTAAGTTATACCATAAGTTTTTATTCGATGTATTGTTTGTGTGTTTCCTGAGATCAGCCGCGTTCCATTGTGTTAAAGCAATGAGATTTTTCGGAAACAAAAATAATAATATTAATAACTAGAATTGTGTTTGTAGCAAAACAAACACGGGGGTTTCGGGTAACAAAAAATAAAAACAAAAAATAAGAAATGTAGGACGTCATGTGGTGACTAGTGTTCCATGTCCTCAGTGAAGGCCGAAACCCCCAATATAAATAAAATAAAAAATAAAAAATCTTGAGGAAAACAAAGGGTGGTTTTGGCGGGTGGCCAAACCCCCCGAAACAATTCGGGCAAAACACTGAGGCAAATTCGGGGGGGGGGGGGATGATAAAAGGCGTCTGATTAAAAATGGGGTAAATTAACCATCTCTGCCCCTTAACCTAAGAGTCCCTGTATATGCCTAATGGCTTCAAACATGAGTACTAACAAAAACCTATTTTACTCTTCACTACAACACAATGGAAAAACCCAGGACCTTTTCTTCATTTTTAAATGAAACTTAAAGATAGTTTGATGTTATTACTCTTACTTTTACTTTTTTTTTTTATTGTTTTTAATGTTTCATGTAATGCTATTGTCTCTTTTGATCACTCAATTCAACTTTTACGTTGCAATGTGATTTTTAATACACCTTTAATGAATTAATGAATATCAAAATTTAATGTGTATAGCAAAATGAGATCTCGATTACACAATATTAAGAATTCTAATCAGCCCTGGTGGATTATTTCAGTTGATTAGTGTATCAAAAACACCCACTTTGGTACACTCATTTTCTTCTACATTAAGACAATCAACCAATAAATTTCAGTTAAAATAATTAGAAAATCTGTATAAAAAGGTGAAAGTTCACTACAACACTTGTACAAAATTACAAAATGAAAACAAACTGCGCAGTTAAGACTGTCAGAATGTTGGTATTTTTTCTAGGGTACCTTACAGAAAAACGCAAAGTTCCTCTAAAAGTTGACCTCCATGCATTGTAAGACCTTATTGCAGAACTGGTTCGATTCAGAGGTTGCTACTGCATTTAATTTTATTTTTACCACGTGGACAACGTGGTATAAGCCTACAGGGCATTCAGGCCAGCTCAGTGGTTTCTTTCACCTCTGTGACACCAGTTTAAATCCTGTACCGGAGCATTGCATGTCGTTCGGGTTTTTCAGTCCGTCCCTATACCCGATTTACCCTGGTTCGAATCCCGTAACCGGAGCCTTGCATGTGGATTGTGTTCTCAGTCCCTAACACCCGATTACCCCATTGAACCCTCAAATCCCGGACTGGAGCCTTGCATGATGTTGATTAGGTTTTTAGTCCCTATCTAAATTGCGTGGGTTATCCATGTATGATTTTCTCTCCCATACATATTTAAAAGTGATATTTCTTCATCATCTTCTATATACACAGGTACACTAAAAAACAACCAGTGTTAAATCAACACATACAGGGTTCGGTCAGTGACTACACTTAACAATACAAGTGTCAAACTAGGATTTTAGAAGCTGAGATTTAACTGTGACAATGTTAATTCAGCGCTTCAGTTGAGTTACATTTTACCTTTTCAAAGTGTTGTCACTGATGGAACTCTTTAAGTGTTGATTTAACATTTTAACTGTTCATCGAGAATACGTAACAGTTAGGTATAACACAAGCAATATAAGCCATGACCATTATCATGTGAACTTTCACTGTATAACAAGACAGACGTTCACAGAAACTATTACACCTTGTGTAACTCCGAAACAAACTTAAATCTCCACAAAATGTGTAAAAGCAACAAGCATTACCGATATAAAAATTTACAAATAGAGAAATGCGTATAAAGGATTGGAGAGGAGTACACCGTACAACCCTAAAGGTTAAATAAAGAAGAACGGTTTCTTCATCTGAAAACTGACTTTATCTAATGGTAAAATATAGGATTGGTAAAGCTGATAGTGCACTGTTCTCATACCTTGTGTGATTCAAATGATAATATACAAGCAAAAAAAACCTGTGAAGATTTGGGATCGATCCGTCGTCCGAGTCAGGATTAAATAGAGAAAACCGCGCACACTTTTCAGCATGTAAACATGTCCTTAACTTCGATTGTAACAATCGACTTTGACAGTATTTCAGATAGCAAACAACTTATTTTCAAAGAAGATTGGTACTGGGTACTGGTATGAACATCATTATCAGTAAGCTTTCAGACTGATACTAATATTTTGATGAATACCAATCCTGTATTCTACGTTTAAACATGACACTGGTTTTGTTCTGAGAAATGTTTCCGTCCAAATTCTGTCTTGCAAATTCGAAACAGGAGCTGGACAGTATTGTGCATAAGTTCTGAACCCCCTCCCAAAATAAAAAAAAAATAAAAAATAAATAAAAATAAATTTTAAAAAAAAAGGAAAAAAGAAAAAGAAAATCAAGACCACCACGAAATTGGTTGAATTTTCACAGGTTGAAGTATGTTTATGATAAATTAGTTGATGGGTGCAGTCTTCCAAACCAAATATTAATCATACCCTTAACCACAGATCTATTCACTCTTACTTGTGTATAAAAGCTCAAAGTTAAAAGTTCAACAAATTAAAAGTTGGAATACGGTGCGCCACCTGTCCTCTTCCGTTTTTTCACCACTACGATAACCACCAAAGAGACGACAACGATGAGGAGCAATGCGCCCACAACGGCAGCAATGATGACAATTAGATTCACACCCATCCCAGCATTGCAGGTTTCGGCTACAAAAAGAAATGGTACAAAACTTAATAACCAATGGGAGACTTTTGGACGCTAGGTGGCAGCAGACTAATCAGGTATATTTCTGTTGTCTGCATAGTTTTGAGCATGCGCATAACTAAAAACAAAAAAATTAAAAAATAAATAAAACATCTTGGTAGTCTTATAAAACAGCTTCATCACATAAACATAGTAATGCAAAAATCACTTTGAATTAGTTGGTCTCGCTATAATGTATAATGTATGCAAGCCTAATCTCATGTTGTTGTTTTTATTTTCTCATATCTTGTTTTACTTGCAATCTACAATTGGTTACCTTCTCCAAAATTGCCACCAGCTTCTTCAGCAAACGGTTGCAGGTTCATGTCCCACAGCTGTACGGACGCTACCCCCGTTACCACTGTGAGCGGTTTGACACACGAGTATGATTTCCCCAGCGTTACCGACTGATCAAGGAAGTTATCAGTGCCAAAACTTTCAAACTGAACACCTGAAAGCCAAAACATAAAAAAAAAAAAAAAATAAATAAATAAATAAATAAATACATAAATAAAAAGAAGACAAACAAATCAGTAATTTCTGTGTGGGCAAAACCCACTTGAGCAAAGCATACTAGCACTGTAAAAAATACATCAATAAAAATGAAACAGTACTCGTGAATTTTCATTACTAGACTGATTGCGCTCTCAAAGCCACGTGACCTATAGTGGGTAAACATCAACAAACACGGCGTCTTCGATAGGAAAGTGCTGTTGTTGTAAGGTTGGTTGTTGCATTGTTTTTATTCGATCGAGGTTTTTCTTTCCTAAAATCTGTGAAGAATAATTCTAATACTGGAGTTTGTACCAGAGACCGTACCCCAGTGGTCGTATAAAGCCATAAGGACAGTTCCAGTAAGTCTTGGACATTCTACAAGGAACGTTATGTTCACGATGCGGTAGTTGCCCGGAACGTTAGGGCCAGACGACCATGAGCACACACTTTTCAACACAAAAATTTCACAATTCATTTGAAGCTGAAATCACCTTTAGAAAAGGCTGTCCAAAACTGTGATTCCTTTGTCTATTTGAAATTCCGCGATGCTAGGTATAAATGCTTAATGTCCAACGTTCTTTACTTTCATTACAGTGATTTGCATAACAAACAAAATCAACGGGCGGCTATATCGTCTTCCAACGCAGGTAGTGCATGACACAAGATACACTTTTTCTCGTAGAATAGTGAAGTTTATGAAACGGTAATGTGATTAAAATCAATGTCACAACACCATCTTTAATAAAAGGGCTTCGTAACTGTGTTATTATTACCAAAAGCTGACTGTCGTTGTGCTCTGTTGTAGTCTTTGCTCGTCTTTACCATCAGCTGAGACGACGTAATACCCACTATAAGTCACGTGATGACATGTAAACATTGGTCGCGCAATCATCTAATGTTTGGCGCCCATGCAGCCATGTATAAAAGTCAAACTGGAAATGTCGCGCAACACCAATCCAGGCGCGCAAGTGCTGCGGTGTACATGAATCTAGTTTTGTGCATAAAGACACGAGAAATTTAGCTTCCTTTTCACTCTTTATGGAAACTAAACGTCTTCCTCAACGATTTACGCAATTTCTTTGACAGGACAGCATGATACACCAATGTAGATCACTGTCCATAAATATTTGCAACCAATTGGGAACGGAACCATCCTGAAAACAGTGCAGGTTATATGTGATTTAGTGAGATAGACGCAGAAACTTCACAGTCGCTGGTTTAATGCGCTACATCGGCAAGGTTTTTTTGTCATAGTTTCAGTATTTACTGCCTGTTAAATTGTAAATATTTATCAAGTATGTAGTACATAGTTATATCATGCTGTCCTGTCAGGAAAATTGCGTAAATCATTGAGGAAGACAATTAATTTCCATAAAGAGTGAAAAGGAGCATGAGATTTGCTTGTGTCTTTGTGCACAAAAATATGCACTGACGACACCGCAGCACTTGCGCGCGGCACCCAGCATTGCGCGCCCGGATTGGTGTATACCAAGAGATACGCGAGATTTTGTTTCTGTTTATGGCTATACAAATTATAGTATGGTTGGGAAAGTAATATTTAGTAAATGAAAGTGAAATAAATTCAACAAATCAACGAAGGAAACCGGAGATAATGACATGACTTTAAGTTTTTGGTTATTTGTAACAATTAAGAATTGTGCCCAACCGACGTTAATGTTATCATTAAACCCACGTAAACCTATGGTGGCACAAATTTGTGCATGATTTGAAATTCTTACCGCATTAGTCTAGAGTCAATGAGTTCGAATAAGCATCTTCGTCCTAGGTTTATATTTTGTAACGAAGGTAAAATATAGGATTTGTGTGATTAAATAAAATGTATTTAAAAAACCAAACCTGTGAAAATTTGAGCTCAATCCGTCTTCAAAGGGAAGAAGAAAAAAGTGAAAAAAAAGAAAAAAAACGTGCACACTTTTCATTCATTTCAGTTGGTACAAGCGAAATAAAAATGGGGGACTTCACTTTTCAAACTTCACTACATTGACCGTATTTCAGACAGAGACATTTCTGTGGAAGATTGGCACTGGTATGAAATCATAGAGCTATAATTATATAAAAATAGCTCTATATATGAACTTCATATTAAATCAGTAAGCTTTCAGATAGATACTAATAAATAAATTCGATGAATACCAATCCTGTATTCTACCTTTAAGTTAAGAAATTACTTGAATTATATAAATGTAACTGTTTTTATAAAATAAAATCTATGAATATCGTTAGTTTTAAGAATTTTGTATTAAATATTATCTCAACAGATTTGTTCCCTTCTTTTCTTTTTCTCGTTTTCAATACGTGCAAGACTTGCACATCAGTCAATCATGAGAAATTTAGTTTCAGTGAACGAGCTTACCCAAATAAAGATGTCAGTATTGTTTGTATTAGATTGAACAGGCCTTCACATGACTGGTAAATGATCTGAAAGTCTTGATTGTGCGTTGCTTGAAAGAAATCGATGAAGAGAAGCTGGGGAAAAAGGGGACGTGGGAAGGGTGGAGGCCAGGGTTTGTGAATTAAACAAATTAAATACCAGGCAAAAACGAAGAGTCGACGAAACGATTGTCGTAGAACCAAGACGTTCCAACCTCTATGAGACCAAAACCTCCGGACGACTTTTTGAAGGACAGCTCGAAATGCCAGTTGCTATCAAAAAGAGAGAATGGGTAGACTGTAAGCTCTCGACCGGGCTTGCCGCTCTTACAAGTTGCGGTGACATCAGTCCTGCTTGGCATCACATTGACTACTACCATACCTGGCTAGAGTACAAAATCAAAGGAAAATGTTAATATAAATGTGTCAACTCGGTTTGAAATAATTAAATTGAAGCCCCCAAACCTTCAGGAATGTCAACTAAAGACTAAGTTTACACTTCAATGTTATAATACCGTTATAATATGGGCACCCCGTTAGGGGTCATTTTCCATAATGAGAACAATATAAAAAGGACCGCTTACGTTTCAAAATCCTCCCTTTGTCCAAAAGCTTAAACAGCCAGGAAAACGTAAGATGTAAGAAAAAAATTGCAAACCCATGAATGATTCTGCCTAAAACGCCCCAACCCCTTTCTTATAGACATTTTTTTTGCAACTTCACAGCCCGAGGTTTTGCCAACTGGAGCTACCAACGCAAAGCAAAAGCAGATAATCACAGTTTGCAAAAAAGTTACACATATATTCAACAATTAATTGTTTAGACTTTTGGGGAAACAAACCAACCAATAATGGGACGTATGGTCTTTAAACAGAAGTTTTGCAAACATGTTGAATTTGGTCACAAGGTCTGTCAACAAGACTTGAATGTTTTGCTACATTTTGGACGTCCAAGCCAACCAGCGCGGTTTGTTTAAGGTCAATACTTCTATCATCTGCTTCTGTTCGATTTCAACCATTTGAGATGACTCAATACCACCCATCTCGAATAGTTCTCCTCTTGGCTGCATTGAGCAAGCCAACTCTTTTACCCCATCAGGACCGGGGTCCACACTGTGCCCCCGTACACAATTTTTGTCCGTAACTTTTTATCACTTTGATCGCCGCAAAATTGTCTGACTTTTCCTAAAATATATCCAAGATCATACCAGGGTATTAGCTGTTGCCATGGCAATTATTTGTTTGACTTTGGATCAAATGAGTTTAACGTTTTTGTAATTTGTTTGAATTTTTGAACATATACTTTCCAAATGTTTTTGTTTTTGCTTTGCCCAAAAAGTAATAGTGATGAGTCGCATGATAGTTTGAAATGCTTTTGGTAATTCAAAATGGCCGCCATATTTGGCGGCCATCTTAGATGTTGTGTTTTCAGCCTGTATTAGGGGGGTCAATATCAAGTTTTTTAACAATAGAATAATTACAATACGTTAATTTCTCACTTATCAGACCAGAAAATAGTTTAGGTTTGTCAATCAAGCCTTATTATTGCTCCCGGGTCCCTGTGCGGCGGCCATTTTGATTTTGAAGTGAAAAAAATACGCAAAAAACAAAGAAGCAATTTTCCCCCAAATTGGGACAAATTAATGGTTTATAACGCCCCTAATGGTGACTCCAGTTATTAAATTAGGTTGGAATTATATTGACCGGGCGACCACGTTATTAAGAAGTTTTTTTTAAGAATTTTCAGTGTGTGGTGGACGAGTTTCCGCGTTTTTGTGTGTGTGTGTGTGTGTGTGTGTTTATTGTAAAAAATATATATATATTATTATCGTCTCAAAATATAATCATTCGGTGAAGTCTGGCTTTCCCATTTCACGGCTTCGCCTCCTTAAATGGGATAGTCCAGATACCAAATCGTGATTACATTCTGCGACAATGCACTCACACGCATTCAATTTTTGTGTAGAGTTCCATCGGTTTGTCAGACGGCATAGCCTTTTATTCTTTAGGGTTTTAGGCAACGGAGGGGGAAAAATCCACTTACTGATCCATCATTTTTGGTGTACGACACGTTCATCTGGGCGGCAAAAGACATCCGCATGCAGATTTTCCCGTTGTCATCCTTCAATGTCCAGTTCCCGACCGTGGTGGACGGTGGCACTACGGTCACTGGCGGACCTGTTGTTTTGGGGATGGTGGTGCCGGTGGCGGCGGTGGAACCTGTCGCGGTCACTACAGGGGTGCTTTGGGCTGTCGTCACCTTGGCTGTCATGGTCGTTGTGGTTGTCGCGTCAGAAGTACTTCCGGTATTGACTGTCGGGGTCATCGTGGAAATCCCTGCAAGATCGAGCACATGCAAGGGTCCTAAGGTATGCGGTGCGGGACCTCTTTAGACCGTTCCAGCTTTGGTATCAAGCCCCGCCCACACACCTTAGTTTGTGTACGTTTACGCTGCACGTGTGACCGAGTTTGAGCGAGGTCACATGACCAAAAGGCGTATCCAATTGGTCAATGCGCACAGTTTGATTGACAGGCCGGAACGGTCCATTATCGTCGACAAAACTTTAAGCATGTTGTGCTTCTTGTATTTTATTTGCAGTTATGGAAGCTGACAGACAAGAATTCTGCAAAGCTATAGCTTCCACTATTAAACTCAATGCGGGCGTATGAGAGAAAGTTGTCATTATGCCAGAGTTATAAAAATAACAGCTGAACAGTTGAGATGTGCTCCTTTTACTCCATATCAAAAGTTGATAAAAATCAGATTGTGCAATCCCCATAACATTATAAGAATTGATGTTTTCTTCCATTGAGCTGTGTACAGATCTTGCCTGATGCAGGAAGTCCAGGGTCTGTGGCTCTTTTGTAAACATAATATGATGACAAAGTGGTATATAATGATAGAGTCCTGATCACAGCAGTTGCACTTATTCAGGCCCGGAAGCGTATTTTTTTATTTCTATTTTTTTTGTACACCGCAGCGACGGGTGTTATGCAGTAATAATGTCAATTCCGGTCTTGAGAGAGACTACGAAACCCAAGCGTGCGACGTTGAAAAAAAACTCTAGATTTGTTGTGTGGCCCCGTGTTTCACCTTGTAAAAGTACAGGTCAATCTTGTTAGACTGTTATGTTTAGTTTGAGAAAAAAAACACAACTACTTTAACCTGCTGCCCAGTGGCAGATTACAAATTGCCCTACAGCATTCAGTATGCCCTACACTAAGCATAGGCCTATGTCTTGTGCTGAAGTTTAAATTAATTCAAGTCTTCAAGGCTCAAGGCTAAATAACAATAATACAACAGTTTTTACCCCGTTTACAGTCATCGTTTGCTTTATGGTTTAACCTAAGCTGGTTCCTGTTGTTTGATAAACCAAATTAATGATAAACTAGAATTTTGGGTTTGGTGTTGTTTATTAACTGATCGTCTCTTCAATGAATGAATCGCGTTTGTCATTACTGAACATGTGAGTAATTTGGGAGGGAAAATCCCTTCTCGCGCATGCAATGAATGGGATCTTGATCTTGACAAAAGGGCGAAATGCGAATTAAACCCATCGCTGCTGTGTAAAAAAAAACATACGCGGCCCGCGCCTCCGGAATTACTGATCGGAAAATGACCCCGACCTTTGACCTCGATTGCTCTGTCTCTGCATAAACAACTGCATGATGAGACAGTGTGTAATGTGGGCCTACATGTTCATGTACATGTACATGTAGGTACAGTGACCATCAGATCAGTATCCTGTACCTTCCTCCATGCATGTGAAGTTGTACTATGTCTTACGATAGATTTCAACATTACAGAAGAGTCGTCCATGTGTTACAAGTCACACTTTTGACTATGGTTGGAAATAACACCACAGAGATATCTACAGAACACTACTAAACAACGCATCTTGCATTTATAGGTCCTACTTGATGCAACCATAGAGCTATGATGCACTAGTCCTAGATTAGATACCCAGAGGTTATTTTGTCAATATTCCATATTGGGTGGAAATTGAAAAATGGCGACACATATACTCCCTGTTTCTACGTAAACTACATAGAAACAAGTGAGAAGATAGGAGTAAAACTGCTTTGCAAGTGGCCTGTTTTAATACCGACTTTTGTGGAATTGTTGGTCACTAATACCAGATTATACAATACAGCATGTTGTGTGATAGGAGTTCCCTCGTGCCATAGAGTTCTCTATACAAATGTGTCTAATAGTATACTATCAATTCATTGTAGTAGTGAACGTAGGGCCTATACTCTGCTGAAAGATGTAAAAGAGATTTACAAACTAAGGTCTACAATTGCAACAACTATAAATATTTCTACTTGTATTCACCTCGCCGTCAAAAGCACTGGATAAACACGATTCACTCGAGGAAATGCAACTAAAACATGGGAAACTGTGCGGCATCTGAACCAAAAATACACCTCTCGACGTAAATTGGTATATTATGATAATAGTGAGTAAACGTTTTGAGGTTAAGGTACTATGAAAAAGCATTACACATTGTATTCCCAGTAGGCCTACATTAAATGTGAAGCCGGGGCGGAAACTTTGCAGTATAAAAGAATAAACATTGCACTTCCTTGGCCGGCCCTATAGTACATATTGTTGAGTATACGTTTACTGCGCAATGAAATAGCTGATGAAATCTCAAAACTTACCATGTGCACATATGGCTAGGTTTGAAACTGTTGTTAAAAGAAGATAGAAAAACACACTGTTGAAGACTGCCATTCTTTGTTCCAACGGCATTAAACGCTTTCTCAACTTGAGTAGAAGTGCACCACCCTCCACACGGTGTATACTAGGTGGATAGATGGTTGTACAGTACGTGTATGGATGAACCGGGTACAAGTGCATGTACTTGTGTGGATGTATGTATTTATAAGTGTGTGTACTTGTATGGGTACATGTATGTGTATTTGGATGTACAGGTTCATGTATGCTTGCAAGGCATATCGTATGTGTGTGTATGGGTTCAACAGTTATATGTACGTGTACATTAAGTACAAAATACACTTCGTGGACTGTGTTTTGAAGCGTGAACGAATTATTGACAGATTTTCCCTGCTCTAGTGTCAAGGCCATCACTTTTTCTACACTCAAAGGTAAAGGGCACATTTATACTGTCGAAAGTTATTGTTTGAATGATTTAATCTGTGTTTTTAAGGTGCTCGTCGGAATACCTCTTGTTTGTGTTTGTGTTTTTTTTTTTGTTTTTTTTTTGTTTTTTTTTAACTTCTTCTTAGGAGCGCTCGAAATACCTCTTTTTGTGTTTGTATTTTTTTTTTTAAATACTTCTTAAGAGCGCTCGGAACACCTGTTTTTTTGTTCAGTTTTATTCTACTACCCTTCCAACTTTGTTTCATCTATTTGACCTTTACTTCCGGTCAAACCGGTCTTTAAAAATATTGACCCACTTTAATTAAAACGCACGGCCCAATAAACGCAGCGCTTAAATTGTAAGTCATGTGTAGTCAAGCGTATCAGGCTTAGCCAGCGTTATGTACGGAACGCCCCGGGTGGGTGGCGGGGGGGGGGGAGAGAAACGGGCGTGACAATGGTCTGTGTGCCTCTTCCATTCGTCAAAAAGGGGTGTGCTAAATAATAGTAAAACAAATATTACTTTTTAAAGTCAAATATTTTAATACTTTCTGGTTTTCACAGATGTTACAATTCATTGTCGTATACCATGCATGTAAATTTATAGAGCAGCATCGAAAGAGCAATTCTAGAAAATAATCTGTATTTTCTTCGTTCTATCCGTTCGTGAGTCCTGCGCGCAACCGCATACTCGAATGGACTTACCGAGTAGCAGCACCTTCAATGACTCCCCTATAATTCCTGAACAAAAATGGTATGCTTTGTAAAAACGCTTTTGTAGGATTTCGTTTTTAATCCTTGAAAGGATCACCAAAAGCCTCATGTTTACTCCATAGTCGTTTGCAGGAAACCGTCAGTTCAACATGACCGTTTTTTCACATTATATGAACACTGCGAATTAAGTACTTTCACAGACGTGTACTATGTTTGTCCGCTCATTTGGTTTGGTGTTTGACTGTTAACATGAAGATTTAATAATAATAATAATCAGCAGTTATAGTTTTTTTTTTTTTTACAATGATGCTCTTTTCATAATAAATGCAAACACGTTGCGTCAGTAAGTTGTATCCTAGCTGTAACTATTAATTTACTGAAAACCTATTGCAGGTTCAAAATATTTAAAAGATTTAGCACATACTTAAATCTTAAGCCAAACTGACACCACTCAGGAAACCGAGTGAAATTTTCACTCTTTTACATTTAGAGAGTAGACTCAGTACCATTTCACCATATTACTGGGAAAGTATAATGTCTTGAAAAAAACTTAAGTCTATTGAGATTGGAACGTTTCAGGAGCAGGAAAACAATAAAATGAAAATCCAAAGGTTAATTACAAAGACCATGGTGACTTTTGGGTAGCTTTAAATCGTGGTCTGCATAAAGAAAATATACCCGATATATTATTTTCCATTTGCTACAACCCCCTTGTAAATCCCATAAAAACCCTTTCTTAAATTTTTGAAATTGTAACATGGATATTATGCAATAATTTTCACTCCAATACTAATTTTTGTCTTTTACATATCTTCAATGCGAATTAGTCCTTAAATAAGCCTACTTGCCGTCATCTTCCTATGACTTTATCTACATTTCATTAACATTACCAGTTTCGTTTTACCTACCTACCGCGCGAAGGCGCCCTTCCCAATGTGACGATTTTGCTGAGTCGTAGCGTTACATCTGGCACAAGTGTCCTATCTTGGTTTTGTAGTATCTTTATTTTTACCTTCAGTTGGCTCCAATAGTCCTGCATCCGAAAATCACAATAGCATGCAGTAGAGGGCGCGGCAGTACTTCGGTTCCACAGTGACAAATAGAGAGGTTTCACGTGACGTCGCCGAGACCTTTTTCTAATGCTGCGTGCACAAACAGGAGCTGGAAATCATTCAGCAGACGACGCGCCAGCCATTGAGTTTGTACATGGCATTACCCAACATGGCTGCGAAACGAACTTTTCCCTGGGTCATGCAACCTCTCTATACGCATACGGTAGACTTGATTTCAAGACTAAGAGTGAAAACGAGTGTTAAAACGGCCATATCTTCCTGGAAGGATCTGCACAAAATTAAATTAGTGTGACACTGGCGGAAAGTCCTACTCAGCACTCTCTGTCCATGTATAGTTTAGGTTGTTGGATAAACAGGGCCAGGGGTCCGAAAAGGAGGCCGAGGAGTTCCAATATATATGGGGCTATGTGTGTACGTGAACAATTGCCCAGGCAGGATGCTGATTCGAAATGGAAAAAGATCGGCACAAATAAAGTCGGCAGCCTCCCGGTCCATAACTCCAGAAACAATGGTGCTAGAAAGAATGTTTTTACCTGCGGTTCGCTCCGGTTGTCCCGCATCCAAAAATCAGTTCTTAACGGCCGTCCAGCGGCATCTTTAGTCCCGAAACGGCGAGTAAGCAGGGATGCTCCGAATGTCCTTCAAACGCATGTTCAATAGGATTTGTGTATACACAGAGCTGTCAGAGAGTGAAAACAAGAGTTAACAAAGGCCATATCTCCCCTAATACTGGAAGGATCTTGATAAGTGTGGTATTGTTGGAAAGCCTTACCCAAGGGCTCTCTGGCAATGTATAGTTTAAGCGTTGTGGTATAAACAGGGAGGATCGGCCTGGGGCCAGAGAAGTACCGGTTAACCCCAATAACCCGTACATGACTTCCCCCACTTCCCCCACGTCACCTCCACCTGCTTATACCATTCCAGAAACCCGGTGGACTTAGATAAATCCAACGACAAAGCCAGACTGCGTCACCGACCAAAGGGCAGAAGCAAACACGGCGATTGTCATTTTGCTATAACCAGTCGATAAAGGTGTAGTGCGAGAACGATTGTATACAAGTCTACGAGGTGCACGGTGACTCGTTTAGTGGAAGTGAACGCCCAAAGTTTTCCAACAATCTGCGTAAGTTTTATAACTATGTTCAATTTATAAATGATCGAGTGGTATGTCACACGATGAAATGCACAGGTAACCAGTTCCATGGCAACCTGTATATGAAAATATAATAACCCGATTTTCTGTTGGGAAAGCAAGACGTGCACTTTCAATGGCGTAACTTAACATGCATGCAACATCACTCTGTCGAAAAAATAGGAAAGTTCCACGCAAAGCAAAAATTTGTACTGTGTTCTTCAAATTTCAATGGGACAGTTGAGAAACTAAAAATGAGGAAATCAGCTGATCAGCTGAAATGTTGCAAGCCTAACTAAAAAAAGGGGGGTGTACGTACCCCCAAATAATGTCCGTGGCCCCGGGTGCCACTACTACGTTCCCCCTAGAAAAGAAGAAAAAATGTGGCCTCCTAAAATTTTACACTATAGTTTCGACACTTTTAACAATAATTTGTCTTATTATATGTGCATTTTATTTTGTATTTTTTTTGCCTCAAAGAGTTGGTTGTAACAAATCCCAACGTGTGACAAGGCATAAGATAGGTTTAGACGACCAGTCGCATCACAAATTCTCTCCTTCAGTTTTGAAGTCTGCAGTGCAAAGCATCTGATTGCCAGAAGTTTTCAGGTAACGGCCTAAGGCATTTATTGTTTGTTTGATTGATCGATTGATTGATAGAAACATTTATTTCATATAATGACCAGACAAATCATCACATCACAGACAAAACAAACAATTAACAAGTACAGTGTATTGTTATAAGCTATTAACTGAAACATTCATGTGCATAGATTCAGTATGTTGGAAAAAAGTGAAGCAAAACAAGATTGCTTTTGTTCTTTTTCCCTACATTATGCAGTCATGTGACCTTCTCAAGGATCATCTTCTTCCTAAACAGTGCAGAATTCTCTTCCGGAGTATACATTGAAACAATACTTTAACATCATGCTACAATTTAAAAACTGTATTTAAAAATGATATTGATCTTGGTTTGTTGATTTCCATGCTGTTGCTAGAGAAGAAAATACATGGCAAGACACGTGGCAGTGTTAATGTACATGTATTAACATTGTACATGTCTACAGGACTAATGTACACGTAAATGATCTGAATCATACGGGTCGCTCGCCTAGTCAAAAAGGAAGGTAATAGGTAATATTGTAGCGTTTTTGCAAGCCTATAAAACGAAATAAGTACACTGCACATGCGTGATAAAACCTACAGACAGCGACTGGCGACAGACGACGCTCGACGGGCAACGCACGACGTACGACGGCGACGTCCGTCCCTGAGTTGCCTGTTGTACGTTGCCCGTCACGCGTCGCCCGTCACGCGTCGCCCATCATACATCGCCCGTCGTCCGTCGTCCCACAGGGGACGAACGACGGACGATGGACGACGCACGAAGGGCGACGGGGACGGGCGACGCACGATGCCAGATGTGGAATTCCATACACTACCGCCAATGGATACGGCCATAATACTTTTACCTTATTGTCTCTTCAATGATGAGGTTACGTTAAGTCGTATGTCATTCTGCCTGTTCATTTTTGCACATGATTATTATCTGTGGCGTGTCATGGCCGAGTGGTTAGGGCATCGGACTCAAGCTCTGGTGGCTGAGTCATCGGAGTGTGGGTTCGTACGGAAGCCCATTAGTGCCACGTTGCGTTTCTCTTTAGCGTTGTAGTGTTTCTCTTTCACGTGGTAGTGTTTCTCTTTCACCTGGTTGCCGCCACTTATTAAGTGGCGGCCGCCACTTAATAACCGGCGGCCGCCACTTAATTAACTGGCGGCCGCCACTTATTAAGTGGCGGCCGCCACTTAATTAACCGGCGGCCGCCACTTATTTAAGTGGCGGCCGCCACTTAATAACTGGTGGCCGCCACTTAATAACCGGCGACCGCCACTTATTTAAGTGGCGGCCGCAACTTATTAAGTGGCGGCCGCCACTTAATTAACTGGCGGTCGCCACTTAATAACTGGCGGCCGCCACTTAATAACCGGCGGCCGCCACTTATTTAAGTGGCGGCCGCCACTTATTTAAGTGGCGGTCGCCACTTATTAAGTGGCGGCCGCCAGTTATTAAGTGGCGGCCGCCAGTTAATTAAGTGGCGGCCGCCAGTTAATTAAGTGGCGGCCGCCACTTAATAAGTGTCTCTTTATCTAAGGCACTGTCTCTTTATCTAAGGTTGCGCACATGGGTTAAACATGCAGTAAATGAAGTAGACAGGGCCTAGGACAAAGATAGCAAATCTATAGTTTGTAAGTCTTAGACTAAAGTCAAACATAATTCATTTATATTTCTAATTGACTGTAAAGCATCAATTTACGATGTTTGGCAGAACACATACACAGCGAGACACAATTCTGTTAAAACTTCAACACGTAACTTTATTGAAAGTTTAATATACGAAGGCGTTAAAGGGGCATCGTAAAAAAATAATAATTATGACTGAATATACATGTCTTAATTATGGCACCACAAAACTATGGGATGGCCTTACTGAGTTTTACGCTAAGACCAAATAATTACCTAATAATGTAATAACTACGAGTTAATTCAATGATCGTGTGGAGAAAAAATGACTCTACAGCAAGGCAGTACAGCTCTTCTGTGCGACTGGAAAAGCATAACATAGCATATAAGGCATGGTCATTAACTGGTGAAGTTACATGAGATCTTATGAGACTAATGGGGGTCTTAAAGTCAAAAATTACGACATATTAAATAAGAAAGTTATGATTTAGCTTAGTGACCTAATACCTCTCAACTATGAGAAATTAAGACGTTTTGTACAATGTCCTTTTTATGCTTCAGTTCATAGATCGTATCGCGCAGCAGGCGCAAGATGTGCAGCTCAGGCTGAATTGTGAGGTATGCACTGAATGCCATTTTAGTAAGCAGATCTTTTGATGCAACAACAGATCAGTAGTAGTGCAGACAATGAGCATTGCTATCAGAGCTATGACAAAATACTTGCTTACTGAAATAGCGCCAATGCCGTACTTCACCAACAATAGATGGAGTTTTTGTTGCCCATCTTGCGCCTGAGGCGCTACACAATTTTTTGGTATTAATGCAAGTGCTATACAATTTTTTCAAAAGGTAATTAAAATCACAGGTGATATAAGAAAGAAAGTTAGCTTTGAGCTTGATGTTGGTCTATGTTTCAGGTGCATAATTACGAACACAAAGGCCAAGGAAAATACCAAGTTTTATTTGCTTATTTGTCTTTTAAAGGCAAAAACACCCGTACCTCGTTGGTTAAGCTACTCCGTAGTTTAATTCTATTGCTTTTGATTGTTGTCAGCAAAAATGTAAAAAAATTGTTGAGGTCAATATTGACTTAATTTGCGACGGAAGATATTTGAAAAGTGATTTGGTACAATAAAACTGTAAAAAGGTGTAATGCTTTTCAAATAATCAAATTTTTGAACTCTTAACAAATCAAAAGTTAAACATCGCAAAACTGTAAATAACAAATCCCCCCCCCCGAGGAAAACAAACCAATTTTTAGACTTAATTTTTCCCCTTTGTGGAGTATGTTTTCTACTGAGCTCTGGAAGTGTCATCCGACATGATGAGATCCTGAGTTAATTAACTGCATAAACGTAAGATGACGACATCCCGAAATAAATCATCTCGGGATGATGGTATATCCTAAGTAAGACGCCAGCTTAAGTGGCGGCCGCCAGTTAATTAAGTGGCGGCCTCCAGTTAATAAGTGGCGGCCGCCAGTTAATTAAGTGGCGGCCGCCAGTTAATAAGTGGCGGCCGCCAGTTAATAAGTGGCGGCCGCCAGTTAATTAAGTGGCGGCCGCCAGTTAAATAAGTGGCGGCCGCCAGTTATTAAGTGGCGGCCGCCAGTTAATTAAGTGGCGGCCGCCAGTTAATAAGTGGCGGCCGCCAGTTAAATAAGTGGCGGCCGCCAGTTAAATAAGTGGCGGCCGCCAGTTATTAAGTGGCGGCCGCCAGTTAATTAAGTGGCGGCCGCCAGTTAATAAGTGGCGGCAACCAGGTGAAAGAGAAACCCTACCACGTGAAAGAGAAACACTACAACGCTAAAGAGAAACGCAACGTGGCACTAATGGGCTTCCGTAGGTTCGAGTCCCGGTCATGACACTTGTGTCCTTGAGCAAGGCCCGTAACCATAATTGCTTCGTAAAAGTTGGGGAGGTAGAGCTTTCTGCTCTACCAGCCAGGCTTCTGATGGATGATACCCAAGCCTACATCAATACGGACTGTAAAGGGGGTAATCCTGTTTCAGCCCCAGGAGTAGGTGGCAACGGCCCCTGGACAAAACAGTTGATTTGTAGCCCACACTTCGAGTGGCTGACTGGCCTTGTGTGTCTGGCGACTTCCATAAAAAAAATAATAAAAAAATAAAATAATCAGAGCAGTTTTCTTTTTTACAGTAGGCATTTTGGGCAACAGTGTACATGTAGGCTCCGTGATTCTCACCTCTATGTATGCCGGTTTGAATCCCGCGTCGAACCGGAGCCTTGCATGTATTTTGGGTTCTCAGACTGTGTGTACTGTAGAAGTGTTTGTCATTCGTCTGTCAGATACCGACGAGCACTTTTATACTAATTTGTCATGTTGATAGAGGAAACATGTCCCTTTGATCATGAGACAACCCCCAACCACCCATCAACCAACCCAATCTACAAACATGAAGCGTTGCACCGTGCACACGTTGGGAGTAAGATGAACAACGTTGTGTGTTACGTTGGTCCAGTATTCATGTTTTTCACAGTACGCTTTTGTCATGCCTGGACTAGCCATTTCGGAAATATTACCTTCCCAGATACCACCACTACGTTGGGCCAAAGTAAGACCAACGAAACGGTGGCGTTGGGCCGATGTTGATCAACACTGTTGTGTCCAATGTACTTTGGGCCAGCGTTACTTTTTATTACCATGGAAACATGAAAAATGGTGTGGATCACCATCTTTCATGTAAACAAGTGGAACTTGCCTTTCGTAAATGGAACGGGACATAGCGCGTTCATCATCGTGCCCAACGCAAGCGCAAGTTGTAGTGGATCACTTCACTCAGCAATCATCCTTTCGAAGTTAAATTGGAGTGAACTTCGCTATGATTCAAGTTGAAAACACCCGTCTTTCGCAATAAACAGTTGCCCTCTGTATGGCTCTTTGCAAGAGTGGTGGCAGACAAAACGAGTGGGTTTTCACCTCTTTACATTTGGAAAGGACATCACGATAAAGACATATATATAATTTAGCTGCAGCAGAACAGAAGTTTGCATCTTGGAAACCAAACGATTATATACACAATTACCATGGAAACATTACAGAATTAGAGAATCTATAAGCGTGTAAACCAAGCGAAGTTTTTCTTTCTTTTATTGTCAGAATTACACCAAAATGGATACCGATGTACAAGATGCCGAGACTCAGTTGAAAGTGATTCACAGACTGGCGACCAGAAAAAATTCTGCTAGTGCTGTACAAGAGTTCTACAATAATTGGGCTGAGCATTATGACCAGGTAGGAGAAGTTGAAGGAAAAACTGTTATTTAAAAAATCGAACGATTTATAACATAAAATAAACTAAGGAGCTTCAGGAGTGTCATGCCACTTTTCCTGATAATGTGATAAATTATCTTGCCAAGTCGCGTTATATTGAAACAGTAAAGTCGATTAACACCGTGACGACTTAATTGATGAACCAAAGAAGTTGACTAACCGGAATACTTAATGTCAGCAAGACAACTTAATTTTGCTAAAGACAAAGAGTAAGAACATTATTAAGCATCTAAAACAGTTTGGTGGTTTATGCTTTAGATGTATATGGCGCTTAATAAATTATATTTACTATTATTGTTGGTGTTGTTATTAATTACTTTTCGAAGATTAATGACAGACACTGGTACTGGCTGGATCAGACCAGTTTTTCATGTGCGTTGTATGGTGAATTTAATAATTGAACATTAGTAGCAGCTAAAGTACTTTGCTCGGCAATGTGCAGTGTATACAACAACAGGACTTTGTCCCGATTTCAATGTCGTGTTCCGTAAACTCGAGTCTCGAAAAACATAAACTCCATCCGATAACAGTATTTAAAGTTGCATGACCCGATTTTTTTGCCGAAAAAGAGGGGGGTCGAGAGTCAATGCAAGATGATCTGAGATCGTAATAATCACAGATTAAACGCATCTACAAAAACAAAATTGCCAAATTTAGTTGTGAAAATTGCTCACAGGCGCTTCAGAAACTAAACTAAAATACAAGAACAGTACACTGGACTCCTTTGCCTTCTGTTGCTGGAGTGATTGAACAACCGACCATAAAATACTTGCAGACGGTTTAACGGTTTTTTCACGATGATTAATGTTGTTGATAAATTGCATTTATTTCGTTGGTGAGGAGGCTAAGGTTCCTTTGCCTTATCATAACAATGATATCAGCAAACTGGTTCTTGGTGTAGTACTGACACGTTGTTCTTTATCCGTCCGAAACATTGTTTTTATAAGTAAATTTATTATTATACAAAATCTTTACAAAATAATTATTGGTTGGTGTTGTTTGTTTGTTTTTTTTTTGTTTTTTTTTAATCCAAAATCATCTTCAGTGATACTGACTGACTTAATTGCTACACCCTTTGATCTAATTGATCCCATTAGTACCGTTTCAAACCGGATTGACCTCGGTGTGAGACCCGCCATTATTCAATTGAATGCCGATTCCCCGCCCCCCCCCCCCTCCCCCTTTCAGGAAACCCGGTGCGTGTGCTAATAGACCGATTGCGCGACCAATGTTTACATGTCATCACGTCACCTGTAGTGGGTACCAAAGATCGTATAGCGCCGAAGGCCCAAGATGGGTTACTGGAGCTCTTTTGCTATTGTTGGAATGTGGTACTAATAGGCGCCATTTTAGTAAGCAAATGTTTTGTTATAGCATTGTTAGCAATGGTCATTGTCTGCACTGATCTATTGTTGTATCAAAAGATTTGCTTACTGAAATGGCGTCCAGTGCATACTTCACATTTCAGCCAGAGTAACACATCTTGCGCCTTCGGCGCTATACGATCTTTGGTGGATAATACGTCATCTGACTTATGGCAAACTACTTGCAAATACATGTTGTGACCAACAAAGTCTGTGACCATCAACAGTCACGAGAATCATACAGTTTTGGAAGCATTTTCTTTGGACGATTTCAGCTTCAAAACTGTAAAATTCTTGTGTTGAAAAGTGCGTGATCGCGGTCGTCTGGCCCGAACGTTCCGTCTTGCAACCAGTACTACCACATTGTGAACAAAGACGTTCCTTGTATAATTTGCATGACTTGCTGGAACTGTCCTTACCGGCTTTATTCAGCCACTCGAAGGTCTCTGGTACAAACTCTGAAATATCTTTTACAGATTTCGAGAAAGAAAAACCTCGATCGAATAAACGAAATGCAACAATCATCATGTACCGTACCGCACTTTCCTCTGAAGGACTTCGTGTTTGTTTACATTCAATACCCACTACGGGTCACGTGACGTGGTCACGTGACGTGGGTCACGCAATCGGTCTATTCTCAGACTGTGGTCAACTGTCAATTATGGTGGTCCTGAAGACATCACACAAATCACAAATATTATTCCAAATATATTTGCAAATATTTGAGACGTCGCAAATATTATTGCAAATATATTTGCAAACATTTGAGATGTCGCAAATAGTATTGCAAATATTTGCAATGTCGCAAATGTAATAGCAAATTTGTGATGTCGCTTAATTGTCACGCACACAAATTAATCTTGCAAAATAAATGTTTTGTCTGTCTACAAAATTAATAGTTTCTACCTTTGCCTGTTCCATATACATGTAAATCCACCATGGAATCGTTTCTGTTATTTCCCCCGCAGGTCTACGACAATGCAAACTATAATGGGCCAATGGCATGCGCAGAGACCCTGGGAAAATTCATCACCGATAGGAGCGCCCTCGTCGTTGACTGTGCGGCAGGAACGGGAAGAGTTGGTCTACAGGTGAATATTTTTTCCTAATTTAACTATAAAGTAGTTGACAACGTTTCGCATTGATGACATCACCATGTTAATCTTGGGCTGCACTATTTTGGAAGTCAATGTGTCCGTGTGTTAATGACAATGTGGCGCGTAATTTCAGGCAACGCACGTAAATTATTGATTTCCTAAAATGGCGAGCGTGGCACAGCTGCCGCGTGTGACGTAGGTGCAAGGAGTCAATTAGCCCTTCCCACGAAATATGCTAATTACATCCACGCATGCGTACTGACATTATTGTTGGGCAAACGCCATAGAGTTGTGCACTAGGCAGACGCAAAAACGCGTGTGCGTCACGCCACTCTAGCCCCACACAAAAAGGCGCGATGTTCCCTCATTTTGCCCACCAGTAGTGTTAGTGCACACGCGTGATGTGCAATTTACATATTTCATGGAAAGGGTCTATAGGAAGCGGTTTTATTTTTCCGGGGATTTAACTTGTGACCTTTTTTTTTCCTTCCTCGAATGTGGTTTACGCGCAATGCAAGTCTTAAAGCCGTGTGCTTTTTGATTATACGGTGTTTTAAAGTGGAGGGCCCGACACCGATGCCTTGGAAATTTCCATGATCCGGAGCTGAGGGGTCCATTTCACAAAGAGCTACGATCTGAAGTGCGAATTATTCTTAATTGCTAAACAAAGTATGATGTCACACTACAAATTACTATGGCGATATTGACAACGACAAGTTGGGACTAGTCAGGACTAGTTTTGTGAAATCCACCTCTGGTCACCTATTAGACATGGTTCCAACTCTGTGCCTTAAAAAGTTATTGCATGCTGATTCAGTAGTGCATGCGCGCAATAGCGCCCTCGTGTGAAAGAGTAATCGAGGTATGAAATAAAGTTAAGTTCTTCAAGGACTAGCTGAATGGAAAAGACATTACAATTATGTAACGTTACCCATCACCGTTCGTTTATCCTTTCATTTCTCTCAGTTGGCTAAACTCGGTTTCAAGCGAATCGATGCTGTAGACTTTTCACAGAAATGTCTGGACGTCAGCGCCTCGAGAGGAGTGTACGAGAGACTCATTTGTGACCATCTTGGCAAAAACAGGATTAAAAATGTTGAAGATGGTATGTTAAAAGGAAAAAAGACATACAATCGTTGATACCATTTTCACTCTTCGTGGCCACAACACTTTTGACATTAACTTTTTAAAATTGATAACACAGGTTACTACGACGGATTGATCTGCGTTGGTGCTCTATCGATAGGTCATCTCACGCACGACGTCTTCCCTGAATGGAACAGAATCGTCAAAAAAGGTACATGACACAAAATGACGATTAGTTATGGGAGACCTTATGCAAGTCCAAGACGTCCATGAAATGGGGCGTCCTCACACAGAGGTCAAAAGCAGGTTGCTCATTGACCCATCCCACAACGCTATTATTGTTTTACCTCTATGGCGGCGGTCGACGTTTAAGGTCTTACCACTGGTCTCTATTACATTGACTGGATAGTGAGTTGGGTCTATGGGGCTTGTGCAAAGACCGTGAAGTTGTCCCGCATCATCATGCTGGGGCCATTTGATAAACTCGCATAAAACCCTTTTAATAAACAGTGCGTTTACAGAATGCGATGTATTTGTTGTGATTTAAAGGAAGGGACTGTGATTCATCAACACGTTTTTAAGTCTAATTACTGCTAAAAATTGTTCATTCTTACGGTGTGGCGTCCACTGACTTCAAAGAACACACGTCACCCGCTGTCCAGTCAGTATAATAGAGATCAGTGGGTCTCACTTCATCATCGGTTTGCATGGTCAAGGGGTTTCATGGTCGGGGTCCCTTAAAACATGACATGAAGGCAAATTAAACAATCTTTTTTACATGGTTTATTTGCAGGGGGCTTGATGGTTTTCACTCTGAGCTGGACGCTCGTTGAAGGAGACACTCAAGAACATAAAGCCATCCTCCATGACATGCAGGGCGCCATCAACGACAACATACAGAAAGGCATGTGGGAACTGGTCGAGAAAATGGATATTTCATTGATTTTACAAGATGGCCGCGCAGATATGTACACCATTCGCCGCCTGTAAACACCAACTTCAACGCACGGTAGCTTATCTCTACGAAAGCCCGTTAGCGCCAACAAAAACCTAAATTTCCAAATCCGTCATTACGGATTCAAATCCACTATGGGTTCACAATCCGTAATTACGGATTCACAATCCGTAATTACGGATTCACAATCCGTAATTACGGATTCACAATCCGTTATTACGGATTCGAAAAAGGAGGGTCGTCGATCGGATCATTCTTTGCAGGATGACCTGCGTGGGTTGTATATTTTGTGGACGTGTTATATGATGCAGCGTGACCAGAGCTGTTCCTTAAATTGCTTGAATTCCAAGTGTAAGGGCCTACATTACACCCCAAATATATAATACGAAAATATCAGAAATTCAATGAAATGGGAGAAGGTCTTTTTCTTAAGTTTTTATGCTGTAACAGTTAAGAGTATTGAGAGTTGTGAGACCTAGTGTTCCACAGGGTTTCATTGACCACCGAGAAAGAAACGGAGTCTTTAAACATTTTGGACAGATATAGAACTATTGGAACTGCATGAAACCATGCGAAGAAACAACTTTCGCGAAAACGTTTGGACAATTTTCAAATATATTGTCACTTTTCCACACAAATGCTTCTTTTACACTTTATACTTTTTAAATGCATGTTCGTTTGCCTTTGAGAAATACTCTATTAGGGTAGAAAGCCGTGTGAGTCTTTAACTTTTGTCTCTAAAAATGTAGTATTTAAACTGTAAAAAGGACGCATGGTGTTCACCCTCAGCTGGTGGCTTTTAGAAGGCGACACCCAAAAACACAGATACATCAATGGCGAGATACAGCACACCATTACATATTGTTTTCAGAGATGGATATGGCAATCGGTTGAAAAGGGATTAATAATGTATACCGTTTGCCGTCTGTTAATACCTCAATATAAAATAATTCTGGTTTGCAAAAAAAGCAAGGATGTTGTAGTTCCACAAAAAAAAAAAATTACACAGCGCCCTCTGTCGGCTATCATCCGGCTGAAAAGAGGTCAAACTCTTGCCACAAAAAAGTGGTAACTGACTCACACGGTTTGCACCAAAAGACTAATGAACATGCAAGAATATAGTGTAACAGAAGCATTCGGTGGAAAAGTTACGATGTATGAAAAAAATGAAAACGAGGAGCAGAGAACAGACAGAATAAATAATGCATGATAAGTTTGTCTCCACTGTTGAATTATTGCTACAATATTGAAAAATTGTACAAACTTTCTCGTGAAAGTTATTTCTTCTCAAGGTTTAGTGTGATTCCTTGAAAAAAAAAGTATTATTTTTGATACAAACACTTGATCCCTGAGCTATAAGCACTGATTAACTCACCAAGGCTTTTATTACAGACGAGACATCGGGCCTTTTTAATCAGAATACTTGCAAGAATTTGCTTTTACCGTCTTTATTTCAAGATTTTTAAGAATAAAAAAGAAAACCATTCTTTTGTCTCGTGTTCGGTTTTAAAATCTAGGGAATGTAATGACAACAATAGGTGTTTTTCTGCGATAAGCCGGTTATTTTGAGATTTAGTGATGAACTATTGAAAACATTGTGGGGAGCCCTAGAGTCTGTGAAAGCTTTGCCCTTCTGAGTGCAAAGCCATTCATCCCATTCTCTGGGATATCATATAATCTTGCAGTTTAGATATAGGCCAAAACTCAATCCGTTTTGTTCCATGCATGTCTTGATGCACTTAAGAAGGGGCTCCAAGGTCAAATTCAGTTTGGCGACGTACTCAATTTTTTTTTAATAGAGTCCTTATGAAGGTGGGGGGGGGAATAATTTCAAGTCTCTAACCTCATTTTGAAATGGAGTAAAAATAGATGTCATTTTATATGGTATATTCTTTCAGAGAGAAATTTGAATTGGAAGGATCTGAAATACAATGGCCTTTTTAGACCATTTTAATGTGTGGTTTTAGAGACTGTTCATCTCAAAGCAATCTTTCTATTGGAAAATGAATGTAGGCCTATCACAAAATATTCCGAATAGTCTTGAAACCGTGACAAAGATGTTCCAACATTATATGGAAATACTTAGCTCATGAGAGAAGACGTGTACATAAACACTAACAGTCACGAAAGAACGATGGCATTTTTCAGAAGATGTTATGTCAAATTAATTTAGAAGAATCGATTCCGGTTGTACGGGGTATAATTATTATTAGACGAATGCTGCTGATATTTTTTTGCCCGGTGGGCACGCTTCAGCGGGAGGTATAGTTGCAAGCGATAGCTTACTACGGTTTATCCTATGGGAGACTTTTGAGACGATAGCGGGCGTCCCACAGACCGGTCCTTTTCCATTGTTCTCAGCGATAAAAACAATAGAAAGGGACCGGTCTGTGGGACGCCCGCTATCGTCTCAAAAGTCTCCCATTGGTAAGTCATTACGTCTGGAGCCGGAAGTGTAGTGTAAACGAATTGTATATTATATGAACATTCGTTACACTACACTTCCGGCTCCAAAACTTCATCACTTACCAACAGGATAATAAGAGTATGGCTTAGGGTCTGTTTAGTCGGGGAAGAGCATAGAGCTACATATATGGGGTGGAGTTTTGTCTTTTGAAAAACAGTTAGGGGCATGGGTGGCTAGTGCGTAAAGCACTCGCCCCTTACCACTGTGACACTGGTTCGATTCCCGGCTAGGAATGTGAGTAGACTTGTGCATTGGTTCTCTTCTGTGCCACGAAGGTGATTCTCTGGGCCCTTCGGTTTTCCTCCCACCTGAAAAATCAAACACCTTCGATCTCCAGCCGTGCTCCGTGGTCATAAACGGGTCGATGGTGCTGGCTACCAAAAGGCACCCTTGAATGCCTGCAACTCGAACACCTGTAGCCGCGTCCTTCGCAATTCAGCTTCTCAGCTGCGAGTAAGGATGATTAGTCTTCCAAATTATTATAATTATTAAATACAGTAATTTTTTTCTTTTCTGTTTGCCATCGCTATTAGAAAACATTTTCGGGTCAACAAAAGCAAACTGGCTGGAGCGGGATTTGAACCTGCGACCCCCGGCTATCGATACCAATATTTTGTATACTTGTATCAAATCAAATAACTATTTGATTCGCTTGCAGCAACACGGCTGGCAATAGCGAGCTGTCACACGGGGATTATTATGGTTTGTGACATGCCCATGGTACCCGTGGGAAATTTATTGAACAGATTTTTTCCAGGAAGAACTGACTCACCGAGGGCTGAGTCTTCTAATGAACTAACTTCTAAAAACAGACTCTTCCTTGTGCTGTCCAGATCTCAGTGGCGTAACTATAGACCTTTATCATGGTGCGGCCATCTTGATTTTTTCCCATTTAAACCAATGTAACCAAACAGAGGCTGGAAGGGCAAATAGTCTGGTTCCTTTTAGTACAATGAATATGAGCATCTATTACTGTTATTGGATACATGGAAAATGACCAAGACGGTGGCAGCATGATAAAGGTCTATAGGGGACACGACCGTACGCCCCCCCCCCCCCCCCGCCGGATGCATGTTTTCTTTCCCAAACGCCGTAGTATAATAGTAGGTTTTTGCGCATGCGCTTTACAGTTACCTTTCCCTTTATAGAAATGTATATGTAACGTGATGAAAACACATTACATTATATAACGACTACATATAACCAGAACAAAATATTACAATTGATGAGACTTTCGTAGAATGTTTTTAAAACTATTATTTTCTATTTACACGTCAGATTTTTTTTTATAAACGAAAAACCAAGAGCACTGAAAAGGAACTTGTTTAGAAAATATCAAACGGAAACTACACTTTTTAAGTGCCCCCAAGAAAAAAAATGGTGCACTCCCTTGTTCCCCTTAAAAAGTGCCCTATAGTTTCGCTGCTGTGCAGTCTGTACATTTTATCCTTTGCGATTTCTTTTTCTGCCGATATAACGTCATTTATAAGAAAATTGCAAATCACGGTATAACACGGAGATTTTGGTTGACTACGAATCTATATGTCATTAATCTGAAAGTCTTACGATTTAGTTTTTTTGTTAAAACATTTTGTTGACAGACCATGTAGCCTGGGATATCACAACCATGTTTACAAAAGAGTCACAAGAGAGTAACAGTTGTTGATGAACGTTCATTTGGCAGACGAGACGGATGGAACGAATGTACTTTTTACCGGCTCTAAAACACGTTGCACCGTCCCTTCACTATGTCTCTAATCTTATCCACTCAATGAAATTTAAAGTACATGTACCACATTTGTAATTCTCAACGCAAAAAAACTCCTCTTTTTAACCCGGCGGGAAATCAACTGGATGATACCGTACTCTGAAGTTGGTTTATAGCGTAAACAAGCCACGTATCCGTGGTGTACCCAGCTGGAGTGGAAAAGGGAGGGCGGGGTCGGGGGACAAACCTGATCTAAGTTTTATGGCGACGTTGAAGTAATGAGCAGGCATTTTTCAGTGATCTAGCCGTAGCAGCGGAGTAGAAGCTTGAGTGGCGAGCCGTGTTATACTTTAGACTCCGCTATACCTAACTAAAAGCTGGTTAATACGCACTCTTTCGAACTGCATTATAGAAAACCCATTTCACCATCATTGTGTAACAACTCACTCTTATTTACAGAGCAGTTCACCCGGGCCCAGTTTCATCAAGCCTGTAAGCAGACGTTTTCTGCTTACGGATTTAGCAGAATTTATAATTGAATAAATACTGCTAAACCGTAAGCAAAGCAGAATGCACACAAGCTTACCGGCGGTTCTTGGAAGCAGAACTGAGTGATGCAACAATGCAAATCCATCATATTTCATGGGAAGGGTCTGGGGTATTTTAATGACGGTACAAAAGAGTCACAAGAGAGTAACAGTTGTTGATGAACGTTCATTTGGCAGACGAGACGTATGGAACGAATGTACTTTTTACCGGCTCATAAACATGATGCACCGTCCCTTCACTATGTCTCTAATCTTAACCACTCAATGAAATTTAAAGTACAAGTCATGTACCACATTGTAATTCTCAACGCAAAAAAACTCCTCTTTTTAACCCGGCGGGAAATCAACTGGATGATACCGTGCTCTGAAGTTGGTTTATAACGTAAACAAGCCACGTATCCGTGGCGTACCCAGCTGGAGTGGAAAAGGGAGGGCGGGGTCGGGGGACAAACCTGATCTAAGTTTTATGGCGACGTTGAAGTAATGAGCAGGCATTTTTCAGTGATCTAGCCGTAGCAGCGGAGTAGAAGCTTGAGTGGCGAGCCGTGTTATACTTTAGACTCCGCTATACCTAACTAAAAGCTGGTTAATACGCACTCTTTCGAACTGCATTATAGAAAACCCATTTCACCATCATTGTGTAACAACTCACTCTTATTTACAGAGCAGTTCACCCGGGCCCAGTTTCATCAAGCCTGTAAGCAGACGTTTTCTGCTTACGGATTTAGCAGAATTTATAATTGAATAAATACTGCTAAACCGTAAGCAAAGCAGAATGCACACAAGCTTACCGGCGGTTCTTGGAAGCAGAACTGAGTGATGCAACAATGCAAATCCATCATATTTCATGGGAAGGGTCTGGGGTATTTTAATGACGGTACAAAAGAGTCACAAGAGAGTAACAGTTGTTGATGAACGTTCATTTGGCAGACGAGACGTATGGAACGAATGTACTTTTTACCGGCTCATAAACATGATGCACCGTCCCTTCACTATGTCTCTAATCTTAACCACTCAATGAAATTTAAAGTACAAGTCATGTACCACATTGTAATTCTCAACGCAAAAAAACTCCTCTTTTTAACCCGGCGGGAAATCAACTGGATGATACCGTGCTCTGAAGTTGGTTTATAACGTAAACAAGCCACGTATCCGTGGCGTACCCAGCTGGAGTGGAAAAGGGAGGGCGGGGTCGGGGGACAAACCTGATCTAAGTTTTATGGCGACGTTGAAGTAATGAGCAGGCATTTTTCAGTGATCTAGCCGTAGCAGCGGAGTAGAAGCTTGAGTGGCGAGCCGTGTTATACTTTAGACTCCGCTATATCTAACTAAAAGCTGGTTAATACGCATTCTTTCGAACTGCATTATAGAAAACCTATTTCACCATCATTGTGTAACAACTCACTCTTATTTACAGAGCAGTTCACCCGGGCCCAGTTTCATCAAGCCTGTAAGCAGACATTTTCTGCTTACGGATTTAGCAGAACTTATAATTGAATAAATACTGCTAAACCGTAAGCAAAGCAGAATGCACACAAGCTTTAATACCGGCGGTTCTTGTAAGCAGAACTGAGTGATGCAACAATGCAAATCCATCATATTTCATGGGAAGGGTCTGGGGTATTTTAATGACGGTACCAAATCAGTTGAACGCAAAATCAGAACATGGCCAGAAAAATTAAACAACGTCGGAATTCAGAATGCACTGTTTCGCAATAAAGATAAAACTAGGGCAAGTCTGAATGGTCCGTGAATTGAACTTTGACACTGGCGACGAGTTATTTAATCAATCGGCCAAGGGCAATGAGGAGCACTTTACCACTTCCACACAACAATGTGCAGGTTCTTTCACAAGAAGAAAAAAAAACATCTACAATAAAATCGGCAAGAAAATGTACTTCATCACTCAAAATCAATATAACTTCATGAAGGTTTGAGGTTCGCCCCAGCGGCGTAGCCATGATGATTTTTTTTCGCTGGCGGGGAGAAGTGGCATTGCTTTTCAGCGGGGGCCCGGGCCATGTTTTTTTTATGAATTACATTTATCTGGTTTTTTTTTTCAATGGGGCGCCTGGGGGTACTGTGAAACGGGGGCACTCCGTGACCCCCCCCCCCCCGCACCCCTTGGCTACTTTATGTATTCGCCTCATTTCTCCAAGCAGAACCACAACAGATCAATGATGACAACATAAAAGAATTAAACTTTGTAGTGCAAGTAGTGATTGGGGGGAGTGAGAACTTGTTTTTAATTAGTCAATACTTTTCTTGTGTAGCGTAACATCGATCCAAAACTAATATTTACTAATACTATTATGGTGGACAAACTAAATCTGATAATAATAAATAAAACGCAGTTTTTATAAAGCGCTTTATCACAACCTATGGGCGTCTCAGAGCACTCAGTATTTTTTTCCTTATTTTGAGTTACGTTTTTGAAGTATGAGATCTGTTCCTTTACATACCACCATGTAATGGTTCACAAGGTGCTGTGGCGCAATCTGCAGCCGATCAAACCAGGAACACCGGGGCGAACCCCTTCTCTTTGCGATAAGTGTCACTGGGTTCTTTTACGTGCATTACACAACACACGGGACCAACGGCTTTACGTCCCATCCAAAGGACGAAGCAATAATGGTTAAGTGTCTTGCTTAAGGACACAAGTGTCACGACCGGGTCTCGAACCCACACTCTGCTGATCAGAGATACCAGAGCTTGAGTCCGGTGTTCTTATCCGCTCGGCCACGACACGCCACAATAACAAAAAATCTAAACAAAACAATTTGCAAACTTTTATGATAGGCTTTTTGTGGAATTATTTTGAATGAAGACAAGGTTTACGAACTACTGTATTATTTGGTCTTTCGAATGCACTGTATTGGTTCTGAAATGTTTCCCTTTTGATTTATTTTCAGTTGTTTGCTGATCAAAAACTCCAGATCACTATAAGTCGATCTAAAAAGTCTATAAGTCTATCTAAAGCGATTGCAATTGTTATGGTAAATTTATTTATACACTCGTGCACTTTAAAAAAAAAAAAAAACCTCCAGGGACAGAAGTGACCCGGATTCCGGGGGCGCCTGACCCTTTTTTCTGGGTCAGGCTGACCAGTAAACTGGTTTGAAAATGGGATTTTAACTCGGAGTCTGCGTCATAAATCGTCTGCAATTTCACGAAGTGCCAAAAAGTCCCCTGCAGCGAAAAATGTATGTTTGGAGAAAACCGCGTTTGAGCTTATTTTCAAATCACCGGTAGGTAGACTATTCGCGATTCAATCTTTAAAATTTTTGCATGTTAGGGAAGTAGAGATCCCAAATCAAACAAATCTAGTTTCAATTTTGTCCATAACGGGTTTAATTAATGAGTAATTATTTAATTAATGAGATTGTCTCTTCGTGAAAACGGTACAAAACGTGGTCTGTGTGCAGCGCGCCGTGTATAAACTTTTTAGCTGTTCGTGAAAACGCAAAAGCCGGAGCACCCACTTTTGGCACTGTGCCAGCGGATAAATCCACGCGGTAGAGTAATACACTATTTGGCTCTTCATGAAAACGCGAAAGCCGGAGCACTCATGATTGGCACTGTGCCAGCTGTATAATCTACACGGCCACAAACTGGTAAACAAGTTTTTGGCTCTTCGTGAAAACGCTATTCCGGGTTCTTGGGGTTTTTGCCCTTTATCATCTTAGCATAATTAAGAAACCAGATGATTTTGAGACCTACAATTTCGTAAATTGTTAGATAACGATCAACTAAATCGAAACCACAAAAAAAATCAAAATGAGTTTTTCAACGACTTTGCAAGTTTTTGGCACTTCGTGAAATTGCTGACGATTTGTACCCATTTCTGTGTCAATTTTACATATATTCCGGGTTAAACTGCCCCCAGAAAATGGATCAGGCCCCACAGGACTCGGAATCCATGTCAATTCTGACCCAGAATGTTTTTACAGTATAGTGAGATTTGCGGAGACACCATGTACACAACACTCTCTATGGGTGTTGACGGTTCTGAAAAGAACTGGTTTAACAACTCCACGCTTCGATCGTAAGTAGGCCGCTCTAATCGTCTCCAGAGCCACCACAACTCGGAGTGAACACTTTGTGTACTATTATTATGTCTCATTCCGGAAACATAGATGGTGTTCCCACCAAAACAAAACAAATCTTACCCACTGTCATAATAACAATCATTGTTCGTAACCACAATTATCAAAAGATTTATCCAAGAGAGATGAGCCGCATATAAGTTATGTTCTTATGGCTTAGCCGATGTTTCAGCAGTGGTACCAGAACGGAAAGTGCGTGTCTTAATAAATGGATGTGGAGGGATGCTGATCTGCCCGTCCTGCCATGCCGATCGTCACCAGGAATCCCCGCCTGAACTGCTTGTACTTGAAGGCATAAATGAAAGGATTCACACAAGAGTTGAAAGCTACCAGGGAAACAGAAGCAATGTAGATGGCTCCGTTGAAATCCAAATTCCAGCCGAAGTTGAACATGAAGAAGATGACTTGGTTCGGAGTCCAACAGACCAGAAAGGTGATGAAGACGATGAAGAGCATCTTGAAGGTGTTTCGACGGGCACGGAGCAGAGATTGCTCCTGGTTCTCGTTGTTAGCCGTGTTGGAGGTGGTCGCAGATATTGTGTGCACCGCGGCAACGCCCACTCGTCTGGCGCTTCGCTTTAGCTCCACGGTGATATGAATGTACACAAACAGCATGAAGACGGCAGGTACGCAAAACTTCACCAGGATAAACACTATACCGGCAGTGCGGGACGCAACCGAGAAGCTGTAAAAACACTGTCCGTCTTGGTAGGTGTTAACAGCCGCTGTGTACGCCCCGTCCAGGATGAGACCGGACAACCAAATGGACACCATAATGACCTTCACAAACTGGGTCGTGTACAGGCTTTGGTAGCGAAAGGGATACACGATGGCAATGTACCTTTCACACGTCAACGACAGCAGGTTTATGGTGGACGAGGTGAAGAAAACCCAGAGGAACAGATTGGAGGCCCAGATGTGGCAGACGAAGTGATACCAGGTGGTGTCCGGGAGCGGGTCGGCAACCATGATGTTACTGCTGAGTATGAGCATCAGTGAGCACAAGCAGTCCAGGACGGCCTGGTTGAAGATGAAGGCGTTGGTCAGGGTGTGCATAAACTTGTTCTTGTAAATGACAACGCACACGATGCCATTCCCGACCATCCCAAGCAACCCTACAATGGTTTTGATGATGCGTAGAAGGAGGATAGGCTCGGCCATGTCGGTTGAAGCTTTGACCGGTTTCCCCTTTTTGATCTTGAAGGCAGGAACACCGTACACAACCCAGCAGATTTCAGTGATGTGTCGGTATAGCTTTATCTATCTCATGCTCGTGGCGTTTCAAGCATCAGACAAGCTACTATACTCTCACTGCCCAGATAGCTTACTACTGGCTCAAGCATTCATCATTATGACACTTTAAATAACTTTTGGCCACAGCGCTAACGCTGAGGGTAGTCCTGCGTGCCTAGGATGAGGTGCGCATGCACATAGGCCGTGATGGCGATGGCCGGCAAGTGGGACTACGTCATACAACTATGGCAACCGTTTTTCTTTGAAGGTTACGAATGCATCCCATGCGCCTTCATCGTGAATATTGTGTAATAAACATATCAGTAACTTCACATTGGTGCCAAACAATAAGGGAGCACCTATCAATTTAACTCCCCGAGAGCTGCTAAGAACCTTTCGGTTCTTGACAGAGTTATAATGAGCATCATTATCAACCGGTCAATACACACAGCCAGGCTACGTCACAGGCATATTCATGATCACCAGGCGCTTTTGGGACAGATGGGTGATTGTTAATCCTGGATCATTTGGACAAAGGCCTTTTGTTCCCGGATTAGTTAGGATGGGCCAGCTTAAAAACTTGCAACAGCTAAGCTAGAGTGCTATTGGGTTTTATAAGTTATGACTGCAAAAAAATTGTAAGGAACGATTTGATGTGAAATGTTTTAGTATAAATTTAAAAATACTTTCGCTCTGAAATTCTTTGGTGCAGAAATGAATCGGACTTGAAATTAAAAATAATGTTGGACTTACAGTTACTTTTTAAACAATATTGTTTTGTGCAATTCGGCCATAAGGCCCAGAGGTCACTCGAGGTATGGGCTACTTTTTGAAGGGATAGAAACCTGCCCCAATGCGTAGAAACAAGACATAGGATATAAACGCAAGTATTTTAACAGCACAGCTTAGAACGGTGAGGCGTAAATGAATCCCTTTCGAGACAAACATAATTGTCTCTTCCCCTATTTGAAGCAATTATAGTTAAGTGTCTTGCTTATAGAGGATGGGCCATGGTGATTGATGTTGACGTTATTGTTTAGTTTTTTTGCTTTCTATAATTATTGCATCGGACAAACTTCTCTATTGTGACATTAAGTTGACAAAAGAAGTGATATCTGCAGGGAGTTTTTACTCCTTTAAGTAGCCCGCCGCCTAAATTTATCAATATCCCGGAAATGAGGGCAGCAAACAAATCATGACGTCACTGGAAGTACTGAGTCCCCGAATGGTCTGCACTGAGCAATGCTTCAATGAGTAACAACAAACAGCCTTTTGGCAGAGGAGTACTTCCTGTGACGTCACTATTCTTTAGAATTTCTGGAGACAACTCTCAGGCACCGACTGTTCTGATTTTGTAAACGAATAAGGACGCATTCTATAATTCTGTGACCGTTTTTGTGGTAGAAATAGGTGTATTTAAGAACACAATTAGTGTCATGACCGAGATTCGAACCCACATCCTGATGACTTGAGTCCGATGCACTATAAAACCACTCAGCCTAGACACGCTACAAAATTACACTGCCAATAACTAAACAAGTTTTAAACGGAGAGAGCACAATTGTTCTTGTAATGAGTGTTTTCTGCATAGCCTGATAATGTTTGGCTATTGTTTGATAACAATGCTGACACGTAAAGAACCGTAGCAATAGAGGGATCCATTAAGCACCACCCCAAAAATATTGACAAAAATCACAGCATTGGCCACATCACCACTATAGGCAGCACAATGTGCGTCTCTTCAATGCCACACTGCACGAGATGAACGCGCGCTTTAAGTACGCGCACGCATGTTTACATTTTCCAATGGGATTTTATCGTGTGGGATTTCTGTCATACTTTCGGTGGCGTAACCAAGGATGTTATTCGTCAACACGTAAGGAGTGGAGCTGAATGGTTCGGTCTATTACGTCATTGTTTTGGCTCGCAGTGTGCCCCTTCAATTCGGAGTTGGTGGTTACATTGATCTGTGTGGTAGGGAAACAAAATCCCGTGGCACTCCAAGTTCTGGTATCCCATGTCATCTTTGGCAGATTGAGAAATTGCCAGTGGCATGGTGGCTGTGAATGTGTGGTGGGGGCGGGGCTGTGAGAAACTCCCCTGCCCCGCGATCAGTATCATATATGTTGTTTTTCGATTTGCATGTCATTAAGAATTATACCTTTTATTCGACCTTATTCTGTGGAATCTCAGTTTGAGCCCACTGGCTCAAAATTATTGATGGTGATAGATAACGCCTTATATTTATAAGAGATTAAAAGAGTGATGACCGGTGTCTTAAACAACCGTCTAAAACCGGCAGGGTCGTCGCAGTGTGATAAAGGACTTACCCGAAGGCGAGGTGCAAGCTGAAGGCGAGTTCCTTTATCGCACGGCCACAACTTTGCAAGGTTTTAAACGGCCGTGTCACTACTCTTTTATTCCAATCCACAAATGCCCTTTTTGTTAAATAAAAAAAAAATAAAAAAGTAATAATGTAGGAAAACCCGTGAAACTTTTCTGTTTTTTTTTTTTTTTTATTTATTTTTTCTATTCCTTTCACGAAGGCTCCATTTTGCGAAGGGTCAAATTCCATGCGATGCCCATGGTTGCGCGTACTAATAGACTTTACATTGAGTACCGGTATGTACATGTATTCAGTCATTATTATTATTATCATTATTTATTTGACCAATACAAATCAAACAAAAATTACAACGAAACAAGTATGTAAAAACATGAATGAAAAATTATTCCTTAACGGAAAATCAGTAAACAATAAAATAAGTAGATAAATCACCGAATACATCAAGGAAAAGGAAATACATCATTGAAAACTGAGGGGGTGATCGAGGGCGGAGCATGCAGGAAGGGAACAAAACCAAGAAAGGGGGGGGAGAACATACCCTTATAGGATTAGTATACATCGATTTTTTATATTTTTTTATTAGTATCAGTCTGAAACCTTACTTTACTTATTATGAAGGTCCACGTTGAATGTTCACGTTTTCGAGTGCATGTCCCTGTCCTCTGTGTTTGAGTTAATCCTCTTGTTATCATAGCTCATATGGGGCAGAATGCTTCCGAGCATCAGTAATTCAGATTACTTTTGTTGTCCCTGACCGCTTGATTTGTGGTTGTTTTTTATTCATATTTGGCTCCCTGAATTCCCAAATCTACTCTGCGGTAGTAAACTAAATAATACGACGAGTTCTCTCGCAAGAACAATCTATATAGCAAAGTAGGTATATATACACATGGTGTTTCCGAAAACCGAATATGCATTGATACGGTACCTCACCATGCAATGCCTCAAAACCCAGTAACAATATTAGCTAGTAGAAATACAAGAAAATTCCCTGTTGACGGTCCCTACGACAATCTAATCTGCAGTAACTTTGTTTATAGCTTGGCTCTTTCAATTCTAACTGCCGAGGAGAGGCCTAATCATTCTACATTGTATTTTAATTTAAAACAATTTGTTGTCTCGCCACATGTGTTCAGAGAAAATATTGTACCTGACTGATTACCGCAGGCCTAGGCGCTAGATAAGCAGTATGTATAAGTAGGGGGTAAAGCCAAGAGGTTTTTTGGTCAACATTGGATTAACTTTAACCAGCACCTGAAAACGTATTTTCAAAATGTTAAAAAACAAAATCTTCATAATGGAAAATGCCAAAGAGACATCTCAATGTCCGTACGGACTCACGTAAAATCTTGGTCTACTCGGCTTTAGACCAAGGATAATAAGCTGGAATTCCCAATGACATGCAATCTAATCTATTCTATTCTGACAACGGCAAAACTGTTTGAATTATACACTTCTGGTGAAACTTTGATCTTATGCGAGGTAACTGGTTGATTGAAAAAGCTTGTGAGTGGATGTCTTTCCTTTTTTTTCTTTTTCCCTTTTTTTTTTTTCATTTTCTTACTTTTTTTTGTTTTTTTGTTTTTTTGTTTTTTTGTTCCGTCGCACAACTCCCCCGCTCGCTTAACACTTCCATTTCTCCAAGTGCTTTAACGGAAATTCAGTTGTCGATTCAAACAATCAATTTGCTGTAGCTATACCGTGAGAGCCCGGAAAGCACATGTGCTTGTTTATTTATTATAGTTACTTAAATGTGTCTATTTATTACTATTTATTGTTATTCTTTTTTAATGTAAACTATTTCGTTTATTTATTTATTTATCTATATTTCTGTCCATCCATCTATCTATCTTTATCTATACCCATCCACCCACCCACCCACACACCCATCCATCAACCCACCCACCCCAACACCCATCCATCAACCCACCCATCCACCATCTGTTATGAGTAACTGTACTTTTAGTTATATTTTTATTTATTATTTTGTTGATAAACTCCTTTAAGTGTAGGAACACAATAGTCTTTAGTTAGTTCGTATCCCTCCTAGTACCAGAGTTTTCCAGTATAGGGCCGTAGTTACAGTCAGTATAGATCTTTTCACCGTAGGAATTACTTTAGGAATTTGCATTGTTTTGTTAACTGATATATTTAAGTTAGGGTGTATAGCCCAGCATACCAGAACACTGATAGACATCAGAGTGTGTGGACCTGTCTGCCCGGTCAGAGAGAGCTACCAGTGTATTCGATCGCTGCTGAGATAATTTTGTGCTTCGTGAATTTTGTGCACCCAGTTTACGCACCCCTTTTGGCTTCTGTGCAAAGCAGTGCTAATTGTACTTTGGGCTTTTGCTGAGATTTCTGCGTGAAATTTGTGCCATTTTCGTTACTCTTATGCCATTTTGGGCATCCCTTGAGGACGGATATTTGGACCAGGCACCGGGCGACAGCAAGACGAACAGAGACAAGACTAACTGCCAAGTTCAATTCTTTTATTGCGAATGCTTCAATTTTAAGAGATTGATAAGGAATTGTTTGGTTGGTTGCGTGATTTTTGGATGTGTGTTATCCACATTCAGATTGAAATAATGGAATTGTGGTTAGAATTGAAATATGGAATTGTATTTTAGATTTTGACATTGAAGGCGAGACTATTATGATGGAGATTTATTGAGACCGGATTTCACATTGTGAGATTCCAAGTAGTTTTGCAAGAATTTGGCGTGAAACTAAATTTGTCGAAATGACTTTTTTTGAAAGATTTCGAAGTTTAGATGATGTGTTAGAAATGTGAAATTATCAGATTTCGGGTTATGTATTTGGACTTAAAGATGGCCAAGAGTCTGGGTGTTTCAGAGAGCATTTGATTGTGCGCAGTCGTGAATGACTACACCGAGGTGGAACCTGTTTGGAGTACAAGGGGTTTACCACCTCGTTTGCCAAGGACCGGTTGCTGAGTTCCTGCCCGCTGACGGGCACATTTCGAAGACGAGGTTAGACCCAGAATAACTGGATTCAGAGACTCAAATACTGAGATTTGGCTGTAAGTGAAATAGCTGTGATTTAAATGGGTCGATATTATTGGATTTGAGATTTAATATGAAATTCGACCTTTACATATGATTTATTGGAATGATACTTCAGACGGGTTGAGATCCCCGTGAAGTGTATTGTGGAAAGGATATGATTTAATAGGAATAAGCTTTGGATATTCGGGTGGATGAAAACTTGACATATTTGGACTCATGAATTGGTATACATTTTGGGACAGCTTGCTAAGAAGTAGATCCAAGATTCCACTGAATTGTGGTGTTAAGGTTAATTTTAGACTTCATTGAACTGTGTCAAGGAATTAGAGATGGACACGTGAAATTGATTCAGTGAAGTAGGTGTGTTGAACAAGCCAACGTGGTTGTCTAGTTTTGCTTGATAAATTTGAAAGGAAACCGTGAAATTGTAAATAATTTGGGAATGTAAATAACACTATCTGAGATTAGAGAAATATAATTTTGGTTGTCCTTTATTTCGACTTACTTTGTTGTTCCCTTTAACTCATAATGAGCACTCTCTGCCCGACTTAGAACAGATGTTTCCCCTATAGTCGCGACACCATCCACATAATGCCTGTTAAGTTACAATCATGTAGTTCCAACCCGAACTAATCCTTCGGCATAAATTGAATTAAAGGAGAGGGACCGAGGACATTCTTGTCCATCTACACAACCTAACAGGAGAACCAATACAATTATTAACAATTTACAGTGAGGATTGCTGTACAATAATTTAATTCACTGAATTAAAGTCGAAGGAATTCCCTTTTGGGTCATAGCAGTAAACATTATATTCCCAGCTAATTCTGACAAAGGCCTTCTCTTGATCTACACTGATGAGAGCAGCCTCCAAATAATCTAATATTTAACATAGTCAATAGTATCACGCAAGACCATAAAGATTATCACGATTTTCTTTTCCCCTAACAATGTTTGTTCTACGTCTGTGGGAGGAGCATAACAAGTTTCAATCAATATAGACCTTTCTTTTGCAACATCACAGCCCGAGTTGTTGCCAACCAAGATGGAAAAACTACGGGGAGCCATGATTGCAAAGCACGAACAGATAATCACAGTTTTCAAAAATGTTACACAAATATTTAAAAAAAAATTCAAAAGCTGTTGGAAACAAACCAACAAATGATGGGATGTATTTTCTTTAAATAGAAAGTTGCAAAAATGTTGAATTTGGACACAACGTCTGTCAACAAGACTTGAATGTTTTGCTACATTTGGCCGTCCATACCAACCAGCACGGTTTATCATCAATGGAAAGGTCTATTAGCTCCATGGCCACACTGCATCAACCTCGTTCCCAGGGCTTGATTGTTAACTGCGTATCACTCTTAATTGATAAGCAAAGTGTGATGTCACAATGCAAATCACTCATCTTAAGACGAATCTTTGTGCTTTGTGAAATCAACCCCAGGGGTATTGATATCGCCGCGCCATTTATTTTGGTACCGAGGTTGGCTTGATCAAACCCCTCGAAGCTTTTTTTTCTGCAGTCCGAATTTGCCACTGTCATTATGATTTTCAATGGTATTTTTTTTCTTTGAAGCGATTTCAAAAAGGAATCCTTAAAAAAACTGATTTTTTTTTTTATTCGAGGACGGCAATTCTGAACTGCAGAAAAAAAATTGCCCCCTGAAATGGAAGCGCCGAACAACAATGGTGATTGGCTCCCAAAACTAACTGCTATGCGCGCATGCTTGTTAAAACTTTCGAGCGCCCTTAGGGTGCTTGGTACGCGCGTGTCAGAATTAGTTCGCGCGTTACAAAATGCAAGTATCTTGACGCGATCATAATTCAAATGATTCGTTTTTACGCGGTCACCATAGACAGGTCACAAATCAAAGAAAAATGAGAGGGGACCAGTTGCTTTATGATAAATGATGCCACTTTTGCGGGATACCATACATGAGCGGCGCATCGAGTGGATAGGCCACAGGCCTAATTAAAATCTCCCATATTATGGGAGATTTTGTTGTCACAATTCCAGGGGTTTTGATCCAGCCTACCTCGGTACCAAAATAAATGGCGCGGCGAGAGCAATACCCCTGGGAACGAGGTTGACAGTGCACGACATGAACGCGCGCTACAAGTACGCGCACGCATGTTTACATTTTTATTGTGTCGGACTTTTGGTGGCGTACCCAAGGCTGTGATTGGTCAAAACGTATGGGGGCGGGGCTTAATGGATCGGTCTATTTTGTAGCAGCAAATGAAATAATCCAGTTATTGTGCGCGTGTGCGCGCGTGTGCACCAGCGGTCACGTCACAGTTTTACGAACACGGCACATTAGCGGCGAACCTAGGGTAAAATATATTTGGGGGGGGGGACAAGGGGGTGCACTATTTTTTCTAAGGGCACGTCTGGCCAAATATAAATGTTCGCTTTTCCTAAACAAGCCCCTTTTCAACTCTCTTGTTATGCCGTTCACTATTTTGTATAAGATAATCTGACATGGAGGTAAAAACAAATAGGCCTACACTGCCTGCGTGTGTACTGTAAAAACCCAAAAAGTATACACAAAAATTGAAAATTTAAATTACCAAATAAAAGCTTACAAAATGTAACATTTTACTCTGGTAGTTTTTGATCTCAAAAGTCCAGATTTCAAATGGAGGGCACCCGGGGCACGGGTATCAACGGGGGAGGGGCAAATGGGGGATTTGACCGCAAATGCGCCGTGTGCAGTATCCGGGTGATAGTTAATCTTTAAAGACACATGCCTGCCATAACCATAAAGACACTGTCAGTTTAAGTTGAATAGTTTTACTACCATCTTTAATTTTACTATCAGCATTACAATTCATTCTCGGAACGAATTGTGGCAGATGGTGCTGTTTCAAACCGGAAAACGTACATTAAACTTTCTTACATGCATAGCTGTTTGTACATGGCCAAGGGACGTGATTGAATGTCGGGATCCCGAAAGAAATTCATTTTTAGTTGACCTACCACTTATCATTGACAGTTTTTTGGCTTATAACTTTTTCAAATCTGTGAAAATGAAGTAGAAAAAATAGCTATGTAAAATTTAAATCTAAATTTTCTGGTCAAATCGGCCATAAATTAGACCGTGCATCTAAAAAACTTGGCTGAAGCTAGCCACGAATTAGCAAGACCGGCCAGCCGCGAATTCTCTATAGACCACACCAGTCAAAGGGAACGACAAAATTTACTACACTAGTTGATTGAAAATTAACCACTATTTTGTTGTTATTATTTAGATGTTATCTTTTCTTTCTGTAGTGTTAACAAGTTCGAGTCATTACGAGACATTATGGACTTAGTCACGATAGCTGACTACATAATGGTTTTTTAAACTCCCCAAATATGTATATGGTGTGACTTTCATCACTTTTGAAATACAAATTGACGAAGGGCGTCTCTTTTGAACAAAATGTACCTCACATAATTTAATGATATTTATTTTTTATTATCTAATCCTAAAGACGTCATTATTACATCTAATTATTCCGTTGCAGCTAATTGGGCTCACTAATTAGTGCCTAATTAGAACACTTTATATCGCGTGACTTTCGCTTCTTTTTATAATTGTTTTAAAGGTGTATTTTGTCAGAAGAGCGCTGAAAATGGGCTTGTTTAGTAAAAATACAAACGTATGGTGGCCCTGAAGGTACATCGCATATCGCAAACGTGTGCACATACGTATGCGATGTCGTGAAATTTATCGCGAATATGTGCGCACAAGCGTGTGCGATGTCTTGAAATCATAGATATAGAATAAAAAGACTTTTTATTCTATATCTATACGTGAAATTTATCGCGAATGTGCGCACACGCACATCGTTTGCGATAAATTTCGCGATAGCGCACCCGTGTGCGCACATTATTCGCGATAAATTTCACGACATCGCATACGTGTGCACACACGTTTGCGATATGCGATGTGCCTTCAGGGCCATCATACAAACGGACACAACAGTTTTAATTGGCAAAAAAAGGTCCCCCTAGTGCCCCCCTTAAATTTTACCCTATAGTTACGGCGGTTCTAATTAGTGCCTAATTACAACACTTTATAATACAGTTTGATTTTCGTCACTTTTGAAACGAATTTTGAATACAACTTTACGAAGGGTGTCCCTTTAAAAACAATTGTACCTCACATAATTTATTCATATTTAATTTGTATTATCTAACTCTCAGAGGACAACATCATAACACTGCATCTAATTGGGCTCACTAATTAGTGCCGATTTAGAACACTTTATATGGTGTAATTTGAATGTGAGGTACATTTTGTTTCGTCAATTTTCATTAAAAGTTCCATTCAAAAGAGACAAAAGTCACGCCATATAAAGTGTTATAATTAGGCACTAGTTAGTGAGCCCAACAGACCGATTGCGCGACCAATGTTTACATGTCGTCACGTGACCTGTAGTGGGTACTACGTCATCTCAGCTGATGGCAAACTACGTGCAAATACATGCTGTGACCGACAGAGTCACACCCAAAAGTCGGCTTTTGGTAGTAATAACACACTAAGCCCTTTTAAAGTTGTACTTGTGACATCGATTTTAATCACATTACTGTTTCATAAACTACCAGTATTATACTACAAAAGAGGTTTATTTTGAGTTTTGCACTACCGGCATCGGACGACTATGTAGCCAACCGCCTGTTATTTTGTTTGTAATGCAGGCCTTAATCACAGTCTGTAAAAAAAAAGGTAAAAACGTTGAAAAGGTGAGCTATTTATACCTAGCCTTGCGAAATTTTAAATAGGCAAAGGAATCACACAGTTTTGGGAAACAATTTTCTTTTGGATGATTCAGCTTCAAAACTGTGAAATTCTTGTGTTGAAAAGTGTGTGATTGCGATCGTCTGGCCTAAACGTTCCACCGTGCAAGTACACATCGTACACATTACTTGTACAATTTTCAAGACTTTCTGGAACTGTCCTTACTGGCTTTATTCAGCCACTGGAAGGTCTCTCTAGTACAAACTCTGGAATATTTTTCACAGATTTCGAGAAAGAAAAACTTCGATCGAATAAACAAATGCAACAATCATCATGTACCGTACCGCATTTTCCTATGGAGGACGTCGTGTTTGGTTACATTTAATACTCACAATAGGTCACGTGACGTGGGTCGCGCAATCGGTCTATACGCGGCTAGCCAACCTAGCCAACCTTTGGACTTTTACGCGAACGGCTCTTGCATGCTGATTATAGATTCTTTCCGAAACGACAAAATTACCATGAAACAGTCGTTGATCACCCGCAACAGTTTCAAAAATGGCGACGTTCAGCAGTATCACACTTTTGGTCGGATTCTTGGGGCTTGCACATGCCGGTTATTCAGCCGCACAACGTAAGTATCTGTAGCATGAATCTAACCATGCTCTAGGGTTGTCTGAAATTGTGTTAGTGTTAGTAAATTAATTTTCGGGAAAATAACATTTTGAAGGGAAAAAGGCTCTTTCGTCTTTGTCTTCTATCTACGATACAGTCCGACTCCGACGTGTATTGCCCCACCACATACATCATGCATATAAATTAGGATTTGACTCAAATTTTGAGGCATTGCATGTTGAGGTATCAATATATATTTGGTTTGCGGTAACACCATTAGATTATATCTACTTTGCTATATACAGTAGATTGTTCTTGTGAGAACTTGTCTTGCTTTTACCGCGGAGTAGACCCAGTATTCAGTAACTGGCTGGGGCGCTGTACTCCTTTTTTGAGATTTTTGACATTATCTGTCGTAGTACTACATGTACAGATAATGTCAAAAATCTCAAAAAGGAGTACAGCGCCCCAGTTACTGGGTCTTACCGCGGAGTAGATTTCGGAATTGGGGAGACAACTTAGTTCTGAAAAGAACTGTCCTGCTTTTAAGTACTAGTACTAGTAGTAGTAGTAGTACTACCTCCTGCAGACCTGGGGTAGGAAATCGGCCGGGACTACTATAGTACTACTAACTACTTTTTTGCTTGACCAAATTCACTCCACGGTAGTGAAGTTATCCGAGAAGTCCCCCCAATCCACTAAGCGACGCCCAGGTAGTACTTAAAAAGCAGGACAGTTCTTTTCAGAACTAAGTTGTCTCCCCAATTCCGAAATCTACTCCGCGATAGTAGAATAATACTTAATAGCAAGACAAGTTCCCACAAGAACAATCTACTGTATATAGCAAAGTAGATATAATCGCATGGTGTTACCGCAAGCCAAATATACATACATCATATAGTTAGTAAAGTCTCATAATTATTTCCGCGGGTCCCCTATTTCCGCGGTATTAAAAAAGTGCCATTTTATTTTTTTGCAGCACCAATGTGTCATCTATGGACGACTTTCATTCAGTGAATCTATAACCAATAACCTTATGGTAAAAAGAACAAATCTGAAATGTCAAGGAGATTTTTTAAATTTCATTTAAATATTTGTGGAAAATACACTATTTTCCAGACTGGACAAATTTACGCTGACCATGGCTGCCAAAAGTGCCTTTTTATAATATCATTTAAATTTTTTACCCTGAATGTTGTTCTGTCGTTCTAAATATCAGTGTCCAGATCCCATTTCACCCTTTAAAAAAAATGACATCGAAAGAATTCTTTTTCACCTTAAAAACGTACAGTGTTGTACGAAATACAAGTCTGACGTCGAAATAAGGCCAGAAAACTGAAGATCGGTAAAAGCTAAATCATTTCAACAACTTTTGCAATGGGTGCCCTCAATGTGTGTGTTTAAACATAAAGTAAAAACTTACACAGGTTAAAGACTTGCCTGCGCAGGAACAAAACTTGCCAGGGCAAATTCGTGCAATTTTCAAAATTGCGCAGTTCAGTTTTCAACTTACGCGGTTATTATTTTGCGCTATGGGACAATTCTGTGACGTACAGAACCAATCCAAAATGGAGTGCAGGGCTAGGGGTGTCTACAGAAATTTGGTTTTCCCTAATTGAAATGCCTAGAAAAAGAGCGAAACTTGCCCGACTGGTGGGAAGTGAAAAATCGTAGTTCATGTAAGGTTAATTATTTCATATTATCATTGAATTTAGCTCCATTAATGTAGAGGAAAAAGCTTTGCGGACCATTTGAAAAACTCCCGCAGATATTATATGAGACTTGCATCCAGGATCACGCTGCGCGCATGCTCATTTTCAGAGATGTCGTTGACAAATTTAATCTGAAACTGATGGATTTTTTGTAAGTCAAAGTGGAAAGTAACACTTCAGCAACAATAATAACACCGGGACACTTTGCACAGGCTGGTGATTTTATTTGATGTTGCTCGAAAAATGCGGCAAATACAAAAAAAAATAGGGTATTCCACCCCAAAAATGTGAGATGAACTTTCGAGTTTAGACTTAAGATTGTTTGCCAAAATTGTTCTTGATGATCGGGTGATCATTGCATGAGAGTCTGGAGTACATACATAGAATAGGTTCGCGATGTGATTATTAGTAAATTTTGCTTACATTAAGCCTAATTATTTTGTTCAGATAAAATCAACTATACAATCAACGATTTCCTTGTTGGTGGAATTTTAGGGTGAAAAATCTCAGGGCTGTACTGTAGTTACGTTGAGCGCAATCTTTGAAGGCGCGCAAGTTAAACAATTTAAAAATGAAAACATCAGTTTGTTCGCGTAAATTTAAAATTTGCTAGCACAGCTGGAGTGCAATCTTTGAAAAGTGCGCTATCTTTATTATTTCGCTGTCAATTACAAGCTATTGATTGGAATGAGTTGTACCTCCCGAGGTGAGAAAGTTCAAAGGTGGTACTCTGCTGGATCTTCTGTCGAAAGTCAAATTATTGTTTCGATAGTGTAGTGGAGAGTTGTGTAAACAGGGTTGTGCATGAACTGTACGTTCTGGATTTGTACTTTTAACAAAGCGCTGGATAATTCAGAACCTTGAAACCTCTCCTTTTCACAAATTTTTTCAAGGTGGTCGTTTGACTTGGAGAGTGTTCAAACCTGTTTAAGTACAATGTTTGCTTTTATTTTTCCCCCTTCTACCATGTCTACCTTTGTACAGTGAGGCTTGCGGTGGAGTCTGGTGGAAACTGAACTCCACAGAACAGTACACGTCAAATTTTTTTCACATCTACCGCCATGGTGTTCTCAACCGCTGTGTCAGAGCTGCAAACTCTCCCTGATTTTGCAGAAAGTTCCCTGAAAATAAACCAATCTGTCCATGTTCTGATGAACAAATTTGAAAATCTCCCTGATTATGGAAACTTTTACCCTATCATGTTGAATGTAATTCTCAATATATCTCCCAGATTGCAAGATGCAAATGTTGGCAGCTCTGCTATGTGTTCCTTGTCCGTGAGAAATGTAGCACGCATTCAAAATTTGTGAGCACAATCTGTGAAGGCGCGCAAATTTTAAAATTTGCACACCTTAAAAGTTTGCACTAAGCAGTGATACTCATAGTGATATTGACAGATTAAAATATCATCGGAGCCATGATGGTAGCTGTTGCCCATGCACACTGTACAAATGACTTACCCTGGAATTCTGCAAAAAAAAAATTGCAAAAAAAAATGAAGTCAAAATTTTTAACATTGATTTCACATTTTGGGGGGTTGGCCTAATTGTCATAGAGCCAAGGAGCAGAGAGAGTCCAGCGTAATTGGCGCTATTTATGGGGCTAGCCATAGCCCGAGTTACTGGACCCAAAAAAGCGATCCTGTCAAACTTAAAACCATCCCCTACTTACCCAAATACCAAATCACAAGGGACAATGCTTTATGGACTAATTTTCTCCCACCGGCTTTCAAGAGTAACCTATGGTTGTCCATACAACTTCCTCGTCTGTGCTCACCTTTTATTTAACTTGTGATAGCATCTTAAAACATGTACATGTACCTCATTTTTCATTTCAGACAGGACATATTTGCGATTAACCGAGCAAGAATTTACAAGATTACCTGTTGATGTAAGTATATTACAAATACTATTTATTTTGTGTTTTTTACCCATACACTAATGTGTGTTAAGTACTGTGTACTTAGTACTTTCCAGAGTCCTGTGGAAAAAATCCACAGGCATATTCCTTTGGTGGGAATTTGAACCCAAAAATTAAACTGAATTAAATGAAACTACATAATAATATAAAATCACAGGTAAAGAAAAATATAAAAAATTTCTAATGTGACCTATGCATGGATAATGGATTAAGAATTCGGAAGATCATTACTGTGAACTTTTTAAGATAAAATACGTCTAGCATTGTTATAATTTCATCATTTTTTTTATTGAGTATTTTCCGCCCATTTACTCGGCCCTGGTCCTACTATCGCTAGCGGTGGGATTCACATCGAACGCGGCACCGACCATGGGTCACATTGCCTACATTCCGGACATTGCCCAAAATCCGGACATGTATTTTTTAGCGTTAGATTTTTCCGATTTTTTTTTTCAAGAGCCAGTTGCATCTCTGGTTAATGATGATAAGGTAACAGGTTTTAAAAAGGGCAATCTAGTGTTCAGGGTCAGAGGGTGGTGTTTAGGCATCTCATTGCGCTGTGCGGTCATACATGTTGGGCTGGAATTTCATCTTTAACAAGTTGCCGCTGGGATTCTTCTTTTTTTGTCCCTCCCCCCTGGCAGGATTTTTTGGGCGGAATTGCCAGAATCTTTTTCTTTGAGGGTACCGCTGGCACAAAGAAACCCTGACTTGACAATGCCAAGAGAAGAAAGTTTGTTTTTTGTTGGATCGTACATTTTGTTTCTCGACGGAGAAAATATCAAATTCACACAGCGTGAATTTTAAAACATCAGCCATTACCTACGGCATTGGAGTGGCACTAAACATGAAACGATGGCTAGATTGCCAACTCACTCTGACTATGACGTACAGGTCTCCATATAGTCGAAATACAATGAATGAACAATGGTGGAAGCCTCTCGATGCCACAAAATCCCCTTCTTAGAAAAAAGGACAAAGGTCTATAATCAGGGATTACACAAATATCGCCTCTCAGTGGCCACAAAATACGAGTAAAATCAAGACCTTTTTTGTGGGTGAAACGAAACGATAGACGGCGTGTCTATGATCTGCGCACGCTCCGTAGTTGAATGACCAGGCGACCTTCGGTCTGTTGGCCGAAGTTAGTTAATGGCATCCTAAGACGGCTTCTTTTTCCAGGCAGGGGAAACATTTGTGTGTTTTCACATCATCTGGTGTCATCTGGTTAAAAGGGCAAGGCAAACGACGCTTCCATTGTAAAGCCTAAAAGTTTATTGGGAAACTTTTGAAGGGTCCCTAAAACCAAGACCAGGGCAACAGAGGCCATGGCTTCTGGGGCCTTCATTTAACTGTATGCCAGCATTTATTTAAGATTTATTTGGAAGCAAACCGAGAGACAAACAAGCAAATTAAGACAATTGAAATAACTTTTTCGGTATATGAACAAAAACTTTCATGTAGTCAACCAGTAAGTAGCTTTGAACAAACATTTTTTAAGCTTGTTTGAATAGACTGATCCATTAAGCCTCGCCTACTGATCACAGCCTTGACAACGCCACTGAAAGGAGACAAAAGTCCAACACGTTAAAATCCCATTAGAAAAGTGTTCTGACACACACATTCTTTTTAACACCAACATGTAGTTGTGGGAACTCCCCATGTTATGCTATTATTCCCTTTTCTATTGAATTACCGTGTGGGGACAGGGTTCAACAAAGAAAAACGTTGTGGAGACCTTTGTTCTGTTGATTAATGTCCCCACAATGGTGAGCGTGCCTACCCACAACAGCACACCAACTGTATCTCTACAAGCTTTTGTTTATATTCTTTTGTATATCTGGTGGTGCAAATCCAACAACAGTGGTCCTTGTACGGTCTCGTAAAAGTGGTATAACAGGGTTTCCTGCTGCATTGTTTTTTGGACTCAAGGCACTACTCAAAAGGCCACAAAACTAAATTCATACCGTTCATGAAAACCATGTATGTAGGCGTGTGTATCCGATTTTGTGTTTGTGGCCGCAACCTAACCACCGCGCGCTGCGATCACGGCAAGAAAGTCACACCATGTGCTGTTGCTAAGCAGTTGCTGAAGTAGGCGGGGCTTAATGGATCGGTCTGTTATTCAACTGTCATTGTTACATTTTAGGGTCTCAGGTAGAGCATTCCATAACTTGTAGGCAGCATGGGCAAATGGCACATCATCATCTTCATCGATCAACTACAACTTGTGCATGCCGCATGTCAAGAATTTTTCTTTTACACATTATTCCCATTTTTCTTTGTCTGTAGATCATCTGCCAGTGCTTGATCAGTCTCCTGGTCACAATTTATGGTGTTCTCAACATAGCAGGGCAGTTCAGGGGAATCAAAGCTATGGCAGACATGGAGAAGAAGTAAGTAGCATCCCTTACCCTACAAAAAGCTCTATTTTTATTCCATCTTTTAAGGCTAACCCGCCATGAAATCCTATCCAGGAAGTTGTCTGATTGCAGAGGATTGAGGACTGCAGACCCGATTTTTGCTTCACCAGTTCGCGTCGGATGACACACCCATTTTTTCCTGATGTGATAACACGCTTTTGTGTAAATTTGGAATACCGGAATGAAAAACCCGGGGACATTCCATTGTGAAACGTGCACAGTGCATGCACTCACCCTGCAATGCTTCGTTTCCCCCAAGCAAATAGGGGGAGATGGTACTGGAATTCATGCTTGAAATCTCCCTTTTTCTGGGGATATTATGTAATTCCCGATTCCAGACCTTTTCCCTTTTGTTACACAAAAAAGATTATGAGAGATCGATAGGCTGCCAGTATTGTTTATAATTGTATTTTGCTCAAGGAGGAAAGTCTGAGTGAACCCAGATTACAGCATATATTCTGCCCATGGGGACAATTAACAGCCATGGCTTACATGTATGGCCAAGATTTTGCGATGCACGATGCACATAATACTTTACATGTACATGTAATATCTCATAATTTCTCAAAAGAGAACAATGAATCCCATTTCAGGCCTCGATCTTAATAAAAACGGGGGCAGGCTTTTGCTGGCCAAATCAGAGAAGATGTACATGTACAAGGGCATGCTGGCAAAGTTGGTAGTGGCAGTGCAATTTTTCTGAAGGGCATGCTGGCCAACTTGACAGGGCATGAGGCCAATGGCCCCGGTGGCCTTGGTTAAGATCAAGGCCTGCCATTGCTTTCTATGAGAACCCTTGACATTGTCTTTGCTTTGTCTGGTCAGGGTTTCCTTTTGACAACGATACTCTCAAATACAAATTATTCCGGCAGTTCCCCCAAAAAATTATACAGTGGGGAGGCACGGAAAATGTGTTTTTAATACCGGCCAGTACTGATACCGGCCAGGCATTCCAATCTTACCAGAGTCCAAACATTCAGGTGTTGAATTGTCCAGCCTGACCGGGTTATTCTCTGGGAATAGCGAGAATCATTTTTCTTTGAGCTTTCCGTCACAGAGAAACCAAAGAAAACAAAGATTCTTTTTGAAGCACCAGGATTTTTGTCCTCTCTACCAAGAACGTCAAATTCACGCATATAGTGAATTTGCAAAACCTTGGCCGTGAGCAACGGCCGAGGATTGTTCCTCAATCTGGAACCAAGACTGGAACCTCGGTTCAACTTTTGACTTACTCCATTGAGCAAAAAAACAATGAATAAACAATGGTGGAAGTCTCTCGATGTCTCGCAATCCTCTTCTTTGAACAAAGTGACGAAGGTCTGGAATCGGGGATTACACAACCACCCCAGTGTAATGGGCAAAAATCAGCTAAATATTCTGCACCATCTGTCCTCTTGGTGTGTCTTGCACAGTGAGTGCTTACTCTGTGCTGGCTCTGAAAATAATGGCGTGTTTACTGTACAGGTCACCTAGCATCCGATGGTTAAAAAGTGGACCCTAAACATTTAGTTTGATCTTCTCCCGTTCAATGCAGATCTTTTGACACAGTTGGTAACAGACCGTCTTTCTTTATGTTCCGGCACCGTGGCCAAGCCATGTTTGGATTGAACCCTTCATGCGTCAGCACAAGAAATGTGGAGAATATAGAGCCAGCCACATGACGTACAAAATCAGTCTGCATTCTCAATTTATGTTTGTGTTCATGTGTAATGTAGTTGATGTTTGTCAAAGAATGTGTTGTGAAGAGGAAGGGATATTTTTTTCCCCTCAAATGCATTCGAATGCATGTCGACAGATTGAAAAGACTCGAAAAAACATATTAAAAAAAAAAAAAGTTGATTAAATTCATCAGAAAAACAATTTATAGTTACATGTAATTAGAGTTTGATCTTCTTTCCCAAATCAAATATTACATTGTAGGTCGAAAAAAAAGAATTCAGACTGTATGGGATGCTTCACAAAAGGAAAATATTTCCTTTGATAGGTTCTTCACACTGTTGCCACAAAATGATCTCAACAATGTGTCTCCCATCGGGGGGGGGGGGGGGGGGCACTGAAAATTAAGGGGTGGTTGGGAGGGGGGGCAGGCTATGCTACTTCTGCAATGCCATCCAGTGTTTCCTTTGAAATCTTCAAGACTTCCAAAGCTTTTTATAAGGTGGAACTATTTTTCATGGACGCACTGTTACAAAAGTATGAATAATTTGATACCAAATTGCATTTTGAACACAAAAGTTGTATACTCAAGGATATTTAAAGACAGTGAAAATTTGAATTTACCCAAAGTCGTTCATCTGTAAAACAGTCGCCAGGAGGGATTTGTGATTGAAGTCAAGTGACAAACTAACCTTGAAAACGGAACAGAGGGAGACATTTTGAGACTACCCAGAGGTGATTAACGAGAAGGATTTTGTATAGACAATTAAGCAAAAACACACCCTCCCCCCTCCCTTCATTTCTGCTCACAGCGCGTATTTTACTCCGAATTCAAAAATGCAATTTGATTTTGCCACTTATCAGTGAAATTGCATTTCTGAAGTAGAGTTATTAATGGATGATTGTACATTGGAAAGTCTGGGAAAGGTTTCATGATACCAAAGTGAACTGAGAAAAAGCGCCAGAGTTCTAGCAATTGGATTTTGTCCAATTAGAGTGAAATTGCATTTTGGAAAGTCTCGGAGAGCTTACATCATAACCAAAATACATCAAGTGAATTGTGTAAAAACAACATACAGCATTGTAAACGGCCATCACATGCTTATTCTGTATAAAACACAGTGACTGTTTCATTGTTAAAATTTGTTTTCGGGTGTCAGTCACATTTTTTTAAGATACTTTTTAGACCTTCCATTTTTTAGCCGAGTTGAAGGTGAAACTATTTGTAAGTGCATAAATTTGTACAATGTACATTCTAGATGGACAGCTCACAAGAAAAACCAACTTTCCATTGGTCCTAAAGCTTGACACGTCACACAGTGTAAAGTGAAAGTCAGCCATCTGTACAGGCAATGATAGTCGTTTTTGCATTGCAGCCTGCGGGAGTTCTATCAAATTTATTGGTCACTAAACCACTTGGCTGGGGAGAAAAATTAGAAGGTTTAACTCAGCCCAAAGCCCAAACCAAAGTTGCCTTTAGAGATTGGCATCTATGGAAACTACTTGTATAATAAAGACTCCCAAGTCTTGTGTCTATTCAGTAGTATAGCTCGAGGGTGGTGTTTTTGTTGTTGTTTTTTTTGCACATTCTGTTCAAGTGTGGCAATCAAAAAAGGGGGGGTTGTGAGCTCTTCTAATGCTATTTCCTCCACTTCAGACAGGAATTAAGACGGAATTACTTCTCGAGGAGCGATACTGGTTTAAAATAATCAGATGGTTTTTTTATAATCAGAGAGCTTTCACAATGAGACTCATCAATGTTTTTTTTTCCAATCCAGCACAAAGTCATAACATCGTGTCAACAGCACTCTGACTTGGGTCATAACGGACGTGTCCATGTGTAAAGATGCATGGCCCGATTTTTCGCAAAAAATTTGGATTAATTTTAACGAATTTTTTCTCTGCACAAATTTGACAACTGATGTTGTTTCAAACCAAGAAACATCAAACAAAGATTCGCATTTATGCCATGGACAATGCACAAAATACTTGTAACATGCTCAACAGACCTTTATCATGGTGCGGCCATCTTGATTTTCTTCCATTCAAACCAATGTAACCAAACTGAGGCTGGAAGGGCAAATAGTCTGGTTCCTTTTTGTACAATGAATATTAGCATATATTACTGTTATTAGATACGGGGAACATGACCAAGATGGTTGCAGCATGATAAAGGTCCATTGCTTGTACATGGCCAATGGATGTGATTTAATGTCGGGATCCCGACATTAACTTTTAGTTTTTTACTAACTATTTTCTTAAATCTATAAAAATAGCTATTTAAAATTTAAATTCAAATTTTGAGGTGAAATCGCCCAAAAAACGGACCTAGCATCTTTTATCAGAAAGGGGAATCCAAGGAAATTTTCACAGGCTGTTTTGATATTAAATGTTATTTTCCAGAAGTACACGTACATGTATTAATAATGTAGCATCCATTTTGGATGAAAGGTTAAGCATAAAAAGGAACTTGACAAAATGAGAAGACAACTAAGTGTTGTTTGTTCAATTTGATCACTCGTTTTTACAGCTGATGCCACATTTGTCACAGCTGCAGTAATTTTCTATTTAAGTAATTTGATTCAAACAATTAAGCCGGGGAAAAGTCGTCTGAAACAGTGATGTCTAAATAAGACTGTTGCATGGTGGGAATATGATAAAGTAAGGGATTTGAGGTGACACCATGTGGTTTAAATCTCTTATGAGTATATTTGGTTCCGGAGGAACCCGTTGAATCGACGTTTCGGACAGCATACTCTGTCCGTCGTCAGGAGACTGCTGAATGATGTCCAATTTGCTTCTTTTAATTTGTTTTTTCTGTCTGGCAGATGCGTTGGTGTAAGAAATGTCTAGCTACGGTTGGGATTGTTATTAAACATGTTAAATGAATAGAATAAAACACATATGCAATGTTGGTTGATTCAGCGACTTTGTCGAGTGGCCATTTGTTTTAACCTTTTATTATCCTTAATTCTCACTAGTACATCTGAAAAAAAAAAAACGGAAGGAATTCACTCTCATGTAGCACAGAAGAAGAAACAACTGCTTTGAACATTTTAAGCAGTTTGTTGTCCCATTCTGAAAAAAACGTTTCAAGTTGTCAAATACTCTCCGATTCTTTTGAACGTTTGAACTAAATCCAAACTTTGTCAGACCTGAGATTTTCTCAACGTGTTTGGAACCCCTGTTGTCCATCTTTAATGATAATCAACTGCTCATCATCCGTTTAAATTTAGTTACTTTTTTGTCAATAATTATATAATGCCCTGGTTGATCCTTGTCTTTTGATTGTCTGGTCAGGCGTCACTCATTCATCAAACCACTACAAAACATGCGTTTTTGGTACCGTTCACAGTGCATTTGCGTTCCAACCCATCTGGTAGTGGATTGGCATACAATATTTTCATTTTTATACATGTAGTTTTATCCTCCAATCAAATCACAAAAATCTCCTGGGATTTTATTTATATCAAATAATGAATGTTTTGCATACATGCAATGAACAACCGCTTATTATTTTCCCAATTCTGCCCTGGCTAGGCTGGCTACCATGAAAATCGTTTTTTTTTTTGTAATAATAAAAACCATGAATGCAGAGATGCCAACAGTTCCATCTTGCAATCAGGGAGATTTCATAACAATCAGGGAGATGTTTAGAATAACATTCAACATAATAGGGAAAAAAGTTTCCATAATCAGGGAGATTTTCACATTTGTTCAGCAGAACATGGACAGATTGGTTTATTTTTGGGGGACTTTCTGCAGAATTAGGGAGAGTTGGCAGCTCTGAGAATGAAATGAAATGGAGAGAATATTTTCGTGCGTTGAATGGTGGAATTCAGACAATAAGACTATGTACCGGTAACCCAATTTACGGTAAGAAAGACCTTGAACATTCCAAGGCCTTTATGGCAGGCAAGATACCACATTGGTCATGTGGAAAATCTTTTTACATTTTATGTATTAATTTCCAGATGAATTCAAGAGTTACAAAAATAACAGCCGAACACGTTTTAAGATGTGCCCCCCCCCCCCTTCTTCACATCAAAAATTACTAAAAAATCAGACAGTGCAATCTGCCATGTGTCGAGTACAAATCATGCCTGCAGAAAGTCCAGGCTCTGTGGCTCTTTTGTAAACATGTGCTGTCACGGGTTACATGGTCTAATCTGTTGGTAAGTGATGACGTTTTGGAGCCAGTAAGTGCAGTGTAACGAATGTTCATATACGTGTATGTATACCATACGTTTACATTGCACTTCCGGCTCCAAACATGACCAAAACATCATCACTAACCAACAGGAATAGTCCAATCAAAACAACTTTGCCTCGTTGAATAGAACATTCAATTTTTCAACTCGTTCTCACCATTGCACTCGTAAAACATTCATTATTTCTACGCACTAGTGCATGTCGATTAAACACACCTGCATTGTATGGGTGTTGAACATTTTGTTTCTTCTTGACCCACTTTACTAGTGTACAAGTTGGTAATAAACAGCGTGCATAGCATAAAAAATATCTGCTTTGGTAATTTTATCAGTTAAACTGCATAACAATCCAAATGGGAAATGAATGTTAACACAATAATATAATGTCAAGCATGCTGGGGAGGGGGAAGGAGAGTAACTATTAAAATAGACCTTATATGCACTGACAGTGGCGTAACTAGACTCTGGGGGATGGGGGCAGGGGCTCCCTTGCTCAGAACCCTTCCCTCCCCCCCAAGTTTTATTTAGTTTTTTGTTTTTTTTAAATGCGCAAGTGAATGGCTTGATACATTAAATAGCCCACAAATTATGTTGTTGCCGCCGCTTGACCCCCCCCCCCCAAATGAAAATTCTAGTTCCGCCACTGTCTGACTGTGCATTGACATCAACCTTTTGCCATCCTAGAGATAAACGTTGATGAAACGTAGATGTACTTTTGTGGCAAACAAAATGGGTCGATGAGCAACCTTCTTTCGACCACTGAGGGAGGGCACCTTGTTCCTGTGACATCACATTCACAAGGTCTACGAAACATGTAAATAACTTCTGAACTTTGACTTAGAACAATGCCAATAAACCATGTACAAGTTGGATTTCGCATAACGTCTGGTACAACACTTGTACTTTCATTTAGAATTGTGTATGGGTGTTCCTCCTCTCTTTGGTATATCTATGCCAAAGCTTGCCCCTAACCATGTGACATAGCAACTATCTCTAGTCTCAGGAATTCGAATTTAGTCACTTGTGACTAAATAAGTCAATGTACCAGACATTATTCAAATTTAACTCGCATATGGTTTATTGGGGGGGGAGGAACATGGGTGTCTTTCATAAAGCCATGTGTAATCAACTTTTGACCTATGACCCAGCACAGAGTCAAAAAGTTGAGTGAGTGCAAACAGTGTGTATTCATATAGGCCAAACTTTTGACCTACGGCCGAGAACAATGTCAAGTCGAGTACGGGGAAAACTGATTGTATTTCATAAATATGAGTTTGTTCTACAATCACATCGCTAAAAAAAAATGTTAGTCACCACACAACCCACAAGTAGAAAAGTATTAATCTCAAAGATTACTTAAACACAATAATTGTAATTGCAGAAAGAACACAATGTGCACATTAATATGTGATGCCAGGGAAAAATTCAAGAGTGCATACAAATGCAAGAAGGAAACCAGTCACACGCATTATGCAGCACTTAGTCTTTCAGTTGGTAACCAGTTTCTGCTCGGCAAAACTTTAACAGCTTTTCAAAATTTGTTCCTTTTCATGTCCGCATTAATTAGTATGGATTAACTTACTCTGCAAGAAGGTTGCAGGATACCAGTCGCATGCATTATGCAGCACTTAGTATTTCGGTTGGTAACCAGTTTCTACTCCCCAAAACATTAACAGCTTTTCAAAATTGGTTCCTTTTCATTAGTATGGATTAAATTATACAAGCACCTCTCTTATAAACTAAATAAAGTAACAGAAACTACACAAAACGTTGGATCCTGAGAATTAATAAAGTACACCACCCACTTGCCAAAGACTTTTTTGACAAATTAGGAGCTGAGGCCAACATAAATGTGAGCCATAGACATGGCGTGTCATGGCTGAGCAGCCTAGTACACTGGACTTAAGTTCTGGTCGCTAAGCCATCCGGGAGTGGGTTTGAATCTTGGTTATGACACTTGTGTCCTTGAGCAAGATACTTCACTATAATTGCTTCTCTTCACCCAGGAGTAAATGGGTACCTGTGAGGGGAGAGATGGTTCTTGTGATTGATTTAGCTTGATGCACTACTTGCTTGCCAGCACAGGCAGGGAGCTGAGATGGTTTTAAGGAATTAAATAAATAGTCCAGTGACCGGGGTAATAACATTCATGCGCCATGAGCGTCAAAATTGGCAGATATCGGCACTATATAAATGTCCATCATTATTGCTATCCAACATACTCTGTTGGTTAGTATGAACTTTGCTTAATCATGGCACAGTATAGTTTATTTGCCAATGTGTGGACAGCTATCGATACAAAGCAAAATAATTCCAAACCATTGCAGTTCAAACCACAGCAATTATTGGAAAGCACTGATTATTCGAAAGAAATTACCGAGAACACATTGAAAAGAAACGTTCCACTTAAAGTCAGCGTCAACTCAAAGCTGCCCATAGAAAAATAATATTAATTATTTATAATAATTTGGGAGGCTAATCTTGCTTACTGGCAGCTGAGAAGCTGAATAGGGAAGGACGCTGCTACACGTGTTTGAGCTGCAGGCATGCAAGGGTGCCTTTGGCAGCCAGCCACATCAACCCATATATGACCACGGAGCACAGCCTGAGGTCCAAAGTGTTTGGTTTTTCGGAGGGAGGAAAACTGGATGGCCTGGAGAAAAAAAAACCTTTGGCACATATGGCCCCAGCCAGGAAATGAACCAGGGACACATTGGTGAGAGGCAAGCGCTTTACGCACACCCCACCCAAAACCCCCAAACAGTTGCCAATGTTTGAAACAAACAACTTTTGTGTTGAAGTCTCACATATACATGTAGATGACTTTGCCATGCTACAACTCTTTAAATAATGGGAAGTATTGAGAAATCTTCCCAAAGAGAACAAAACAAATTGCATTACATACAACATCAAAAGTTGCAACATAAATTGAACTAAAACAAAGTATTTACAAACCATCAAAATGTAAATAATTAAAAATAACGCTTTCTTTCACAAAAGTTCCTTCACTTTTTCACATCCATTTTACTTACACCATAAATATACAGACCAAACTACAAAAATACCAATTTCTGTGACCAAGTGACCAGTAACATCAAAACTTCAAAATAATAATTCACCAAGTGGGAAAGTGTAGTGCAGGCAGGGGTTATACACTCAATTGTTACAATTCTGACAGACAAATGTTAAGATTGACAGAAAAATTAATACAAAGATGAACCCATGCGTGAATCTTAAAATTTGTTAAAGCCTCCATGACCCAAAATGGTGTTTTTTATCTCACGTCTCCAATATACAAATATTGAATGCATATGATTGCGTTGTCGCATAATGTAATCATGAGGTGAAACCTGGACTATTCCATTTCCCTCGGCTTCACCTCGTGAAATTAAAAAGCTAGATTTCACCGTGTGATTATCTTCTGCGGCAATTCCCAAACAAAGTGCATTCAATATTTGTTTTATACACCTTACACATAGATCCTTGTGTTTTGATTTGTTTGTTTCACAATAAAAATAAAATAGACAAGGACACTCGTCCACCCCACAGTCTGAAAATTCTTAAAACCCCTCCTAAGTAACATGGACGACTCCATGTAGACGCTAACCTTGTACACCGCGACAAGACCTTGCCTCGTTTAGACGAAGGGCGGGAATGATTAATTTGGGAAAGATGCTGCAAATTAAACATCGAAAAATCAATGTGCAGCGTCCACAAATCTATGATGTAGGACGCACCAACGTCGCGGCAGTAAATCACGTCAATACATGGCAAAATAAGGTATAACACGCGTGGTGACACGTGTTCCACCAATCAAATCACCAGGATCTGTGTGTGCAGTATACACTGCCTTATACTGAACACGATAAATCTATATTCACAGCTGAAGTTTAGGACATGGCTCTTGTCAGACTTCGTCCAGTGAGCCCCTCCAACTTCCCAAGTCTTGTCTGTTCTCTCTTGTAACCTTTTTTTAAACTCTTTGGTTTCCTTGTAACCCGCCAATTTGTTTCTCTTTTTTAATCTTAATAATAATAATACACAGTTTTTATATAACGCTTTATCACACCCTTTGGGCATCTCAGAGCGCTCAGTATTTTTTCCTGCAAGGTATAATGAGTTACGTTTCTGAAGTATGAGACCTGTTCCTTTACATAGCACCATGTAACGGTTTACAAGGTGCTGTGGCGCAATCTGCAGCCGATCAGAGATTCATCTTGACAAAGATTCACATTACACTCGGTTCAGTTATCACAGAACCTCAAGTTTCTCTCACCAAAACCCGATTTCAGTTTTCATAAAAAAATATGTTGATCAATCTGTTTCCCGTTATATGAGTTGCCTTCTGCATGTTGCACTCAAAGATTGGCGGTGTGTAGACTTCCATGACACTCTTCAAGGCAAGATTTGTTTTTGTGTACCTCGGGGCAAGCCCTCGTGTGACAGGATTAGACACCATCATCATAAAGGAAGCTTCTTCATCTGCTCGTATGTAATAAAAAACTGGTTCGATCCAACATTAAGGAAGACAATACAACTGTGTGGTAACTACCAAGTTTCAAATTCAGCGGAACGTTTGCTACGCTCGGAAATCTTGCTATAAAAAGTTCACTTCGGATGTGTTTGTTCTTGCTTAGTAAATTTATGAGAGTTCAACAGTCCAAGACCAAAACACAGACAAACTTTGCAGAGTGTTAAGCCCAAGAATACAAAAAATTGTAAAAAAACGTCTCCAGACTGATCTACACCACACAATGGTCCAACACTTGCATCGTCACAGCATTTTTTCTTGGGTTAATGCACTATAAGTTATCACACAAGTGCGAGTGAAATACGGGAAAATATAGCTCTTCTGCATCCCATATCCTTCAAGGCCGAAGGCCGAGTGGGATATGGGACGCAAAAGCACTATATTTTCCCATATTCCACGAGCACAAGTGTGATAACGAATTTATCTTCCAGTCAACTGGAAGATAATACAACTTTGAGTGTTATTTGATGAAGAGCAAAATGTGCAACGCAGGGTTTATTATCACACTCCCGTTGAGCAATTTGATTGGAGGATTAGCGCGTACTGAAAAATTAATTCCATTAACAACTTATCTCACCTATGTAGTCAAAAGTTTCCGCAATGGTAATCAAAAGCTACCGTTAACAAAATTCATTTATAACTGAAAGGATACAATAATATTCCAAGGTCCGAGTCTCACCCACGTTGGTATGAAGCCTTTATACAGAGCAAGGAATCCCTCGTACTTGAACGTCTGAAAATTACAAGAAAGAACGTGATAAATAACCCATGTTAAAGAATCCTTCGTACTTGAACATCTGAAAATTACAAGAACGTGATAAATAAACCATGTTAAAGAATCCCTCGTACTTGAACGTCTGCAAATTACAAGAAAGAACGTGATAAATAAACCATGTTAAAGAATCCCTCGTACTTGAACGTCTGAAAATTACAATCAAGAATGTGATAAGTAAACCATGTTAAAATGATGCTAGTCTTTAAAGAGAAGGCTCAATTTCAGTCAGCCGCTTCCCACAGAATTTTCCATTTACTTCGCTCTGTAATGCATGTAATTCTATGGGCCATAAGTGCAGAATTCTTCAGTAAGCCATGCTATGAAATTGACCGCATGAGGGCGCTTTCAACGGCTTATTTTCCTTGCATCACAACTACAGTTTTATTGTATTTCGAATGCTGTATGATGTTGCTGTCTTGTATCAATGGCAAAAAAAAAAAACATAATAATGACAACAATGAAAAATCAGTTCGCTTTACTTGTTTTGCATCATGTCAAATTTGGTTCACACACACGCCCCCACGCAGTCAAAAATGTTGCGAATTGGGCCTTGATGCTTCCGAGTTTTCCATATAATAGTTTATCTATTTTCTTCCCCCCCCCCCACTTCAAACCATAGCTTATTCGAACTGTTATTTTGATTCTGTATAGACCGTTACGGCTTTGGCAACAAGCCCCGCCCACACACCTTCTTTTGTGTACGTTTACGCTGCACGTGTGACCAAGTTTGACCGAGGTCACATGACCAAAAGGCGTGATCCAATTGGTCTATGCACACAGTTTGATTGACAGGCCGGAACGGTCTATTGTATACTATTCCATTTGGAAATAGATGCACAGGGCCAAATTTCATAGAACTGCTTATGCACAAAAAGTAGCTAGGCACAACAAAATTATGCTTCACAGAATAAGCTTACCAGCCACACTACAGGTACAATGTGTGACTGGTATCCTGCTCATTTTTGCTGAGCAGTGAATTTTTAAGCAATATTTTCTGCTCAAGCACCTCTTATCAGATGGTTCCCGATAGACGCCATCTTCACAGACAACTTGGGTTTTGAGCTGCGTCAAGCGTTCTAACATTTCTATGCAGCCAGGTGGTTCACCAACCAATTGTGCAATGTATTTGATAAAACTCTCGCATGCCTCATGTGGTATTTACTCATAACACATAATTTTTCCCTAAAAAATGATTGATTTGCCCATAAAGATGGTCGAATTTACACTGTGCGTCCAGTGAGAACTATCTAGTAATGAGTAATTAGTATTCTGTATGTGAATCTGTACCCACAAAAAGCAGTTTGGAAATGCCGTAACGTGATAAAAATACAAGGTCCTACCCTTTGCAATCTGGTTTCCAACTTATATCTGCTCAGCAGAAAACTGTCAACCATTTTTTGGGGGGTCCTGTCCCCCTGGCGGGACTCTTTCGGCGGAATTGCCGGTACCGTTGGCACAAAAAAAACCTGACTTGACAATGCCAAGAGAACAAAGATTCTCTTTATTGGATCGTCCATTCTGTTGCTCCACCGAGAAAATGTTGAAGTTACGCACCATGAATTGCAAAACATCGACCGTTACCTACTGCATAGGAGTGGTACGAGACACGAAACCATGGATCGATTGCCGGCTCACTCTGATTTACATCCATTGAGCCGAAGTACAATGAAAGAACAATGGTTGAAGCCTCTAGATGCCTCGAAATCCCCTTCTAGGAATAAAAACCACCTCTCAATGACCACAAACTGCGAACATATTCAAGACCATTTTTTGTTAATCAAAGTGTCTGACAGCGCGTGTGTGGTTTGTGCTTGCTCCGGGCCCGGGCGATCTTTGCTCCGGTGGTCCGAAATTACATAATGGCGTCTTGACACGGCTTCTGTTTCCAGGCAGGGGAAACATTTGTGTGTTATCATGTCATCCGTTTTCAACTGGTTTAAAAGCACGATCGTCTTAGAGACCAATTGATAAACTCACTTCGTGGCAGTGAAGTTATCCGAGAAGTCCCCTCGATCCACCAAGGGAGTGTAGTATTAGTCCCGGCCGATTTCCTACCTCCCCAGTTCTTTTCAGAACGAAGTTGTCCCCCCAAAAAAAATTCCGAAATCTACTCCGCAGTAGTAGAATAATAATAGGACAATTTCTCACAAGAACAATCTACTGTATACAGCAAAGTAGATACAATCACATGGTGTTACAGCAAGCCAAATATACATTGATACCTCACCATGCAATGCCTCAAAACCAAAGATTACAGAGCGCCGTAGGCGCAAGATGGGGAACTGGGTCTTTATCTACTGTTGGAAAGTGAAATACGCATGGGCGCCATTTCAGCAAGTGAATGCCTCTGTTTCCCATTGATAGCAATTGTCACTGTCTACACTGGTCCGCACGTATCAATGTTGTATCAATAGAGTTACTTGCCGAAATGGCGTCCAGTGAGATTTCTCATTTCAGCCAGAGTTCCCCATCTTGCCCCTACGGCGCTCTATAATCTTTGCTCAAAACCTACACACGATTGTCTGCTTAAGCAGCTCTATGAAATTGCTCCCAGACCAGACCATAGGTAGCAGTGGATTTTACTCTGCAATGCTGTTTGAACTCACCTTGACCAGACAGTCCAACGAGTTCTTGTATATGTGTTGGGCTTTACTGGAGCAACCTCGTAGGTTTCTTTGGTTCATCAGCCGTGTTTTGACGACGTCGATAGGCGTTGATGCAACTGCTCCAGCAAACCCGGCAACAAAGCTTGCACTGAGACAAAAAAAAAAACATAAAAGTGTTCATGACTAACACACCCAGAGTTTGCCCTGGCTGATGAAACGAACGAGTGGCAAAAATGAAATCACAGATTGAACCATCAAGAAAAAAAGACTAGTGCATTTTTTTACCAAAGATCATCAACTTGCGCTTTTGCAGCACTTTTTTTCCTGTAAGCCTTTAAACAAGATGGCAAAAAATTTGCAACAATGACACTGTAATTAGCCATGGCCCCAGTGTTCACGATGCCACGAACTATGATTGGTACTAAATCTGAAACCAAGGCTGGATCCCAAGTTCACTCTGACTGACCTCCATTGAGCTGAAATACAATGAATGAACAATGGTGGAAGCCTCTCGATGTTTCATAATCCTCTTCTTGGAACAAAAGGACAAAGGTCTGAAATCTGGGATTACACAAAAATGCCTGTACAATAGCCGAAAATTGGCAAAATATTGAGTGCCATCTGTCCTGTTTGTGTGGGTGAAACGAAGCGTTGCAAGGCGTGTGCATGCTCTGTGCGTGCTCAGTCAGCAGTGGAATGTCTGAGCAACCTTTGTTGCGGTAATCCGATTTTACACAATGGCTTGTTTCAATGTCGCCCACTTTCTAGCTCGAAAAACATTTTCGAGGATACACGTCAGCCGGCGAAAACTGCTTAAGAAAACCTTTTGCCTGAAAACATACATGAAGTGAGTTGACATGGTGTCTCCTAGCCACTTGTTGTCGATGATCCACTTCTTGAACCAATCATAGACTGGGAGTTCTACACCGCAGACGACTGCTGCTCTCTGCGCTGTGGGGACCACACCCTGTCAACAACAATTGAAAAAAAGCAGAATTAATCCCCTTGATATTTTGGCATGCTTGTAACAAGCTGCTTCACATGCTTTAACTCTCACTACGGCGCGCTGCTCACAGCAGCTCGGTGAATTACTTCATATGCCGGAGAGCCGCTGCCAGCAGCTCAAAATAAACAAAATATTAAACAATTCTGTCACAGCTGTATTTTTATTCCGTAGTGAAACAGTTCAAATACTTTCAGATAACACTGGTCTGACCCCAACAAACAGGCAGGCAAAATTCTTTGATTAGGTTGGTATGCCTGGCTGTGCAGTACTGAATCCATCAAACTCAGGCAAAACCTTTGGTCTCTGATAAGATTGGTATGCCTGGCTCCATGTTAAGCATGGTTGGTTTGGCTGTGCAGTACTGAATCAATCAAACTCAGACAAACCTTAACACTCTGATAAGATTGGTATGCCTGGCTCCATACTTAGCATGGTTGGTTTGGCTGTGCAGTACTGAATCCATCAAACTCAGGCAAAACCTTTGGTCTCTGATAAGATTGGTATGCCTGGCTCCATGCTTAGCATGGTTGGTTTGGCTGTGCAGTACTGAATCCATCAAACTCAGGCAAAACCTTTGGTCTCTGATAAGATTGGTATGCCTGGCCCCATGCTAAGCATGGCTGATTTGGCTGTGCAGTACTGAATCCATCAAACTCAGGCAAAACCTTTGGTCTCTGATAAGATTGGTATGCCTGGCTCCATGCTTAGCATGGTTGGTTTGGCTGTGCAGTACTGAATCCATCAAACTCAGGCAAAACCTTTGGTCTCTGATAACACTGGTACATGTACACATATGCCTGGCCCCATGCTTAACATGGTTGGTTTGGCTGTGCAGTACTGAATCCATTAAACTTGGGTAAAACCTTTAGTCTCTGATAGACTGGTAAACCTGACCCAATGCTAAGCACGTTTTAACACATACTGACATACTTGAAGTTGGACAATACATGAAAATTATCATGTTTATGAAATTGTGCCCTGATCATAATTCCTCTACAGAAACTCACCCGCCATAAACCCCTTGTTCCTTCCTCCTGGAAGATGTTAACAAAGGAGCTGATCATGCCGTTGGTGTTGGTGAAACTGGCGCCCTGCGCCTGCATTCGGACCTTCAGCACATCAGTTGGGTTGGCGATCGACGATGCCAGCACGCCGGCTGTTACACCGCACACCACATTGATGAGTAGGGTCTCGTTTTCGGGATTTTCCACCAGGAGTCTCTTGAAGGAGTGGTAGCAGCCCATTTTAATTGTGCCGTACGATGCCTGGCGTAGGATGGCCGGTCTGATTCTGAGGGAGGAGCGGTGAATAACAGATTGGCAATAAAACACTGGCTAAGATCTCGTTCAACCATGGATGTGCAGTCTGAATTGATACAATTCATCAGTATAATGTACACTGTAAAACCATGGTCTGTGAGTGTGGATTTTCAAAGATTGAATGTGTGGATTAATACATCTAGCCTTTACATACCCAGAGTAGAGGGCCTTTATGCCTTCCTCTCTAGAGATCTTGACCAAGGCGTGGGTCATCCCTCGGTACCTGAGCTCCTTATAGCTGCTCCCCATCTGCTGACCTTGAACCTGCAGTCGCGTCTTTGTCAAATCAATGGGGAATGTACCTAAACAAGAGAGGTGTGATCGTACAAAAGTTTTTTAAAAATCCCGACAAATGGGTGGCGGCCCTGAGATAAAACCACCAACTCTACAGAGTTTTACATGTATATGACATAATATATAGGAGCGTCCAGACTTCCTACATGGTGCGTCGTGGCTGAGCAGTCAAGAACACCGGACTCAAGCTCTGCTGTTTTTGATCAGCAGAGTGTGCTTTCAAGTCCCCATCTTGACACTTGATCCTTGAGCAAGGCACTTAACCATTATTGCTTCGTCCTTCGGGAGGGACCTAAAGCCGTAGGCCCCACGTGACTTGTAATGCAAGTAAAAGAACCCAGTTATAATCATCGTCAAGAGAAGGGGCTTGCCCCGGTATTTCTTGCGTACTGTAGTTGGCTGCAGATTGCGCCAACCGAATCAGCTTGTATACCCTTACAAGAAATAGTCAAGGGGTCTCATAGTTCAAAAATTTACCATTAACTGTCTTAAAACATAAGCGCTTTGAGATGTCTGCAGATAAAGCATTGTAAGAACTAATTATGATTAAAATATACATCACTGGGAATGTACATTACCGACCCAAGACAGTTTAGGCATTCCTATTGGCTGAAAGGTGGTCACATGACCTTTGTTACCTGGTATTAAACCGCTGATACAGACATGGTTAGAGCTGTTTAAGACCAGTCATTTTAGTCTGGTTTCCTGCTTTGTTACTTTAACACTAGAAAACGCATATGAAGAGGTGAGAAACAGACCAATAGTGAAAAAAGCCGGGCTCCTGAGCGTAAATTACAGCAAAAATCATTGCAGAGCAAACAAAGTTTGCTGTGTCGTTCTCTGATTTTTTTTTTTTTTTTGCATTTTATTTCTTAAAGATTAAAAGGGCATTTATGAATGGGAATAAAAGAGTGGTCTTGATCGGCCATTTAAAACCTTTAGTGTCTCGGCCATGCAATAAAGGCATATATCACATGGGCCGCGACACTAACAGTCGATTAAGACCTTGTAGCTACTGTCATGACTGTTTTATTCCCCTATTAAAGCATCAGTGTTGAAACAATGCAGCCATAGCTTTCTTTCAAGATGCTTTCAGATTGAAATGAATCTCTTTTTTGATCATTATCTTGTCTACAGGCAAGGGGAGATCTTTGAGAACAATACAGAATTCTTACAAGTTTAAAGGCCTTAAAAATCTTCCTCTTTCCTTAAGGAAACAGTCAATCAACATCATTTCCTCTGGCTCCGATAGAGGTGTGTTTCTGAGGTTGTTAACAATAAAAGGCTATCTACTATGACTTGGTCAAGTTACAGACTTCATGATGATAGGTCTAACCCCGACCTCCACCTTTGGAGCATGGGGTGGTCTTTGGTGGGGTGGTCAGTTTAAAAATATCCGGCAGTGTGGTAAATATCAATTCGCATTACAAATCTTGCCTAAAATCAGGTTCCTCACACTGAAATATGTAAGCTTTGAGATTCCCATTGTTAAAGCGAACATTTTCCTTTTCACCTTAATGGGGTGGCCAGGTCTTTGCTTTTCTGTACCCTGGTTATTTGGCATGTTATGGGTCATTCCATGAAGGTGGGACACAATTTGTGACATTTTTCAATATTATAATTTTTGTCAGAAAAAATGTTGATTCTAATTTATGTTTATCAATCATAGACTTTTATTTAGTTGTTGAAAGTATTTCAGAAAGTTTCAAATCCTTCCCACACCATCTTACATGTACCTGATATTTTTGCTAATATTTAAAAAAAAAAATTCAAGGTAACGATGTATATGTAACAGGGACACCATGCTTGTAATTTTTCAATATTATGAAAGTAACAAACAAATTTACAATGTTCAACAGAAATTTGATGCCAAATTCATAGTGAAGTGGTGAAAAAGCTTCATGTGGTTTTCCACCTTCATGGAATGACCCATACTGTACACAATGTCTGTTTTTATGGCATGGGGCCTGAAACTGATAGTTTTGGCATTTCACTTCTTAAAAATGTCAGGGGGAAAAACACAAAACGAAAATCTTTTTTTTTTAAGTGAGCTTAATTTTTGTTCATTTGTTTGTTTTCTTGTCAGTGTAATCTGTTCAGGGCTGAATCTGTTGTCAAACCATGTGCATGTGCATACCATGTGCACAACCCAATATTATAAACCAATGACAGTACATGTACGTGTAGATAGTACTAAAGGCATTCCATTGAACTTTATTTGAACTGTGATATTTTAGATAAGTGGTCAGCATTTCCAAGGTAGTCTCAACTGATGTGTGCATGACATAATGGAATAAATACGTACTTGCGTGATAAGACATGTAACAGCCGGAAGGATATAAGTTAAATACAATATTTGACACATTCTTGACAAATATTCACCCTTACAGTAACCTACATGTACAATGTACATCCATGATCCATTATTCTTATTATGCAGGAATCACTTCCTCCCAAACATGCCAAAGTGTTTTGTTTTTTTTCTTTTTTTCCTTTCTTTCTTTCTTTGACATTTGTGTACTATTTTATTGTACATCGTACTAATAGTAGCAACTCAATGTATTGGATCATTTGTCCTCAATTCTACACTGTTTGTGAACAGAAACATTTTAAGCACAAACAACTAAGCAAAGCACAAAATAATGTTGCAGTATAACCAGCAATAGGTTACCAGCCAAAGTGATGATGCCTTGTAATTGTATACATGTGTATGTACCATTTGTGACTGGTTTCCAGCAAATTGCTCAGCAGAAATTCATCAAGCACCTTTATCTGCTTAGCAGCTCCAGGAATTTTGGCCGAGGATTTTTGTTAACATTGATTTCTTAGCCTACATTATTCAGGGTCATTGACCTTTAGCAACCAACATGTACACATGCCTGGATGGATAGACTTGTTGTCTTTGCTGTATGGTCATTGATAATGTTGTTGTTGGCATATGATACATGTAGGTCATTATGTCAACATGGTCAAGGGTAGGGGTTGAACCTTCATAGTACACCTTGGTCTGTGCTACATGTAGCCTTCAGTCAAGGCATACATGTAGCAAGCTGCCACCCTTCAGGTGTACATTTAATGAACTTATAGTTATACATGTATCTTGCGTGACTAGACCATCTGTGATGTCTCAATGTATGTTTTGTACCAGCCTTGATTAAAGGCTAGCTCTGTCAGAGGCGTAGCGTCCAGACTGTCAACATTTTCATGTCATTGTAGAGCAACCGGAGGGAACTTCATGTCATAAAATCTCTTCATGCTTCAACCAACCCTATGACATTGGGCCCTGGGGTCGATTTCATAAAAACTAAAATTCATCTTAAGTTGAGTTGTCAGTATTACCATAGTGAATTAGTATTGTGACATCACACTTTGCTAAGCAGTTAAGAGTGATTCACAGTTGAAATCAATCTTCTTTGTGAAACCAAGCCCTGGTTTGTTCTATAGTATGCACCTTGCTGAAGTCTGCTAAACGAGTACATACAGTACATTTACATTATGCATGGCAAAGGTTGTGTGTAAAGTGCTATTCATAGTCAATGGGCCCATGTCTGGGTCCTGTGTCTTTAGAACATCCTGTTTAGTATTTGAACACTGGGGTCTGAGTGCACAGTATATTTAGTTCAGTGATCAATTTAGACTGCCTAATATTTCACTTTACAGCTAAAGTGAATACAGATTTTCTCAATCAAATGGGTCAGACTCTAATACAGGGTTCCTATTCAAAGAAAATCTCTGACAGACAGCCAAACTACAGGGGCCACAGAGCTGCTTAAAAGCAGAAAATATTGCTGGAATAGTTTCTGCTAAGCAAAAATAAGCAGGGTACAAGTCACATATTGTACATGTGACATGGTATTTTGGCTGGTAACCTTATTCTGGTAAGCATAATTTGGTTGTATTTAGCTACTTTTTGTGCTTTTAAAAAGCAGCTCTATGAAATTAGGAACAAGGTCTTGTAGCTCAGAGTTTTTACTGAATTATACATTTTTTTACCAGACCTAATCATTCCCGACTCTTTGCTGAACTTTGAAAAGGAGGTTTGCACCTTGAATCTTAAAGGGGCTGTGTCGTTATGATTAAAGCAGGCCTGTGGCTGTGCATGGAAAGATGAACTCTCAACCAGATACTTCACACGGGTGCACTTGCGGTCAAATCTCAAAGGGTAAGTCTGTATTGTCAAACTGTGATGTGTACATGTACAGTGTGTTTTTACAGCGACATACAGTATGTGCACTAGAGGTCATACAGTAGTGGCAACACAGTGTACACAGAGCGCATACACATGTACGTTTCTGCTCACTTGTGCAGCTCGTTAGTGAGTGAGAAGGTACCAACGTTGATGGCGCACTTTACTTTTGACCACGTCCGCATCCACACCCCCTTCCCCCTTCCCTTCCCCCCCCCCCCCCCGCCACCATCGGAAAACAGACTGCAGGACTGTGGTTTTATAATGAAGTGACTGCCCAACAGTTACATTACTAATCTCTGGCCAGTAGTCCAAGTGGGTATTTCAAGCCCTGCTATATTGCCCTTCCCACCTTGGATCGAGATAGGGGCCTTTTCCCAAACTTTGACTCTGGCTCCAGCTTTGGGCTCTGTTTGATGTTAAGGCACCGAGCAAAATGCACACTGCTCCAAACTTGATGACGGAGCCCAAGCCAGACCCTTAAGCCTATGTTTGGAAAAAGGCCAAAGATTTTAAGAGGAAGAGTCTGAACAAGATGGCTGCACCGTGACAAAGTTCTGTGAGTGAGTGTTCTTTAATTATGGCTTACCGAACTCGGCGGTAACAGAGCCGATGCCCCCGTAGACAAACGGCCTCCAATCCCCAGCAATCATTGCTTCCTTCTATGCCGAGATGATCCTCTGACAATGCTGGGTGGAAACTGGTCTCTGAGAAACAAACCTCAGTTTTTTGTCCCGGTCAGTTCAACTGATCTGATTTTCACTGATACAGGACAACACACTGGCTACCCTGCAATTCAGAGTCTCAATGTCCAGAAATAAATTGTTGGCATGGCACAAACAACACCCAAGGATGCTGATTCTAACAGTTGTTCTGTATTTGTTCAGCCTTGCAGAGGATTTATGCCAGCCCTCCTTCAGAAATGCTTTGAGAGTCTATAGTGGATTCAGCACTTTGAAATCTACGGTCCGGCTGCTGTGGATTCATGATCTGATGAAAGACAAGAGCGAAAGCATTTCCATAAAAAGCATCCTGTACATTCAAGCCATGGGAACTTTCCCTACTGGGGAAAGAAGATGAAGGCGTTCTTTTTAAATTGGTATTGTAATTATCTACTGTATACGAAAGCTCACTGATTCTAAAGGCGGTTCAATGACAATCTTCCAGAGAAATGTTCGTCTAAGTCAAGGAAATAGCATACCCCAAAAATAACTGTGGCTTATTTTGATTGCCGCAATTGAAACAAGTCCTACTTCAGTAAACGTGTACATTTTAATGACAAAACATTTATCGTTTTTTCATTTTTTTGTTGGCCTTTTTAACAAAAGGTCATGGAATTTGATGAAGTTTGCTCAGTTAGTTTCAAAAACAATGTATAGGCCTATTATTGCAATTATGACAGATCTCACAAACATCTATCATTACAAATGTAAGGTGTTATGAGTAGCTGCCATGGGCCTAGGCAGGGCTAGGCCTACACACTGTACAAATGGGCTGTAGGTCTACTAATTACTTTTTATATTAAAAAAATATATAAGAATAAAAACCTAGCCTAGATCACAAAGTTTAACAGAGTTTTAAACTGATAAATATATATATTTTTTTTTAATTAAAAAAACCCCAGAGCTAATCCTAATCTATGGATACTGTACGTTTATATAGTCATGTACAAGTCCAAACTGAGTCAGTCATGGGCTTTATGAATATTATACAAAAATGATGGTGTAATGTGTTACACTGTAGTCTTATCAGGCCCGGATCCCTCGTTCTTGAAAGGGCAAGGGCACAAAGGCATTTTTCCTTGATTTATACCTCTAATGAGGAAATTGTAAATTTCTACTGCAGAACATTTGAAGGACACCAAGGCAATGCCATGACCAGGGGTAATGAAGTTTCAAGGCTGGCTGTGTTACTGTTAGTAATTGTTTCTTCCCCAGCTCAGACAGTCTGTTCATCCACAGTCAAAAAAGAGTTAACTTTAATAAATTATAAACCCTTTTACAGATTCATGACAGTGTGGGTTATATGGTTCAATATATGAAGGTCAGTCAACCAAGAACCAAGTCACATCGAATCGAATATCGGTCGTTTCGTACCCATGTCATTTCAAACCCATGTCATTTTGTACCCAGGGTTCATAGCACAATTGAACACAATGACTGCCTTGGAGAAGGGCTAGCATGCTACACGTGGAGAGGTAGTTTCGCAACGAGTCATAAATTTTAGCCTACTTTTGATGGCATTTCAGTTGGAGAACTTTTCGGATTATATTATACCCTCTCTCTCTCTGGTAATTTTTTTTTCTTCTAAATCTGTTAACAAAATCTAGTCCCATGATTGCCGGAGCAAAAGTCATTTTCTGGAGGCTTTTTGAGATTCAACAGACCGCCTATTGGCCTCTTTTTGTGCAACATAAATAATGACTGGGCATGAAATGACTTGGGTACAAAATTACCTGCTTCGATTCTAGTTTATACTACCTCCATGGTTTATACTAGTCAGATAGTTCATGAATGATGAAGTTAGTAACATAACTAGCAAGAACAGGACAAAGTACTTGACAGTGCAAACCACAAAAACAATACAACTTACAAGTACTTGACTAGTATGACTATCATTAGTTCCATATAGCAAGGACAGCGTAGTCAGTTATCCAACTCAGTCACGCTCATACCTACCTACATAACAACAAACTAATGTACTATACTAAAAAGTAGAAGCATTTAATGATATTAAGAAATTACACTCTTCTTAGTTCACTCACCGTAAGTCAAGAAATTCGGAAGCATCTTGCAAGTTCGTTGTGGACTTGTGTGTTTGTGTTGGCAGTGTATCTCGATTACGATTGGAGATGAAAAGCAGACAAGCACATGTAGTGGCCACAAATTTGGAAATGACTTCTGCAGGAATCGTAATAATGCTTTTTCATATTATTTGTAGTCATTTTGATTAGAAAGCTAAGTGGTTTTTCCCCCTCTCAACGAAGGAACCTTGCACTTTTGTGCAGTTACATGCATGAGCCTCAAAAAAGTCAATAAATAAAAATAGGTTACAGTTTGATGTTCCATCATGATGACAGGCGCCTGCATGCTGCTGATGCCCTTACCGCGCGCACGGCCCGGCGCACGAGAATGAACAATAGTTACCTTACAGGAAACAGTCGTTTAACACGGTGTGTTTTTACAATGTACATGTGCTGTAAACGTGATCACCATTATTTTTCGTTTGAGGGCGCCCAGACAATAATAAAAATCTTGGAAGAACGATAAAAGTAGGCGGGGAAGGAGGGGGGAGCGAAGACTCACTGGAAACTTCCAGTTTCCACCATTTTTGGGGAACATTAGCCAGTAAGCCCAGAACCAGGGGTGGGGCCGGGTTTTTTTTTTTTCATTTGGGGGGCGGGGGGGGGGGGGTACTTTTCCGCACTATAAAAAACCAGCATGCATGCAAGTTTCTTTTTGGATCGGGAGCAACAGTGCAATCCTGAGCAGGAACTCTTGTGATTTTATAGCGCGCATGTCACAAAAATCGTGACCAGGAGATAGTGAATTATAATTGTTTAAAAGCCCCTTCCAAACACCTGATCCTCTGATGCTACAAATACAAACGGCCGCATCATAAATGAGGCATAATTTTTTATTATTATGGGGACTCTTTGGTTCACGGGGGGGGGGGGGGTTGATTTGCCAGAATTTTTTCCCAGACAAAAACACAAGTTGGCCCTATTAATTTCTGCTAAAGACTCTTTTTCTTCTTTTTTCTTGCTTTGCCAGATTTTTTTCATTTATTTATTTATCTTGTTTTTTTTTTTTGTTTTTTTTTTTTTTGGGGGGGGGGGAGGGGGGGGGCGCCCCGGCTCTTGTGCCTAGCCTATGACAAACGGTATACGTACTCTCGCCAGTATTTAATCGTGGCAGCATGACACTGTCTTCCTCAGACCTCATGACCAACTTGTTTAATGGATAATTGTTATAATAGGCCCTATAGTTGGAGTTTAAAATACAAGTTCCCTCGTGGGGGACGGCCCATTCAAAAATCGGACCGCCGATCGGGCCACAAGCTATGCGGATTTAATTGTTGGGGTCTTATGTTGTGTCTGAATAATGTTTGCCTGCGGGATCATCACTCGTTCCTCATTAAGTTTTACTGTTTTAGGCTACATTACTAGCTATACTGCCACCATAACTTTATCCCTGCGTAGAGGAATTAGTATTCATCAATTTTTATCAATATGTAGGTTTTTCAGCTCCCGAGGTTTGTTTATCTCCGAAAGTTATAAATAATACTGTACATTATTTGACTGCGCTATCTTAAAAATGACACTACTCCTGAGTGTGTGGTACACCGAACTATCAAATCTGGTGGAGATTGTAAGACGAAGAAACAACCAAAACAACCCCTTGGAAATGTGAGATGGCCGGGTTTTGCCAGACCATTGGAAAAAAATGCTGATGAAAAGTTCAAAACCACTCCAAGAAGTAGTAATCCTACACTGCTTGCTCCAGAGACAAGAAACCCTGTGGCAGCTAGCAATGCTGTCTTCAATCATGGAGGTAGCCCTCCATGCTTCAATTCAAAAATTAGGCGTGGAATTTTGGAGCAGTGAGGCGCGGACTGCATTATTAAACAATATGTTGCTATTTTCGAAACAGCGGCTTAGGCTTGGACCCGGCTTAGGCATGGCACCGTCCACCAGATTGAAGTCCCGTGTCAAAAGTGTACATTTTCAATAACTATTAATAGCCCCAAAGCCAGAGCCTGCGCCGAAGGCGTGGTTTCGAAAACGGCCACCTGCTGCGCCCGCTCCGCATCTGGAAAGTCGGTGGGAATACCGCCCTCAGTCATAGGTACTTAGAAAGGAGGGAATTCCCCAGTTTGAGCAATATCAAAGTTGGCGCTGGTGTGGTCTGATAAGGACAGGTCCACTAACAAAGAAAAAGAAAGAGAGGAAAACATCGTTTATTTTAAATAAACAGGCAACAAACTAACGCCAACTCAAAGCCTTGTGGGTCCTCCAACCCAGCGACTCAGGCTAGTTCAAGGCCACGTTAACATTACGGGTGAGTAAATGAACTTACTGAACAATGATGTTGTGCACTTGAATTTTGGTGTGTTATCTTATAATACAGTCATTTGACCAGTTCTGGATCATTTTGATGAATTCACGCTGTGCCATCGAAGCTTTTTTGACAATTTTAAATGAAGTATGTCAGTTAGTTTACCTAAACAGATCATAAAAGTCACCAAGTGTCAAGTATATCTTTGAAGGGGCTTTGAGAAAAGAATTGACATCTTTTTGACCAGTTCTGGATCAGTTGCTTCTATTCTGGATCAGTAGAGGAACCTTTATTGCAAACCCTCATTCCTATTCATAAGTTGTCGTGCATCAATGCACATGTCGTCCTCCATCTTAGAAATACAAGTAATATTATTAACAGCTATTTATTCAAAAAGTTTTACACTTCTCGACATGTAAAAATGTATTTGTTGAGTGCTCTAAAAAGTATGATTTTTCCAGATTTACATTGCTTTAATGATGAGTGATCCAGAACTGGTCAAGGTGCAATGACTCAAAAAATGCATTTTTTTTTGCAATTTTTTCACCAAAAGAGAAAAGATGACTGCTCAGTAAATTTACATAAACACTGGTCATTCATCTGAACCATTTTAAATCAACTTTATCTGCTCATACCTTCAAATATGAAAGGTGAGAAGTGTGGCGGGCATAAACAGTTATCCTGTCTATAATTATTAACTTGATCCTTGTCTCCTTCTTCCTCAAGTTAAAGTCACTAAGCGGACTAAAGGCTGAGGGACGAGATTCGTTTCGGAGGAAGTATACCGCCGATTATAATTAATTGTAAACCTCTCTGTCAGAATACACACAGATCCCTAAAAAATAATCACACAGATCGGACACAAGTTTATGTGACCTTGACCTCAATTTATTTATTAATCACCTTCAACTCAAGAAGTTGGGTAAAACAATGTAGCCTATCAGCAGTTTGAAACGAGACTTAAATTACTCACAATAATTACTGCTAAATCAATATTATGTGAACGGCAACCTGCACTCAGAACAATATGCAACAGTTATACACCAGCCCCCTGGGCCTTGAGCACACAGCTCGGTCCCGGTACAACCACACAACTCGCTCTGCTAATGCAGCCTTCACACAAATCCCGTAGTTGTGTACCCCGCACACAGCGACGGCAACCTTCGGGTCGTAGTTCAACTTAACCCTGTCAACTACACCGCAGTATCGTATCCGGCTGATCGTCTTGTATTAAAACACGACGATCGCCTGCACGCGCAAAGCTTAATAACACAGCCTAAATTCTAGCAACGAGTGATACGGGCGAACCCTTGCACCACTCCAAAGATGCAGCAAATGCTGTCTGAATTCACAAAGCAGACAAACACTTACGTCTCGCTTCCAAACTTGCTCTCGCAGGCTCTCACTAGCACTGTGAACTTAACTTGTAACTCGTATAAACAGATAAATGTTGAAACAAATCCTCTAGACTCTCCAGACTATACTCTATACTTTCCAGACTCCAGACTGCCCTGCAACCCCAAAACAGCAGCTTTTATTTCGTTTTCTCGCCTGCAATTTGCACGCCCAACAGCGCAAAACATCTTACATAAACTTAAATAACTTCTTAAAGATTATGCTCAAAACAGCCCAACTAAACTATAAATTGCGCACAATTAAAATGCACCTGACCTTTAGTGGCGCGAACTGCCACCTTGCACCCTGCCATTGGTGCAACCAGGTCGCCTGACCAACTACGTCGTTCACGTATCACGTGCGACGTCACATGACAACAACAACTCGTGCACTTCCATTACAGAAGTTTTAACAGCGTTTTTGAACCATCATTTTGTTTCAAAAATAACAATGATTGTCACTGACAAACTTCAGAAAATTTGCCATAATTTATTCAACAATGATGTTGTACACTTGAATTTTGGTGTGTTATCTTATTGGATGTTATTCTTTACATTTATTAAACTGGTCACATGAAGAGTAATTTACTGATGATTGAGGGGCAATGCAAAGTTGAAGTGATCCGGAACTGGTCAATTATCCCGAACTGGTCAAATGACTGTACTTATTTATTAAATTGGTCACATAGGCCTACAGAGTAATTTACTGATGATTGAGGGGCAATGCAAAGTTAAAGTGATCCGGAACTGGTCAATGATCCCGAACTGGTCAAATGACTGTACTGCCTCTTTATTTCGCACTCAGGTACTGGATATTGCTGCAAACAGTGTTCCCTTTTTCCTTCTCACAGTGCCTTTCGACTATCGTGGGAAATCATCTATGATCTAGGCAGTTTTTGCGATAAGGTCTGATGCATATACTCTATGCATAGACTAATATGTAATTCTAATAAAATAGCAATTTATTGGTAAAAAAAACCGAGTCCATTTTCCTTCCTCTATGATAGAGCAATAGACCCGTTTTTTATACCAATAAATTGCTATTTTATTAGAATTACATGTTAGTTTAGGCCAATGAAAGTACATTACTAGTTTCTCGTCGGCCCCCGCATGTGATTTTGGCTGCCCACCAAAAAATTGCTTTATTGATTTTTGTAAGGCATTTGTACACAGGTACTAACAAACACATGAGCGTTCACTCGGACCCTACAAAGACACCAGAAAAAAGTTCAAATGTTGAAAAGCGTTGTTGGGTCCAGTAACTCGGACTAGTTGTAAATTAAAATTGTCTGTTTATGGTTTATCAAAGTCTGACCTAGGCGTAGCAATCAGAGAAAATATTGAACTTAGCCTTTTCCTGTTGTACTGAATTCATTGAAAAGTATCTATTTGAAAAGAAAAAAGGGTGACTGTGTTATTATGACCGACACTCAAACACTGCAGTAGCAGATCACAATCGGTCAATTATTCAGCATTATTTTATATTTTTTCTATGTAGGTTTTGTGCTTAATCTTCTCCATCGATAATAATGGCAGAGGCAAGAAGACCCAACTCACATAACAGAAGAGGGCCCAGGAAGAGATCTTCACGTAGAGAGGTTCTGAAGCTTTGCACGGCTTATCTGTATCGTAAAGATGGATGCGAGAGAGGAGATTTATGTAACAACCTCCACATCTGCCGGTAAAAAAACTACAAACAATTTTCTTAAATAGGGGCTGTAACTGTTAATAAATAGCGTATAATGTCCATGACCCTGCAAGGTTTTAAACGGCTGTTTAAGACTGAGTCACCACTCTTTTATTCCCATTGATATAGGCTAGATGCCCTTTTTGTCAAAAAGCGTAATAATGTAGTAAAGTATGTGAACATTTCCATTTTTTTTTTTTTTTTTTTTAATTCCTGTCACGCCACAGGCTCCATTTTGTGAAGGGTCAAATTGCATGCGACTCCACTCAATGGTTGTGCGTACGAGCGCGTACTACTATACTTTATATTGAGTACCGGTATGTATTGCGTTACGCGTAAATTAGCACTGCTGTTGCACTCATATAGCCATACGCATGTTGGTGCACTAGCTTAAAAGCTAGTGCACCAATACGCCTATGGCTATATGATCACAGAAGACACGTTCACAGCTTTAGCTATGTCTTCATCAGCTGTTTAAAACTGGTCTTTAACAGTCATATGTCCACTTTTCAACCAATAGGACTGCCCAAATTGTCTCAAACTGGGGTGTTTATGAACAGGGCCTATCATAACAGATTTTGGACAAGGTTTTGTTTCAGAACATTATGTCGTTCAATGCCTTTTCACTCTACCAGTTTGAGTTTGAGTATCTAAATTAATAGCTATCAAAATCATTTATTTACCAATAAAAACAAGCACCTGTTCTTTTTGTTTTATTTCTTTTTTTTTATAATAGAAACTATATGTTGGAGCAGTGTCAGTCTGGTAATTCCTGCACCTTCTCACATGATCTGCAGTATGGCCAACCAAAAGTCATGATGCTAAGAAGGTATGGTTTTTCCCTGCAAGGGGAAACACGACGCAACTTCAAAAGTCTGTTTGCAGCAACAATTAGATCTCCAAAGGACAAGGCAACAGATGAGTCTGAGGAAAGTAGAGCCACGAATAAAGGACTAAACGAGGAGAAATTAATGAATTTTCTCGAGAGCTTTTCCAACATCGAAGAGAAAGTGACAAGCGAAAAGTCTGTCAAAGTTGTAAAAACAGAATCTGTTGCTTCCAATGCTTTGGAAGAAGTTCCAATAGCGAAAGCCAGGCAGTCTGCTGAGAACGCCAAAAGCAAAAATGCCACTCCAAACACAGCTTCAAACCCCCAGACATCAGAAAAAGTCTTGGAGAGACCAGCCAGTGAAATGACCTCCAAGGTTACCCAGAAGAAAAAGGCCACTCAAAACACAGGTGAAGGTTCCCAAGCTTCAGGAACAGCGTCAAGTACAAAAGGTTCTTCAGCTGATGAGGAACCGCTGGTGATGCCCTCATCCTCCGAGAAAAGGCTAGAGATCTGCCTTTTCTATTTACAAGGAAATTGCTCTTCCCATGCCATAAAACACGGGATTAACGTGCATTGTTTGCAACCGTTCCAGTGGCAGATTCAAGATGCTAGGACTCAGAATAAGTCTTGGCTGGACCTGTCGAAGCAGGCCAACAGTCATCTTGAGAAGCACTTCTGTGATGTCAATAATAAAGAGTACACTGGGGGCATCTGCGTTCGGTAAGACTTGGTATTGCTTTTATGGCTGAAATCCTAATTGACCGATCCATAAAGACCTGCCTACCTTAGCAACTGAGATAGCAACTTATGGATTTTTAACATGTCAGACTTTCGTCAGACTTTCAGTGGTGTTGTCAAGGCTGTGATTGGTCACTATGTTAGAAAGCGGGGCTTAATGGATCGGTCTGTTGTTTTTTCTTTGTTTTTTGTTCGACCTCACTTTTAGGCTACATCGTTGGTTTTTCGAAGAGTAAATTTATTCCCAAATTGTTTTGATAAAAACTCCAAATAACCAACCTGTGAAAAAGCAATCAAATTGGGTCTTTTACAAGCTTCACTGAAAAAACAACAACACATTGTCAAAGATTTTGTGCATGTTTTGGGCTTGTTAATTATTCATCAAACCAAGCACTGGTGAGTTTTGAAAAAACTATGACAACTGTGGGAAATAAGCTGCAACACAGTGACAGTATGAACATTTCTCTGGTATGAACTTTTTGATTGGTGAGCTTTCAGATTGAAAGTACTTGTATTTGTTGGTAATTTTTTTTTACCTATCCTTTCTTTATCTTCAAATTGCACAACACCTGTATAGAAACACTAATCCATATAAACAGTGGTGATTTCGAACAAAACATCACACATAAATTTATAGGTCTGAGACATTTTACTCTGCGTGGATAGTAATATCAAATTAGACTAATCGTTCGCAGGGTACCTGTTGCTGACAGTCAAAAAGGTATGCGCTGTTTGCACTAATCAAAAACAATTTGTTTAGATCTTCCTGCAGTTATTTTCTCTTCTGAGGGTCTGCTGACCATTCATTAAACAAACAAATTAAAAATATTTTTTTTAAAATTGTATTCTATCACTGGAGGCTAGTTTACAGTAGCCTATATGTAGACCCTGAGGTATTTGTAAACAAAGGCATTGGGGTGAAGTATTCAAACAGCTGAACAGGGTGAACAAAGTTTGTCAGACAACTAAAATTTGTCAAAAGTTTGTTTGCATTGATATGAGGACTATACACAAAATAAAAATACTTGAGTAAAACAATTAATTAGTTATTAACTAATTAATGATAGTTACTGTCAGCTGCAGTCAGGGTGTTGGTGTGCATGGTTTTTAACACCAGCTGTTGCTCAGACTTGAGTTTGTCTCAAAGTCAATGTTTCCTTCAAAAATTGACAGGGTCTCTTATTATAAATTTCACTATAATTTAGTTTTCAAAAGAATCACAGTGGAGCGTTGTGGCCTAGTAATCTAAGGCACCACATTCTTGTTCTGTTGTTCAGAGTGGGTTTAAATCCCAGCCTGCCGTGGCTGTTCATGACGATTCTTGTGTCCTTGGGCAAGTTACTCTACCGTACTCTACGTCATCTCAGCTGATGGCACGTGCGAATACATGCTATGACCGACAGATTGACACCAAAAGTTGGCTTTTGGTAATACTAACACAGTTATTTAAGCCCTTTTTATTAAAGTTGTATGTTGTGACATTGATTTCAATCATGTTACTGTTTCATAAACTACCAGTATTCTATTACAAAAGAGGTTTATGTTTAGTTACATGTATATAAGCACTACCGGCGTCGGACAACAATGCAGCAACCCGCCTGTTATTTTATTTGTAAATGTAAATCACTGTTAAAGAAAAAAAGGGAAGTAAAGACTGTTGGATGGAAAAGTGAAGCATTTATACCTAGCCTTCCAGAATGTTAAATAGACAAAGGAATCACACAGTTTTGGAAAGCCTTTTCTTTGGATGATTTCTCAGCTCCAAAACTGTGGGCCTACAATTCTTCTGTGTTGGAAAGTGCATGATCACGCGCGTTCATCTGGGCCAATTGTTCCGCCGTGCAACCAGTACTACCGCATCGTGAACATATACGTTCCTTGTAGAATTTCCAAGATACTGGAACTGTCCTTACTGTCTTTTTTCGGCCACTCGATGATCTCTGGTACAAACTCTGGAATTTTTTTCACAGATTTCGAGAGAAAAAAGCCTTGATCTAATAAACAAATGCAACAATCATCATGTACCGCACCGCACTTTCCTATGGAGGACAGCGTGCTTGTTTACATTCAATACCCACTACAGGTCACGTGACATGGGTCGCGCAATCAGTCTATTGCTTTGTCCTTGGAGTGGGGCGTAAAGCCATAGGGCCTGTGTACATGTATTGAGTTAGGCAGTTCACGTAAAAGAAGCCAGAACGTGGAAGTTTACTCGGTAGGGATTTACAGTGCCTCCTTTCTGGTGCTTTGCAAGCACCCTCATCTACATGTTTCATCAGGCTTCTAAGTTCGCTTTTGAGGCATCCTCGGTTTCATGACGAGAAATTATGTAATAACTATTAGGCCTAATAATTTTATTATGGAAGATTTGCACAATAACATTTTGTGGGTGTATTTATTCATCAGTGGTAAAAAACCCAACACTATCTTCATGCATGTCGTGACCATAACATTTGGTAAGGACTTCTTCACCACCCTAGACAATTTCAAGCAGGTCACAGATGTTCGCCGTCTTTCCACCCTATCCTTTGCTCGGGCAGGAGGATGGAGGAAAGGGTACAGCACTCAGTGGATGTGGTACTGGAAGGACGAGACCAAGAAATGGAGGGAGTTCCCCAAACAGGTATGATATTGTGGGCCTGATAGTTCACAGAGGCCATGGAGGCAAGTAGACCTTTATCATGGTGCGGCCATCTTGATTTTCTCCCATTCAAATCAATGTAACCAAAACGAGGCTGGAAGGAGAAATAGTCTGGTTCCTTTTTGTACGTTGAATATTAGCACTCATTACTGTTACTGGATACAAGGAACATGACCAAGATAATGGCAGCATGATAATGGTCTCCATGCTGTTGGATATAATTGCCTTGGTGCCCTTTGACCCACAGTAGAAATTTAATTATTCCACATTTATGCCCTTTACCTGTTTACACAAGAGAAAAAACTGCCTTGCTGTTACACCTGCAAAGTTCATAATGTAGTAGGCTTGATTAGTTTGAATAAAAACACTGCAAAAGTGCAAAAATGTCACATCTCGATTTTGTAAGAATGGCATATTTGATACAAGATGTTTCTTGCCAAAATATGGAGCCCTCAGTTTGTGTGTATGCAAGACATGCCAGATACAGGCTAAGTTTCTGCAAGATATGAAACTTGAGCAAATTGGAAAATACATTTCATGTTAAATTGGAGATCATGGAAATTGTTATTAAATTTTTATGAAATAGGTACCAGTACAGGCTGGTAAAGCGGCCTCTTCGAGCATCAACACATTGATATTGGAGAGGAAATATTTGGACTTCAAATTTAAAGGAACGTCACCTTGTTACGATTTCACCATGGATGAAGGGCAGTTTCGATTAAACTTTTCCCGCATGGAGCAAAGCTGCCTAGCAGACTCTCGAGTGTTTGAGGTGGCAAGGAGACCTGTGTACTCAGCACTAGAGCGCCCTGCCAATGTTGGACTAAGGTACGTTTTCAAAGTGATTTTTCAAAATCAGCTGTTGTGTTTGATTTCGGTTGTAACAATCAAAATTAAGGACAATGCAAGTGTTTACATGCACTAGTTTCTCCTGACTCGGCCAACGGATTGAGCCCAAATTTCACAGGTTTGTTTTTATGGGGTCTGCGGGGACAAACACCGTCGGGAGAACAGGTTTGTCTCGAGATCCTGTTTGAAGGACAAAAGAGTCTAAAGTTTTTAAGTTTTTCTCTTGTCTCATTTCTTTTGCAGTGGTTCTGATGTCGGTGAGTCTTTTGCCAGTAATGTCTCAGCTGACAAGCAACCTGAGCTAAAACCAGTTGCAGCCTCAATGAAGGTAAATGATGCTCCTGCGTCGGACAGAGATGTAAAGGAGATGAAAAGGCCAGAGAAGGAAAACATCTCGACAGAGGAGAAAAGGCCAGGTGTGAAAGCAAAAGGTGAAAACAGTAGTGCTTCACAGTCGGTGAAACCAAAAGCAGTTGGTCACCAAACAACACCTGATGTGACTAGCTTTAAGGGGTCAGAAGGAGACTGTTCATGCCAACTGAAGGAAGCAGGGAACCCAGCATATCTTCCGAAGGAACCAGAGGCTTCAGTGTTCATGGTTATGAAGCCAGATGTTGCCAAGCCTAAAGAAGTAAGAGGTGTTGCTCTACCATCCAGCAGAGACACTGACAAGTTAAGTGTGGATATTTTCAGAGGACCTCATCCATCCCGAGTCCAGTCCCAGAAACAAGATGCCGTCAGACCTAAAGTAAGGACCACTGACCAACAGGTGCTCAAGGCAAAATCACAGAGAGATGCCATTGACTTTGACCAACTTGAGGCTACTCTAGACAAGATCAAAGATGGAGGTATGGTGTCACCCGAAAAAGCAACTGAGATCCAAGTGATTCTCAACACACTTGTTGCTAACTTGAAAAAGGAAGGTACTTGGAACCTTGTTCCATATTCACTCATGTTGAAAATCATCGCAGCCCAAAAACTACATGTAGAGCAGAACCAAGACACCTTCAAGCCTGAAGAAGTTTCTGGGAGTAAACTCAAGGAAGGACCACCTTTCTATGTACTGCCTGTACATGAACCAAAGGCCAATGTCTCCCAAAAATCAGACCTTTATAACCCCAAGTCACCATCAGCACCCACTGCGGCCGCGTCGTCCGGTTCAACAGATGTTGCTAGCCGACGCCCCAGTTACCAAAATGAGTCAGTCTACATCTGCACCTACTTTCTCCGTGGAAAGTGTATCTTTGACGAAGATAAGGACAACCACAAGAGGCATTATAGGCAGCCTTATCAGTGGCAGACAATGGACCCAGGGAAGACTGGTTGGCAAGACCTTCCTCAAGTTGAGAACAACAACGTCGAGAAACTTTATTGTGATGTCAATCGCTCTCTTTACAACTCACGAAGGTAACTTTAATAATAATACAGGATTTATATAGGGCCAAAATTCGTATAAAAAATAAGCCCAAAGGCACTTTACAAAAAAATAATAGAGGACAGAATTAGAATAATAAAAGTACCGCTAAAAAGCTACATGAACAATTTCAAATATAAAACTAAAAGTTGATTGATAAAAATCACAAAATAATGTGTTTTAAACACCAATGAATAAAATTATGTCATTAAATGCGTAAAAAATGCACAAAGGACACAAAGGAAAACAACAGTTAAAAAAACTGAGATCCCACCCTGGCCAATTCTTCCCAGAAAAAAGAGAGAAAAAAATACTAAAGAAATTAAAAACGACAGAGTGTGCAACAAAAATTCCCCAATGAGCATTTATTTTTTGTACTTTTCTTCTTGGAGGGGATTTCTAAATTTGAAGAATTTGTGGTGTTGACACCCATAGAAATAGAACCCTAGACCATGTACACATGCTAGAGAACACTGAGCTCGACTGCACTCTGTGTCCTTGCTGTGAATGTGTTGTATCGGTAGCACGTGATCTCAACCTCGCCACCATGGGCAGCGCACCGAATCATCTTCAGACAGGATAATGCCTTGCAAAAAGTTAATTTTGATTTGTTTTGTTTTGTTTATTTGTCAATAACTGTGTATATTGCCTTTCTGTGTATTATCTTCAACAGTGACGGAAACCTTCATTCTGATTTGACCATCCATTTTGACATTAGCCCCATGACCGGCTCTGTGGGACATTCCAATGTTTATGTTCAGAGGCTGTCCACTGTGTCCAGCGTCTTGAGGAGTAACTGGGAGAAAGCATTCTGCATGGAGTGGGTATGGTACTGGCTAGATGAAACGCAAAGATGGATCATGTACTCGGAACAGGTCGGTGTTGTTTCCCCTCCAACTCTAATCAATTAAATGTCTGTCGATGTCAGATTTTTTTCGATATCGATATATCAGAAACTCAATAATAAGTATACTCGATATATCGAGTATGACGGCGCGAGTTCAAAAAATGTCATTTACAAGGCCCCTGTCCCTGTACGAAAGCATTGCATTTTGATTTAAAGCAATAACCCTGAAAAGAAGATAAAAACAAAAGATCTTCATAGCCACAGCAGCTAATTCCGACATAATAATAATAATAATAATAATAATCATAACCAGTTCTTATGTAGCACATGTCGCAATAACGTCTCAATGCGCTTTACATTAGTGCCCTGGTCATTGGGCCAACAACATTCCTGTAATCTTCCTCAGCTCCCTGGGGAGTATACAGCCCCGAGCTGCCGTGGTGCTCTGAAGGCTTTTTCAAACACAATATCAACCTTTACCCTCGCAGGTACCCATTTATACCCCTGGGTGAAGAGAAGCAATTAAAGTAAAGCATCTTGCTCAAGGGCACAAGTGTCATGACCAGTATTTGAACCCACACCACGATGACTTGACCACCAGAACTTGAGTCCAGTGCACTTGACCGCTCGGCCACGACACATTATTAGACATGTCCTAATGCTGGTGTATGTGTGTGTTCTGTTGTCATTTAGCCTTTGAGAAAGACGTGAGGCCATTAACAACGTTGTTTTGCATGTATACCATAGGTCCTTTTGGTTGGTTAAGTAGTTTGCAATAGCCATTTCAGATCTCCTCATTGCTAACTTCTTTACCGAATGCAAAATATTATTGATGGCCTCACAGTTTGTGTGTATTGTGTTGTCATTTAGCCTTTGAGAAAGACTCTGCTACGGTCAAAACGTGAAGCTATTAACAACTTTGTTTGCATTTATACAACAGGCCCTTGTGGTTGGTAAGCAGTTTGCAACAGCTAATTTAATTTTTTTTTCTTTACAGAATGTGAAAGGAATCAAAGCGGGGATCGACAGCAACAGCATTGAGGAGAAGTATTTGGACTATAAGAGCAAGCAGAGTGCAGCCAAGATTAACTTCATGGCAGGAGGTCAGAGTTACGAGCTGGACTTCAAAGCAATGCAACAGAAGAACATACACTACCTTACATGTAGACCGGTCAGAAGGCGGCCCAAATTTGTGGAGATGGAGGACAGGAAACGGGAATCTAAAAGGTACACTTTTTTGTTTTGTTGGAAATTAACAATACTAAACTAACCTTTCACACCCAAGCAAAGGTCTGAAGTTTTTATACTTTTGGGGTAGCACAACGTTTGCTTGAGAAAAAAAAAGAAGAAGAGTTAAACAATAATAACAGACCTCCCAACATTCAAATTCCAGAAATAGTACTTTCTTCAAGTCAATAGTCATTGTGCGGCATCTCACCATGACCACAGAGGAAAGTATGGTCAAATGTGATGTATTGTCACTTCGTCCCTTGGACACTTTGTACCCTGGACACTTTGTATCTTCCAACAAGACACTTTGTACCTTCCAACAAGACACTTTGTACCTTCCAACAAGTCAATTACATGTAGTACCTTTACAAGAACTCCGGAATTCTCCAAAGGAATTATATGCCTCGTTACGAGTTGGTCATGCCGCCAAAAACACACCGCCACAGTGACACACAGCCGCCTCGTACAAACTAAAAACATATCGATGACGATAGTCTAATCACACTACGGTGTCCTTGGGAAGGATCTATAGCTACACATGCAGTTGAACACGTGATGTAAACACAGTGCAGCGATGTAAACACAGTACGGACAGCACTTGTTTTTGTGTGCGATGAATGTTTACATTTACTGCATGCAAAAACCATGCTTGCACAGATTATCACTGCGCAGGTGCAATTGTCTAATCATAGACTAGCTACCAGTCTTCAGAGATCTAACGTGTAATGAGCACAATCACATGGACCGCATGACCGGTAACAATAGACAATACTTGCGTAGACTGTGTTAAGTCTCACCCATTAGCCGGACGTGGCCTATGGAGCGCGAAAAAAATAAACAATAAAATAAAAAAATGATGTGGCCCATCGGGCGTGAAAGAAAACAAAATGGAAAACAGCGCCGTCAAAAATTGTACAAATGAAGAATAAAATCGTTAAAGTGTAAAATAGGTGAAAAATCGTAAATAGTACACCAAAATCGTACATGTTAGGAGGTCTGTAATAATTTGCCCTGTTTGTAGCCATGGCGCTGATTCCTACAGTATGTTTGTCAAAACAAAGGTTGTTTACTTTGCCATATGTCCGTCAAAAATTCTCAAAATCCACTAGTTCCCTATTGAAACATAACCAAACAGCTAGGTGAATGCCCTCTGTGCATGCGTTGAACCATTGACCCACAAATCAACACCCAAACACCACAACTCCCATGGTGCTTAAATGAGGAATTTTTAGGAGTTTACACCTACTAAAAAAAATTCAGTTATAGGATGGTGTGAACGTGTGATGTTTTTTGCTAAAGCTCAGCAAATTGTTTTCTGGGGTCTTGAGGGCTTTACCAAGCCACTGAAAACGCCAAACAATGGAAACAAACATTTAACAGGTTATAATGTAGTCACTGAGCAACGTCTGTGCGCTGCACGCGCACAGGCGTCACCATGATGATGATGAGGGCCCATGTCTATCTGTTTAGACCATGAGAAGGGATTACGTTCACTATTCACACCTACTGACAAAACAAGTAGTGTGGTGTCAGCGTGTGATTTTATCTTAATATTAGCGCACCACAGCGTTTTAAGAAAAGACACAGTCTTAAAACTTTGCTGTGCACTGGATTTGTCTTTTGCACTTTTCCAAGAAGTAATGGTGTTTGTCTGTTTTGATAACAAGCATAATCATCAATGGACATTGTCAGATTTTAACCCGTTGCTGCCGGGAATCTTACATTTATTCCCGTCCAACCTGACGGGATTATTTTCTCAGAATTTCCGGGATCATGTTTCTTTGAGAGTATCGCTGGCATAGAGAAACCTTGACTTGACAAAGCCAAGAGAACAAAGATTCTCTTTGAAGCACTGAGTTTTTGGGGTTTTTTTTCGAGAAAATGTCATATTCACGCACCTCGAATTGAAAAACCTTGGCCATGAGGTACTTGAGGATTGTTCCTAAACCATGAACCAAGGCTGGATCTCCTGTTCACTGAAACGTACCTCCATTGAGAGGCAAAATATGTTAAATAATCATCGATGTCTCATATGATCCTCTTTGTGTGGGTGAAATGAAGCATTGCACAGTGAGTGCTCTCTCCGTGCACGCTCCAAAACAAAATATCCGGGTGACCTTTGTTCTGGTGTTCTGTTTTCACACAATGGCGGGTTTCAACGTCACCCGTTTGCTGGGTCGGACAATATTTGCGTGTGCACACGTCATCCAGGGTCTACTGGTTTAAATTTGTCAGGACAAAAATGCATTTTATGAACAAATTTCTCACCAGACACGTCGCTCATGGAGGCAGTGTTGTCGTGCCAACAACCTGGGAAGTTCTTGGTGCTCAAACGGACAAGGTACTGGTCAACATCACCAACTGCTCCAGTGCTGAATATATCACAACTGCCAACTTGTTTTGGGACACCATGGATGACAAGGCCACGATCGTCTCAATACATCGGGTTCAGAACTTGGAGTTGTGGGAGGACTTCACAAAGTACGTAGAATCTTGACCCATTCTTTGTGTTAAAGATTGACTGTAATATTCAGTTGTGCATCTCTGTTTATTTTCCTAAACCGTTAAACGGATCTTGTGAATTCTGTCTAACTGTTTCTGGCGATTCCAATCCAACCAGGGAATCAGGACTGTAATGCAGTGTACACATGTGATTGCCGGTGCCGTCTCTCTTTTTCTTGTGTGTAATACATGTATGAGCTGACGTGTGAAGAAAGAGCAGGTGTCAAAACACTTTCCATGATTAAAAATAGAACACACTCTTAATAGTCACAGAACCACAGTGTTAGTGGAACATCCCTTGTGTTGATGTAATGATATCATCGTTTGTTTGTTTGTTTTTACGGTTAAACGTTAAAACAATTAAGTGTCTCAACCCTAATATTAAGGTTATTTCCTAAATTCATTTTTTTGAAGCGACGACATTGAAATCCTTGCCAGACCGCATCTCCTTTTCTCTCATTTTTAGAACAAGTCTTCTATGGACTGTGCAAGTTTTGTGCATTCTAAGTTTTGGGATTCTCACACCTTTTTCACCCACAGTGGCTCTAAAAATTGCCAGATGCCCCAATAGAATGAACCGGTTTTTCTTTGAAGATTTATTTATGAAAGAATAGTTTTTCGGACTTACCTTTCACATACATGTATGTATTACCAAGAATTACAAGTTTGTGTCATAGAAAATGCCTTTATGTGTGGTACAGGGTAAAATTAAGGATAAATTGACAAATAAATAAGGGGGTTAGTTCAACATTTTTGTCAAATTTGGGCCAATTTGTGAGGTGCTGTGTTCTGTTCAAAAATGATGCAAGAGGCACTACTGGTTCCGTTTTATTTAACTTGACCCAGGAAATAGTGATTTTTTTTTTTAATATGACATTATTTGTTGTCAAAAATGCTTAACTCAATTTTTGTTTAAAGATGCAAAAGGTCAAGTGATATGAAATGACATCAATGAGGATGCCTGCTTCATTTTAAAGCATAAAATAAAACTTTACTCTTAGGCCAAAAATGTACAAAATCATAAGGGGCAATTCCAGCATTTTGATCAAATTTTGACAAAATATTAAGGTGTGATTTTATGCCCAGGAATGATGCAGTTGGCACTTACTGATGCCTTTCGATTGAACTTGAGCCAGTAATATTCACTATGTTGTTTGTTTGTTTGGGTTTTTTTTTTTTGGGGGGGCTGAAATTGGGGGAGAGGGGAAATATGACATTATTTTGCTGAAAAATCCTTGACCCTAACAGTCCCTATTCCATCAAACTTTAACAACAGGTTTTGTTGGGCTGTGTGAGCTGGGTACTGCATGAGTAAACTGATCATGCTTACATGGGTTCAGGCATACCACCATAATCACAGTACCACAGTTTGGGTGTTGAGTTACCACGTGGTGTTGGAATTTGTTAGAGTGGGGAAGGAGCAGTAAATCACTCTGGGGAGTTAGGGTAGATCCAATAAGTTAAGTGATATGAAATGTCATCAGTGAGGATGCCTGCTTCATTTCAAGCATAAAATCAAATTTGAAAATAAGGCAGACATATTTAACCAATCATAAGGGGTAGGTAGTCCAGTCCACTTTTTGAGGGTTTACTAACAGGTTAGCATCACCTCAGTACCATTGCTATAAACAAAGCAAAGTTCAACCATTGCATTTGTCTGGTAAAATATCTACATGAAGTTGTCTACTTTATCTCTTTAGGATGAGAGAAAGAATGAAAAAGCGAAAGTCTGGTCAGCCCGTCCTACAGAAGCAACTTTTTCACGGAACCCAAAAAAAATACACGGATGCCATCAGCCGTCAGAACTTTGACTGGAGACTCAGCGGGACCACTGTGGGAACACTCTACGGAAAGGGTAGCTATTTTGCTCGTGACGCAAGTTTTTCTAATAGTTACACAGCACCGGATTCTGCCGACTGCCGTTATGTCTTTGTGGCTCAAGTCCTGGTCGGGGACGCAATCACTGGTGACTCCTCATACGTAAGGCCTCCGCCCAAAGACCGACACAATCCACATGGGGAACTGTACGACTCGTGTGTCAACGATATATCAAATCCTGAAATTATTGTTGTCTTTGAAAAGACGCAGGTGTATCCGGAATATTTGATTAGGTACAAATTGAAGGCTGTGGTCCCCGCGGGTAATGCGGCTGGTGCAGGCATGAGATGGCAACATGCTGCTTACACTACTCGCACTACTGGCAGCGCTGCTGTGGCCGCTGCTGTGGGCGCTGCTGGTGGTGCTGCTGCAACTTCAGCCTATCGAACCCATTCTGCCAGCAGGAACCCATATCAAAACTACACAAACCCAAACCCTGCTGTTCCTACTCCTTCGGGCTCTTCTCATCAGACCAGATATACCAGCAGTAGTAACCCGTATCAAAACTACAGTAACCCAACCCCTACATCAAGCTCAGCAAGACCATCTCAATCTCCTAAACAATCATCACCTAAAAAAGAATCATCATGCACCATACAGTGATTCGATGCATGCTGATTTGGTTGAAGAACTGATGGGCCTTGCTGTTAAGGTTTCCCCATCAAGTCATGGACTTGAGAGTTGTGTCCGCTATGAAGAGTTCTGGTGGTGTAAAACAACTCGATGCTGAGATGTTACCACAAACCTCAGTTTAAAAAAAAAATTATTTCCCAAACATGCAAACTGTCAAATCTTATTTTGTGTTTTTTACCCGTACACCGATGTGTGTTAAATCCACAACAGACTAATCCAATGGGATTCCAACCCTGACCATCATCATTTTAGAGCAGATGCTTTAACCACGAGACCACCAAGCGTATTGAAATCTTATTGAATTTTTCGCCTGGAACACCGCCATTTGCAACAAAACCGTCGCCCAACAATCGGTTCTTATTTTGGTTTTTGCCAAATAACAAAAGAAGCACAGTTCAAATGAACCTGATGCCATGAAAACCTCAAACTGTTTTATAATTGATATTTAATAGATGTAATAGTACTGGCCTCACGCTCGGTGGTCTAGTGGTTAAGACATCTGCTCTTGAATGGCGATGGTCAGGGTTGGACTCCCATCGGAATAATTTGTTGTGGATTTTTCTCCGCAGGATTTCGGTAGTGGTGGGGGGGGGTATTCGGTGCTTATCACACATCGGGTTACAGTAAAAAAACAAATTACAAAGACAATTGTTTGAAAATATGGTGTGCTTATTGAGAACTAGAGTACAGTTATCACTAAAGGGTGTTGCTAAGGAGGTCCTATACTTCAACACATGACGGCGCGGCAATCCCTAGCCGCAGCCATCAATTCAAACCAGTCTAGGAATGAAATCTCCTCCCAAACTGTTGACGTATTATTTGAATCTACTTATGATTACTCCTCTGTTGAATTCTTTCTGCATGATTATTAATATGTACTCCAATTACAGTGATCTTAGTGCCAATTGTAAATAAAATGGATTCATAAGTTGTGGTTGACTTAATTTGATCATGATCTTTACCACTATGTATAGACTTTGCAAGTGCAAGTCTCGCAAAATTTGAATATTTTTGGAGACTGTTATTTCCCATGAACATTGCTTAAATGTGTGGAGGAAACAGAATCGTGGAATAGGGACAAATATAGTGAGTCTGCGTCCCATATCCCACTCGGACTGCGGCCTCGTGGGATATGGGAAGCAGAAGCGCTATATTTTCCTGTATTCCACTTGCACTTTTGTGATAGCTTATGTTATTTAATATGAAACACGGACAAGTGAAAAAGCTGGCGGACAAGCAAAAGGACAAGCTGACTAGTCCCGCTGCCTAGCCACTGAAGGGCAGACCCACGATTTTCCCTTTTTATTTTTCCTCATTATCGTAATAAATAGCTGGATTACTAGTTCAAGAAGATTCACTGGAACAAATTATATAAATTCGTATATATATTATTTGCTTTATGTAAGAGTAGTAAACAATTTGCATGGTCAGTAACAAAGGTATGGCCAAGTAAGTGATCAAGATCACACTTAATGCTTTTTAAAACAATCAGATAACTTTGACAAATATTTGAGCGTCCCAAGTGCTGGCTTTTGAAGAAAAAAAAAGACGACTGATTTTGCTAAACATGAGATTTATTTATCTGCCAAATCATCATAATATGAACACTATGTAAGATGCAGGTAGCCATCACAAAGTGATGTTCAGTGAATTACATAACAAGAAGATATTTAGCATTAATATTCATACCATAATTATACCTAATGGGTAAACCAAAACCCCCCCCCAAAAAAAACAAAAAAAAACAAACACTTTTTGTCCTCCTGGAACAAATTATATAAATTCGTATATATATTATTTGCTTTATGTAAGAGTAGTAAACAATTTGCATGGTCAGTAACAAAGGTATGGCCAAGTAAGTGATCAAGATCACACTTAATGCTTTTTAAAACAATCAGATAACTTTGACAAATATTTGAGCGTCCCAAGTGCTGGCTTTTGAAGAAAAAAAAAGACGACTGATTTTGCTAAACATGAGATTTATTTACCTGCCAAATCATCATAATATGAACACTATGTAAGATGCAGGTAGCCATCACAAAGTGATGTTCAGTGAATTACATAACAAGAAGATATTTAGCATTAATATTCATACCATAATTATACCTAATGGGTAAACCAAACCCCCCCCCCCCAAAAAAAAAAAAAAAAAAAACACTTTTTGTCCTCATGTTTAATTCTTGGGAAAGCATACAGGCAATTTGCTTCACTTTTTTCCTAATTGTTGGCCATGCTATGGTTATTTTGATTCCATACATGTACTTATAATAATGCCTCTGAGGCCTATTTGATGTTGTTCTTAACTTAAAGGCACTATATAGGATTGGTAAAGCTGTGATCGTGCTGTGTTTTGACTTTGTCTGATTAAATATATACATGAAAAAACTAACCTGTGAAAATTTGGGCTCAATCCGTCGTCTGAGTCGAGAGAAAATAGTACACAACTGTGCACACTTTGCAGCATGTAAACACATTGTCCTTAATTTTGATTGTTACAACCGAAATCAGCTCTTGCGTTTTTTTTTCTTCAGGTTTTCAGAAACAGTTTTCTCGAATATGACAGAATTTCAAAGGGAAATATTTCACAGAAAAATTTTGTTCTAGTGCTAACTTCATAAACAGTAAGATTTCAGACTGAAACTAGACAATAATGTTTTTTATCCTGACCAATCCTGTAGAGTACCTTTTAACTCTTTCACTACTGCGGGCCGCTCACAGCAGCGACATACTCTGGAGAGCCACTGGCAGCGGCTCGAAATACACAAAACATTAAACAATTCCGTCACAGTTGTACATTACATTCCGTAGTGAAAGAGTTAATATCAGTATCCAAGTGTATTGTCAACATGGAACAACTTATTTACTTAACCCTTCTCATCCCCAGTGGGACATGAGGCCACAACATGGAAATAACACCCATTGCATAAACATCATGACAAACTTGGGCCCCATTGATATAGGTTTTCCCGGCCAAATTCAGCAAAATATCATTCAATTTCATAATTGCGCTTTCAAACTCACGCGATTTCTCTAATTCAGTCAAACTAGGGTTTCTCTTTCAGTATTATTGCATTCAATTTCGTTTTGGTGCACTTAGGATCCCTTTCTTTTCATTCTATTTCGTTTATAGGCATTCAAGATTAAAAGAGTGCCATTCTTATGTTGAATATCTACTACCTTTTCCCAATAGGTGCAATCAAATTCAGAATCATAGAAGCGCTCTGCGATTTTGCACCTAATGTTTGTTTCTTTTTCGTTTATGGGTAACGGATTTCAACATTTTGAGCGTTCAAATTCAACATGAGTTTGATACGGCTTATGCTGGCGTTTAAAGTTAGCAATAATGTTCTTTTTACGGCAGTTGCATGAATAATCTGTCTTATGAGTTTTTAAATTAATTGTTATATTTGGTCTTAATTGCAAATGTTTTCCTTTTACTTTGTTACACACTAAAAAATTAGATTGAAAATCACTCTAATTAGATTGAAAATAACTTTTTTCAAGGGCCAGGGTCAAACATTTTGCATTTTGTCCATTCTAAGCCCGCCTCACTTATAAGTGTGGATGCTTTATCATGATGGCATGGGTGGCATGCGCATGTGTGTAAAGCGCTTGCCTCTCACCAATGTGTCCCTGGTTCGATTCCCGGCTAGGGCCATATGTGAGGAGAGTTGTGCGTTGGTTCTCTCCTTTGCCACAAGGATTTTTCTCCAGGCCATCCGGTTTTCCTCCCTCCGGAAAACCGAATACTTCCGATCTCTAGCTGTGCTCCATGGTCGTTATATACGTTGATGTGGCTGGCTGCCAAAGGCGCCCCTGAATGCCTGCAGCTCGAACACATATAGCCATGTCCTTCCCTATTCAGCTTCTCAGCTGCCAGTAAGGATGATTAGCCTCCCAAATTATTATAAATAATTATTAGCGATGTGGTATGTGCTTGCAAGCCTTACTTATAAGTGACGGTGGCTAGTAAAATTGGATAATAAAACTGAACATTTTATCAGAACTTGAGGCCTACAGGTTACGAGGGCGGTTACTTTTGAGGGTCGTAAGAATGACATGAAGAAAATTATCTAACAAGATGTTTGAAGTTTCTGTAGCTGCATTAATCGTAGCTCTAGGTCACGTCCCAAAGACCTAAGAGCTATGATGGACCGTGTGTTAAAATTTGCAAAGTTTTACTTGTGGTTAGTCGTAACCCCTTGCTCTTTGACCTTTAAAAGGATTGAGGGTTACGAATATTGCAACTACTCTGACAATTTTCACAGTATTTTTTCATATGGTAAAGCATTGCTAATAATGAAATTATTCTTATCTAAAAAATTCATGATTTTCTGTCTTCCATTAGTTATGTAGAAAAGCATAAAAAAAAAGAACATGGAAATCTGTGTGCATTTTCTCTATTTCTTGTGAGTTTCCCCCCCCCAGACACTGGGCTCGGCCCACCCACCACCACCCAGAAGACATCACTCTGGATCCAGGGCGAAATGTAATGAAGCTGTTTATGGAGTATTAGTTTGTATTTGTGCTTGATAACGTAAAGCAGAAAAATGTGAAAAACACTTCCCAAACAAGCAAGATTTGTAGGCATGTGTGCATGTTAACAATGGATACGCATTGCCACCTTACTCCTCTGCTTACAAAAAAAAAGAACCACCAGCAGAGACCAATTTCATTTAGTTGTTTACTGGTTAGCAAAATATTTGTGCACACTATAGCAGAAAAACAAGCATAAGCAAAAGTGTGTTTCATAAGCGATTGATTCGACAGTGTGTGTGTGGGCATTCACAATGGATTTGCAATTGGATTCGCATATAGTGTGTCGTTGCCGAACGGTTTAGTGTACCGAACTCAAGTTCTGGTGGTTAAGTCATCGGGTTGTGGGTTCGAATCCCGGTCATGACGCTTGCGTCCTTGAGCAACATGCTTTACTTTAATTGTTTCTCTTCACCCAGGGGTATAAATGGGTACCTGCGAGGGTACAGGTTGTTATTGTGTTTGAAAAAGCCTCCGGAGCGCCACGGCAGCTCGGGGCTGTATACTCCCCAGGGAGCTGAGAAAGATTACAGGAATGTTATTGGCCCAATGACCAGGGCACTAATGTAAAGTGCATTGAGACGTTATTGAGAAATGCGTTGTATAAGAACTGGGCCCAACTTCATAAAGCCTGTAAGCAGACGTTTTCTGCTTACGGGAGTGGCCATTAGCAGAATTGAATTTGTACTTCATAAAACCTGCAAACCGTAAGCAAAGTAAAAGGCATGCTATTTTGCTGGGTATGTTTCGTAAGCAGATGAGTGACGCAACAATTAATGCAAATCCACTGTTAACGCGTACACTCAAATTGTCTCGATCATTTATGAAGTACACTTTTGCTAAAGCATGTTTTTCTGTTGTAGTATAATAAGCACAAAATTTTGCTCACCAGCAAACAGCTCTATGCTGGGCCCAATTTCATAGAGCTGCTTAAGCACAAAAAGGAGCCAAGCTTAAAACAATATTGTTTACCAGAAATAAGTTACCAGCCAAAGTACCACTTCTCATGTACAACTTGTGACTGGTTTCCCGCTAATTTGTGCTTAGTAGAAATTTGTTAAGCAATAGTTTCTGCTTAAGCAGCTCTATGAAATTGAGCCCTGGTTATTATTGTTGCGTCATTCACCTGGGCCCAATTTCATAGAGCTGCTTAAGCAAAAAGTATCGCTTGACAATTTGTTGCTAAGCAAAAATAAGCAGGATACCAGTCACAAATGGTACATGTGACAAGGTATTTTGGCCAGTAACCTTATTCTGGCAAGCATAGTTATTTTGTGCTTGGCTACTTTTTGTGTGCTTAAGCAGCTCTATGAAATTGGGCCCTGCTTACAAGAATTTGCTTAGCTTACGGTCAGCAGTGTTTATGAACTAGAAATTGTGCTAAGGATCGCTCCGTAAGCATCAAACATCCGCTTACTTGAGGCTTTATGAAATTGAGAACCAGCAAGTTGGCATGCCAGTACGAAATGGTGCAAAGGGGTGCTCTGTAAGAAGACTACATCTGTTTACATATGTTCTGTTTTACAACAACAAAATTCATGATTTATAAAAAAAAAAGATCTTCAGTCAAATAATGTGTGATTGCTGCAAGCCCATCACACGTTTATTACTTCATTGACATTATCAGTTAAAATTCCATGACAACAGGGCTGGAACAATGAATGCATCATGCCCTCCACAATCAGTAATAATACAGAAAATATATGACACTGTTGTACAGTAATTTGTCTACAGTCTGGAAATGTACAAAATCATGATTCCACATTATGCAAGGCATCGAATCATAAAAATGGAAAGTTTGCTCAGCTTGATTGACTTCATCTTAAGTTTATAACTGAACATTTGCCGTTAAGTGTAGCTGTGTATTGTCAATATCTAGCGACCAACTGCAGATCATGGGGGTCGTCTTGATATGAAACATTATTTGCTACTCCCACCATTTTTGTCTTATTCCCCGTTTGTGAAAGCAACCGTCAATGCAGGTTTTCATTACACAAACAGGGGGGCCACACTATTTTGTTCTTCCATTCGTAGCCCGTCTCCAAACTGATATTCTTCAACGATGTTGTTGCAGCCAACAGCCACGGCCGAAATTAATCTAGTCAGGCTGGTTCCGAATTAACAGCTGCGGTTGGATCACCACATCAATGCGTTAAGTATTGGCTACCCTTACCAACAGCAAGAACCGCAGCTGTCAATTCGGGCACGGTCTTACATTGTTTTGAATGGGAGAACATTAGAATGACTGGGCGACAGTTTCTAGTGAACTCATTTTGTGCATAGTGAAAGATCTACTTTTCCCCTTGCAATAGTTTTTTTGTCTAAACTTCTAATCATTTCTTCAGGTAAACGAAGGCCAACTTGCATTTATAAATGCCTACACTTTCGCGAAACTCCATACTGGATTGAAGTTAGGAATAGAACAATAGAGAGGTTAAGCCACACGTTTTTTGCACAACGTCTAAGTGTGACGCATACGTCTTTAGGCCATAATTTATATAAAATAATGAAATAACTAGACATGTTCGGCCTGCACGTCTATGGTCTAGCCAACGCATTGGCAATTTGAGGTGATGTACCCAAGAGGTCTCTTACAGATTGCTACAGAAAGAAAAAAAAAATTGCATGCTACGCATTGCACGTACGCATTACATGAAAACATGTAGCTTGACCTCTCTATTGTTTTGCAGGGTTCCAACAGAAATCTTAAAATGAAAACTCCATGTCTTTTCTATGACTTCCAGGACAACATCAGGGTTTTCAATGACCAGATCATTGGGCTTTTTCAAAGTCTTAGGAGTCTATTTACAATATACTTGCCAGTCACCACACTAAATGCTACAGTTCCAGTTCCTTTCAGCCTTCCAGTTTGACACAAGACATAGAAGAAGTAAAGGGTGTAGAAAACCAATGTACATGGCCTGACACAACATAAAAGGCCTGACACAACATAAAAGAACTAGAGGGCGTAGTAAACCACTGGACACAAACTGCCAAGACATAAAGAACTAGAGGGCATAGAAAACCACAGGACACAACCCAACAAGACATAAAGAACTAGAGGGCATAGAAAACCACAGGACACAACCCAACAAGACATAAAGAACTAGAGGGCATAGAAAACCACAGGACACAACCTAACAAGACATAAAGAACTAGAGGGCATAGAAAACCACAGGACACAACCCAACAAGACATAAAAGAACTTAGAGGGTATAGAAAACCACAGGACACAACCCAACAAGACATAAAAGAACTTAGAGGGTATAGAAAACCACAGGACACAACCCAACAAGACATAAAAGAACTTTACAGCATAGGAAACCACATGAAACATTGGACAAGAAACATTTTTTACCACTGAGTAAAAGGCACTGACCAATTAAATTACGCTGGTCACTCATCAGTTTACACAGCAACCATTTTCCAAGTGGACATTCGTATGCAATTGACCCATAGGGAGTTTCACCCATGGTGAGGTCAGCGGGAGTTCCGTGCGTGACATAGCGAGTGCTCCCTCTAGTTCTTATATATAACTCTACGACACAAGACCACTGGGAATGGAAACACAAGGTCATCATTGAACATGCAACAAGTATGGGGTGCACAATGGACCTTCCCATGAAATATGCTAATTACATTCACCCATGCGTACAGACCTTGTTGGTTGGCAAACGCCATGGAAATGTGCACAAAGCAGACGCACAAAGCGCGTACGCATCACGCATCCATCAGTCCCATGCAAAAGGGCCCACAGTTCCCCAAATTTTGCCAACCACAATGTAAGTGCGTTGTCCAATTTACATATTTCATGGGAAAGGTCCACTGGGGCATAGTGTAGGCCTACAGACCTTTATCATGATGCGGCCATCTTGATTTTCTCCCATTCAAACCAATGTAATCAAACCGAGGCTCGAAGGGCAAATAGTCTGGTTCCTTTTTATACAATGAATATTAGCATCTATTACTGTTATTGGATACAGGGAACATGACCAAGATGGTGGCAGCATGATAAATGTCTATAATAAACTGGAATACAAACAAGAATACTGTCATAGCCAAAAATGATGTATCATCTCGTTTGGGTATTGCAAGATATCACAACGTTTTTCCTCGGAGTATTAATTCTCCATGACTCCTAGAAAAAACAAACGATAAACCATGACTGTGGGAACCCTGGCTGTCATCAGCCAATCATTTTAGTTTTTTTAACTGAAAGATGAATATTCAGTAGATTGTGTTGTTATTCAAAGAAAATTACCATACCAGTAAGAACAGATATTTCCAACATAAACCAATGACATACCTTATCTTGATTCAAAGAATTACTAAGCATGCCAGTATAGCAGCACGTTTTCTCCATCATTACCAATGCTGTACCCTATCTTGCTTCAAAAAAGAAAAAAAAAACATCAAGTAATAAACCACAAGGGAATCTAACTGGGAAATTTGAATTTGATTTTTGAGGGTGAACAAAGATAAATTAACTAAAATGGGATTTGAACCTGCGACCTCCGGATTAACGTGCCAGGTGCTCTACCAACTGAGCTATCTAGCCCTAATGTTGGCAGTCTCCCTATAAAAAGTCACACCCCTTTAAGGTAATTCCTGTCCTGCAACTTCCAAGGTTGTTATCATAAACTTGAACGTGATTCCCGGTTGAATGGCTTCTGACTGGATAGGGCTGGATAGCTCAGTTCGTAGACTGACGGTACGTTCATCCGGGGGGTCGCAGGTTCAAAATCCATTTCAGTCAATTTTTCTTTGTTCACCCCAAAGAAGAAAAATAAATAAAGTTGTAGCAATTTTTTTGTTACACTTTTTGTGGCATGTTCAATGCAAGGCAATGTTTCTTTGACCCAAATTTCAACCCATTTCAAAAACTACAAAGAAGGATTTTTATGGATGTCTGGTAATGAAATACAGAAATGCAATGCTAGACAAACAGTCAGAAAGGTTACAGCATCAGTTCATCAGGTTTCACCATGCATACATTATAAATTGATAACAATAAGCATTCATTAAGCACAAGTTGTATTTCATTGAAGAAAACTTCAAAGTTATTCCTTTTAAATACCATTCAGATGAATAAGTGAAATAAATAAAACAATATTTACACAATTTATGGCCTTTTTTTTTGCATACCCAATAACATGTATCTGTTGTTTAAGTGCACATTATAAATATCATCACCTTGTTCTAGGTATGAAGAAAAATTAACAAATGTAGTGCATCCTTCATTGAAGCCACAGCTCAACATTGGTCAGAGGAAAAACCATAAAGGTTAACAGATTTACTTGTACCTTACATGGTATAAAGATAATGATGGTAGAAAAATTTTCTCAAAATATTTCTGTCTGAAGTGTTATCGTTTTTAAATAATGAAGATCAAGAATTAGTTTTCGTCTCAGTGAGACGAAAACTCTGCCTATAGGAGTGTGTACAAAAATGCTGAATGTATTTTTACCGTTCTCTTGCAAATGAAACAACAAAATAAGCCGACATTTTCACAGGTTGGTTTTATTACACGTATCGTGATTTGTGCAAAGAATGGTAGCATTTACAGTCAGTTTACCAATGTTGAGCTGGGGCTTTAATCAGACCCTTTTTAAACCACAGTTTTGGCTTTGGCTGCAGCTTTGGCTGCGGCTTAGGCTGCGGCTGAGGCTTTGGCTGCGGCTTAGGCTCCATCGGCAATTTTTAAAATGTCAGTTTCTGTTTGGGGTTTCAAATTGGAGACCAGAACCAGAGCCGAAACCGATGTTTCATAAAGGACCTACATTGTAAGACATGTAAGAGTTTAATCACGACTGTTGTACCCTAATTCGTTTGGCAATTTTTGATCAATTTTATAAATATGTAGCTCACGCCACTATCAATAATAGTCGAAAAAGGGAAATTTATCAGGATTTCTCCAAACTTAGATTTTTTCCTCAACAGAAGATGACAGAATACTTGTATCTGAGGTGCAAACTTTTACAAGAAATTACAGTAACACATTATTAAAGGCATATAAAGTGACTCTTACTGTATTCGCTTTAAAAAAAAACAATTTATGCATATTCATTGGATGTACATAAATTAGGCTGACAGAAGCAGTTATTGCTCCACCTACAAAAGGTCATATCGGGCAATTAATGCCCTTTTTATTATTATTTTTTTTTACAAACTATTCACAAGTGGTGACCCTTAGCTCACCTAAAGGTGACCCCTCTGCTTATAAAAAGAGCATCTGACCATAACAGGCAATGCTCATTAACATAATTATTCACATGACCTTTACCCTCTGATAGTGATTGCTCCGCATACAAAAAGAGCACATCTGACCAAAAAAAAAAAAAAAAAAACTCATTTACACAATTATTCAGAATAAAACCCCTTACCCTCTAACAGCGACTTCTCTCTGCCAATAAAAACAGCCCCCTGACCAAATCATGCAATGCTCATTTCCATAAATAATCACCTTGACCTTTTTTAGGCAGGGGATACTTTTGGTTAATTACTTCAAAAATAAATGACCATAAAAACTTACTTGGTAAGGAGCAACGGAGAGCTGTCGATAGTAAAATCATTGTGAGAAACGACTCCCTTTGAAGTAACGTTGTTTATGAGAAAGAGGTAATTTCTCGCTAAAATATTTGAATCTGAGAAAGGCTTCAGGCATGAAGCCTTTTTCACGTAATGAAAAACATGCAGTTTCAGCATTTTTCGGATCCTTCTGCGTGGAAATAACCACTCCAGATTTTCGCCGATATCTCAAAAATGCTGACATCTTTTCAAACAAAATTTTCAGAGGTTAGTTTTATGGTATACTTCTACAACCACATAGGATTGAAACAAACAAAATTGCTCCAAATACCAAAGGTATACCCTGCCTTTAATCTCAAAGTGTAGCTGTAGGCAAACAAATAATAATAAAATAAGCGTGCACACACTTAATTAAGGCTTGTGTTTCATCTTACAAAATAAAAGAAACAATATTTACAGTCATTTACAGTGTTACTTTTATACAAAATAGGAAAAAGAACAAAACTAAAATTTGGACACATTATGTATAAGATGATTATTTAGGGAATATCTACACCAGTACATGTAGTTTGAACAACCGAGTGAAACATATAAATAAAGCTGTCACAGTAAGTAGCACCTATCAACAAAAATGACCAATATTATACTACATTGTACAAGGCGTGTGCAATATGTACATTTTACATTTTACAAGAACCTGTTTCAGTGAGAATTTTAACGTTTAAATTAAAGCTCTTTTAAAAACAAAATAAACAATCTTCAAAGATATATATTGATTTTAACTGCCCCCCATCCCCCCCTTTTTTTTTTTAACTTCGCACGAGAAGAACAAACAAACAGCGATTACAAAAATATGCATCTTGGGTTCCCGATCAAGTCACACTTCAAGGTATGATTGGTCGTCGTTTTTTTGGAAGAGAGCTGCATTCCCATCCTCTACAGGGTGGTGCAGAACGAAGCAGGCCCGATTCTTCACGGAGGCAATGGAGGCAATTGCCTCCGTTGCCCCTGGTCATTGCCTTGTTGCCCTTGAAATGTTCCAATAGAAATTTACAAATTCCTCATAGAGGTGCCCTTTACCATGGAGAGAATGCCTTGGTGCCCTTGCCCTTTCAAGAATGAAGCACACAGGCCTGTGAAGGAAACCCACTATTGACAGCAATTTCACCTACTTGATGAGCAAAAATTTATTTCCAAAATTTTATTTAGTGGTATTGAAATACTGATCTTTTAATGTAAGTGACGAAAAAATGATTGCAAATGCATAGTTTGTCTCTGAGATACGGTAGTTTAGTACCATTAAATTAAATTTTTGAAAATGTGCTCGACAAATGGATGGAAATAGACTGTGGAAGTCTCGCATGTATTCGTATATTTTTGGGACCAGTTGGTCCCACGTACATCGCTTTAACAAGTGAAGGAAACAAAATCATGCACTTTAAAACCCTCGGAGCAGCCACAAAAATGGTTTACTTTGCTGGACCCACAAGGAACATTTTTTCACCACCAGGTCTTTAAGGTCAATAACCCACCCTTCAAGCCCAAAGCTATTATAAATCACCATAGGGGTGAATTGGAGTGCCAGCCAAGACTTAGACTTGTGTTATTTAAGATCCTTGTGCCCCACAAGCTGTTTTCACAAATTGCATACCCTTGTGCCAAGGGACATCCTTGGCACAAGGGTCAATCAATTACTGCACTGAGACAGGTGGCTGCTGTCTTTCAACACTCCTTACTCTGCAGTGGTTAGGGTCTGGCCAATAGAAGTCTACAGGCTTGTGGAGTATACCAGGAGGATTACATGGAATCTTGGCCTTATTGGCCCATTAAAAAAAATTATGACCATATTTGGTAACATATGGAACATTTTTTCACCTTCCCGCTGACGCCAGGGTTTTAAAGGACCCTAATGCAGGGAGGGATGAGAGTGGATGAAAACGAAAACTCAACCAAACACCGGTGGAGGGTTTGGTGACAATACCTTAAATAGTTTGTGAAGTGAAATTTCATTTGACCCTTAAAATCAGTGGGAAACGAGTGAAACATTTACAATGTATCGGTACATGCAAGAATTCTCAATAACCCATACCCCATGCAATGCGATTATAAAGTCATTTACTTTCGAACAATGCAGAAAATCAATTCGAATTTCAATTGTTGTTCATGATAAATTGATCCATGAAGCCCTGCCCATCATGGTAACAGCCTAGTGATGTTCAAAAACACACAAGTGTCGTACATGGGCCTTGTTCACAATTTTGTTATGAATTGACGCCGATTTTTCTAGGGTAGCAAAAGTTATTTACTTTCATTTTGATACCTTGAAGACAAAAAAATCCATCAAGGATTACTGCCAGTTAACCACCAACCAGTCAGTAAGAATGTCTTGGAAAACACGTAAAAATGCCGGAAAAATTCCAGGCCAATGCCTCGCACACCTTTGACATGCCTGCGACGTTGCTTCATTTGCATAATAAATTTCAGCATGGAGACTGTGTGATCAGTCTTGTGCCTGAACGTCTGATTTGCTGAAGGAAGCACCTGGGCGTGCACGTGCAGCTCTTTATGCACATTGCGATAGTGCGCCTGCGTATTTCCTGCTGTAACCTTCGTTGAAAATGCATGTAGAGGTCACAATTTGTAAGTCCCGTAAGACGTGACTAAATGGCCAAGACGTTGTTTTACGTGTGGGTAATGGAATAGTTCAAGTTTTTGTAACAGCGCCTGCCATCCTTCGATGGTTGGTGTTTACTTGTAGTGTTCAGATAGGGGAATCTCACTAGTCATTGTCAAGGGATAAGGAACAACATCTTACACCAAGACTGTGTTTCATCTCCTTAAAGGGGTTATTATATATGGCAGCTTCACTTCAAATCACCCATGATTAAGGTGAATACAATAATTGGGGTGTCCCAAACAGATGCACCAGAATGCAACACCAGATTTACTTTTTGACATGGGATTTAACATGTCAGACTTTGGTTGAGCAATGGGAGTCTTTTGAAGACACTAGGTGGCAGCAGACTTACCAGGTAAATCCACTGTTCTTGGAAATGTGCGCATGCTCAGGACTTCGCAAACAATGGAAATTTGCCTGGTAAGCATGATAAATCTGCTGCTACCTTGCATTACTAAGTCTCCCATTTTGGCTTCTTGGCTTGTTATTGGTCAATACACCATAGGGCGGTCCTGGAATTTTCAAATTTTAAGAGGGCGAGCCCATGTTTACTTTGCAAAGGGAACTTCCCATGGAAAATCTTTAAAGTCTATGGGAAACTTTTGAAAGGGCACTGAGGCCAAGACCAGGGCAACAAACAGAGGCCATTGACCCCGTAGCCTCCCTGTAATTCCAGGCCTGAGTGGGCAGGGCTTGATGGTAAACCTCGCCTGGGTCAATTGATTACATTTAAAGAGTCTTAAAAAGTTTTTATAAACTAAACCTACTATGGTTTAGTTTCATAGTTATTTTGTTATAAAATTCCAGACAATCTCAAGGTTTGAATATCCTTATACTTAGGGAATCAGTTACAGGATACAGGTAAAATAAAACCTACAATTTTTTTGATATATGTTTTTTGTTTTATAGATATTACATACATGATCTATCAAGAGTTTTTTGACTTCCAAGTAAAATATGCATGCATGATTAAGCTAATGTGTCTTAGAAATCACCATTTCTGTGATATCAGAAGGGACTTTGGGGAACGTCCACAGTAGCCTTCATCAACATAGGGTTGATGTACCATGCAACCAGAGGACAGCGGCAGTCGATTTCACCAAACTCTTCCTGAGTTGGGAATCATCTTATCTTTCAGATGCCTAGCGATTTGTATTGTGACATCACACTTTCCTTAGCAATTAAGATTGATTCGTACATTTCCTCATCTTAAGATCGATCGTAGCGCTTCGTGAAATCGACTGCAGGCTCTTGCATAGAGAGAGAGAGTAGGTGAAAGTTAAGGGCCAGCTCTCCCAACCAACAATGCAAAATAGCCACTACTAAATGAACAGTTATGTTTACACACCATAGCAATGCCAAGTGGGTCATTGTCTGCATGATTCAGTTCTGAGGCCAATTTTACCGATGTGGGCAGCCATTATGCCGTGCATTTTACATGTGTATGGCAAAATGATGTCATGTGACTTCAGGCCTGATGCCTCCGTTGCCCCTGGTTCCTTGGTGCCCTTGAAATGTTCCAATAGAATTTTACAATTTCCTCATAGAGGTGCCCTTTATCAAGAAGAAATTGCCTCCGTGCCCTTGCCCTTTCAAGAACAAAGCAATCAGGCCTGTGACTTTAACAGATAGCAAAATCTGCCATTCAGATGCTTTTGTCATTTAAATCGACAAATCAAAATTGTAGAAACGTTCAATGCGTGTCACCATTTTGCCATAAAAGCTTGTCATGTGGTATCGATATGCCGTGTGCTCAGCAGGGACACAGAATGCTGTCGAGCTCAGCGTTTTCCTGGTTCTACTTCCATAATACAAACATTTATATCATTGTATAAATGAAATGAGACCATGACATGTCAAATTTCTAGTTAACTTCCTCGTCACACTCAAAACTCTCTCTGTACATTTGAATGGCTGTGAAAAGTCAGGGCTGACTATAAAGAAAGTTCCTACAGCTTAGTATTAAACCTAACACAGGGCACCATACTTCTTCTTTTTTTTAAAATGAAACAAGAAATCTGTACGAGTGTTTTTACCAAATATCAAGATGCCTCTATAGCAGTGCAATCAGCAAACAGGTTAAACTTTTGACTCAAAAAAACAAAACAAAAACAAAAACAAATAAAACCGACCAACTTTGTTGACAAGGTCCCATTGAGTTATTGGTGACAATCATACCGCAGATGACATTTTGGGTTGTGACGTGTTGGCGAGTAATGCCTGCACAGTAGACGCTACCTTCACCAACCCCTTCCCTTCTAAGATGTCTCCTGCTGTACATAACTTCTCCTGAGGTTAAAGTAGAAAGAAAACAAGCAATCTGAAAAACTACAATTCTGGCCAAAATGGTTGGGACCAGAGGCCAATAGTGAAAGAGTTGCGACATAGAGGGACCAGTTTTTTTTTGTTCACGTGGTTGCTGGATGCTATTTTTGGTCCAAATATTGTACAACCCAATGTGCAGTCTGGTCTGCCACTGTGTGTGTACACATGCGGTTTTTGGACCAAAAATGGCTTCTCAATGTAACTCTCTCAATATACAGCGCTGGTTGGGATGCTATACAATAAATATAACCTTCCCCGCACCAAACCCTCCCAGTATTGTTACCTGGAGGGAAGACTGAGCAACGAGAGCCAACATTGACCGGGGTTGTGGGGAGAGGGTAGGGCCACAGGAAGATAGGCTGCTCCAGGGATCACCTCGAGTGACTAGTTTTACTACGCCACTCGAAGCAGTCAATATTTGTATATCACACTCTTGTTGCTATGGATCGACCAATCAGAATTGAGGGTTTAAGTTTGCTTGAAGATAATGATCGTAAACAGTTATCATACGTGAAGTTTAGCTGCTTCCTCCCTATCCCTGAATAAGTCCTTACCTCAGTTACTCCCGCCGTAGAGCACGCCTTCAGGAAATTCTCAACATTCCTCCTACATTTTGCAGATGTCAATTTAGGCTGAAAATTCAAATTAATGAGAATTACCTGATTACAATTGTCATTGCTGTGTGGGATGTGGACAAGGAGGAGGACCCCCAAAGTGACACATTTAAAATTAATGTTGTTCTATGCTCTGATCGGGGTTGAAAAAGCGAAAGAGAACTTTTCAGCTAGATGCATTTTTTTACAGAGGTGATTTAAATAAACCCAGGCAATATTGAATCACTAAAACTAATATTTGTTTCCCCCTCAAAACTAAAATGGGATGATCATATTTAAAAGATAAATTGCGTCAGGGATAAAGAAATATTTTGGCTTTACCCTTACACAAACTTTTTTGTCTAAACACCATTTTCTGCTTTGAAGCTTATAGTGACATTGTGCCAAGTCTTTAGTTTGTGGTTTGATTTCACGGGTTACGCAGGCCTTGATCTTAACCGAGGCCACCGAGGCCATTGGCCTCATGCCCTGTCCAGTTGGCCAGCATGCCCTTCCAAAAAATTGCACTGTCACTACCAACTTGGCCAGCATGCCCTTGTACAATTTCTCTGATTTGGCCAGCAAAGGCCTGCCCCCATTTTTCTTCTTAAGATCGAGGGCCTGGTTACGGTACGTACCACTGCGGGTGAGGGGACATGGATGGTAGGTACAGCATGAGGGAACACGTTGTTCATGAAGTGACACAAGACGACTCCGTCCTCCAGGGCAGCCGGGATGTCATCTGGCAAGTTGACCTTTAACCTTGTCTCAATGCACTGTGGGATGACAGAAGAATTGAACGATGTTTATATATCACAAAAGTACAGAGCTCTGGGCGTGTCATACAACATATCCAGCCAACCAGATAAATTATCTCAACACAAAGTCCACTTACCGAAAATGAGATGGCAAAGTTGAACTCTTACACCCGTTCTAGACTGGCGCTCCAGAGTCGTGCCGAACCAAATAGATTAGGAGCTACTCTAGATCTCGGTTTAAGACAGGCGAACTTAATCAACACAAATTTGCATTAGGTTCAGCTCATGACAAGATCGACGTCTGAACCCAAGACGCTCCAGAGTCGTTCCGACCGACTGCAGCAATCGATCTTTCGACTTCTAGCGCGTCTAGACGCTCCTTACTGTTTCAGACGTCAAACTTTTCATGTACTTTAATCAATAATTTGGTTCGACGCGACTCCGGCATGTCCGGAGTGCCAGTCTGAAACAGGTGTTAGTTTCAGTAAATCATGAAGATGAGATAACTTAACATGATGTGAAGTTAATTACCTTGTTGTCTGGGTTACAGGTATGGCAATAATGGAGCTCTATACAAAAGAAGAAACAAACTTAAAATAGATAGTTCCCGATATTGACCCCTTGCACTGATGTCACACGCAGCAACTGTCTGTCTATGGTCGGCCATTTTGGAAGTCAAATTGCGCGTAAAATTATGGCGCGTATCTTAAAGCATGCGCTTTGCCTAAATTAAACACTGCACAGTAACACACGGGGAAACTGATGCCAAAATGGCGCAAGATTCATCATGTGATGACGTCAGGTGAATTGGGTCAATACGCCATCTTTCGTCAAGCGTTCTAATTTTTCTACGCAGCCGAGTAGTTCACCGACCAATCATGCAAGAAATGTGATAAAACTCCTGCGTGCCGCACGTGGTATTTACGCATGGCGCATTGTAGTGAGTCAAACAAAATCATTGCCTGTAAAGATGGCTGACTTAACACTGAGTGACGCCAACTGGGAACTTTCTATTGGAAGTTTGGTTCACAAGGACCATTGACTTGGACCTGCTAAGCAGGAAATGTAACGGAGCATAAGTTAGCAGGGAACTGGGCCCAATTTCAAAGCACTGCTTACCGTATTCTGCGCTTATGCTTTGCTGGGGCCCAGTGGAAATACACACGCTACAGGGCGCCGTAAGCGAAGAATTCTTTGGTAAAAGCAGGGCCATGAAATTGGGCCTGGTCACAAACACTACAAATGCAGAGTTTGGTTAAAACCCAAGTTCTACTAAATTGTCAAGCTCAGCAAAACTGTGTGCCATTGACCTTAACATTTTTAACAGTTTATTTTTATATCTTTCTGTGTTGAAGAAAGACACTTTTCCGATTGGAATCACAAGACAAAATTTCTTTAAATATTATCAAATGAGTTATTTCTTCTAATCTTCTGAGACGGAGTGACAGTTTTCATGCAGAAAGTTTGTGATAAACTTCATGCATTGGTTTGGCACCTGTACTGCTTGTGATGTATAGTCAAATTACAAATGGGCTCAGTCATGATACAGATAATGACTTCGGCACATGTCTATTTTAGACAGGAGCCTCAATAGGACACTCATAGACTTGTGTGTGTTAGAAAAGCCAACATGGCTGCTAAAGGATGAAGCAGTCAGTAATTAGAGATTCACACATTAAAGACAACTCCAACCCCGACATACATGTACAGATACATATAAAAAAACATCATTTTAAACATGAAAGCTGTATCCATGTACACAAAGCCATGCTGATCATTTGTTACATGAGACTCTTCGTCCAAGCATGAATTATGTTATCTAAAAGTACACCCTTAAATGCACCCCAATCATCTTTGTCAGATGTCCTAAATCCACATTAACAATGTCAGTTGTGATTCTGGTCTCTTACAATGGGACCCGACAAAATTAGATTTTTTTTTGTCCCCCCAATGATTTAAAGACTTTTCTTTGCGACATCACAGCCACAAGTCGTCACCGTTTTCACGAACAGACAATTTGGCGTACGCGCAGCAAAACAGCATTTTGAGAAAAGCGCTTTTGAAGTTTTCGAATTTTGAAAATTGTTTTTTGACCTGTCTTTTTATCGAAAGTGTGTAATATCTTCCTGTGATTTGGTTGTGTATAAGTTAAACAACATGAACAGACACCTTTTTATTTCATTTGGTGCTTTGTTTAACAGCTGCTGAGCTCAGAAAAGAATTGTCACTTCGTGAAAACGCAAAATACTGAGCACGGCAGTTTTGCCCCACTAGTCCGCCATTCGTTTACACATGAAGTACGCGCGCGCGCTGAAGTTGTTTACACACCACGCGCTGAAATTGTCCCTTCGTGAAAACGCAAAACGGAGAGTACAACCTTTTTTGCCCCACACAGCCGCCGTTCATTTGTACACACATTGCGCAATTTTGGCACTTCGTGAAAACGCAAATCAAAGAAGTACAATGATTTGCCTTTTAAGAAATTAGCGTAATAAGAAAACTAATCATTTTTAAGACATGAAATTTTGCAGAAATGTCAAGGACACCAAATACATTTAGAAAATTGAAAAAAAAAAAACATCAAAAATGTTTTTTTGGCTGAATTTGCTGTTCGTGAAAACGGTGACGAAGTGTTGCCAACAGCGAAAAAATATAAATACAGATTTGGATTTAATGCAAATGCTAAAGAATATCACTTACTTCATAAAAAAAGAAGGTTTGAAGGGACATGTTGCCTTCGGATTGGGTGTTTTGGGGCATTAAAAAGCAATGTTATGAAATGAATATGGTTGGATAGATATTTTAAAAGCAGACTATTAAAATTGCGTGGTTTTTGTTTAATTTTGTGACGAACACGATCCGCCATTTTGTAGGAACAAAATGTTTGACTCCACAAAATGGCGGACCGTATCTTTCTATGTAGAGTGTGGTACCATTGGTTGTTATTTCAAGAGGCAAATGCAATTTTTGAATCACTACTCACTAGTTACAACATACTGTAGGTTTTTTTATTGCATGAACAACTCTTAAAAAGGTTAAGGAGCAATTCCAAATGGCAAAATCTTAAGAGATTTGAAGGCAATGTGTCCCTTTAACTGCTTTATTAAAAATGGCAAAATTTGTGCCAACCCTGTGATACATTTTGTGATACTTGAGGTCACTCACACAAAATGGCGGTCAGCGTAACAATTGAAAAAAATTTATGGAAAACTGACAAGATGGCTGCACTGTGATAAAGGTCTACACTTGAAATAAGAAAAAAAAATGGATACAAATGTTTTGTTACAGAAAATACAATAAAAAGGAGTATCCCCTTTTTACAATGAATAAATAATTAAACAAAAAATAAACAAATACAAATAAATAAAACCAATAAAAAAGACCCTTTTTCAAGAAAAAAAAAGGAAGAACAAAAACTTAAATAAAAAAAAAAAGACAATGATTAGATGATCCGCTATTTAAATGATATGATGACAGCTTCTCTTCATCCTTTTTTTTAAATTTTTTTTATTTCATTCTAGTTTTTATTTTTGGTTTATATCAACTGAAAGCTGTATCGGTTCAAAGAAACTGCTTCAAGTTTTGATGCAAAAAGAGATTTGGCTTCTTGTTGCCCTGGTGGGCCTCACCAATTTCCCTTCATTTCAAACCCCGACAACAAGCATGAAAAAGTTGCTCCCTGTGAGTCCAAATGAAAAACAAAACAAAAAAAACAAAAACAAAAACAAATTACCTAAGGGAAGTATTGCAAATACCAACTATTCATCATACATACATGTACATAAATTCCCAACCCCCTTCCCCCAACAAAATAAATAAATAAACTCAAAAATGGTCCAGTACGAATATACATGTAACACGAACTAAACCAAACAAAGAAAAAACAAAAGGCAGAGATTCAGAGATGAAGTCACAGCCGGGCTGTTACAGTTTCACACTCTCTCACAACATGGCATGCAAAGCCAAGAGCGCAAACAACGGCACACAGTTGCTTGGATTGAAGACTCACCTTGCCCATCTGCTCTATTGTGTTAAGATCCGACATGGATCCATAACTACTCATCCAGTTGGGTTTCAACTGAACACAAGAACGATATCCATACAAAAGAACAACAATGACAAAGAACAAGAATAACAACCACCCCCCAAAAAATAACAGCAACGACATGCAAAACAATGGATTATATTAAAGGAAAATGGCAAAATACAAAGACAAAGACAGTAATTAACGGAAAAACAAGACAAAAAGAAACAAACAACAGCATTAAAGGAAAAAACAAAACAACAAACAAACAAAAGTGACATCACAATCACACACATAAACACATAGGGCCAAGTATCAACATCAATGGACAATGACAGCAATGAACAATGACGACAAAGTTTAACAAATGAAGTTCCAAGCACCCACGATATGAAGGACAGTGACAGCAACAAGTGTAATGACGTAAATGACAATGACAAGAAAACAAAGAAAAGTACAAATGTTAACAACACACACAGAAACAAGTTATGGGGGGAAATGAAGAAGGAATAAAATGTTAAGAAACATTGGAAAAAAGTACATTGAAAGAAAAGGCGTATGAAGTGAAATAGTTTCAGAAAGTGTGAAGAATCCGTATCAATACCTTTATGAGGGACATTTGTAATCCATTACCTGCTTTTGCCCGAGTTTGATGGATTCAATACTGCATACATGTAGCTAAACCAACCATACAAGGACCATCCATGTCAATCTTATCAGAGTCTAAAGGTTTTGCCTGAGTTTGATGGATTCAGTACTGCGCAGCCAAACCAACCATGCTTAGTATGGAGCCAGGCATACCAATCTTATCAGAGTCTAAAGGTTTTGCCAGAGTTTGATGGATTGAGTACTGCACAGCCAAACCAACCATGCTCAGCATGGGGCCAGGCATACCAATCTTATCAGAGTCTAAAGGTTTTGCCAGTTTCATGGATTCAGTACTGCACAGCCAAACCAACCATGCTCAGCATGGGGCCAGGCATACCGATCTTAACAGAGTCTAAAGGTTTTGCCAGAGTTTGATGGACTCAGCACCACACAGCCAAACCAACCATGCTTAGCATGGAGCCAGGCATACCGATCTTAACAGAGTCTAACTGTGTTGCCTGAGTTGGATGGATTCAGTACTGCACAGCCAAACCAGCCATGCTTAGCATGGAACCAGGCATACCAATCTTATCAGAGTCTAAAGGTTTTACCTGAGTTTGATGGATTCAGTATTGCACAGCCAAACCAGCCATGCTCAGCATGGAGCCAGGCATACCAATCTTATCAGAGTGTTAAGGTTTGTCTGAGTTTGATGGATTCAGTACTGCACAGCCAAACCAGCCATGCTTAGCATGGAACCAGGCATACCAATCTTATCAGAGTGTTAAGGTTTTGCCTGAGCTTGGTGAATTTAGTACTACACAGCCAAACCAACCAACCAATCTTATCAAAGTCCAAAGTTTTCCCCAAAAAATTGTGACAGATTCAGTCTGGTACAAACACACTAAACCATGCTGATCAAAGGGCCAATCACAACACATCATCAGGGTTGAATTATTTTAGTCGGTTACCGCATAGTGTTGGCTTTTAGAGGATATGGGAGGTGTCCTCTCCAGAAAGCCGCAGCTCAGTTTTGGGTTCATGCACCTCAAGAGCTAAATAAAGGTCACAACTGTCAAGAGGAGGGGGTTGTGGGTTTAGAGTGTGAGCTCTCGTACTCATGGACATTGTCATATTTTGAATCTCACCTTTCTGAGATGTTCAATGCGATCCATTTCCTCTCTGTACTTATTCATTTCTCGCTTGACGGTGAAGTTTGGCTGAACCTCTCCCTGCGGCTTCCCTCCTCCTATGCTGAATGCTGAAATCAAACAAGAAGCAGATGAAACCTCTGAATACCAATAAAGAGACCAGCATCTCAAACATTCTTCAGTCTCCTGATGATGACTAGAGCAGGCTAGTCGAAACGTTGAGACCAAACTCACTCCGCGGTAGTGAAGTTATCCGAGAAGTCCCCCCAATCCACTAAGCGAAAAAAGTAGTAGTAGTCCCGGCCGATTTCCTACCCCGAGGTAGTACTTAAAAAGAAGGACAGTTCTTTTCAGAACTAAGTTGTCTCCCGAATTCCGAAATCTACTCCGCGATAGCAAGACAAGTTCTCAAAAGAACAATCTACTGTATATAGCAAAGTAGATATAATCACATGGTGTTACTGCAAACCAAAGATACATTGATACCTCAACATTCAATGCCTCAAATCCTATACAGATGTAATAGGATTCAAACTGCCTCTAACTGCAAACTGCAGCTCTAGCCGGGCAACCTGGGTAGTCTAGTTGGTAAGACATCTGCTCTACAATGGCAGGGGTCGTGGGTTTGAATCCCACCCAAAGAATACGCCTGTGATTTTTTTTTGATTTTTTTTTTCACAGGACTTGGAAAAGTACTGAGTATACAGTGCTTAACACACATCAGTGTATGGGCAAAAACACAAATAACGTTCTGACCCTCGATGCAAAACAAATTAGCATCTATGACTAACTAGTGTCATTGGCCAAGCAGTCCAGTGCACCCGACTCAAGTTCTGGGTCCAATTTCATTAGAGCTGCTTAAGCAGAAAAAATTTGCTTGAGCAGTTTTTCTGCTAAGCAGAACTAAGCAGGAAACCATCCAAAGACTGTACGTGTGGTATGGTATTTTGGCTGGTAACCTTATTCTGCTCAGCAAAAATTTGTTTATGTTGAGCTACTTTTTGTGCTTATGAAACTGGGCCCTGGTGTTGTCAGAGTGCGAGTTCGGTTCCTCGTCATGATACTTATGTCCTTGAGCAAGACACTTTAAATTGATTCTTCCTTCTGATGGGACATTGAGATGTAGATCCTGTGTGTTGCGTAATGCATGGTAAAAGAGAGCAAAAGATTTTACCAGTAAGTCTGCTGCAATCTGGCATTGCAGTTTTGGATATTAAAATAGCTTGGTACAATACAAAAGACCTTCTCAATTACTCCACAAGATAATATTCATTATACCTCAACGCCAACCACACGGTTTGAAAGGTTGAATCTCAGAACAACAAGGTGCAGTGAAGGATAGTTCAGTTCTCTCCCATACGTTACAAATGGAACAGTCCACTGCACTTACCCGATCTTGGTTTGATGCTGCCAAAGGCTGATCCACTGTAGGACACAGGGGGTGGTGGGGGGGACTTAGCACTGCCCGGGCTCACTTCCGTTTTAGGGTCTTGGTCTTCTCGAGCAGAAGAGTTTTGCGTTGAAGGTGGCGTCCGACTCTGGAATGAAAGGAAAACAAATTGATCAAAATATTACTAGGTACATGTGCTACTACTTAAAACTTTCAACTAATGAATAACAGCGTGAGGACCCAGTCTTTAGCGTGTGATAATGACTGGATTTGCTGGTTTTGTAAGCTGGTCTTTATATCACATTCATAAATACCCAAGACAGTTTAGGTTTGTTGCAACTGTGTCTTATGGATAAAGACAGGGGACCAGTTTTGGGCAATGTTTGTACCTTCACATTTTAGGCGAGGTCAACCTCGCTACCATGGGCAGCGCGCTGTATCGATACCTCTCGTCTCTAACCCCTGGAAGGGAAGCACCGAAAAACAATGCTGATTGGCTCTCAAAACTGACTGCTTTGCGCGCACGCCTGTTAAAAACTTTGAAACGCCCGTGGGCGCTTAATACGCGCGTGTCAACATGAGTACGCGCATTGCAAAATGCAAGTATTTTGACGCAATCCTACTTCAAATGAATCATGTTTACGCTGTCACCCTAAACTGCATACAGTTAGACAGGTCACAAACCAAGAAGAATGATAGGGGACCAGTTGCTCTATGATTTGATGTCTCTTTTGCAGGATACCATATTATTTTGAGCGGTGCGTAGAGAGGATCGGCCACAAGCCTAATTAAAATCTCCCATATTTTGGGTGATTTTTTGTGTCACAATTCCAGCGAGCCAACCTCGAAACCAATAAAAAGGTGGGGCGAGACCCATCACCCCTGGGAACGAGGTAGTAGAGGTGAGATGAGACCGGCGCATACCTGGACAAAGTTCCTGAGGGCACTCTTCTGCATCTGCTTCATCCGTGCTTTCTCCTCTTCCTGCCGCCTCCTGGCAAGCTGCGCCTCATGACGGCTCTGAGAGATTCCGCTGTCTGGCTGCGATGACGGCAGCGATGACGACGATAACGATGTGATGTTTTCTGTTCGCTGTAGCTGCCTGTGACTGTCATCTGCAGATGGCAGCCGACCATTCGGTAAGGTGCTGGAGTGATTGGATGTTGGTCTACTGTTGGTGGTGGGGATCGTAAAATAATAACAGGATGCTTCAAGTAATATTCACTTTCATTAATTGTTCAATACAATGAGAACAGTAAAAGAGATGTATCAGACTGTATCTGGATAATAACAATTTTGGAATGACGATATTGAAATGAGGTTCAACCTTTTGGCTTTTTAATAATGTAAAAAATAACAACCCTTGAAACATTTTGCCAGACGTGTACTTCAACTTTCATTGCTGGCCTACCTGACAGTCCTAATCAACTTTCAAAATGCCAACTGTAGAGCAGATCATAACTTTACCAGGCCATCGCAATGGTTGAGAATGGTGTGACAACAGCATTTAAAAAAACTAACTACAGAGGAGACTCTTGCGATAAAAAACTCTGTCTCGGATAATCAGATATGCAACTGATTGATACAAGGGTATGCATTAGGTACTGAACAACTGTGGCTATTTGGAAGATCTAAAATGATGTCTCTTTTCAACACTTGTTCTGTTTAACCAGCAGGCCCCGGATTCTTTTTTTCTTTTTTGTCCCATCCCCCTGGCGGGATTCTTTTGGCGGAAATTCTTTTTTTTCTTTGAGGGTACCGCTGGCACAAAGAAACCCTGACTTGACAATGAGAAAGAGAACAAAGATTCTCTTTATTGGATCATCCGTTTTGTTTTCTCGACGGAGAAAATGACAAATTCATGCACTGTGAATTGCAAAACATTGGCCGTTACCTCGGCATAGAAGTGGTACTAAACCCAGAACCATGGATTGATTCCCGGCTCAATCTGACTTTCCTCCATTGAGCCGAAATACAATGAATTAAAAAAGGTCTGGAATCAGGAACTACACAAAAACCACCTCTCAATATTGTTGTTCGTTGCCAAGTTTTTTGTATGTAAATGCTTCCATTCTTTGTACAAATCAAGATTTATGCAATAAAACCGACCTGTGAAGATTTCAGCTCATTTCGTTGTTCCATTGGCGAGAAAACAGTAAAAATGCATTTAGCATTTTGTACTCATTCTTAGGCAGAGTTTTGGTCTCACAATCATGACATGAGACGAAAATTCATTTTGGATTTTATTTCAAATATTACTCCAAAACAATAACACTTTGGGCAGAAATATGTCAAGGAAAGTTTTCTACCATCATTATCTTTATACCATGTAAGGTATAATGTAAATCTGTGAATATGTATGTTTTTCTTCTTGCCGATGCTGAGTTGGGCTTTAAGCCATGTGAGTGATGCACAGTTGATGTGTACTGTACGCAACTTTAGTGTTTTTTTTTTTTATGTGGGGTACTCTCCGACCAAAGCTTTGAAGGCTGGACCAGTTATGATATGCTCAGTGAATACCACGCATTTGTCCCACCATAATGCCGGCTCATACAGACATTTAAATACATGTGAACTGTGACATTAGAATTTCAAATGCACCACAGATTCACAAGAATACAACAGTATCCATTTTTCCACAAACCATTCCCCAGTAACATTAATAATTCACTGTGCAATGTATACACTGATCCGAGCAGCTGCTCATGGTGGATTACACCACTGCAGCTTTGGCCGCCGCAGGCACGCGCAAAGCGACAATACCGATCAGCATGGAGTATTCACAGTCCGTGCGCGTCGACACGCACGTGTGCGGCGGCCATAGCTGCGGTTGTGCAAACCACCGTGGACGAGCTGCTCGGATTAGTGTATCGCCTGAACCACTCTCACAAAATGTGAGTAAAAAACTGCAGCCAGAGATTCGTGAGCCAACCAAGATAAGCAATAATGACCAACGTCAAAGTGAAGCGTTAGTTTTATGTCATATTAGCAGAGGACCTTTGCCAAAGCTAGGACAGGAAAAGGGTGAATGGACCGGGTCTTGAAATTCAGTGTTTAAGGGGCGGGTGGGGTTTCCCCTTCTCCTCCCAGATGAAAAGTAATCAAAACAGTTGGACTTGAAAATTTACTGCAGTCCAGGTTGTTGCAGCACGGTTGCAATACCTCTTAGTGTTGTGTTGGCTCTGGAAAGAGCTTTCAGCAGAAGGATCTACTATCTCCACAAGGCAATCAGATCAGGCTCAATTCCGCAAGGCAGTTTATGCACAAAAATTTGCTAAGCACTGAAAAATCTCGAAATGGGTTACCAGCCAAAACACTGTAGAGTGTACAGAAATGGTGACTGGTTGGCCGCTAATTCTTGCTAACCCTATAAACTCAGTAATATTTTCTGCTTCATAGCACTGTGAAATTGGGCACTGTTGAAAAAACCTGGATTGTCTACACCCTTGGATCTTTTCAAAGCCAGCACAATAACAGATATTCCTGTGCCCTCTGGTGCTACAAATAAACTAGATATGAAAATCAGAACTTTCTCAGAAGGATTTCAAGGAGTGACGGAAGCAAATACCGAAGCCTTTGATTGCTTTGATGAATTTCAAGACCCGATGGAAGAGGATGAAGGTGGGGTATAGCTTACGTGTAAGGATCAGTAACATTAACCGTTGCCCTCCTTGCCGGTCTCTTAGTCTGGGAACTGAAAGATTCATGACACAAATTTTCATAGATTTGCTATTTTTAAGATATCTTTTGCTCTGAGGGAACATCTCAAAAGTTAAGTGTTCTAGCGGGCTGTACATGGACCGTTCTGTTGGACCGCCAAAATGCTAACACGCTTATTCCGTCATGTAAGATTGTTCCCGTAGTTAGGCACAACGTCGCGGTCCGGCAGAACGTTCTGACAACCCACTGGATAGCAGAGCAGGCGCATGCCGACGGGAACATTCCTGTGCCCCTAGAACATATCTGACTTTTGAGACGCTCCCTAAGGTATCCCAAAATATCCATCCTCACAATATAGGTGTTACCCCTCAAGCCAAGAAAAACTTTTTAAAAACTAGTTCATTTTGTGTACTAGTTCTGTGTTCACATTGAAAAGTTCTCATTTTTCAAAATGAAGGTACATTTTATTTCTCATGTGGGAATTCACTGGGACTTTAGAATCCTTCAGTTTTCAATTCCTTGTGAGCAAGCATCCTGATGTGTATGGATCATTCCACCAAGTTGGGACACAGTTTGTGACATTTGTATGACGTCTGCAGGATTTTAGTCCTGCCCCATTTCTGCTGTATTTAATCACTGACTATCACAAGAAATGTTTTGGCTGGTACATTTTGCACCCTGTAATTAGTGCAAAAAGTAAATTTGCATAATTATGTATTTGAGTGTTGAACAATTTTTAAAATAAAATTCTGGATGTAACACGGACACAGTGTCCATGTTACATCCAATTGACATTTTTTAAATAATAATTTCCATTAAAGTACATTAAAACAATTTTATACTTCAACAAACATTTTCACATACAATAGAGAATGTTACATGAAATAATTGAGTCAAATAAATTATTTCTTTTCATAATATGGACAAATGTTGCACAAAAACTACACTGTGTCGCAACTTTGTGGAATGACCCATATGGACATAATGAAAAGTCTTTTTGTTTTCCCCTCGCAAACACTGGTTAACTTTTTTCACCCCAACCCCCATATACTAAAGAATCTACCTTTCCTTCAAAACTAAATTCTGTAAACTAACTTCGAGTAGAAGTTGTCATTTGTTTTGTTTTTTTTCCAGTAAAACATAACACACCTTTTTGGGTGTCACTGATATTAATGCACATCACAAAAATAGGGAAACATTACATCATCCCGTGTAATGAGCTGATCTTTGTCAGACTGTCTGCATAAATATACACTGACACAAAAATGGCAAAATAACAGCCTGGGAAAAGAATAATTTCGGACAACGGAGGTACACTTTACTGAATCCTCGTTATAGCGTCATGCACGTGCACACCGTCAATCATTAAAGGGTATGTTCTTCAGATGCTCTGATTTGTATGTAATGTAAATGACATGAAACACACTAAAGGCTACCACTTTGCGTCCGTCCCGTTAGCAGTTTCTCCAATGATTGTGAACAAAATTATTATTATTATTAATTTCTGGTAATGAAACCAAAGATGCCTCAGAAGCGATCTTGGTTACTGTAGCTTGAAAGCCTGAGGAAACCTGCAGATAAAAATGCTTTCTATCTGGACCAGAAACACCCGGGTTAATCCCCTACTCTTTCACGATAAGTGTTCTGGGTTCTTTTACGTGCACTACCCATCCTAGTGCACGGGACTTACGGCTTAACGCCCCATTCGAAAGACAAAGCAATTATGGTAGAGTGTTTTGCTCAAGGACACAAGTGTCGCGACTGGCCAGGCCGGGATTCGAACCCATATTCTGTAAACTACAGAACTTAAGTTTGGGGGACTAGACCGCTCGGCCACGACACTCCAGTTAAGTGCCTGAAACCACCCAAAAATTGTTTCAACATGTGAATGCACAAGCAGGCTTCAAGTACGTATACTTGAATTAATTGTAGTTGATTCATTTGATGTATTTTTTTTTTTTTAAATCATTCTCAAATTTCCATCAAAACTGGACGGAAAAAGTTACGTGCCTTTTCAGAGCATTTTTTGAATGAAATTTGAGAGTAGTTAAAAAGTTAACAATTCTAATCAATGTTATTTGTAATTTTTACCCATACACCGTTGTGTGTTAAGCATTGTATACAGTATACAGAGTATACAGTGCTTAACACACATCAGTGTTTGGGTAAAAATGACAAATAATATTCTTTATCCCCTATGCAAAAAAGTAACATCTAACTAATTCTAACAACTCAAATTATTTTCAGTTTAAGTCTGCATGTCCATTTACATGTTGAAACACTTAATGGTAGTTCCAGGTACTTAAAAAATTCACAACCATCAGAAAAACTGCTAAGTAGATAAGTGGTATACTTTTAATGAGTTTCCTGTCAAATAGACGTTGCAAACTTTCATCATTTATCTTATCATTATTATAATTTATTGTTTTTTTAACTTAGTTATATTTGGCAACCACTTTTCTTGGTCACAAAGAAGAAAGTGTGGCATATCCGTTGAACAGAAAACAAAGTTTTTTTTGAAATGAACACAGTTAGCTTTTTCACTATTTATCAGATAATCTCTATCAATCTGTTGAACCACCCTTTAAAAATCTGGAAAAAAGGCTTCTTCTGTTTTTTGCAATCTTATTGGCCAAACACCAAATTGCCAGCAAGTGGATGATACAATAAATTAACTTAAGATCATCCAAGAGGTAGAGGAAACATTATAATGCAATCATAATCAAGTCTGAATTTGAAGGTAGTAAGGATAGAGGGATGGAGAACAACAGGTAATGGAAGTCAGGGCTCAAGCTTAGCAACTAGCCTGGCGTACATTGTCTAGTAAAAACTGTTATGGGCTAGTAAACACCACTTCTCAACTTGCCCTGTGGGCTACTCAAAACTGTGCAGCTTACTTGTTTATAATGCTCATACTTCTTTCTTTTCAGATGCATTTCAGAAATGTGTTAACTAATTTTCGAGTGTGCGAGTGTAACTTCATTTGACCTTTAAACTGGTTGTGATCACTGCCATTAGTATCAGGAGGATACATTTGTGACAATTACAGGTTTAAAATTTGGGCAACTTCCTGGGGGCGAGTAAAATGCACAGTTTACTAGCCCCTCGGGCTACTTTACAAAAAGCTTAAGCGCAAGGCCTGGAAGCTATGAAATAAGTTGGAAATCTGATGTTTTCATCAACTGATCATAGCCGTTTCGACCTAGAAAAGTACTCACTGGTACCGTTGTTTTTGTTGATACAGATCCCTTATTGTTAGGCCATGTCCGAATTCATGGCTGTGGGTTGATCGTCAAGTGAGCGTACATGCACATGTTGCAATAAACTAGGTTTTCACGTTCACTTGACTAGTGACTAGGTGCTCGCTTTAGTGTTCTCAAGGAGAGGCTGAGTGTATGTACTTGTGGTTAGTTTGTTTTTGATGCGATGTGTTCCCAAAATCAGAAGCAACAACAAATGCAGTCATTATCGGCCCAAAATGGCCGCTGACCATAAACAATTTCAACACGCAGTTTGGGATTTAGGTCATTGAATATCTTTTAAAATCATACATGCGCCACATAAACAAAGTTTCAAAAATGAAAAAAAAACTATTTCCTGTGAAGATCAATCCCAATAAATGGTCATTCTTCAGACTTTTGAAAGAAAGTTGAAAAGCGGGAATGAGTGAGAGAAAATAGGTTGAAAATAAGAAAAAGATATGGGAGATTGAAAAGAAGAAGGTGGGGGTGATGAAGATTAGGGTAAGGCTGCTAGGGGATTGCCCGGAAAAATGGGCGGGGCAGCGAACAGGTGGCTACAGCTTGGATGAGAAAGCATGCAGATAAACAAACTTACATCTCCAAGGAGGTCGGTCTTCTCAGGCTCTCGTTAAAGGAAGAGGATGACAAGGGTCTGGGTTTGTTTCTCCTATGAGCAACGAAAGGGCGGGCAGAGATGTGCAGAGCCAAACAAACAAACAAACAAACAAGCATGCATACAATCAGTCAACGACAGATCCAAAGAGGCCCTCAGTCAATCAACACAAGTTTGTTACTTCCCTTCCCTGCCCTGCCCAATCCCATTAAATTGTAACTTGCTCCCTTCAAAATGACTGTTTTTTTTTTACATGAAGTAGAATCCAAACAATTTGAACCCTAGAATTGAGGTAGCATGCCTCATACTTCATGGATGCAATGGAGGCAATTGCCTCCATGCCCCTGGTCATTGCCTTGGTGCCCTTGAAATGGTCCAATAGTAATTTTCAATTTCCTCATAGAGGTACCCTTTACCTAGGAGAAAATGCCTTGATGCCATTACCCTTTCAAGAACAAAACAATCAGGCCTGAGGTAGATTGATCAAACTTGAGAAAAACATCAAAATAATTGTATGCATCTCTGAATCTTTACATCATTTTACAGGAGCATGTCATAGTTTTTGAAGGCCCCCCCCCTCCCCAAACCCCTCAACTTTCAAATAGCAGGAGCTGTCAAAAAGTCACATTGCAGAACAAAGGCAAGCGACAGCCAGACAAATTAAAATAACATTTCAACAAAATTTTACTCACAGCACAATCACATGGCACGCAAGGCAAGCAAGATACTAAGTTCTTAGTGTCGGAAAATACAGGTAGTGCTTAAGTCTTCGTAACAGAAGGGGAAAAAAAGTCGCTTTGAGAGAGAGAGTATCTAGTGTGCATGGAAATTGTAAGTGATGTGGAGTGCAGTGAGGAACACCACACTGGAAGTATATTTCTCTGTGTTTAAAAACCCTTTAGAGACCAAGCAACCTCGCCACCATGAGCAGAGCGCCGTATCGATACCCCCATACCCTCTAACCCCTGGTAGGGAAGCACTAAAAAAAAAAAACTAAAAAAAAAAACCCGCTGATTGGCTAAAAGTGACTTCTTTCAGGCATGCGACTTTGCAATTTTAATAAACAAGTAAACAACTAAACACACATAACATTGTACAGTGTTTTCCATTCTTTTATGACACTAAGAGTGAAGAAAAAGAGGAAATCAGCTGATTTCCCGAAAAGTTGCATGCCTGTTCATTGTGTGCACGCTTGTTGAAAATTTCGAGCACCCCAAGGTCGCTTAGTACTGTACATGCATGTCAAAATCAGTACGTGTGTATCAAAATGTAAGTATTTTGACTCCATCCTACTTCAAATCACTCATTTTCACACGGTCACGCTAAACTGCATACAGTTAGACTGGTCACAAATCAAAGAAGAATGAGAAGTTACCAGTTGCTCTATGATTTGATTTGCACTTTGCAGTCTACCATACTTGAGCGCAGGATACCATACTTGAACGCGTGTGTGGAATGGATCGGCCACAGGCCTTATTCAAATCTCCCATATTTTGGGAGATTTTAGTGCCACACCTCCAGGGGTTATGATTGAGCCAACCTTGGTACCTCCCTGGGAACGAGGTTGGAGACCAAGTAGCTCGCACATGAACGAAATCATGGCTTAAAATTTCAACAAACTCTTCTCCACTAGACCACAGGTCATGAAAGTCACAACTTTCATCACAAATATTTTCACAAGACTACAAATAAGTGTTTCATCTTTTGTATTTCCTACCTTTTTAGGAGGAAGTTTGAAATTGAAAAGCTTCTGATTATAGTAAATCATTAAAGTCAAGCACCGTGTATTTGTTTGCTTGAATGCAGGACTTGTTTCTTTGCAGGAGTTCCTGGCCAAGTTCTGAAATGGCTGGAATCTGGCCTGTAGTCCGGTTGGTATTTCTAGCCTTGAAAATGCCCCAAACGCGGATTTTACAATCAACCAAAAGGACCATAGTAAAGGTTTCCTGAACCAACAAGTTCCCATGTGTCAAAAGTTAGTTAACATCCAATCTGTCATTTCTAAAACAAAACCAAAACTTCTCCTTCATTTTTTGTTCCCCAGACAATTTTACTGGAAAAGAGTATGTTAAAAAGTCAGCCTAATCTGTGTATGGTGACGATTTATGCAGAAATGCATGGTCTCTGAAGAGTTCTTATCACAAAGAGTAACTTTTCACCAGGGACAACTTCATTAAGCTCCTCAGCACAAACATCTGCTTAGCACACTTGAATCCTGCTGAGCAGAAATAGTTCAGTAATCTAAATTCTATGTACAATGTACACAACCCGGGACTGGTTTTGTGCAAAGTTTTGCTTAATGGCATAGTGGATAGATTTTCTGCTTAAGCTTGATGACAGATGTTATAAACCTGTTTAGCAGAAAAAACAAGCTTCTTTCATAAGCAAGGATCCGTTCAAAAAACAATAAGCATGTAATGATATTTTGGGTGGAAACCCAACACATCTGAGCAAGATATTTCAGTGCGGAGCAAACTTAATGTGCCTTGCAGCCCCATGAAGTTTGCCCCTGGAGTTTTTATACGATATTTCTTGAGGGTAGACATGAAAGTGCTTATTTTGTAAAAGCTTCGTACATTGTGATTTTGTAAAAGCTTTATTAAAAATGTGAAAGATCTACACAATCACGGACTTTTATCTATTGTTCAAAATGGCCTCGTGACTTCCCAGCAGGAATATCGGATTCCGTTACTTCTCGAAAGAAGTCATGGAAAAGTCCACTCCGTTCGATCATGCAAAACTTTTGTAAAAAGTTTCAATAATTTCGCCGTTGAAAATAACACCTGTACGTACCTGTCGATACCTCTACTGCTGTTTGACCCGTTATACTGAAGGGATGACGTACTACCAGAGGGAGAGGATCTTCTGTATCTCTCCTGCTCTGCTTCCCGCCTCCTCTCTGCCTTCCATCTCTCCTCCTCTTCATGCTTCCGCCTCCGTTCCTCCTGCTCGTGTCGGATGCGTTCTTCTCTCGCCTTAAGTTTCTGGTCTTCGTAGATTGCCTTCTGCCGTGTGAGTGCCTGTTGTTTTGAGAAGAAGGAAGAAGCAACTGATGTGTTAAGATCAAGACCACAGAGGGTAATCTTCATAACAACATGCAAGAACAGAAAAACAATTTCTACTTCAACAATTTTTTTATTTCAAGTTGGAACTATACTTTCTCTCTGGGTACAAATTCAAATGAATTTGTATGGTATTGTTTGATTAATTCACAAATTTTTCTGTTTACTTTTTCAAGATCAAGTTCACCAGGCCAAAGTCATACCGTGCAAAACAAGAGAGGCAACCCTGTCACCATGCAAAAAAATGTTTGTTTTCTTTAAACAACATCATCTTCTTTTTTTCATACACATAAGTTTGAAAAAGTTACATTTATGCTTTGGGAAACAAGAAAAAACTTGATTTACGATTTTTGTTGTCCAGTTTTTTCTGGTCTTTTTCAACCCCTTAAAAAATAGGAGCATGATAAAAAAGCCAAACAAACGTGTACATCCTTATTAAGAATTTATTAATAATAAAAAGTTTTTAAAAATGTCATGATTTACAGTTTTCAAAAGCGACAGATTTTAAAAAACCTTTTAGAAGTTTAGTCAATCAATTTCATTTTATGGGGGGAAGTGAGCCTAATCTGGGGTCAAACATACAAAAAAATGTTGTCTCCTTTTCCAAATTGACTTGTTTAAAACCCTCCTACCGCTAACCATTCAACATCATCCAATGTAGTTTTGAATGATAGAATCAGGAAGGCCATTAGTGCCACGTTGCGTTTCTCTTTCACATAAAAATCAGGGATGAGAGTAGATGAAAATGAAAAATCCATGAAACACTGGTGGAGGGTTTGGTGGCTACCAACCACCCCATAACCCGTATCAATAATGGCAGCATTCTGTCTGTGCTTAATCATAGATGGGGCAAGCACCTTGGTGTAGTCAAGATACAGTACTGTGTTAAGGCTTTACAAGGATCTGGATGTTTGTAAATGACATAATTTGTTTAAATTTTATTGATTTGTTTTTGTAAAAACATTCCACACCACTAATTTTGTAAAATCCGGATATCCGGAAAAATCCGAAAGCATGTCATCCCTGAAAAATGTTTGTTTTTCACCTGGTAGTTTTTCTCTTTCACCTTGTTCCTGCCACTTACTAACTGGAGTTCGCCACTTATTACTTAATTTTTCTTTGTTCACCCCAAAATTTGTATTATTTTTTACACAGAAATCACATCAACCCAAAGCTAACTCTTCTCAAATCAAACTTTCAAGACATGCAATAATTGGTATAATGCAATAATTGGTGGGGGGAATGTCTCAAAACCAACTTCAAATCCATCCATTTCATTCTTTCAAATAAGAGGAAAAGTCTTTTTTGGGGGGTACAAAGGACAAACTGCTTCTCAGGATCTGAGAGGAACACGTCAATCAAAAATCTCACTCATAAGCACTGATAAAACACCTCAAGCAGTAAAGTTTGCAAGGTGTGTTTTCATGGTTTTAGGTGACATTTACTCGTGGGACATTCCAGATGTGTTTTGGGAAATGTTATCCAAAATAAAAATCTCTTCGTAATTACTGATTCCGAACATTTTACTCGGTAGAAAAGTTTTTTTTCAAAAGATGCTTTCAACCAAATTGTCAGTACTGAAACAAAAAGACATTAGAAATCAACTTATCTCATTTGCTAGGCCAAAAACATTAGTATTGCCTCGTAAAAGATGCTTTAAAAGCGGGTTAGGGGAAAACAAATATTTCAGAAAAGAACAAATTTTGCCTTGCTCATTTTTTGTTAAGATATTTCAAAGGAGTTCAGAAGTGAATATTTTCTTTGCGAAAAGTATATATTCTTACCAACGGAACACATCAACCAAAAAATAAATTCTTCTTGGTCAAAGTCATTAAAAGTAAGCTGAACAAGCACTCCAGATGCCCAAGTTTGCCAGGCAGACATGCCATGCCAATAAATGGACCCACGGATACATACTCTATGTGACTTCACCTTCGTAAACTCATCTGGTTCCTTCTGCGTAGGCGTGATCTCCCCGTCTTCCATCGCTTCGTCGCCAGTGTCGATGTAATCAATGTCGCCCTCGTTGTCCACACCGAAGGAGCCAAAGGATTGGTTAAGCATCTCTTCGCGATGCTGCCTTTGCTCCTTCTGCTGGTTGGCTCGCTCGGCAAGAATTCTTGCTTCTTCGTCATCATTGGATGGCTGACAACGAGCAAAGTTCCTTGTTATTACAGCTTTGCAAAGAAAAACTTTTCTCAAGCAGTATTTGCTACTGAATGTCATGGGCCGTAACTAGCAAGCTATTTGCTTGGAATACATTAAGTTTAAGCACGAGCATTAGTATTTTCTTGTGCTAAATGTACATGCATTCTTTTGAGAAGAAATCATCAAACGGACTGAAGTTTTGTTTTATTAACATGAAAATCAGTACTTCTTTTTATACTGTGCTCCCTGTGTACATTCCATTATGGCATGTATGGATTAAAGCCCCAGCACAACATTGGTCAGGTGTCTGTAAATGCGTACAATCTTTGCACAAATCAAGATATTTGTAATAAAACCAACCTGTGAAAATGTCAGCTCATTTTGTTGTTTTATTTGCAAGAAAACGGTAAAAATACATTCAGCATTTTTGTAGGCATTCCTTTAGGCAGAGTGCAATGTACACGCACACACTGTGTACCGTACATGCACACACTGTGCATTGTGCATGGGAATCACTTTGGGTAAGAGTTGCCGCAGTAATATACACATCATCGGTCGAACCACGAACCGTTGTATTGTGCTCCACAGCCAAAATGTTTGAAGAAAATCGCATTCGAAGATGAACTACTTTTCAAACTGCTGTTTCAGAGACTGCCTACAATTTTTTTTTCATTTTTCTGTAACACCAAAATAAAGCTGACTTCTTTGTCCTTAGAGAATTCTGTACTTTCAATCATGAAACTGCTTCAGTAAAGTATTAATTCCTAAACACATACGTCACTTCGTGAAAGAGAAGGAAACAAACTAGAAGTGAATGTAGAGCGCTGAGTACAAACCAATGCATGTTGAGATACGTCAAGTCAAGAAAATGCACAGGTCAACGAATACCTCACTTCATGAAACAGCAAAAGAGGAATTGCCCGTGTTTGGCACCTTGCTGGTGCTATGAATTTTAACGGATAAAGTGGCGTATTGCGACATGTCACTTCGCGAAAAAGCAAAATGGCAAATGTCATTCTTGCTAATTAGTGTAATAACCGAACTGTTACATGTTAGGTCCTGAAAATTAACAATAATACTTGCCAAATTTTGTTTATTTTGACCGATACAATGCTTTGTGGTGCGACCAACGATATTTAACATATTTGCACTTCAGTGACAGCAAACAAGAGTAATAAAGAGAGATACATCTCAATGAAATTGTTGTACATGTTATGAAGTAAAAAAGCTGGAAGGCCGATATCTGCAGATATGATGTTTCATGCAGGTAAAAGCATTGAACCTTGGCGTCACATTTTCAAACTTTTGACAAAATGTTATACTTGCAAATCAGATACTTTTAATTTGAATCTGATGGATTTAGGGGGAGGGGAGGAGGGGAGATGGGGTAGGGAGGGGATGAGGGGACATGGGGACAGGGAGAAGATTAAGAAGCAGGTTGGGGTGGGGTAGATTGGAGGAGGTAGTAGCTTTGATGGGGGGGGGGGGGTTCTAAGGTACCTCTGTTGCAGACCATCTCTTGTCCCCATCTACATATCCTGAGTCGGCCGTCAGTGTACCTCTTCTTAGCTCGCCAATCTTGGCATTCCAGAAGGCAAAATCTTCCACAACACTGCAGAGAAAAGAAAAAATAGGAACCGATAAGAGAGCATCACCTCACCAAAGTAAAATGTCTGCACTAAGGAAAATGCAGTTACAAGAATGATAATAAATAGTTTTCTTTTTGGCAAAGAAGTGGACAAATTCGATTTGAAACACAGTCTGTGTCTAAATGTGCAAATGTCCAGTCATAATCTAGGCATGCAAAGTGTTACTTTCCTGTCTGTTGTAAAGCCGCTTCAAACGTCATGTGAACAGAAACACAAATGAATTTTCATCACCATGGTTTTGCAAAATATCTCAACTGTTGCAGCACAGACTGCTTTAAATTTTTGTTACTGTGAAGTATGAACTCAGCTTTTTTTATTTGTTTTTAATTTTTTTTTTTAAGAATCTACAAAACACCAAAATCATCAGTGTTCGTGCAAACAGGCAATAATGATGACAACATAATAAAAATGTAACACATCCAGGCAAAACATCATCTGAAACTACAATTTGTTTAGTTTTCAACCATTTCAAAATCAACATACACGCTTGGCACAATTTGATTCTATCATGATGTACAATGCAGGTGGACTTAAAGGTGCAGTCTAGTCGAGCTTTCCCATAACAATTCAACGCAGCCAATTCTCACCTTTGACACAATTGGGATTCAAAATAGGGAAGCCGAAAATTTGCCCCAATTATGCCCATGATTATCAGCACAGCTCATCATTATACCAGTAAAAACCCTCATGAGTAGATTACAGGACACCATAGATTTGGGAAGAACAAACTTATTTCTACTCTCTTTTTTTTTACTAACAACATCCTCCACACCAACCTCTGACAGTAACATCAGACTGGGGGATTTTGTATACATTAATAAACAGGCTTATTTTGATTGCCGCAATCAAATTAAACAAGGGAGATTTTAGGTGTTTCCAAAAGCTATTTTCTCAACTTTAACAGTATGTCTTAAAGCCCCAGCCCAACATTGGTGAACTGACTGTAAATGCTTCCATTCTTTGCACAAATCATGATATCCGTAATAAAAACCAACCTGTGAATAATGTCAGCTCATTTCATTGTTTCTTTATTGGTCTATCACATTAAAACTATTCATTATTTTGTTATTACTCTTATTTTTTGTTGACATTCGCCAATCCCGTACTTTTTCTATAAAGGTGAGAATTTAATTTGTCAAACTGTTATGGTCAAGACACCTTTAACATCAGAGATGAAGTCATGGGACTTCCAAGATTTAAACAAGATGGAACCATGCAACGTTGGCTGTAATACAAATACATACGGCTGTAATTTACACATACAGAGATTAGGATGTGAAGAAAGCCTACAAAAACACTTCAGGGGTGAGAGGCATCGCCGACAGACAAAACGATCCAAAACTAGGATCCAAATTGTACTGAGAAGTATGTTGACATTTTTGCATTTCTTGCATTTCAACCTTTTGGTATCCCCTGGGGTGGATTTCACAAAACTAGTCTTAGTCCCAACTTATGACAACTCCTATAAGTTTGGACTAGTTACTCGTCCTTACTTGAGATAAGACTCGAGTCGAGCAGATAGGTGCAACAACTGCGCATTTAATGATGACAGCATGAAATTTGGCAGACACCTTGGGGGTGTTCTTAGGAAGAATTTAAGCTACAGGGCCATCGCAGATTTGTCCCAAGACAATAGTGGCGGCCATTTTTTCCCAAATGGCTGCCATCCGCTAACATTTGGAGTAATATCCGTCAGTGCAAAACCAAGTTTTTGGTAATACAACCATTTGATATGTTTCAAATATCCTGTCTGAAGTTAACTTAAAATGTTATAGTCCTAGCGCTTTGTGAAATCCACACCTGGAGTTCTAGATTTCCAAGGAGCTTTTGATAATAGTATCCTCAAGCATTACAGAAGTAGATAAAAACAGCAGGATTTCTTTATATCTAAAGAACCTAACAATTCTTTTTATCACCAGGCAGTTCGAAAAAGTTTACTTTCAGATGAAAGTCTGTCAATTTCTCACCCCTGAAACCTCTTCAAACAGCTGAAAAACAATCACAGAAAAAGGTAAGACATTCTACAAGCTCAGTGCATGGTTGTCATCTACGGAACCATGCAAGCCCATGTTTACAAGTCAATGGATCCATTGGTTAGTCAAGACAAGCACAACGACAGAAGAAAAAATATATGTTACAACTTAGTTTTTTAAAATGCAGTCAGTGAGCAAAAAGTCTTGTGTACCAAGGAGTTCATCAGATACAAAGTTACCAATTGACCCGATTCACCTGACGTCATCATCACAATAATCTTGGTTGCGCCATTTTGGAAGTCAATGTCTTGGTGTGTTAAACAGTGTAGTGCGCATTTTAGGTGATGCAGCGTTTAAACATACTATTGACTTCCAAAATGGTGAGCATGGCACAGACGTCGTGTGTGAAGTGCGTGCAAGGGGTCAATATGTTCCAATCCTAAAATTAGTTTGAGGAAAAGAGCTGACTGATGTATGAAATACTATGTAGAATTGCATTTTCTATACATTGATGAATGAAAATTGAAAACAATACCAAAAGAATCTACGCGAGAAAAATTGGCCTTTATTGAAAGTAAATTACCTTCGGGTGTTTGCTTTTTACCACATTTCACCCCTGATAAATGTCCTACAAAACATGGGAAGTTATTTCCCCCCCCCAGCCCATGGTTTATTTTGGTTTTGGTTTTGGACCGCCTTTTTAATCGAGAGTTGGGACGAAAACTGAGCTGAAATGCAATCTCAGGGGAATCGAGGTTTACAGATTCAGTTACCAGAACTTGAGACTCTCCAAAGTTTGTGTTGTTGTTGTACATTTCAAGTCACCTCTCCATGAACTTTTCTCTTTTCTTATCAATCCACAATTGAATAAGCTAGCTTATACACTAAAGTTGTCTCAGTTGTTTTGTGTGTTGATAAACATTTGTAAAGTAGCTTTCGAATGGTATCTTACAGCAAATGGTATCCAAATATCAGTTGGCAAAACAACAACTTTCATGTAAACGAGACATTCTCAAGCTCCGACAGTGAAAAAAAGAAAACAGAAAGGGGGTTGTCAACAAAAAAAGGTTGAATGGCTTCTGACTGGCAGCACCCTGCCGCCTAAATTGACAAAACAGGGAGACCGAAACCATAGGACTAGATAGCTCAGTTGGCATGGTCAGTAGAGTGTCAGCACGTTAATCTGGAAGTCGCAGATTCAAACCCTGTTTTTAGTCATTTTTTCTTGGTTCACCCCAAAATTTACTTGAATTTACCTAGTCAGTTTCATGGATAAAAAACCCTGAAAGATACACAGAAGAGCTTTAACTCATCTGAGGCGACATATACATTGGTAACATCTGGCAAGAAAGACAGACATCTCTGTGTTATCATGCCAACGTCTTGATCCTGAGGTAGACTGACTACAGTTGAGATCATCATGCACCACAAAATGCTGGCTAGCCTTGCACACAAGTGTTTTTTTCTACTGAGTTTTCAAACTCTCTCCATTTTGAATACATTGTATGATTCGACCAAAATTTTGCCAAGTCCGGATTCATTCATACAAGATCAAGAAATAATGGTCGATGAACGTTCAGTAACATTGCAGGCATGGTATTTGTACCCTTAAAAAAAAAAGAAGAAAAAAAGAAAAAAAAGGAAATGTAGGCTTTTATAAACCTTTTAACCAGTTGGCGCCGAAGTCTGTGTACACAAAAACATTGTCCAAGCCAGCAAACGGGTGACATGTAAACATGCCATTGTGTAAAATCAGAATACCTGAACAAATGTCGCCCGGACATTTTGCTTCGGAGCGTGCACAGAGCATGCACTTGCCGCGACACACTTCATTTTACCCACACAAAACCGACAGATGGAGTAAAATATTGTGCCAATTTCTGCCCATTGTGCCGTTTTTGTCCAGACCTTTGTCTTTTTGTTCAAAGAGGAGGATTTTGTGGCATCGAGAGGCATCCATCACCATCGCTGTGTACTCATTGTATTTCGGCTCAATGGAGGTACATGTACACGTAGTCCCAGTAAACCGAGTTTCCAGCATTGGTTCCTGATGTAGGACCAATCGAAGGTCGAGGCACACGGCCAAGGCTTTGCAATCCACTGTGCATGAATTTCACATTTTCTTGATAGAGAAACCAACATTTTGGTGCTTCAAAGAGAATCTTTGTTCTCTTGGTTTGGTCAACTCAAGCTTTCTTTGTGCCAGCGGCACTCTCAACCAAAAAATGATTTTGGAAACTCCGAGAAAATAATCCCATGGGAAAACAAACGGAAAATTCCCGGCGGGAGCTGGTTAAGGCTATCTAATAAAAATCTTACTGATTTTCTGAGGGTAAAAGAAAATCGAAAATCAGTTTGAAACAGGGAGAATATCATGCCTGCATTGTAACGAGTTAAATAGTGTATGCAGTACACAACTGATGGACAACTGATACTGAATGACAATCATCGTACAAAGAGTATTCGGGCCTGATACTTTACGGAGGCAATCGCCTCAATGCCCCCCTGGTCATTCCCATGCCCCTTGAAGTGTTCCAGTAGCAATTGACATTTCCCTCATAGAAGTTCCCTTTCACTATAGAAAGACTACCCCGCCCTTACAGGGACGAAGAATCAGGTCCGCTTACTCAAAATCGACAAGAGTCATTTGTAGAGTTCATGGCAGGCAACAGTGTTGTTAGTAAACAGATGCACTAAGTTTACTCATCGATCTTTATAACTCTAGTTCAGGGACAGTATACACTGGTGAAAATGGTATTCTTGAATAATCTGGGCCCAATTTCATGGCGCTGGTTACCAAAGAATTCTGCGCTTACGGCGCCCTGTAAAGGGGGTACTCCTATGAGCCGTGGCAGGGCATAAGCGCAGAATTCCACGGTAAGCAGAGCCATAAAATTGAGCCCTGATTTCAAGAAAAAATATTTGGTGTCACTCCCTAGAACATTTCTCTATTAAGATTTTGGGGAATGACTGAAGAAAAGTTGTCTTGAAATCGGATTTTGTCTTATTTCAAGAATACCATTTTTTAGCAGTGTAATTACCAATTGCAGACACTTATATCTAACAGACTGTTCTAGTTGAAGACGCTTCACTTACACAACGTTAGGAAACTGAGGAATGTTTGTGTTGATGATGGCTTGTCAGAATTTCAAAATGTGACCATGCGGACCGAGGTTTATTTGTAAAGAAGTGATGTCATGTGTTGCATCATCTACAGATTTATAAACTTACTGATGATAACATTCCCTTAACATTTCTTTGAGTAAATGGCAGCCATGTTGGACTCACTCTGATTTTGTGGTTACGTATGTTTCCAACAATTTGTTTATTTGTTTGTTTATTTGAATTTATCAATTTTCCTCTATAAAAACTCAGGGGAAGTTTTAATAGCCGAGTTGTGAAAATGTTCACTGAAAATGGTTATTTACAGTTTTCTTTTAATGCGGAACTGTTTTTTTTTATTTCTGTCTTTTTTTTTTATTTCTGTCTATTTTAGTAGAATGCTGGCCTTTGGTGAGAAAAAAACTTTGCATTGCCTCTAACATGGTTGCCATTTTTCAGTGATGTCACATGCAAGCTACTTATAATGGATGTGTTGTACCTAAGGTCACCATTACACAGGGTGGAATGACTGGAGTCAGAACCAAAGGAGGACTGAGGGGAGTGGGCGGAGCCTCTGAAATAAAATGGGTGGTAAACAAAAAAAAAGCACGATGAAAATCTTGTTCTGTATGGAAAAGAGGAAAAAAAAACAGGATGATGTGAACCACAAGCAAAAAGAAAAATAAGAAACTTGAAGCTAATGTAGAGTGCCAAACATAACGTCATGTACGTTTGTACATTTCTAGATCAAATAAAAAATACATGTAAATGTGTGCAAATATCTCAAATAACATAATGAAAAGAAACAATTCAACCACTGGTTCCAATCTTGTCGACCCTTTCACAATTTAACCCTAAATAGCTCATGTATGCTTGGAATTACAGTGCGACCATTAGGGGTGAGAGTCACTGCCGACGAGAAGGTCTGAAATATCTGGTGTGAACCACCCAGGCTTCCATCACACTACACTGAGCTGCCTCATATAAAGAGCGCCCTCTATCAGGTCTAAAACTCAGCATACTCATAACCACAATAGTTTGACAAAAAAGTAACAAAAAAAAAAAAGAAGAATACCTAACACTAACAGCACCGTTAGTACCCTGATGCCCCTTAGAGTACTGGGCGGTGAGCGTAGAGGGACTGAGAACGACCGAATGATGCCCCTGTTTAGTCGCATCGTGTTGGTGATGGTTGGTGGTGGTGGTGTTGTTGTGGGAGGAGCCAAAGCGTGTGGCTACTTCGTGCGTCGTTAGCCAAGTGAATCTGAGCATGACGAATGGATTAGTGGTTAGTTCAGTGCGTGAGTGCTCTGTTCGAGTCCGCTGGACTACTTTTACTTGTTTAAGATGCACATTACAACTCAGTCAAGCATGGAGGCTTCCTTTCTCAAACAAAAATCAGATTTGTCGTATTTAAAAAGCCATCATTTTTTATGATGGCCTTCTGCTGAACGAATGATTGAAGATGAGGGTTTAAAAAATAAATCAAAATCAAAAACAACTGAAGCTACAGGAAAAAAATGTCGCCAAAAAAAAAAAAAAAGCAAAGGAAAGGAAAGCCTGATGTGATAATGCGATAACCCAGAAAAGTTTGTTGGTGATAGGGAAGCACGATACAGGTTACTTGTACATATAGGAATTCAAAAGATGAGGAGCGATATTTTCCTTGAACCAGTTGGCGCCAACTGACGTCACGTATATCCACAAAAATATTTTTCGAGCCATCAATCGAGGCGACGTTGAAAAAACGCCTCTGGGAGATCAAACAATGGAAGAGAAGTCATCATTTTACAGGGTCACACTTCTTCAATCTTAAACCAGCTTTTTAAATCGGGGGTGTGAGGGGGGGGGGATACAGCCATTTCATTGGTTGCTAGGATACATGTACTTCAAGAGATATCCCATAATAGATCTCATATCCTTTTATCACTTTCTCCTTAGTTGAACATGACCACGGATAAGTGCCCTTAACGTTTTCATGTAGCACACTTGGTAATGTGATTGAAATCGTAATGGCACCTACCCTGAGGTAAATGAAATATAGATTTAAAGGAGCAAGTTACCTTTGGATTGGGCGCTTTGGGGCTATAAAAAACATCTGTTACGAGATGAATATGGTTGAATAGATATTTTAAAAGTACATTTACGATGTAATTATTCACACAAATATCCCTTGAAATTGTGTGGTTTTTGTTTAATTTTGTGACAGAACACAGTCTTTTTTGTAGTTAACTGAATTTTTGACTCCACAAAATGGAGGACCGTATGTTTCAGTTTAGTGTGGTTCCCCTGGTTGTATTTCCGAGAGGCAAATGTATGTTTTTTTAATCAATACTAACTAATTACAACACACTGTAGGTGTTTAATCGCATGAACAACTTTTAAAAAGGATAAGGAGTTATTCCAAACAGCAAAATGTTAAGAGATTTGAAGGCAATGTGTCCCTTAATTAACATTGGTCTGAAGCCCTTTTGTGTAGATTAAAGGTAATTGGTGACACTATCAGATAAGGAAGAATTAAGCTTTTAATTTGTAAGTCAGAGCCCTCCTGGCTTGTAAACTGTGCTTTCTACGAGTAGCCCAGGTCCAGATTTTAAACATTTTTATTTTAAGATGTATTTGATGAGTCTGAAGACAGTACGAAACAGCACAGCAAACTAAAACATTAGTACACATTGCATTGAACAAATTTGGTTTCATTGTTAATAGCTGTATTTTTCACCGGGCGTGCTCAGTGGTCTAGTGGTTAAGACAATGCTCTGGTCATGCCGAAGTCGTGGGTTCGATCCCACCCGAGTTGCCTGTGGATTTTTTTCCACAGGACTCGAAAACACTGAGTATACAGTGCTTATCATACATTGGTGTAAGGCAAATTGAAATTTATATGTATTTTTCTCCTTTTGTTAAACGTTCACACAACACGGGCAGGACCTTGTGATGCTTAAGGGTCATGAGGGTACTAGGAAAATTCCCGATGCACTCATAATTCTCAAAAGAAAAAAATGTATGCGTTTTATACAAATTCACAAGATCTGAAGAGAAAATTTTAGACAGGTAGGCTGCAAGTATTTCAGCAGCCCACCGCTCAAGTTAAAAGTGTCTTTTTGACCAGGCCCAGCAGTTTGTGCTAGACAATTTCCACACAGGCTAGTGTTAAGGGCAAGACCCAACTATAAATATCATTTGTTTTCAGGAAATTTGTCTATGCAGGAGCCACTTTTTCACATTTTAGTATAATTTTAGGGAAAAAAATTACAAAGACTAAGTAACTTTTAGACTTAAAAGTTTCAATTTTTTTTTCTATCATTAACAATAATGCCACACCTTTGAGGGATATATTATGAGTATATAATGAAGAGGTATGGTTGAAACACTCCATGCATGACTGAATTGGAATAAATACATCTCGGTAAGCTATTGGCAAACATATTATTAGCGAAGTTGAGCTTTCATCTGCAAGGGAAAAAAACAAGACTTTTGTGATACAAAATGCTAAAACTTAAATATGAAGTCTAACGCAATTTATGAGCGGTGAAACAAGTAGTTGAAGGACTGGGATATGTCTTCTTCTTTTTGAGCCACAACCATTAAATACAATGTTATGTGCATGTCGGATGAGACACACACATACAGGGATGAGAGTGGATGAAAATGAAAAATCCACAAAACAGCAGTGGAGTGTTTGGTGGCTCCAAACCACGCCATAACCCGTATCAACGGCAGCATTAATTCTGTGATTAAATGCAGATGGAGCAAGCACATTGGTATAGTCAAAATACAGTACAAGTACTGTGTTAAGGCTTTACAAGGGCCTGGATGTATGTAAATGACATTGAAAAAAAAAAAAAAAAAAAAATCTGGAGGAATGTCATCCCTAATACATATACTTAGATGGATATGATAGGCCACACATGTACATTTGTACTCATATGATGAGGTCAAACAGAAATGTGAGTGAGCTGTTGGACAAGGTGGTTGCAGACGTGGGATATGAGAATTCATTGCCACACACATTAAATTGATGTCAACGAAGCACATACATGTACATGTAGGAAGGGCTGTGTGTGCACGTAGTTGTACAAACATGTAGAATAATCTAGCGACAAATGTTTTTCCCAATGTACGTACATGTAATAGCTTCCACTTGTGCTTTGTTACATTGGTAAAGTATACTCGAACTTAACGCTTGGATTGACACCAACTCAGCAATAGCAGAAAAAGTTGCTGGATAAGTCTGCAAAGGTGTTTAGTTATACAGTATACATGTACATTATGTATGTATAACAAAATGGTTGCAGAAGTGGGATGGAAGACTTTAAGACAAGTAGTTGTAATCCGAGACAGTTGTGAGACTTGAAAGTCCAAAGGAAATAGTTAGATAGTCATCAATTCTATAACTTTGAGATCACTCAGTCCTGTTCGGTGATCTTCGGCTACATAATGGGCTATCAAAGAGATAGATAAGCAGTTAACTGGAAAATTTTAATTGATTTGTTTCAGCTTTTGAAAAAGAGAAATGTTAGTTGCAATATTTGCTTTGAAAATGCATTTTAAGAGTTGATGTTTTCATTATTGTTTTGTGTATTATTCAACCTCAAAATTTTGTTGCATTTTGCAGCGCACATAAGGGTTATTACAATTTATGTACCATCATGACCATGAATGATTTACTCGTTACAAACTGCCCATTTTCAACATCATGCACTGCCTGCCGGCAAAAAAAATAGGCGTGGTTACAACTGAGGAGATTTTGACAAAAGCAAATTAACACGACTTATCTGTACAGCACAGTTCACAATCACTTGATGGACCTTTATCACACAGCGGCCATCTTGGATTTCCCGTCAAAAGTGTGTGGAATTCAACCCGAGGCTTTAAATCTATAATAGACTGGTGCCATCTGAATTGAAATTCTGAACGAGACCATTTCCAACAGGCTGTCTGGGGCCAAGACATACAAAGTGTGATACAGGTCCATCAAAGCCAATCAACAGCATGCCATGTGTGATGATGATGATTCAAACCCAAATAAACTCTCCCAATTGTTAGTTACCGACCAATGGCACATCACGCAGCTAGCTTTCGCAAATTAAAAAATTCTTCCTGCCCGGAGTCAACTTTGTTAAATTCATCACCAAACACTTAAAACAGCAGTTGATGAAGTCTCCCAAAAATTGATGAAAAGTGAACATTCTTTCCTACAAGAGGAGATGGATTCCATTACCAAAAGCAGAAAATGGTGTCCTCGCAGCAGCACATAATAATATATGTCGATCTACATCTTTATGAAATCCTAAACCACCAACGTAATTATAATGTGCTATTCTTTAAACCTTTGTCATGGGCAGTCACATTGTTTCGACTTCATTCTAATCAATGCAAATCAAATAGACTGATCCATTAAGCCCCGCCCCCATATGTGTTGACCAATCAATTGGGTACGCCACCGAAAGTCCAACAAAAGTCCGACACGATAAAAATCCTATTGGAAAATGTAAACATGTCTGCACGTACTTATAGCATGCGTTCATGTCGTGCAGTGTGTGGCATTGAAGAGATGCCCATTGTGTTACCCCTGTGTACAGTGGTGATTTAGCCAATGCTGTGATTGGTCAATAGGTTTACGGGCGGGGCTTAATGGAGCGGTCTATTCAGGCTTGTGCGAAAAATTAGCATTTTATGAAAATGTAAAAAATGATAACTATCACTGTCATGAATATACCCTTCTCAGATGGTGTTACTATTTTAAAAATAAACCACAGAACCGGTACTTTGCCGCCATTGCTGTAATCTGTGGAGCACAAAATAGAGTACCCTTGGCTTGCCTCGGCTGTGCCAAAATGCCTTCGGTTACCATCGCCCTGTGAATGCGTTTAATAACAAAACTGCATGGAATATGAACACACGCACCACAATCGCTCCATGCACTTTCATGATTGCACTGGACATGGGCGCGCAGATCACGCATAGAAAATAATATTTTTCAGGAGTATTTTTTTTTTTGATGTGCTGTGTACCGTTCGATTTTGGCAAATGTTGGGTTCTCCCAAGGGTACATTGTTTCAGGTGGCACAAGGAACAAAGCAGTTCCACAAGGCTGTATAGGAAGCACCGGTACTCTGGTTTATTTCTATGGTTTGAGCAAACATAAAGACCAATGCCAACCCCCTCCAAATCCCTGATTCCTGTAACGAGTGATACGTCGGACAAACTGAACATACTTAGCGTGATTGAAGGACTGTCTGGACAATCTCTCGTTCTGCTCCAGGCCTCGCCTCTTCTCATCTTTTGTTGCTATGTTATTGAGATACTTGAAGATGTGCACTTTTCCTCTTGTACAGACCTTTATGGATATCAAACAAAACGTGAAAGGCTTGAGCTGCTTTTCATGGTTGTGGATAAGAAGTGCTTTGGTTTGCATGTTCAGGCCTGATGCTTGGCTCGTGTAAGGGGTTAGGCAGTTTGCAGTGTTGCAAGTCTCAAGACCAGTCTCAGTCTCAAGACCAGTTTTGCTGGTCTCATATGTCCCTCGGTCTTGGTCTTAGTCTCGGTCCCTTCCGGTCTCGAATATTTGACTGGTCTCCCGTTGAGACTAGCCTTTACTTGCCTTTATGCAACCCATGTAAATATTTGACTTATTCTGGTCCGTTGAAATATCAAATGATTTTGCATTTTGAGAGTGCTGTAATTTCTCCACTTTCCTTTTTCGGGAATACATCCTTTGTTAGTAGCTTGATTTTTATGTTTCTCTTCACAGGGTGTTTACTTGTTTTTATGAGAATAAAATTTAGCACACAATCACTCTTACAGTTTAACAACTTTACTTGACTCTTTATGTCAGTTATTCATTAAGGTCTCATTACATGTCTCTGTCTCGGACTTTCATGATCTCAGTCTTGGTCTCGACCTTTTGGTCTGGGTCTCAGTCTTGGACCTTCATGATCTCGGTTTCGGTCTCGGACCTTTATCATCTCAGTCTTTGTCTCGACCTTATGGTTTCAGTCTTGGTCTAGGACCTTCAGGTCTCAGTCTCGGACCTTTATGATCTCAGTCTTGGTCTCCACCTTTTGGTCTCGGTCTTGGACCTTCATGATCTCGGCCTTGGACTCCACCTTTTGGTATCGGTCTCGGACCATCATCATCTCAACCTTTTGGTCAGTTCCTACTACCCTTTGGGTGATTTAATTAGCATGACAGACACTATATGAGTGCACTGTTTGGTTTGGGTGTATACAAAGACAGATTTACACAACCCAAGTAGTGCACTTGTATTTGTGTCCACCATATCTCAAAAAGGCTAATGGCTACTCCGGAGACAAGATTTGATCAATGCGAGCAATTCCTGGAAAAAGGTTTCCTGGCCTGGGTTCCCACTATTCTAGAACCCAGAACCTCCCAGATGTCACAATTCAGGAAGCTTGCATCATCAGAAAAACAAAACTACAGGTTTGCACACAATGCGGACTATCTCTTTCTCCTTTGGTGACTGCTTTACTTCGTTCAAGAACATTTGAACAGAAGGCTCATCATGCTAAAGGAGATTTTGAAAAAAAATCCTGACAACTTCCACGCCTGCTACTCACAACACAAACAGTTGACTGCAGGTATCTGTTTTTCTGAATGATATTTTGTGTCTTGAACTGCTAAGGCACTCGGCCCAATTTCATAGGTCTACTTAAAAGCAGAAAATACTGATTACGAGTTTTCCGCTAAGCACAAATGAGGCCGGATACCAGCCACAGATGGTTCATATGACATGGTATTTTGGCTGATTTTGTGACCTTATTGTGGTAAGCAGCATTTTGTTGGGCTAAGGCTACTTTTTGTGCTTGAGCAGCTCTATGAAATTGGGCCCTGGTGCTGCGTATCATTGTTTCTCACCTGTGCAGGAGGCATCTCCAGAGGATTGTGGTCCAACTTTAAGATGTCCAGCGAGTGGATATGACGATAAGAGGGTGGGATGAAACTGATTTTGTTACACGACACATCCAGCATTACCAGATTCAGCCTGCTGATTTCTGCAAAAATAGGCAAATCAAGGGGAGGAAAGATGAATATTGAATGATGGAAACTTCACATTTAATGTATTTGCTTTTATTTGTGTTTTCGTCTTACACCGATATGTGTTAACCACTTGTATGGTCATTAATTTGCCCAGTTCCTGTGGGGGGGGGAATCCACCTGCATATTACTCGGGTGGGATTCAAACCCAAGACCTTTGCCATTCTAGAGCAGATGTCTTACCACTGGACCACCCAGCTTGCCCATTAGCTAGAGGCCAGTTCGAATCCAATATATTAGCAGTGGGTACCGCAACAATTTATTAATTGTTAAATTTTTATCGAGGATACAAAATATATTTGTTGGCATTCGCAAAAATTGTACACGTAAGTTTTTCCAAAATGTAATAATTGCATGGGGATATAAAGAATACTATTTCAATTTACCCTTACAACCGATGTGTGATAAGCACTGTAAACTCAGTCCTGCGAGTCGTGCGGGAAAAAAAAAATCCACAGGCCTGTACATGTACTACATGATAACAAAACTAATTCCAGTATGAAAGAAAATACGTGAATATTAATGACAAATATTTTAAGTTATCCTGATGCAATTATTACACCAATTAAACTTATTGTGGTAATCACTGCTAATAATAATCAATAATAATAGTACGCAGTTTTGTATAAAATAGCACTTTATTACACCCGATGGGCCTCTCAAACCTTTTTCCTGCCAGGTACATTTTATGCGGAGTGAAATTTTAAACTGATGCTTTTGAACTGTATTTATGAACTTATTTTGTTAACTTCTTTTGCTTTTTTATGTTACCAGTATTGTTGTTACATTTGCTAAGCACCCTGAGCATTTATTAGTTGACAGATACCGGTGCTACAGAGAGGTTGCGCAACCCCGGGAAAAGTTCATTTCGCAGCCATGTTGGGTGCAGCCATGTTGGGTCCATCCATGTACAAACTCAATAGTTGACGCGGCGTCTGCTGAATGATTTCCAGCGTCTGCTTGTGCATGCAGCATTAGAAAAAGGTCTCGGGTGACGTCACGTGAAACCTCTCTATATACAAATTTACATTCCTATTATTATTATTATTCTGTATCATTTCAGAAGCATTTCCACACTCACAATTTGGGTTAAGTAGCCTTGTACCCTTAGTACAAATCCCTAAAGTACACTGTAAAGTGTGTCACACATCTGCTCAAACAAACTTCACATTGCAGAGAGTAATGTACATTGAGAGCTTACATGCACATGACTGAACACAGCATCAAGCAACTGTTCATAGTGGACTGATCAGTAGTCAGTACACGTACATAAAAAGCGGGTAAAAACTTTTACTTCGTCAGGCCTTTCTTAAAACGAAAGGCAATTGTATAAAACATGTGCATGTCTACCTGTGGCTCTCCTACTGTTTGTTTAGAGTTTAATAATTGTTGCCGTACTGGGAGGTTAAGCCGTGTAGGTCAAATAACCAGCATGAGTTCAGATCTAACAAATGACAACAGTTCAGGTGTTAAACGAGATTTAACTTTTTCCCCGCCCACCTTGGATTTGTGATAAATTCCTTTCTGTGCGCATACATGTGCATAAATAGCTTAGAAGTTGTACCTGGTCTGACAGATTTAAAGGGTTGACAACAAGAAAAAGTACACGCATCACTCGCTCTTTACATACAGAAGTCCCAATCAAAAAATCTTGCTTACAACTGACAGTTTTACTTAGCAGAGCTAGCTTACCAACCACAATGCCATGGACACTGAAGTTACATTACTGCGTCTGGGAACCAGCTAATTTTATCCTTTTAAATCTAGCAGTGCCCCGAGCAGATTAAATTTGCCAAATTTTTTCGAACTATGTTCTGACACAGCCAAGTAAATCCGCCCTATATATAGCGCATTTTTAATTATTTAAAGCACCAGACGTTTCCCTAAAATGACCATTGTGAAATTGTAAGTTACGATAAAAAAAAAGTTTAGGAGACTTCGAAACTTTTTTTTTTAAATCTTTGAAGTTGTGTACATGTTATGACTGCTCTCATTGTTTCTAGATATTTTTATTTGCAATTTCTAAAAAGAAATAATTAACAGCTTAAAATGCTGGGCATTGCACAGATTTATTACATGGCACTACTAGGGTTCAGCAGTCTTGAAAATCGTCAAATTGGGACTGGAGAACAATTTGCCAAAGCTAGCAGAACAGTGTTATGTGTGCATTCTTTATTTAAGTAAAAGTGACACATCATGCCAGGTTTGCCCATAGACATTGATGCCATCTTAGTTTTCTTCTGTTCAATCCACTGAGAACAAAATTGAGGCTGGAGGGGAGAAACAGTCTGACCCCTTCATACGAAATGAGAATTAGAGCTATGAGTGCCACTGTGTTTACAGGGAACTATACAAGGATGGCTGATTTGAAAAACTACATGTATTGGCCCTGACACTGGCGTCACACCTGGCAACAGTCTGCCCATGGTCTGCCATTTTGTGAGTCAAAATGTAAAGCTACGGTGCGGGTCTACCTGCGCCAGCGTCACCGAAAATGCACATTGCACAGCAACACACTGGGAATCTGACTCTCAAAAAGCCTTATCAGATTTTACGTGTGGCGACTTCTTCGGGTAGAATTGGGTCAATACAGTACCGGTAGGTGAAAGAGGACTTAATCTTTGAATATAAAGAGACAGTCTGGACTGCTCCTGTGATGGAGTCTTTCTGACTGTAATTACCTTCTGGTAAGTGGACTAGGTGGTTTCTTCTAAGGTTGAGCTCTTTCAGCGACTCCATGTCTCCGATTTGCATCGGTAATGTGTCTAATTCATTACAGCTGGCATCCTGCACAAGTACAAAGAAACATTTGATTTACAGTTTGTTTTTGTAGATTCAATCTATCAGGATTCCATGCAGCCTCGCTACCTTCGGCAGCGCGCCGTATCAATCCCTCTCATCATTAACTCCTGGAAGGGAAGCACTGACTGACACTGGTAATTCGCTGCTTCGTACACAAGTGTGTTGTAAACTTTCCAGTGCTTAGCACGATGTTGTCAAAGTGAAAGTCTGTATACATTTTGATGCGGTACTACAATCGAGCAAGGCATGCTTGGAAAAATGGTGCGGGGGAGATACACCCATGGGAACGAGGTTGGGTTTACGTCTTTGCCCCTTCGTGAAATCAAGCCTGATGCAGCCAGTGACCAAAGCCACAGCTACTGAAAGTCGGCTTTTACACACATTCTACAGGTGAAGCCCAGCTCAAATTTCATGCGAATGCGAATGCGAAAGTGAATTTGACGACACACATTCAAAATGAACAATTTGTTCCAACTTAAATGAGCTCAACTCTTGCGAGACATTCGCTGCCAATACAGAGTAGTGACTTCAAATTCACCTCGCATTCGCATGAAATATGAACCCACAGGTACACTCCCACATTTATAAGTACTGATGCAGTGTATGTTTCTCTCCATTTATATTGATACTTACTAGATGCATTAAGGTCTTCATCTGGCCAACTGCAGGGGGTAACGCTACTAACTTGTTATTGCTGACTATTAAGACTTCTAAGTTGATTTCACATATCTCTATGGGTAGGGCTGATAGCAAATTTCGACTGTAGACAGAATATGAAAACACAAAATCTCAAAGTTAGCAAGTGTAGACAGAATATGAAAACACAAAATCCCATAGTTAGAGAGTGTCCAGTTTAAATGAGATTTAAAGAATAGTGCATAAGAACTTTTTAAAAAAACTACTCTCAAACATGTGCCAGCGATTTGACCAACCATTCAACCCATTCAACTGCATAGGCTGTGTATACTATTGAGCTTGTACAATGCATACATGTCCATTATTTGTCAGGGATGAGATTGGACGAATGTGTAAATTCTTGAAAAATGGCTTGCAGGTCTGGGTTCCTCTTATTCTAGACCCCAAAAGTCTCTCAGATGTCGCAATTTAGGGGGAGGATTTCACAAATCTAATTCTAACTTAGGACTAGTCCTGACTTATGGCATGTATGGCAAGACCTATGAGTTAGGACAAGTTACTCATCCTAACTCGAGATAAGACTAGTCCTAGCGCTTTGTGAAATCCACCCCAGGAGGTTTACAGCCTCTGTGTATCACCAGAAATACAAAACTACAGGTCTGGACACAATGTGGACTATTTATTTCTTTGCCCCTTTGGTGATTGCTTTACTTCTTTTAAGAAAGCTTGAAGGCTCAAGAAGGTTTTAGAAAATCTTGAAATCAGAAAAAAATCCTGTGATATCACATGCCCGGTTTTGTGTCTGCTGTGAAAATGTAAAGGCTCAACGTAATTTGGAGAAACTTCTGAAATCAGGAAAAATCCTGAGAAATCACATGCAGGTCCTTGGCTATCAGGAAGGGACTGAAAACCATAATCCACACGCAAGGCTCAGGTCCGAAGCAAGATTTCAACTGGGGTCACAGAGGTTACCGGTAGGGAAAAGACCACTACTTGTAAGCCAACCTGAATGCACTATACACCATTCCGAGCAGCACTCATTTATGGTGTTTTAAACTACCGCACCTGTCTGCCGCACGCGCACGCGGGACATTTCAGTAGCGCGTCGCGCCCATAATGTACCAATCAGCATGGAGGATGCACAGTGCATGTGCTTGGATGCGCGTGTGCGGCGGCAATAACTGCGGTGGTGTAAACGCCAATGAACGAGCTGCTCGGATTAGTCTATCAAAAGAAATTAGTGTACAACGTACTATTCAAGAATTTAATTGAAACTTGAAAACCAGTGTACAGGTACAGTACACCCTGCAAAATTTCATGCCACTTATACCCCTGTCAATAGTAAACTGCAGGCATGTCAAAATTTGGGGAAATCGGGATAAAATCTAATTACATTTCTATTACATGCCAGTCAATTTACACATGTTCACAATCACAAGTCGCAGTGTGTACGGTGAACATAAATGGCACGACAAACTCTGCACTTCCAATTTTGGACTTGTCCATCAGCTTGTTGGTAGCGCTGATCGTCTTAATTCTACCAGATGCAAGGACAGAAATAGCCATGGAGCGATTATCCAGATGTCAAAAAAAAAAAAAAAAAAAAAAAAAAGCTACATATGTACCCGCAGCATAGACTCTGAAATATCTTCATCATCGTGCCGGGCATACCTGGGTTCCATCCAGGGCAACTACATTGTGTATGTGCCAACGGAAAAAGAATAACTGTGATTAAATGATTTATTTGGACAGGTCTTTTTAGACGTGGGAAATGTCAGGGTACAGGTGCATGTGTTTATTTGGGAAGATGTTTCAGCTGTCACTAAAGGTTTGCATGATGTACTCTTGGTGTCTCCATCAAACGATGTGAAGTGCTCCAGAAATGACATGATTTAATGCACAAAATAGACCATGTAACCTGTGACATCACATGTTGATATAAGAGTCACAGAGCTTGAACTTTCTGAAGGCACAAGATTTGTACACAGCTCAGTGGAGGAAAACATGAAATCTTACAGTCTATAGAGATTGCAATTATTAAATTTAAATATTTCGATCTGTTTTTTGATTCGACACGGCAGGAGCACGACGTTTGGCGTGGTAGAGGCTTAGCCCGACCATGGCTCGACCCGCCCTGCAGTACTACTGGCAAAGTTCCGGGAAAAGCACGACATTTGAACCGCTGCAGCGGCAATGCCGCGCTATTACTGAACTCAAATGGTTTGAAATCGACATGGCAAGAGCTTGACGTTTGAAACGGGCCTTACACACAAGTTGATGTTTTGAGTGCGAAACAAACTATAAGTTTGACATCTTGTACACACAATGGAAATTTAAAAGAAAGCTTGCATTAAATGTATTCTGGTATTGGCTTAAATGTACAACTGAATGTTTTTTATACAAAAAAGAGGGGCCTACATGTACGTAAATTATACATGCACACTATTGTAATTAACACATTCACATGACACCATACTGTAGCATGTACATGTAGGTCTACACTTGAATGTCCTGCGATGTACATACATGTATGTATGTTTGGTTTGCGGTAACACCATGTGATGTTACAGCAAACCAAATATACATTGATACCTCACCGTGCAATGCCTCAAATCCTATACATACGTGTAGTGTACATTTGTATTATATGATGTCAAACTCTGCAGTCCAGCATGTACATGTATGTACATGTAGATGTAAATTGTACAGAAGTACCAGCAACTTTCGCTGTTTATTTTACCATACATTACAAGTACATGAACATGGACATAATATTATGTTGTAAAATTACTTTTCTGACACATACATGTAAATTCACAAAACTTGGAATAAAAGGGCTGTGTTGTCATGATTATGGCAGTAAATGGAAAAACCCAGTTACAAAGCGTGTACATGCCAGCAGTCACATCACAGCGAGCGTGCGCAGTATCTGGGTGAGAGTTCATCTTTCCATGCACAGCCACTGGCCTGCTGTAATCATGACGAACACAGCCCCTTTAATCTACCTACATGTACGTGTACATGTACAGCAACCTAGTGTGTACACTGTAAAGTACAATGTAAAGTAAGGTCTCAAAAATGTTGACAGCTCCAACTTTTTACTGGAGCTGAGAACTAACATTCACAATGTATAAATTGTTAAGATTTATTTATTTTATTTTTTTTGTACAACAGTGCAAATCCTTTTAAATATTAAATGAAAGTTTTAAGGTTTCCTTCATCAGCACAATAATCACCCTCAGATGTATGTTATTGTTAGGCCAATACCAAAAATTATAGAGCGCCGAAGGCGCAAGATGGGGAACTAAGCCTTTACATGTATCTATTGTTGGAAAGTGAAATACGTGTGGCCGCCATTTTGGCAAGTGAATGCTTTGTTTCCAATTGATAGCAATGGTAATAGTCTGCACTGATCTGCACGTATCTATTGTTGTATCAATAGAGTCACTTGCCGAAATGGCGTCCAGTGAGATTTCACATTTCAGCCAGAGTTCCCCATCTTGCGCCTTCGGCGCTCTATAATCTTTGGCCAATACCCAGCCTATGTTATGTGCCACTCTGCCTGAAACATTTGTTACGTGTACACGGTGTACGGGCCTACATGTACACTCACAAACAAAAGCAACGTTGGTGTTCTGCTGTTTTATGGCGTTGTTTTTTAATTCTGATGTTGATGTAAAAAAAACACTCAACATGTTTAATGGTCGTAAAATCAACCATTCACCTGTCAACGCTTAGCACGCAAAACTCTTTGGTTAAGGGGGGGGGAGGGGTTGATTTGCCCGAAATTTAACTCAGATAAAAACCAAACTTTAATATAATAACCCTTTCTTCCCATTTCTTTTCTTGCTTTGTGTGAATTTTCCCCACTGCTTTGCCCGAATTTCGGGGGCAACTGCCCCCTTGCCCACCTGGCTCGTACAGCTATGATTGGGCCATATGCAAGCCAAACTGCCTAGACTGTAAGGTTTGTGCAAACCCTACAAGAACACTGTTGAGCACATTAATGCGGTTGAAAACTTCTAATGTAAAAAAGTGAAAATTGAATATTTGTAAAAGTTTCTAGTTGTGTAAACCTTTTTTCTGTTGCAAGTTTGGTGAAGGAAATAGTCAGTGTCCCGATCACAAGCACTCCTGGAAATTACGCCAAAAAACACGTACATGTAGGCCTACTCTGCATCTGAGTTTTGCAATATTGTAGTAGCTCTACACTGTACACAACGTAAATGGGCTTTCACCCTAGTTGCATGTGGGATGCAGAAGCGTTATGTTTTTCTGTATTCCACTGGCGCTTGTGGTAGCTTCAAGTGGAAGTGTAGCTGTTGTTGGTTTCATGGTTTCACCGAGTTTATTGCTGTTATAAATCACTGCCTTTTGGCCATAAAATATACTCTCCTGAGAGCATAATTTCCTCCAACCCAGGGTGGTTGTTGTTTCTGGGCAGTGTCACTGCATGCATGCATGACATGACATTTGAAAGAAGAAAAAAAACGGAAAGGTAATTGAAGAAATTTGACACAGAAAAACACAGGCATCAGTGTCACTTGTATGGCATACACTCTACAATGTACACTTTCAGTAAAACTAATCCATCTCTGGTATTACTGTCACAATCAATTATCATTAGCTTCATCTGTCAAACCATCAATATATACTACATGTAGATACTCAACTCTCATGTTTTTGGTAATTTCCTCTCGCAGTTTTCCCTCACACCCATACAGGAATGATGCACATGTACAGCTCAACTGTACACTAGTTTTTTGTTATTTGTGCATAGTACATAAATGTTTTTTGTTTTTGTTTCAGAGTTGAGATGAATTGGTTTTCTTTCTGATCAGATCAAGAAACTTAAAATTACAGTTATAATTGCAGCACAATGACAGAATGAACATTTAGGCCCTATTGAAAAATGTACACCATTTACAGTACAACTAATCTATCTCCTGTATTACTGTCATAATCAATTATCATTAGCTTCATCTGTCAAACCATAAATATATACGTAGATACTCAACTCTTCATGTTTATTGAAATTTCCTCTTACAGTTTTCCCTCACACCCATAAAGGAATGATTCACATGTACAGTTCAACTGTACACTAGCGTGTTTTTTGTTTTTGTTTGTGTGTGCATGGTACATTAATGGGTTTTTCGTTTGTTTGAGAGTTGAGATGGATTGATTATCTTTCTTATCAGGTCAAGAAACATAAAATTAAAGGTATATTGCAGCACAGTGGCTGCTCCTGCTTTCCCAGACAGAATGTGTTCGAGGGTTTTCCCCAGGATTTTTCAAAACTGTGGGGCATTCTGGACCCAAAGTGTGGTCGAAGCACGCTGAATTGGTAGCAGGGGTCGATTTCACAAACCACTAAGATTCATCTTAAGATGTTTTGTCATCATCACCATAGTGATTTGCGTTGTGACATCACACTTTGCTTAGCAATTAAGAGTGATTCGCAGTTAAGATCAATCTTAGCTCTTTGTGAAATCAAGCCCTGGTCCTTGGAATGTTTTTATTTAATGTATATGTTTAGTTTGAAAAGCTCTACTGTGCAATCTGGAGCCTTTAAAATGGTTTTATGTTAGGATCGTTTGTGAATTTGATATTAAAAAAAAAAAAAATAAATAAAATTTTTTTTTTTTGGTTTTTTTGCGTATCGGCCGTAATTTCTGCGTATCAGCCCGATACGCTAGCTTAAGTGCAAGGGGAGAACTCTGTGTTCATGAACAACATCTAGGCCCTACTGAAAACTTTCACCACAATCATTGCTCCATGTCCTCAGAAACAAATTTAAAAATGGTTTTGAAATGGTGTGTGTATTCATTGAGTGACATTAAAGCCTTAGCATGAGCATGATGAGGGACGCCGTTCCTGTCCACACTTTCTACAGTTTTATCCATTAAACCATCTCCATCTTCTCCATCACCTTCATTGATGATTGTGTTTTCTTCTGACTCCCAGCCAACCCCCCCCCCCCCACCCCCATCTCATCTGTCATCAAGTTTTAATACTGTAGATTTCTTGAGAACACAAACAAGTCCACCAGCTCCTGGTGATAATTATTCTCTGTTTGAGAGGAAGAGGATGGAGAGACTACATATGTACATATATCAGGATTTCGCTCAGTTCATGATTTCATACTCAGAAGAGATTAATTTCATCTTTCAATATAAATACCCAAATTGCCACTTATGACTACAAATAATTGTTAGGTTTGAAGTTTGTAGTTCTGGATAGAGTGCTTTGCAGATGCTTTGCTATCATCTTTTTTTTTCAAAGTGCATTACACTGTACAAGTGTGTTATATACCGTAGTGTGCCCAGTGGCGTCAGGCCTTAATGCCCTTTTACCGGGCACATAAAGTATTTTGTCCCATATCAAAAGGACGTAAGCAATAAAATGGCCCCTTGCATGAAAAATATTGCATTACTGTTACATTTTATTGCTAGAGTTAACCCAAAGACATGTTTTCCCATTCCCATGCAGAATTTAACCTTCCTACAATAACTTTTGAATGGCAAAAAAATTGATCAAACTTTCCCGCTCAGCTTTCTTGAAACACAAAATTTCACAGCATTTGCTTACGTCCTTTTACCAGGAACTTGTCGTTAAGTCTTTTTACCGTGCACAGGATGATACATAATGTACATATGTACAATACATGAAATACATACTAAGCGAGGCCAGCAGCTCCGCCGTCCCATTGTTCACAAAAAAAACATTGCGTTTGTGTTGTTTTTATCCTGTAAATTCTTTTATCATTTACATGAGGGAGATTTAGAAAAGAAAATTATTTTCTAACGGAGGAATGGAGTAAGAAAATATATTACATGTACCCAACATTACCATCCCATTCCACCCCCAATCCAATATACATGTATACACTGGTAGAATACACCACACTACACGTACAATACAGTACACAGGGTTCTCCCCATGCACAAGCTAGCATATCAGGCCGATATGTACGAATTACGAGCCAGTACGCATAAATTACAGCCAATACGCAAAAAAACAAAAAACAAAAAACTTTCTTTTTTTTAAAGATTTTTACATCAAATTCACAAAATTTTAACATAAAACCACTTGAAATGCTCCAGATTGCACAGTAGAGCTTTTCAAACCAAACATAAACATTGAATAAAAACATGCCAAGGACCTGCTACCACTTCAGCGTGCTTCGGCCACACTTTCACAATTTGGGTCCAGAATGCCCAACAGTTTTGAAAAATCCTGGGAAGAACCCTGGTACATGCATGTAATGGATATTGCTGACAAAACCTTTAGAGTTGCATGGCTCGATTTTCACCAAAAGAACATTCTTTTTAAGAATTTTTTTCTCTGAAAAATTTTTGACAGATGATGATGTTGTTTCAAAATGAAAAACATCCCAGGTTATATCCATAGAGCTAGCTCTATGGTTGTATCATAAAAACATTTAAGTGGGGTGTGATCCCTGGCTACACGGCAGTAACTCAGGTTGAATGGCTTCTGACTGGCAACCCCCCCCCCCCCCCAACAAAGACATTGACAAAATAGGGAGACCGCCAACATTAGGGCTGGATAGCTCAGTTGGTAGAGCATTGATACATTAAGCCGGTGGTCACAGGTTCACATCCCGCTCCAGTCAATTTGTCTTTGTTCACACCAAAATTGATTTAAACCATTCATTTCCGAGTCAGTTTCCCTTGTGGTTTATTGCTTGATATTAATTTTTGTACATTATGCATGTTATGTACATGGCTGATGCATGCAAGATCATACCTGAAATTCGGAATCCCAACAATAATTCATTTTTAGTATTTAATTAACTACCACTTACTAGAAAGGAAACTACTCTACTTACATGCATAAATGTACGTTTTGGGGTGTGTTTTTTCCCCACTTTGGGGATGTTTTTGAATTCTTGTCTGCTGTTTAGTTGTTTGTTGTTTTTCTGGCAGTGCTTGGAGAGCAACTAGATAGTAGTTATTGTATTTTTTTTGCAATCCTCAGGAGGTACTGTCTAGTTTTGGTTTTGTCTGCTTGTGTATTTACTGAGGTGTTTGTTCTATGCTTGTTGCAATTAGTGCAATTCCTTGTTATTTTAACTTGTTACGTACAATGTTTCTATTTTTTACATCTTGTGACTGTTTTATCCTGTGAAGTTAATAAATGAAATGAATGAAATGAAATAGTCCTACAGGTGTTCTCCCTTTCTTCTGATTGTTTCTGTTGTCCCAGTGCATCTATAGACATAAAAGGACGTGCTTATTGCACTTCTATTATTGTATTTCACTAGACCCAGTAACTGGGGCGCTGTACTCCTTTTTTTGAGATTTTGACATTATCTGTCGTACTAGCGCCCCAGTAAGGAATATGTAGTAAAAAACATTACGCAAGTCCGGGCATCAGCGAACACGCAATCCCCGCAGCGTTAATGCGACTTTTTTCAAGTCAGGAAACAGTCGTGACATTAGTAATAAAAATGGCGATTGTAATGGCAGGGTTGTCAGAGGCCCCTAAAAATCATCGATTTGGAGGAAAGAAAATGATCGTGAGTACAATTAAATGCATTTTATTTCACCATAAACACTTGGAGAACACAGTAGGCGAATTTTGAGCAATTTTGTTGAGTCTAAGGCATTTTTTTTAACAGAGGTGGTTTAAATTCTCCTGACCGTCGCAGTTACTACATATTCCTTACTGCATGTACTGGGGCGCTAGTACGACAGATAATGTCAAAATCTCAAAAAGGAGTACAGCGCCCCAGTTACTGGGTCTAGTATTTCACATACATGTACTGTAGGACAGTATTTTTTACTCTTTCCAGTGACTGGACCAACTCCTTTCCTTAACTTCAAGGGTGCCCAGGCTTGGAACAACTTGCCGCAACATTTGAAATCCCCGCAACCAACAAGTTTTAATTATTTCGTCAAACAACTCAAACATCTCAGTTAATGTATTTTTTCCATTGTTCTTTCGTTTCATATTGTATGGTTTATTTTTCTGCTGTGTAAATTGCTGTAGTTTTCAGTTTCCTGTTGAATTTGTAATATTTGCATTCCTAATGTTTTACTGCCTTTTTTTGTAGTTTTTATTGTGAGCTGGGATCAATGGGAGATCAGTGAGTTTTTCTCACTGAATGGATCACACAAGATAAATAAGAAATAAATAAATAAATAAACAAATAAATAAATAAAACAGAATATTTTACAGACGTGCCAAACTTCCTTGGGTGGCATTGATACACCATGGAAGAATACGGATACATTGACGCACAATAATATTTGTGTATATAAAGACACTCTGTGCCTCATGACAGGGAATTCCCCCACTCTGTACTTCAGTAACGATCTCAGCCCACTCAAAAACACATCCGCCATGTCCGCAATGTGAACTTCCCTTTCAACGCTGGCACTACTGTACATGTAGAACGTGCACATGGTGTACATAAAAAATTTAAACATTAAATAAATAATAACATTACCAATAATAATAATAAACTGTACGTATATAGCGCCTCATACAAAATGTCCCGAAGCGCTTTACAACAAAATATCAGTTAATTAAAGAGGTACGTTTTTAGCATAGATTTGAAAATGTTCTCATTTGGAGTCAGCTTTGATGAAGTTTGGCAAATTGTTCCACAGTGTCGGTGAAGCATGTGAGAATGATCGATGGCCGTATGATTTAGAGTGCGTGATGTATGGGACCAGGTGAGATGTGGAGCTGGAACGAAGAGTACGACGAGGTTTGTACATGTACATGTATGTATGAAGGAGTTCTTAGAGGTAGTGGGGTGCAGATTGGTTGAGACATTTGTACATGTATGTCAGTAGGAGAAGTTTAAATTCTATGCGTTTGGAGAAAGATAACCCATGAAGTATACGGAATATTGGGGTGACATCTTGGCGGGGTGATGAGGCAGTTGTGCTAGCATGCGGCCTCCATCCTCCGATATTCTCTTCTCCTACATAGTGTGTACCACTCCCCACCAAATTGTTTGGACTTAAAAAAAAGATTGGTAGGCCTATACCTAATCCTGTGATTCAGCACTTGATAATGTTTGGGCCTACTGGCTCCAGTCCTTCAGAATCCTCCATTTTAATGTGATCAAGCAGTACACTGTGTTCATAACATGTACATGTACATGTAATGTAAATGTAGTACCCTTAATAATAATAACAATAAAAATAATAATAATAATAATAAAGGGACTTGTAATGCGCACTATCCACCCTGCTGGGTGCTCAAGGCGCAGTAAACCAAACAGAAAGAAGGTGAAACAGTGAAATTAATTATCAAAAAACTTGTGACATAAGATACTTTTTAAGCAGAGATTTAAATTTAGATAAACAGTTATATATTATAGAGCGCCGTAGGGGCAAGATGGGGAACTCTGGCTGAAATGTGAAATCTCACTGGACGCCATTTCAGCAAGTGACTCGGAGTATTGATACAACACTGATACGTGCGGACCAGTGTAGACAATGACAATTGCTATCAATGGGAAACACAGGCATTCACTTGCCAAAATGGCACCCATGCGTATTTCACTTTCCAACAGTAGATAAAGGCCCACTTCCCCATCTTGCGCCTATGGCGCTCTATAATCTTTGCTCTTGACCAAGGTTGGTTTTGACACGGATCGAGTGCTCTACACGGGTTAACGCCGGATTGAAATGTCGAAGTGTGAAAAGATCTCTCAAACTTACACGAATCAGACCCTTGTCCAACTTGGAGAATTTTTCGTTGTGACAAAAGGCCGACTGACTTACTGTCTCTAGTTTCGGGAATCCTATTTGAGTATTCTCTTGTGACCAGTCACGTCTTCATGTACATGTACTGATGTATACTATGTACCAGACATTATTTTACAATCTAGACTCCATTTATACACTGTAGGCCTACAGCAATATGGCTCATATTGAGGCCTGGTACATCCCCTAAAAAACACTGTCTTTAGTCTTGGGAATCGGATTGGAATATTCCCTCGTGACCAGTCAAGTACCAGACACTGTTCAAAATCTAACTGACAATCGGCTCAATATTGAGGCCTAGACCATGCCTTTAACGTTCTATGGAATGTCATGGTAATCCAATCAGACAATGGCAAAATAATAGAGACATCTCTCTGCAGTCCCCAGGCAAAAAGAAGAATCAATACTTTTGGGATAATTGGATTATACAGGGGGTAATGGAATCTGTGGGGTCAGGGCAGCGTCTCTGACACTACTAGTATTACTCACTCATCACGATTTCGCTTTTCAAATACACGTATTTAGATAATTTGGACAGGGAAACAATTGTAGATTTGTCGTTCCATTAGAGAGCTGTTGGATGAGTAAGACTTGTGGTTAAAGGCAGAGTGAGCTCTGTGCTGGAGATGCATCGCTGGTGATGACCAACATGAAAAAAATGTTGCGTTGTTTGAAAGTGAACAGGCCATTTCCCACTATCAATCCTCGATCCATGCCCAAAAGCTACACAGTTCCAATCCGTGTTGACTTCATAAAATTTCAACATGGTTTAAATCTGCTGTGCTTTCACGTTGACGGTCGCGAAATCAGCTTTTTCGCTATACGTGTAATTTTCTCTACAGGGGTCAAAAAACACTCCCGACCAGGGTTGGTTTCGACCAGGGATCGAGCGCTTTACGCGGGTCAACGCCGGATTGAAATGTCTTAGCGTCACAGTGTGAAAAGGTCTGTCAAACTTACATGGGAGATTTTTTGGTTGTGTGAAAAGGACTAATACGTAGCATTTAAAGGGGCCGAGTCATCATAATTATAGCAGCATATCGAATAAACCAGTTACTACACGCGCGCGTGCCGGCGGTCACGTCACAGTTTCACAAAGACGGCACCCTTTGTGATTTGACCGCAAGCGCGCACGTGTGCAGTATCTGGTTGAGAGTTCATCTTTCCATGCACAGCCACAGGCCTGCTATAATCATGATGACACAGCCTCTTTAAGTTCAAGTTTCCCACCTCTCTTGAACCCTTAAAACCTAAAAGCATGTATTGTTTGACTGGGTGCACAAATTTAAAGATTCATTCAGACCTTAAAGACGTATCCTCGTTTTCTATTTTTCATCACTCTCTTGACTAATACCGACTTATTCACATTTTGTTTCCTTCTTTTCAAGTTCAGTATACATGTCAGGGTATTGTAATCAAACTGGAGAGAGCAGATCAAAGGAACACAATGGGAACATTACTGTCCTCACACATAGTCACATTGGACGTCTTTGTGTTTTAGTGTCCTCACTTTTATCTCGTGCACTTAGTCTATGGGAGAGAGTGTTAAAGCCCCAGCTCAACATTGGTAAGAAGACAAACATAAATGTTCACAGATTTACATATACCTTACATGGTATAAAGGTAATGGTGGTAGAAATCTTTCCTTGAAATATTTCTGCCTAAAGTGTTATCGTTTTTAAATAATAAATGAAACAAGGTCCAAAATTAGCTTTCGTCTCCTATCATAGGAATGCGTACAAAAATGCTGAATGTAATTTTACTGTTTTCTCACGAAAGAAAAAAGAAAAAAATGAGCCGACATCTTCACAGGTTGGTTTTATTACATATATCTTGATATGTGCAAAGAATGGAATCAGTTACAGTCATTTTACCAATGTTGAGCTGAAGCTTTAAAGGAACAAAAAGAAAGTCCTCACATTGATGCAAATACACAAATCTATAAGTACTTGTCTCTGCTGAGCAAGTTTTAGGTGGGATTTTATGTCAATGGGGAATGCGGGGTGAATGTTTTCCATCAAGAAAAGTACTTTTATCTGGAAAGATCAGCAGGGACAATACCCTGGACCCTTGCTTTTCATGACGAGATATTAAATCACAACCTGCAGGCTTGATTACTCTGCTTAACAAAGACCGGTTGAAATGTCACTTGTCATTTTGAGAAGCTAGTGTGACAAAAGGTGTTTGAAAGCTGTTAAGTACTGTACACATTATTATGTATACTGTGCTTAGGTGAAACATGCTCAGAATGTTCCAGGATCTTCACCAAAAAACCTTGAATAAATGTTTTCCCAATGTTTTAAATTGTTAAATGGTTTAGGAAGGAAACGGTAAACTGGGTATGGAGAGAGTGTCTGTGCTCCAATGAAACATTTACATAATATGAGAGTACTTTTAAAGAGGATGGGCCATGCTAGAAGTTTCTCTTTAAAAAAAGTTTTACATCCCTAAATACACCTATATCTACCACGAAAAAATGGTGACAGAATTATAGAATGCGTGGTTAGTCGTTTACAAAGGCAGTTTCCGAGCCTCTTTTCACCCCCCCCCCCCCCCCCGCCTCGAGCCAAAATCAGAACAACAGCAGTCCGTGCATGAAAGTTGTCTCCAGAAATTCTACAGAATAGTGACGTCGCAGGAAGTACTTCTCTGTCAAACGGCTGTTTGTTGCTACTCAATGAAGCATTGCTCAGTGCAGACCATCCGGGGATGCAGTACTTCCAGTGACGTCATGATTTGTTTGCTGCCCTCATTTCCGGGATTTCGATAGATTTAGGCGGCGGGCTAGTTAAAGGAGTAAAAACTCCCTGCAAATATCACTTCTTTTGTCAATTTAATGTCACAAAAGAGAAGTTTGTCCGATGCAATAATTATAGAGAGCAGAAAACTAAATAATAACGTCAACATCAATCACCATGGCCCATCCTCTTTAAAGATATAATCCGTGCTCAAGCCGATTTTACCATGAACAATGAATCCAAATGTTGAACTGCTTTTTGTATGTAAGATTGAGCAAAGTTATTACCTATCAAATGAGAGATCGAATGGAAAAAAAACATTGATGAATAATAACAAAGTAATTAATTTAAAAAAAACTTAAAATTTTGTTTGGAGCACAATAAATAAACTTTATGTGCTGCCTACTCCATTTCAGCCGGGTGCCTGGCAACACACAGAAAAAATGACGTCAGAACGTAGCTGCCTTCTGGGTACCAGCAGTGGGCATGGCCGCCGTACACATTTTCATATGTAGGGTGGTTGGCCAGAACAACATTTTTGTAACCATCTACAAGGTCAAAACACGATTTATCAATTTTATTTGTCATAAAATAACCTGCTCTTTTAAATTTCGTTCGCTGGAATCAATTTATTTTGGAGCACAAATCACAGGAGAACGGTTCAAAAATATTTGAACTACATGAACTACACATAAAACATGTAAAAGGAAGGGAAAAAAATTAACAACATTTTTGTGAACTGTTAACTTTTTATCTTGTTTTTAAAATTTTGTATTTTTTTCTTTTACAGAAAAATATTTGTTTGAAATGTCGAGTGAACAAAGCCAGGTATTTCGATCTTTAAGAGGCAAGCCCATTTTCTTTTCTTCGCAGTGCAAGGCTACTCCATTAAAAAAAATCTAAATACAGATCGCCAAGGTCTAGACCAGGGACAAGAGCTGTATGGCGTCGGTGACATTTGAAGCTTGTTTAACGTGTTAAAGAAGCTGTAAGATCAATGTTCAGTATGGTTGACGAGTGTAGGGGGGGATTTCAGACAGAATTGTTCAGGTTTTCTGGCCTCGACTTTCAGGAAACAAGGGGCAGGCCACTTTGGCCTTGGCTTCATCAACATTTCTGGGGGAACCAAGGACCACTCAAAGGGGGGTAATGTGGCAAATCACCAAAGAGGAAATTTATTCTCCAAAAGGTCATGGCTGGCCAAGATGGCCATGACAAGTACATTTTTCGAAAGGGTCATTGTGGACAACTCGGCAGGGCATCATAGCCAAAGTCTCAGGTTTTTATGTTCACATCCAACTTGTACCTTGAAGTTGACAACTGGGGATTCCTGATTGCTCATTTGTACTGATACTTCTACATTAAAAATTAAAAATTAAATAAGGTTTCCAAAATATACACTACATATAATGACAGGGTTTGCAAAAGACACGACCGAACAAACAAACGGAAAAACCCTTTAGGTAAAAGTAATTACCAGGGTTGACAATCTACACGTAATAAAATACGAAATTTAGGATAAATGCAAGTTTGGTTAAAAATGTTTAATGACTCACCTTAGATTTAAATACCTTAGCATGAGTAACCTAGAAAATGACTCGGGAACGTTTCTAATGGCATTATTGTAACAGTTTAGTCTCTCCAGGGAAAGGTATTCGCACACTTCGTCCGGTACTTCTGTGAATCTATTCTTTGAAATATCTGAAATGAAGAAAGGAAGAGAAGAATAAATAAAAAACCATCAGACGTTACTTTAAATAAAGCGTGAAGTTGTTTCCCATGCTACTTTAACGTGCCTGTCTTTAGCCCTGTAAAGTGTACTAGGTTTATCATCACAGCCAGATGGATGACGGAACACAAAATTTAAAAAGTGAACGTATTTCCTTTCTTACTGTACATGACAAATTTTTTTTACTAGCAGTAATCATACATGTATGTTACTTTGTAACTTGCATAAGAGGAAATGGCCAGACCTACTACTTGCTACATGAACAAGTGTAGCACTAATTTTTGTACGTTGTTTTTCGTGGCACTATTATTAAAGTGAAACAGAGGAAATAAGCTGATCAGCTGAAACAACGCAGCCCAAGTAATCGGTCGAGATGTTGGCCATCGTTTAGGGAAACTGTCACCGTTGCATAAACGCCTTAAAGTGGTTTTTCTTCAAGAACATGCAAGAGAAAACCACTGATGCAAAATTTATTCCACACTTGATCATAAATAAATTTCCCGGCCCATTGTTGACAAGAAAGTCAATCATGTTTCATAATTCGTGTTGTTTTTTGGAGAGTTCATTTCGTTTAACCTTCCGATTTCAAAATGAACGCATCATGTGTGTGGGTGTGGTGTGGTGCGTGTGGGTGTACTGTACACAACAGTGTACGTGTGTGAACGTGTAAATTGCACAGTAAACCCAGCGAAACGTTCATCAAATTACAATGTCATTATTGTCAAGTAATAAATCACAAGGGAAAGTGACTGGGCAGATTTTAATTCAATTAAAAAAGTTACATCCCCTTAAGGTGATCCCTGTACTGCCGCTTCCCAGGTTGTATCGTAAACTTGGGTGTGATGCCTGGTTATACTGCAGTTATATATCCATAGAGCTAGCTCTATGGTTGTATCGTAAAAACATGTAAGTGGGGTGTGATCCCTGGCTCAGGTTGAATGGCTTCTGACTGGCACCCCCGAACAAAGATCATTGACAAAATAGGGAGACAGCCATCATAGGGCTAGATCTAGCTCAGTTGGTAGAGCCCCGGCATGTTAATCCGGAGGTTGCAGGTTCAAATCCTGTTCTACAGGTACTTCATTTTTTCTTTGTCAACCCCAAAAACTAATTATTGTTTGTGTACTATGTGCATGTAGGTGGTAATGGGCTCAGAAAACAGTGATTAGTTCATTTTTTATCGGGGGGGGGGGTTGTTAGTCTACACAGCTAGTTGTATTGACTTTGCCCAAAGATGAAGTAAGAAGTTCTGCATTGTTGAAAGCCACGTGTAGTTAATGCACTGGAATATTTTGAATTACAATAGTGCCCCTCTATGACCCTTGAGGAAAATTCAATTTACCAACAATGCTCCCAGGGCAATATCAGTGGTTAACGATGATAAACTGGGGGTGTCAAAACACCATGTGGATGAAATTTACAGATATTCACTCTCGTTACAGCGTGTGTAAGTGAAAGTTTGGTTCGCCTGTACTGTACGGTTGTAATGTAAACATTAGGGCCATGTCACACTTGGGCAATTTCTACTGGCAACTTGGAGGCAACCAACTGCAGCGCATGCAAAAGAAACACTTTGGTAGTTACAGGAGTTATTTTTCTAACAATGTCATTACAATCCTCAAGAAAATCTTCTTGGAGGTTGCCTGGAACTGGTTGCCTGTAAATTGCCCTGTGACATGGCCCGACTTCAGAGCAAGAACCACGGGCCCACTTTCATAGAGCTGCTTAAGCACAGAAAGTAGCTCAGCACAAAATCAATTATGATTACCAGATTTAGGTCACCAGCCAAAACACTGTGTCATGTGTACCATTTGTGACTGGTATCCAGCTCATTTTTGCTTAGCAGAAATTTGTTAAGCAATATTTTCTGCTTTCAAAGCAGCTTTATAAAATTGGGCCCAGGGCTCAATTTCATAGAGCTGCTTAAAGCAGAATATGGTGTTTAAAAACTGTCTGCTAAGCAAAAATGAGCAGGATACCAATCACAGATGGCACATGCGAAATGGTACTTTGGTTGGTTACCTTATTCTGGTAAGCATTATTTTGTTGTGCTTAGCTACTTTTTGAGCTGAAGCAGCTCTATGAAATTTGGCACAGAAGACGGGGATTGTTTTATATGCATGGTTTCATACATCATCATAGGCCTATATGTACAGTGTATCACATTAAAAACAAGAAAGAAAGAAAAAGATTTGCCGTGAAACAAATTATGTTGTCTTGATGCCATTATAATAATTTGGTTACCAATTCATCAGAGTGTGGGTTTAACTCCCAACCATGACACTTGTGTCCTTGAGCAAGACACTTTTGCTTCTCTTCACCCAGGAGTAAAGAGAGTGGGTACCTGTGAGGGGCAGAGATGGTTTCTTGTGACTGATTTAGCTTGATGCACTACATACATACATGTATGTACTTGGCAGCGCAGATTGGACACGATGATACACGTACACTCCCAAGGGAGTTGAGATGGCCTAAGGTATGAAATAAATGGCCCAGTGACCGTGGTAATAATGTTCATGCGCCATGAGCGTTAAAATTGGCTGATACCAGTGCAATGTAAGTGTCCATTAGAAATATTATTATTTTTATTGTCTCGGTACTACTCAGTACGTGGTTCTTACGTGTAACAACTAAATTTGTACCCATAGTAAGTACAAACATCAGGCCTGATACTTAACAGAGGCAACAGAGGCTATTGCCTCCGTTGCCCCTGGTCATTGCCTTGGTGCCCTTGATATGTTCCAATAGAAGTTCACATTTTCCTCACAGGGGTGCTCTTTATCAAGAAGAAAATGCCTTGATGGCCTTGCCCTTTCAAGAACCAAGCAATCAGGTCTAGAACATGATACCGCAGCCTGTAATTGGTGTACAACACAGACAATGTACAATGTTCAATGGTCTTTTCATCATTTATGAGCACACACAATTATGCACGGTATTACATTGTAATCTGCAGGTGCAGATGTTTTGTATCATGTACATTGCATCAGCATCTTATTTATAGACAATGACCTTAAAACCCGACCCACAACATTGAACATGTCTTACAGGCCTTTGGTTGCTATGACAACAGGGACTACTTTTCATTGGAATGTTGATCAAGTACTTTAATGTGTACACATGTCAACTGTAATTACTGTATAATACAAGGAACATGTATAAATAGAATACAATGTTTCCCCTTGTTAGTTTATAGACCTTACATTATCAGGCCTCGATCTTAAGAAAAACGGGGGCAGGCCTTTGCTGGCCAAGTTAGAGAAACTGTACAAGGGCATGCTGGCCAAGTTGGTAGTGACAGTGCAATTTTTCTGAAGGGCATGCTGGCCAACTCGACAGGGCATGATGCCAATGGCCTCGGTGGCCTCGGTTAAGATCAAGGCCCGGCCTAAATGCACATGACGTCATTTGAGTAGGGTGCCCTCGCCTGGAGGTCAAACGGAGGCTGTTTATTGGCCAATCCTGTCCGCCGCGTGACCCGCTCGTACAAATCTGTGCGTTTCCATTATTTCATCATCGATTTACCTCTAAGATGGCGGCTGGATGACGTCAATGCATAAGGTCTAATTGTAAACGTCCTTTTCTTCTCAACGTACTCTCCTTGGACATGTACAATGTACATCCACAGGAAAAAACAAATTTCATGCTTTTTACCATGGCAATAAATCAAATTGAATTGAATTCAAATTGAGCTGAACAAAAAATCTTGACTGCAAACCATGAAGGTCCTATTCAGTTTGAATATCTGCACATCAACCTTGGCTAGTCACATATGGTCAGTATGCTAAAGGGCCCCATGGGTCGATTTCACAAAGCACTACGATCCATCTTAAGATGAGTTGTCAGTATTACCATAGTAATTTGCAATGTGACATCACACTTTGCTTAGCAGTTAAGAGTGATTCGCAGTTAAGATCAATCTTAGCTCTTTGTGAAATCGAACCCTCAGAAGTGAATATTTCTTACAAATATTTATTGTGCTACTCTCTATTCCCCGTAAGTGTATGATGAGAAATAATTGACCACCCATTGTTGGTTTATTTTATTGAAAAGTGCACTTCTTTATAAAAAAAATGTCTATGCTTTTCCAGACAACTGAGGGCGCTGTTGCCTGAATGTCATAGTAGGTAGACACTGTGGTTTTCTGTTAAAATTCATGAAACTGTGAACATTTGTGAGAAAAGTTTGCTCATTGGCTTACTGCCATGAACTGACACAACAACGATTTACTACAGAAAAGAAAGTTTTGGGCAGTACAATATCCTTAATTCTGTCAACTTTTTGTGCACTTAAACTAATTGCAACATTGAGGTTTCTGCCTGATATGAAATCACAGTTTTTTCATGAATATGGAAATTCACATTAGCATAAAAAACAAAACAACACCAAAATACCCTTGAAAATGCCAAACGAAAATTGAAAATAAAGTTAAATGGGACACAAACGTGTATTTTCAAAGATGGCATTAAAAATGGGCCCACTCAGTACATGTACAATGGATTTATGGTAAATTGTAGACAAAGTGGCCGTAATGTATGGTACACCCTTAAACAGCTGGGCATGTACAGTGCACTGTTCGTACATTGTACAATGTTGTACAACCTCTGCTGCTGCATGGATGATGACGTTAAGCCCCTTGGATTGGGAAGTGTCTTTCAGCCGGCACGATCCCATTGAACTATCCTGGGATAAGACTTCAAGCATGCCACGTCTGAAATAGAACAAGATGTGCTTCATTTGGAGCATGATTCACACATCATGTCTGCAGTCGGCACTCAGACTTTCAGGTCTTTACAGCTGTCTGGGCCTGTCTAGGGCAGGCGCTTCTTGTACAACAGGATTTGTAAAAGTCGGTATGACTTTGTACACCGGCAGACCTGATCTCTTTAACTCTTTCACTGCGTTAAGTCCATTTGTAGCTGCACGCACACAACTCAAATGGAAAGCAAAGCCGTTTACATGTATGGCCTCGATTTTGTATGGTATCAAATGACAAACAAAAACAATTCCGTCCATACCCGTGCAGAAATTCCAAAGGCAACGAGTACATTTACTTACGTATAAATTGTACAGTACACAGTACAGGTTCATCGACATAGTACCAAGCCTTGCGCTCAAGCTTTTTGTCAAGTAGCCCAAGGGGCTAGTAAACCGTGCATTTTACTTGCTCCCAGGAAGTTGTCGTTGCCCAAATTTTAACTATGTATTGTCATACATGTAAACGTATCTTTCTGATACTCATGGTAGCGATCACAACCAGTTTAACGGTCAAATGAAGTTACACTCACACACTCAAAAATAAATGAACACATTTCTAAAATGTATTATTCACATCTGAAATGGAGGAGGTACAGTATGAGCATTAATAAATAAATAAACACAGTTTTGAGTAGCCCACAGGGCAAGTTGAGAAGTGGTGTTTACTAGCCCATAGCAGTTTTTACTACATATGTACACCGGGCTAGTGGTAAGGGTGAGCCCTGTGTATGTATGTTATTATGGAGACACTGTGTTACACTGTTGTGGGACCTACATGTATTCAGTTACAGTATATGGTAAGATGAGCAATACGCATTAATAACAAACATGTTAAATTTGTGCTTTTTTTTAAACAAGAACCTGGGGGATACTGTACATAAAATACATGTTAAATGCATACATACATGTAGGATACTATACAGGGATTGTTACTTTAACCAGTATGCAGTGGATGCCGTGTATCGACGCAAATTGTTTCTGGGCCAGCAAACGGATGACGTGAGTTTTGTATAATTGTGTGAAATTCCAAGCCTGGTACAAAGGGCGCCCACACATTCCACAACGGAGCGTGCACAGTGCACGCACGCACGCACCGTGTAACACTACGTTTCACCCACATAAAGTGCCAGATTATGCTAGAATATTTTGCCGAATATCTGCCATTATGCAGAGGTTATTGTGTAATCCCCGATTCCAGACCTTTGTCCTTTTGTTTCAAGAAGAGGATTACAAGACATCGAGAGGCTTCCACCATTGTTTATTCATTTCAGCTCAATTGAGGTAAGTCAGAGTCAACAGAGCTTCCAGGTTTACCAAAAAAAATGTAGTATCAATCCTATGCCGTAGATCAGGGCCAATGTTTTGCAATTCACGGTGCATGAATTTGACATTTTCTCGGTAGACAAAACAAAACTCAGGGTGCACTGAAAAGAATCTTTGTTCTCTTGGCTTTGTGAAGTCAAGGTTTCTTTGTGCCAGCAGTACTCTCAAAGAAAAATGATGCCAGCAATTCCGACAAAATAATTAATCCCACCCGGGGTACAGGAAAAATAGAAGATGAATTCACGTTGGCAACTGGTTAAGAATAGAGAGCCTCTGCAATGTAAATTGTTGAAAGTCCGTCTCTTCCATTGTTTGAGACCTGGAAGCAACATTACAGATTAATGAACAGTGTTTAGACCTGGAAAGACATGTGGGGGACTTATGAAAGTCTAGAGTGAGAGCTGTTGGTGGATTGAAGTGATAATGGGCTGCTGAGTCATCGATGAGGCGTGATGTGGATGGCGGGAGAGCTTTTCATCTTGGAAATCAGGGAGTACATGCACATGCACATTGACATGCTCTTCACCCATGTATTGTAAATTTGTACATTGTACAATGTACTGTATGAATGTGAAGTCAGTGTACAGGTAGGCTTCAAAGGTACAGTACTGTGCTGTACACAATAATATACAGTGTACTACAGTACTGTACATCAGGCCTGGTATTACACAGAGGCCAGGGGGGGCCATGGCCTCTGTTGCCCCTGGTCTCCGCCTTGGTGCCCTTCAAAAGTTTCTCAAAGACTTAAAACATTTTCCAATGAGCTCCTTTAATTCCTCCATGTTGTAAATACACATGTATGCAGTTGTATGGATGTTGCTACATGTACAAATGTATATGCAGTTTCCTTACTCCTCCACATTTACATGCATTTGTTTTTGGACACAATTATACATGAACATGTACACTGCATCACTCCTCTAATCTGAATAATTTCCCTCATTGATTCCAGCCCTTGTGAGGGATACATAATGTACATACGTATGTATTTTATCACCAAAAAAAATATTTATACAAGCAAGTTTTATTAGCCCGCAGCTAATAGAGAAACATGTCTTACAAAAAGTAAAACTGTTAAATTTCCCCAAATGTCTCCATCAAAGTTAACACTTTAACAGTCCCAACTCCTTCTGTGGACCCATACATGCCCAGTGAAGGATTTAGAAAGACTGGGGCCAGTAGGTCCAAATAACAACAGACCTTATGCATGTTATGCATTGACGTCATCACGCCGCCATCTTAGAGGTAAATCGATGATGTCACAATGGATACGCAGAGATTTGTACGCGCGGCGCACAGTATCGGCCAATGAACAACCTCATTTTGACCTCTAGACGAGGGCACCCTACTCAAATGACGTCATGTGCATAAGGTCTATTGCTCATCACAGGGTCAGGTATACCAATTTTACCAAATCCAAACAGTTTGGTGAGGAGTGACTTGGGGAAGAGGATAGGGGAGGATTCAGGCCACATGCTAGCTAAACAACCTAGTCTGTAAGGATGTTTAAATATACCCTTGATTTCAGTCTGATTTCATGGTGTGGAGTTGAATACTACATGTACATACTACGTATGTGGATGGTAGTACATGAACACAGTGCAAATTTTCCGAGTTATTGATACTGTGTGGTGCACGATTACAAATCTTTGCATATAATTTGTACAGCACATGCATGGATTAAACACACACATTACCATGTACTTGTCAGTGAATGTATCATCCCACAGCCTTTCTGTCTGTGGTCTTCAGTGAAATTGATTGAGGCAGTCAGACAGGAATCACAATGCTGTAGGATTAAGGGCAATTGATGTGGGTGGAAAAGGGGGTTGTAAAGCATATCATGGTTTGTGGTGATTGAATGAAAACAACTGCTGTCCTGCAGTGTTGATAGAGTAATAAGGATAAGAGGCTGGAAGAAGTGTACAATGACTACACATGTACATGTACATGTACATACATACATGTACTTGTACATGTACATACATGTACATACATGTACATGTACATACATTGAAGCCTACATAATGAAGATGCTGTGTAGCACCATAGAGCAAGGGTAGCACAGATGATGTAGACAAGGTAAAAATAAGTATTAAAATAACTGAGCTTACCAAAAATAAATTGGTGCCGAATTTTCGGACGATAATCCTTCTTCAAGGCTTGACTTCATGTAGGCTACATTGTAGCCTATGTACGTGTTTATGTACTTTGCAAGGGGATGTACATGTATGTACATTGTTCACATGCATGTATGTACGCATTCAGTGACATCCAGGTTACCTGTACCACCAGGCAAGTGCCCGATTTCATGGCTCTGCTTACCGTGGAATTCTGCGCTTACGTCCTGCCACGGCTCATAGGAGTATGCACTTTACAGGGCGCCGTAAGCGCAGAATTCTTTGGTAAGCAGGGCCATGAAATTGGGCCCTGATTGCTTCATTCTTGAAAGGGCAAGGGCACCAAGGCATTTTCTTCTTGATGAAGGGCACCTCTATTCTACGGAAACTGTACATTTCTATTGGAACATTTTAAGGGCATGAAGGCAATGATCAGGGGCAACAGAGGCAAATTGCCTCTGTTGCCTCCTTGAAGTATCAAGCCTGTACCATGTCGAACAAATAGTCGTCCACCAAGAAGTACTCTTAACATGTTCTGCTGTATCAGGGGTCCCAACCAAAGGCCAAACAAATCATGCAGTTTCATACAAGTCACTAGCTGCAGTGTGTGGCACAATAATACATGTGGTCACACCATGGACCTAACCTCTACACACAGCTCATGGCAGCCTTGACCCTAATTTGTTTATAAATTCCAGACTTCCACTGGGACTGATCTTACTCCCTATGCACTGTGCATGTTCACCTGTAGTTATTTTGTTTTGTGACCTTAGACATAGACACATTGCAAGGTTGTAATGCAAGGTTACAATACAATGTAATACAATGTAGTCAGCATTATGACACTTTCTAAACATAAAATCACACCAAATGTAATGTTTAAAGAGCCCCTATTAAGTGAATGTTTTTTATAGGAACATTTTTTTGTGCTACTTTCTAATTCTCTTAAGTCTATGAAAACTAATTGACATCCCTTTTTGGTTAATTTTATTGAAAAGTGTGATTCTTTAAACATTAAAATTTCCCATGCTTTTCCATACAACCGAGAGCGCTGCTGCTGTGATGTCAATTCAGGGAGACACTGTGATGTTCTGTTGAAATTCAAGAAAATGTGAACCTCAAATTTGCTTATTAAAAACATTTTTGAGAAAAACTTTTGCTCATTGGCTTACTGCCATGAACGGACACAACGAATCACTTTAAAGAAAAGAAACTTTACGACAGTGAAATATCCTAAATTCTGCGAACTTTATTGTGCATAAACTAATTGCAACATTGAGCTTCCTGCCTGATGTGACATCACACGTTTGCTCAAGAACACAGAAATTTGCACTTAACATAAAAAACAAAAAGGCACAACATAATAATTTGGGAGGCTAATCATCGTTACTCGCAGCTGAGAAGCCTAATTGCGAAGGACCCGGCTACAGACTGTTCGAGCCACAGGCATTGCGCCTTAGACAGCCAGCCACATCGACCAGTATAATAATGACCACGCACCACAGCCAGAGATCCAAAGTGTTTGAGGGAGGAAAACTGGAGGGCTCTGAGAAAAACACATGGCACAGGAGAGAACCATCGCACACAACTCTACTCACAGCCTTAGCCGGGATTCGAACCAGGGCCACAGTGGTAAAAGGAGAGCACTTCACACACTAGACACCCATGCCACCCCATAGATAATGTAGCTCAAGACTACTGAATAAAAAACATTGGAAATCAAAAGTCTTTTGGAAACTTTTGAAGGAGCAACAAGGCCAAGTCTAGGAGGTATGAAATTGAAAAGTTACATGTACATTATCATATTAGCAGAAATCTTCAAAACTAAATTTATAAATAATACAAATAAATAAACAAATAAAACAATAAATACAATAAACAATAATAAAAAATTGAACCCTGCAGATGTAGACATCAAATTCTACACCCAACTCACAAACTTCAGGTACATTTTTGTAAACTGTAAAAAGTAGGCCCTATAATGTACATGTTTTGTACGCAAGTACATGATACATGTCATGGAACTTGTCTAGTATGATTTGAACTTTCATTGCCACTACATTTGTACTATCCTGATTGTCTATGATTCTTGGAAAGTGAATCCAGCCATGCGATGTGCAATAACCTTGCTGAGATGACAGTACTTTGACATGTGTTCAAACAGTATGGTGTTGACATTATCACGCTGTGCCAATCTTGTTCTTCTTCAAAACATGTGATGTACACATGTAGGGCTACCTGAAGCATTCAAATGATGACTTCTTAATTTTATGTGTACTATGGTACAGATGTGCAAAAAGTATGTATTACATATGTACAAAACATTTTCTTTCTAATGCATGCCTTATTCTGAAGATCACACAAGCGCAAGTGGAATACAGAAAAATATAGCACTTCTGCGTCTCATATCCCACGAGGCTTGGTTGGATATAGGGGAGGCTTCAAAACTGCAAGGGATACGTAGGCCTATGGGAACGCAGACGCGCTATATTCTCCCATATTCCACGAGCGCGCGTGTGATAACGAATTTATCTTCCAAAACTGGAAGACAACTTTGAGCGATATTTCGTGAAGAGCAGCACATGCAACGTACAAAGTTTACAACGTTATTTTTGCAATGTCTGCATACGGAGCGTGACGCATGATACTCACAATACGCAGAGTGCAATGTAGACTACTGGGAGTATGATATGGTTTATGATCACACTCCCATTGAGCAATCTGATTGGAGGATTAGCGCGTACTGGAAGATAAATGTACATATAAAGATGTAGATTCCTGTGAATGAAATGGCGAGTGCTTTCAAATGTTTACGAAAATGTTGTACAGGCCATCATTTACACGATGATATACATGTACATGTACAGTGCTTATTACTACTGGTGTTTTCACCTCATTTGTCACACACTACTGTACATTGTACATGGGTACACACCATACAAAACCCCCAACGTGAAAACCATGCTCTTTCTTTCATCCTCTGAGCTGCTCTCTCCTGGTATGCTTGGTGGGACACCATTGTTTTTCCAGAGTCTCTACTAAACACACAGTTAGAGGTCAAGACCCCTTTTAAAATGTGGAATTGATCACTCTTTAGAGAAGCAATTAAAGTGTAGAAACCTGGCGCGCAGTATGTAATTTAAGATGTTTTATTCCATCCTAGAATGTAGGAATAAAGATCTTCGGGGCGTTTGCAGGTCTAGAATTTCATCTTTGAGAGGGCAAGGCCGTTTTTATTTTTTGCAAAGGGCACTTCCATTGGGAAATCTTAAAGTCTGTGGGAACTTTCAAAGAGGCTTCAAGGCTGAGACTAGGGCAACAGAGACCAAGGCCTCCATATGTAATTGCAGGCCCGCCTTTGTGCATGTTGTAAATGTTCGTTCTTGGAAGGGCAAGGGCACCAAAGCATTTTTTTCATGAACATTTCAAGGGCACCAAGGCAATGACCTGGGGCATGGAGGCAATTGCCTCTGTTGCCTCCATGGCCTGGACTTGTGTTTTGAACAAGAAAGGAGACTCCACACACCAGCACCACAAAATATTTCAACTTAAACACAAAAATTAACACATTTTTTATAGTATGCAGGCCTGATACTTCACAGAGGCAACAGCCTCCATGCCCTGGCCACTGTCTTGATGCCATTTGAATTCCAGCACAAGTTTTGTGTATAAATTTTCATTTACATTGTAAAAGAAAAAACTGCCTTGCCTAACAGTATATAAGTACAAAAACCCAACTAAATTCACAGTTTTCATTCTCAAAATCTGCAGATCAACCAGTGGAGGTCTGAGTAAATAAACCACCTGCCAGGGGGCAAATAACACAGCTCAGAACGGACAATATATAGTGTAAATTGCACATTGTAAAAGGTTGAATAGACGATAACAAAGTGAGAATGGATAAAAAAAAATTTTTTTAAATACACCAGCCTCCTCAGATTGAGTGCATTATTGAAGATTACAGTGACTGATGAGTGTCTGAGAGTGTGGATTGATCTGGCAAAAAGAATGGCTTACGGTTTTGACATAAAATTTGTTTAATTTTGGTTTTTGAAGCTGCACCCAATGTGCTGAGTACATACAAGCACTGACATTTATCAATCTGGCTAAAATTCCCTTCAAAGTTTACATGAACATTCTGTATAACATTACAAAGTACAGGATTGGTAGTTATATTGTCTACACCTACAGATTTATATTTTTTGTGATTTGCTTCAATGTGAAAAGTTCACCGATTATACTGTCAGGATTCAATGTCCAGAAAAGACTTTTCAGCATTACATTGTACAAACTACAAATCATTTCTGCCGCCATCGGAATAAGCCTGATATAATTATGAACATGATGCACAAAAACATTCAATCATGAACTCTTTTTTTGTAGCCTTAATTTTCCTCACCTAAACGTGACTTTCGAATGTGATGAAATTTTTAATTTTGTTGTTATGGTGTGTTTGTTAAAAAATAGAGAATTGGACTGTACAATTGATCCCCCCCCAAAAAAAAAAACAAAAAAAAACACAATTCAAACCCTTATTGTCCCAATTCACATGACGTCATCATCACAATAATCTTCGTTGTGCCATTTTGGTGGTCAATGTATTACTGTGTTGTTCAGAGAAGTGCGCATTTTAGGCAACACAGCATTTACACGTAAACCTATTGACCACCAAAATGGTGAGCGTGACACAGTCGGTGCGTGTGACGTGCGTGCAAGGGGTCAATACAGACTAGGTAGTTGGGCTAGCATTCCAAATCCTCCAATATCCTCTTCTGGTTATAAATAATTATGTCACACCACACCACACTTGGAATGCCTGATCCTGTGTACAAGCACTGGTTGTGTGGGCCTGAGGGCCCAATTCCTTCATTTTGGCAAAAGGATTTAGAAGGATCTGGGACTGTAAGAGTTTGAATGTAATTCCCCTTTAAAGTTCAAACCATTCTCAGTCTGCACTTTAATGGTTGTTGTGAGTTGATGGGTTCCCTGACAGGGTCAGGCTGCAGCCAGAGGGGAAATCATCTGATGGCCCCTGAGGGGCTTGCTAAATTCACAGTGGCAGTCTGCAGGCAGTCTGCTTTATTAGTACATGTACATGTACATATGCACAAGGGTCAAAACAAGTTTTGTACAAAACAACCTTATTAGTATAATCCTTTGGTAGACAAGGTTTACCGCGCCTCCTAATCCTGAATCATTGACTTGTTTAAAGCCCCAGCTCAACATTGGTAATGAGGAAAAACAAAAATGTTCACAGATTTATACATACTTACCTTACATGGTATAAAGATAATGATGGTAGAAAACTTTCCTTGAAATATTTCTGCCTGAAGTGTTATCATTTTTAAATAATAAATGAAATAAGATCCAAAATTCGCTTTCATCTCAGTGAGACGAAAACTCTGCCTATAGGAATGCGTACAAAAATGCTGAATGTATTTGAGCTGACATTTTCACAGGTTGGTTTTATTACAAGTATCTTGATTTGTGCAAAGAATGGAAGCATTTATAGTCAGTTTACCAATGTTGAGTTGGGGAGTTGAAGTTGTAATCCTTAGTACACACATGTATACTGGCGTGCCAAGGTTTTTACGCACCTCACTTTGAATTTTCAATGGTAGATTTCACTACTAAATAAATAAGAACAGATTTGCATGATTTAAGACCTCCATTTTCATGCTTTGTAAAATGACAAAGTTTAATTCAAAACAGTCTTCAAAACAACGATTTCAAAAATAGTTTAACTTCAAACACTGTTTTCTCAAAACATAAAACTTTGGCTGCAGGGGCTCCATTGTCTCTTCGTGAAAACGGTGATGACATCATGGAGGCAACAGAGGCAAATGCCCCCAAACTTTGCCTCCATGCGCCTGGTCATTGCCTTGGTGCCCCCTTGAAACCTTTCATTTGATATTTACTTCAGTAAGGAAAAACTGCCTTTCCCTAATGCCCTCCTTAACAAGAACCAAGTATCAAGCCCTGCATACATGTACAGTGTGTACAGATAATGTAGTATCCCAATGACATTGCAGTACTGAATGAAGATGTTCGCTACATTGTACACAATTAATGTAATGTTTATTAATATTATTAGTATGTCTGTGGTCCCCTAGTGTTAAATGGATGTATTAGATTGTATTGAATTTTGTAGTATACAAACACATTAAAATGTAATACAATAAAAAGCACTCATACATTTGTACATGTAGTACATGTGTACATTACACTCAGTGTGGGCACTACATGTATGTACATTTGTAATGTACAAACAAGAACAGTGCCAATAATTACTGTCTGGTGCCCAAGTCAGACCATCAGACAAATCTAATTCCTCACCAGTGGCATATCGGAAAGGATGATGTCATAGCAATGTGCCACTTTTATTGATGGTACATGTACATGACACAGGCAAACGTGGAGTTACCATACAACACAACGTGCACATTATTTGTACAAAATATTGTCTCTAGTTTAGCATAGTCTGCCGGCCACATGTGTGGGTTGTGGCAGAGTAGGGTGTTCCCCAATGAGTTATGACTAATCAAAGTGGTATGTGAAGGCAAAATCAAATATTCATGTGTTGTCGTCTCCACCATTTCAGATAGCACTATGCACGCCGTTCATGAATTTATCTCACCTTATCAATAATCCACGCATGTACGCATGTATTTTATATTTTCAACATTTGCAAACAGTATCCACAAAGAGTAAGATTTATTTTGGTTATATTGTACAATGTGTATCTGACGAAATTAACAGCTACTTTTTTACCATGCAGACATGAAAAAAGGTCTAAAATCATGTAAATTCTAACAAAAAGTCTGAAATTTCTCATCCTTTAGTGCCTATATTTTCTTGCATATACATGTAAGACGCTCTGTGTATAAGGCGCAATACCCTAAAATCACCAAAACACTATTAAGTGTTAATGTATAAGGCGCACCGCCGTATAATAAGACACACCATGACCGCACACGCACATAAGTGCGCGCCGACATACACAAGCGGTCCCATCATTTCCAATGAACCCCGGCTGCTAGTCTTTGTTATCTCGCTATTTTGCATGCTACAATATCAGGCAAAAACCAATGAATTCTATCGAGCGCTTTTATAACAATGCAATATAGAAGGAGAGCATGGACACGTAAGCCCTCTGTGGCAAAACGTAATAGTGCATTATGCGATAACATACAAAAACGCCTATAAACGAATTGCGAACGAAAGACTAATTATCTGCATGCTCAATAAAATAAAAAGTCTCAGCCACCACGATGTGCACGGTGCACAAACATGTACATGTATTTTATGCAGGAACTTGGTCAAAGATTTCTTCCTCTGACTAATACAACTGCCTAGTGTACAATGTACATGTATGTATCAAGGTCACAAACTACATTACCATGTGTACAGTGTAGGCCTTTAGTAATGATTGATGAATGTGGTGGTCGCACATACATGTATTCACTGCAACATGTGCACAGACTGAGTGGGATTGAAATTTCAAATTCTGTATTACACGTACATGTAGGCCTAACCCTCTTACTGTCTGACCATTCAGTTTTACCCACTGTGGTTTTGAATGATAAATAAACTACATATGATCAGCCTTCAATATTATACAAATATTGAGTGGCTTAGAGTGCAATGGGAGGAATGTTATCGCTCGGTAAAATTTTGACTGTTTTGTTTCGTTTCATGAGGCGAATCCCATTTCACGAATTAAAGCCACTCGATGTTTGTTTTATATAACTGACAAACATTGTAGATCCTTGTCATTTGAATTGTTTCACAATAAACAAAAAGTAAAAAATTATCAGCTAAATTATACATGTATAAAATATGATAATTGCAACAGGCGTTGTCGAAACCACAGCTACATGTACATGTAAGGCCTTGGCTCCGGTGTTTTAGGCACTGTCTGCCAGATTGACATGTTTGCAGTCCCATACCGAAAGCGTACGTTTTCAGAATAGACCGATCCATTAAGCCTCGCCCCAATACATATTGACCAACCACAGCATTGGCTAAATCACCATTGTACACGTGGGCAGCACAATATGCGTCTCTTCAATGCCAAACTGCACACAATGAACACGTGCGCTATACATGTAAGTACGCGCACGCATGTTTACATTTTCCAATAAGATTTTTATCATGTCAGACTTTTGGTGGCGTACCCAAGGCTGTGATTGGTCAACATGTATGGGGGCGGGGCTTAATGGATTGGTCTATTACAGACAGAACCTAAGCCAGAGACTAAGCCGAAGTTCCGAAAAGGACCATACACAATATAATCTTGTGGACAGTTGTGCAACCATACACAACCTGAGCAGTGGACTGGTTTCAAATGGTTGCACAACTGGGCAGAAAATGTCGCCAAAGAGTAGGAGGGTTAATGTACAATGTCTTACATTACAAAATGTTTGGTCAGTGAGTTATTGCCTCTTAGTCCAGAGCCCAATTTCATAGAGTTGCTTTAAACAGACAACATTGCTGAACAGTTTTCTGGTACACAAAAATAAGCGGGACAGCAAGTCACAGATTGTACACGTATTTTGGCCGGTAACCATATTCTGGTAAGCAAAATTGTTATACGTGCTTAGTTACTTTTTGTGCTTAAGCAGCTCTATGAAATTGGGCCCTGGGTCCAATTTCATAGAGCTGCTACAGTAAATATTGCTTAACATTTTTCTGCAAGAGCACGATACCAGTCACATGGTACATGTGACATGTTTTGGTTGGTAACCTTATTCTGGTAAGCATTTTTGCTTAACATTTTTCTGTAAGAGCACGATACCAGTCACATGGTACATGTACCATGTTTTGGCTGGTAACCTTATTCTGGTAAGCATCTTTTTGTTTGTGCTGAGCTACTTTTTGTGCTTAAGCAGCTCTATGAAATTGGGCCCAGGTCTTTCCTTTGTCATGTTTGTGCCTGTTGAAACTTGAAAGTACTGTGTTCCAGTACGTTGAAAGGTACATTTAGAATACAGGATTGTCACATGCATCTATTCTTTTTTTCTTTTTTCTTTTTTTTAGTATCGGTTTGAAAGCTTACTGATTGGTATTCATCCATTTTTTTATTATTTTTTTGTAGTATCAGTCTGAAAGCTTACTGATTATGATTTTCACACCAGTGCCAATCTTCCATGAAAATATTTTGATCTGAAATATCTGTCAAAGTCTAGAAAAATAGAATACTGTATGAAGACCCCAATTTTAAATTCGGTTGTAACAATCAAAATTCAGGACGATGTGTTCACATGCAATGTACATGTGTACATACATGTAATGTAGGCTGAAAAGTGTGCATGGTTTGTCTTTATTTTCTTCTGACTCGGACCACGGATTGAGCCCAAATTTCCACATGCTTGTTTTTTCATGTATACAGTGTATGAATCACACAAAGTAAGAACACTGCATTTAATCAGCTTTATCAATCCTATATTTTACCTTCAAGACCTGAATGGGTGATTGGGTGTGTCCATTTCCCTGGGAAAGTGGACGGCATGAATGAATAAAACCTCAACCTTACCTACATTGTACATGTACAATGCACTCGCACACCCAAGCCGGTCTCAATGTACTCAAGCCATGGCAGAATAAACTGAGTTCATGATATCAACAGCCATGCGCTTGTCGTTAATCATTGCAAATCATTTAACAAAAACGCTACTTTGCGTCCATCAAGTATAAACAGTTTTGAGAAGTAAAAATAATTCAATTATTCCTCAACTGCGTTTCTTGTGTCAACAAATCTTTGTTTTGACAGCTTCTGGGCATCCTGCGTTGTCATAGGAACACCTCCACAACTGGTCGGTCATTAAAACGAAATCGCATCGGAAATTGGCTCTATTAAATAGTTGCTTGATTGGATTTTGGAATTGAATACCCCAAAAGAACAGTAAAGACACTGATATCCAAACAAACATGTTTGATTTTACATGTTGTAGTAAACACACACATCGATACATGTATATCAATGCATTGGGCATGTACATGTACAATATTAACTGTAGAAACTGAATAACAGATACGTGTGTGTACATGTATGTACATTGTACAGTAAAAGGGAATGTTCAGTTCTTCTACATGTAAAATGTTGAGCTGGCTCATTTACGTTTTTACTTACTGATGTTGTCTTTTAATATTTGTATTGCTACGGCCAGATGATGAGGATCTTGGCCAAGGGTGAATTGCGTTGGTAACCTCTCCCCTTCAAGTCTTATTTACCTTTTTCATTGTTTTATTGTACATGTAAATCGCTTTGAGGCATTGCATTTAAGGTGCTTAGAAATGTTCTATTGTAATTTATTGCTCTTATTATACATGATGTACAGTAGTATGTGAAAACTACATGTACAGTGTAATGTGCACTCGTTCTGTCATGCGTGCTATAAAACTTTGTGCATGTGACGTCGCCGTCCGCTTGCAAGCATTTTGGTGATCACCAGCGCGTATGTATTTCAGTCGTGTGCAAGACGCAAGATGCGGTTATTGAGCCAATTACTGCAAAGAAAGTGTTTCTGCGTTACGCTAAATTATGTGCGTAATGTTGCTCTGGTCAGGCTGGCACACGTGTTGATAAGTATTGTGTAATTTTACCTCATAAAATCTTCTTTTTAAACTCAAAATACCAAAATCTTCATTATTAAAGTAAGCTTGGTACATACATGTAAATTCATTAAGTGACATACATCATGTACACGTAATAGTTTTCAGTTTTCAGAAACGATTACAAAAGTCCCACTCAAATCTGTTAAATATTTACAACAAACATGAACTTCATGTACTTTTCGTGAGGAGAGGTGATCACCAAAAATGGCAATGTTGGAAGCATACGTGTACATGTATGTGATCTCTGATGAAGTTTCACAAGGTCTATACAAACAGTGCATACAGTGCATAGTGTAGGCCTACTGTACACTATAAAAATGCAATGCAATTAAGAGCCCATATAATTAAAGCTGCCATAAAATCGTGTTTTTTTTTCGTTTTTGCTAAATATAAACAATACTGTCTCTAACACTGCTATACATGTACATGTTTAGCTCTGTTTTATGATTATTTAATAAAGTTACTGAATATTTGTAATTCACATTTGTAGGCATACATGTTTTAGTCAAAGTTATAAAAATTAACGAATGTATTAAAATGTTAGTGTACAAAAACCAGTAACTTTAATACATTGTACATCCATTTCCATATAAAGTAAATAATGATGAATGCTAGGGCAATATGGACACCACTAAACATTAACAAAATCAACGGTCAGTGCTTTGAGTGTGAGGGTATGGCCTGCAATACCAAAGGTCATATGACTGCCCAATCCAATCAATGGCCAAAATGTTCACAATATTTGTTTTGATATCTTATCGGATCTTTTAGCATCATATAAGTTAATACAACAAGCTGATATTGCAGACATTTCTTTCTAAAACACATGTAAATAACATATACAGTGGTGATTAAAGGTAAGAACCCATTCGAGGAACGAGTACTCGCAAATCACTCGCCCGATCGCGAACTCGCTCGAGATTTTTTTCGAGTGATTGCGGGTACGTGTTCGAGCGAGGTCGAGCGAGAACGAGGAGTTCTAAGGAAGCCGAATTGCTTGTTGGGAACGAGGGCTTACGAGGAGCACTCTTGCGTAACGGATGACCTGGGCGGTTACTCTGAAGACAACAATCTTTGTGCCCAAATGCAGAAGCCTCGGCGTGACAAGGGATGTCCTCACTTAGACAGATTAACAGAAAGACGTGCTGCCAACTCTTTCCGATGGAAAGAATAATCTGACTGGCCAATTTCTGCAAAAATTAAACTTGCAGAGTACTGATTGGCTACTGAGGCCAGACATAAAACTTCTGCCAAAGGTTATTTGTTTTCATAACGAAACAGTAGCTGGCTAATCTTACAATGTGATACTTGTGTTGATAAGATTCCTGTGTGGACTCCCTTTTCCGATCGGCATACTCAAAGCAACAAGGCCTGGGGGGGGGGGGGGGGGGGTGGGGGGGTCTTGAAATCGGACTGTCAATCATTCTCAAAAGACTGGACGAGAAAATAATAAATGGGGTGGGAGAAAAATATACGGGACGGGAAAATATTATATGGGCGGGAAAATAATAAACGGGGCGGGAGAAAAAATACGGGACGGGAAAAAAATTATATGGGATGAGAAAATACTAAACGGGGTGGGAGAAAAATATACGGGACGAGAACATATTATATGGGCGGGAAAATAATAAACGGGGCGGGAGAAAAAAATACGGGACGGGAAAAAAATTATATGGGACGAGAAAATATTAAACGGGGTGGGAGAAAAATATACGGGACGAGAAAAATATTATATGGGCGGGAAAATAATAAACGGGGCGGGAGAAAAAAATACGGGACGAGAAAATAAGAAAATGGGGTGGGAGAAAAATATACGGGACGGGAAATATTATATGGGCGGGAAAATAAACGGGCGGGAGAAAAATATACCGTACGGCAAAATATTATATGGGCAGGGAAATAATAAACGGGCGGGAGAAAAAAATACGGCACTGGAAAATATATGGGACGAGAAAATATTAAACGGGGTGGGAGAAAAATATACCGGACGAGAAAATATTATATGGGCGGGAAAATAATGAACGGGGTGGGAGAAAAAAATACGGGACGGGAAAAAATTATATGGGGGGGAAAATAACAAATGGGGTGGGAGAAATATATACGGGACGGGAAAAAATTATATGGGCGGGAAAATAGTAAACGGGGTGGGAGAAAAAAATACGGGACGGGAAAATATTATATGGGACAAGAAAATATTAAACGGCGTGGGAGAAAAATATACGGGACGAGAAAATAATAAACGGGGCGGGAGAAAAATATACGGGACGGGAAAATATTATATGGGCGGGAAAATAATAAACGGGATGGGAGAAAAAATACGGGACGAGAAAATAATACACGGGGCGGGAGAAAAATATACGGGACGGGAAAATATTAAACGGGTGTGAGAAAAATATACGGAACGGGAAAATATATGGGCGGAAAAATAATAAACGGGGCGGGAGAAAAATATATGGGACGGGAAAATAATAAATGGGGTGTGAGAAAAAAATACGGGACGGGAAAATATTATATGGGCGGGAAAATATTAAACGGGCGGGAGAAAAAAAATACGGCACTGGGAAAATATTATATGGGACGAGAAAATATTAAACGGGGTGGGAGAAAAAATTACCGGACGAGAAAACATATGGGCGGGAAAATAATAAACGGGGCGGGAGAAAAAAATACGGGACGGGAAAATAATAAACGGGTGGGAGAAAAATATACGGGACGGAAAATAAACGGGGTGGGAGAAAAATATACGGGACGGGAAAATAACAAACGGGGCGGGAGAAAAAAATATGGGACGGGAAATATTCAATAATATTTTTAGGTAAACAATATTCTCCCATATTTTTCTCCCGCCCCGTTTATGATTTTCCCGCCCATATGATTTTTTCCCGTCCCATAATATATTATTCTTCTGTTCTGTTTACTACTTTTCCGGACCCGTTTATTTTCTTCCCGTCCCATTTATTATTTAGGCATACCTTTTATTATTTTCTCGTCCTCTATAGTATTTTCCTGTCCCGCATATTTTTCGACCACCCCGTTTATTATTTCCCCGCCCATATAACATTTTCCCGCCCCATGAATTGTTCGCCTTCCCCGTTTATTATTTTCCAGCCCCATATAATATTGTCCCGTCCCGAAAAATAATGAATGGGACGGGGAAAAAATAATAGTAAACGGAACAGAACATATGGGAAGGGAAATATTATGGGCGGGAAAATAATAAACCGGACGGGAGAAAAATATACGGCACGGGAAAATATTATATGGGACTGGAAAATAATAATCGGGGCGGGAGAAATGGGACGGGAAATTTTTTATTTAGGACGGGAAAGCAACAAACGGGCGGGAAATAATAAGTACACCATAAGTTGTTTTTATAATCTTATTCAATTATTGCCGAAGTTAAATATGAAAACGAGAAATTCCAGTACAAAGGTTTTATGGCAATATTTTTCGTTAATAATGTTCATTGTTTCCAAAGTCAGATATCAGTTCTTCTATACCCCAGATTTATTCCCTAATGGCTGAGAGATAAAAACAAAATAATACCAGAGGCATGGGCAGAATGATTGACAGCTCCATCACCCTGAAAATAACTAGGCCTATTACAAGAGCATGCCGACAGAGCTTTTTTTTTTTGGCAACTTTCCAAAGCCTGGAAAAAATACAATAAGGATACACTGTCGTCTCTTTCAATACTTACATGTGCAATTGTTAAAGAATAAGCGATCCTCAAATAGCTGACTGGAAGAGCGTCTCATTTGGGCGGAAGATTTTTAGTCGGGAGTCTTGGCCTCTTATTTCACGGATCAGTGATCCCCGTAACAACACCGGCGCAGCCCTCGAACCCGAATATTCCATAACGAGCGAGTTGCGTGTGAATTCGAGTAAGGTTTCGGGGGATTTCGTGGGACCACGAACACGCTCGTTAAAACTCGTTCTCGCTCGCCTCGCTCGACATTTTTAGGGGTACCTACCTTTGATCACCACTGTACATGTATGAAGTGTGTATGAGTTTTAATACTCCTCAAAAATACAGACCCACACCCAACCTTCCAGAGGAAATTAACACTCAAGGTTACAATGTATGTTGTGTGATCTGAGTTGAGTGTTGTGACTGTGAGCCACAGCTGTGCAGTTGACAGTTTATATTACCTCAGCCATAACATTAAAACAAGTGGTATAATAGTATGCAGGTGACTGAAACTGCATAAGTACTGTACATGTGACAGCAGAAACTAAAAACAAGGCACCTACAACTGTATGTAAACATCAAAACTTAGTGATAGCACTTAAAGACTAACTACGTGTAATAGTGAAGGTGCATGAGCTTTCGTAGCAACAACTACATACATGTACTTCATCAGATGCAAACAGTAACTACAGGTTGATTCACATGTAGCCTATGCTGTCAAGCTGTAAAGTGTCATGCTGTAGGCCTACATGTACATGTATACATGAACGTGTATGCATGAGTTCCAGGGTTCTCCCTATGCAGGAGCTACATATAGCATATCCCGCTGATACACGCGAATTACAGGTCGATACATGGGGAATTACGGCTGATACGCAAAAAAAAAATAATAATAATAATAGGGCCTCTGCCTAAAAAGTACAAACAAAAAAAAAAAATTCTTATTTTAACCAGTTATTGCCACCAGGATTTTTTTTTGGTCCCGTCCCCGGCGGGATTCTTTTGGCAAAATTGCAAGAATTTTGTGTGCGTTCAACATGTACATGTACATGTATGTACACGTACATGTATGTACCATATGTATGACCTCTTGATAGTTTTGTAAACTTTTGTCTCAGATTCTTCATACATGTACAATGTAGTTCTTCATATTACCCATGGCCCAGTTTAATTGAGCTACTCATAGAGGCAGAAAATACTGTTCAAAAACAAAGTTCTGTTCTAAGATAAATAGTCATTGTGAAACCAGCCACAAAGAATACACATGGCATGTTAATTTGGTTGGATTGTTGAATAGTTTGGGCTAACTTTTGTGCATAATGCAGCCCTATGAAATACACATGTTAGGCCATAGTCCTGGTAGGACGTCAGTCTTCGTTGCACTGCCAACTGACTGCAACCAAGACTGACGTCCTACCAGTGCTACATTAGCCCCAAGAGAATGAAGAGAGAATCCTGAATATGTGTGAACTCACACTGAACCTTTAAATATAATATCCACAAACAGGATGGCTGACCCAAGGTCACCCCCAGATTCTAATTCACCTGATGGAGCAACATTGAATGCCTTCAGAGGTCTCACAACAGAATGTACATTGTATCTGTGTGCCCATCACACATGGAGTGGGTGTGTCTGTTGTCTGTGTGGGGGAGGGGAGGGGCACTGTAATCTGGAGCTAACAATAGACCTACCATGGCATTTTAAACAATGTGGGACATTGGCCTTAACACAAAGGTGTTTTAGTCAGGCGACTGGTTGGGCCACCCATAGAGTTTAACTGTTGTCAAGGTCAGGAACGGACCTGGGATGATGGGTCTTTTTGTGTAATTTTATGCAGTGCTGGAAAGTGATTCCTGCCAAGTACATGTACTTTGAAATTGGATTCTTGCCAAGTATATGTAGGCCTCTGTAAAAACTCTGGATGCAACCTTTCCCAAAATATTGTTTGCAATATGTAAAACCTGTGTGCTATTGTAACAATCAGAATTAAACTTGATAATAAAATAAGTGGTGATAAACAAACCACTTCTTCCTCCATGCCCGGCGGGAGGATGGAGGGTTACGATTATCGCAAGTACCATAGTGCCTACTTAATATTTCATTCACTTCACGCGCCAACCACTCACACCTGATGTGTTCAGCTATCAAATCATGTACAATGTATACATTCGTCCAGTGTACTATTTTAATAATAAATTTTACAATTGTATGCAGCTCATTTGTGCCCCAAAACCCATAGACCTGATGCATCTGACATCATGAGTCCCATATGTACAACAGGCGCCCCCAATGAGTTCAAATTGGTCGCAAGTTTACTGCATAGGAAAACGGCTGTGCATACCCTCTATACCATAGTTTTTTTTAAGTACATCCCATATTTGTACTCCTAGAACTATGAGGTTCGTTCCGCTATCGTCTCCACGAACCTCATAGAGTGACATGTACAAAATCCTATTCGAAACTTTCTGCCCTTCACGTTTACATGGCTACAGTTCTTTTTTGAAATCAGATCTCGCCAAAACTAGGCTCTATGTGTTCTTTCAACTCTCATCGAGCGTTGCACTGGTCCAGAAAATCCACTCCGCAAACTAAAAGTTGTTAAAAAAAAGATAAATTCTCACCGTAACTCAGATCCCATTCAAACAGTATTGCAACAAATATGGCGACCGGAGTTGCAAAATTGACTGGTGCGCGGCACCAGCCCATAGGACCAGCGCACCGCATACCAGCAAACCAGTTAATTTTGCAACTCCGGTCGCCATATTTGTTGCAATACTGTTTGAATGGGGTCAGATTTACGGTGAGAATTTATCACTTTTTAACAACTTTTAGTTTGCGGAGTGGATTTTCTGGACCAGTGCAACGCTCGATGAGAGTTGAAAGAACACATAGAGCCTAGTTTTGGCGAGATCTGATTTCAAAAAAGAACTGTAGCCATGTAAACGTGAAGGGCAGAAAGTTTCGAATAGGATTTTGTACATGTCACTCTATGAGGTTCGTGGAGACGATAGCGGAACGAACCTCATAGTTCTAGGAGTACCATATTTGCATGTACATTTGTAATATACTATTATTACTGTTATTGTGTTTAATAATTCACATGCTGTCATACAGGTGAACGATGGCAAATGTAGACTGCTTGATAATTTATATACACGCCATTTATAATAAGTACCCATGTTGACAATAACAGGACTGTAATTTTATTCTTGTTGGAGCTTGGCAATGTAATTTCACCTGAGAAAAAGGGAAATTTGAAAAAAGAGCTGCCACATGTTACAAAATCTGAATATTGACTGTGCCACTGTCTGCTAACTAGGCTATATTTACATCATACATGTCAACTTTACATTACAACATGGTCACATGGTCCAACTGCAACCAACCCATTAACAAACATAAAATTAACACGTATTAAATCAATCATCATGGGCAGCCATTTGACATCGAACCCAAAAATATTAATTATTAATTTGTCAACCAACCCTGCAGTCGTTTGTGTCAAAATAAAACTAAATTATAAAAACAATAAAGTGATGCCAATTTAGTCCTACACGAGCTGGAACACCAGATATATGACAAAACAGGTTAATAAAAACATGTACACAACAAACATTCCTTCAAAATCAGGCAGCTGTTTATGACGGGTCTCGTATCTCGCTCGCAGCACATGACAGTGTTGTCGGATGTCAGTTGAAAGTACAAAAACCGGTTCAATTCATAGTGAGGCCAGTACATTCCGAAAAACCGTGAACACCGGTCCGATTTTATACTCACCTACATCCACCGTATCCATCAGATCGAACTTATCAACACTCTTAGGGAAATCTCTCATATTCCTGCCACCTAAATTCAATATTCCAGTCATGTGAGCATCTTCCAAGACCTTTTCTAGGGACCGCAATTGGGCCCCTCCTAGATGGTGCGAAGTGGGGATCGCCATTTTGCTTTGAATTGCATTTACATGCATTGGTGGTTTGCGCACAAAACCAACGACGGCGGACGAACCGTTCACCCGGAAGGGCTTGGCGCCAGAGGGCGCCATTTATAGTTTACACTATCCTTTTGACAGGTGTGTAAAAAAATCCAGCCAGCATCTATTTGCAGGGGGGCGGGCTATGTCACTGGTTTACTGGACAGTTAGGCCTTTGGGGTCATAGTCCTACAAAGTAGAGTAATTTGTTTCAATCTGTTGATATCTAATTGATTGTAAAGTTCCTACAAGTACTAGTGTCAATCCTCCAGACAACCCATCAGCAGTGAAACACTGTCAAAGCATAGAAACTAGTATTTTTGAAGACTTCATCCCACCCCACCCCAAACAAGTCAATAAACAATAATAATGAATAAACAGAATTATTGTTGTTGCTTATCTGGATTGCTTCAATCAAAATAAGCCATTCATTATGAATGTGCATAACACCCTAACAAAAATTGTAAAGAATTTTTTGTTATGTCTCGTCTTGTGACTTACTGCTGATTTGATCACAGCTTGTTTGATGAGTTTTAAGCCTTGAGGGTCATAAAGCCAATTGAATTAAGGCCAAGTAGAGGATTGCCAATCAACAAACTAACTGATTAGTTTCAATCCTACTTTGATGACTGGTTGTGTATTGTTTGTGCGGGTGTGATTTTTGAAAGCTTTTGTCTCCCCAAACCAATGATGTAATTTGGTGAAAACCTTCCACACAAAATAAAACACACCGTGGATTAAAAAAGTTGAATTTCCATTGTCTAATTTTTCCCAAGTAGTGTTGTTTCACTTTTTAGCAACATGTTTCATGACTTATATGGATACATGTTAGCAGCTGCGTAGCCAGGATTTTTGAATTTTTTCAGTGGGGACCCAGGTACCATGTTTTGTAATGAATTACATGTATCTACATTTTTTATGGGGGGGGGGGGCACCCGGTGGGCACTGGAAATTTGTGGGGGGGGGGGCACGTGCCCCACAGGCCCCCACCCCCTTGACTACGCCGCTGCATGTTAGCTATCGGGTAAGTGCCTGAGTGAAAAAACAGCTTTCTCACACTATAAATAATTGTATGATATTTTCCGCAAATCGCAAAACGACACAATAGATGAAAATCTTTGAATACACAACTCACATTTTAAGACAGTTTATTGAATCACTCATGAACTGTTACTATACACAACAATATCAATGGTGAATTTAGTATATGTAGCTTCATATCATGGACGGATAAGTGAGTTTGACATTATTTTAAAAAATCATGTTTAAACTGACAAATATGTTAAAGGTAAAATACAGGATTGCTTTTCATTAGAAAAAATTTAAAAAAATATTAGTATCATCTGAAAGCTAACTGATCATGAAGTTCATACCAGTACCAATCTTCCATAGAAATATTTCTGTCTGAAATACTGTCAAAGTTGCGAAAATAGTATTTGAAGACCCCAATTTTAATTTCAATTGTAACAATCAAAATTAAGGACAACATGCTGAAAAAAGTGCATGTTTTTTTCACTATTTTCTCCTGACTCAGACTACGGATTGAGCCCAAATTTTCACAGGTTGTTTGTTTTTCTCATGTATATATTAAATCACACAAAGTACGAACACTGCACAATCAGCTTTACCAATCCTATATTTTACCTTTAAAACCTTGTACAGGACAGCTCAAACTTGGACGGTTAGAAGTTGGTATATTATTCTTGCATTAGATTAATACTGAGAAATGGCAGTACAAAACAACTCTGTGGCTGATTAGAGGTAATACGTATCACACAAACCCAGGAATAAAACCAATTTTGAGGAAGACCCAATAGTTGCAACAGCTTAAAGGAGTGTTCAGTTTCCCACAAAATACAATTTTATTACAAAACAAACAAAATAATGACTAATAATGAAGCATTAATAACTAAGTCCTTCGGAATAACTGTGGGTTCCAAAATATTTGCAAAGCAAAAGCCTTTTCACTTGTACAATAACAATTTCATCATAAAAAAACATATATTTAGTGTTTAAATTTGGTGTTAAAAACAGTCATAAACCACACTTTTCGGGACGGAATTCAACATACGGAAGATATTAAAGCTAAAACAAAAGGACGGTTTAAATATACAGCATCTTTTCACAAATGTAAAAACGGAAAGTATAAATTATGCTCTTAATACAAATTTCCTCCCTGTGTGCTGAATTTACTTTATGTGTATGGCATTTCCCCAAGCCATTTCCCCTTTCTCCCATTCTGCTGTGTAGCCGCCACATCCAAAGCAAATATTGTGTACTCATTGACATTAAAGGGGCTGTGTTGTCATGATTATAGCAGGCCTGTGGCTGTGCATGGAAAGATGAACTCTCACCCGGAAACTGCACACACGCACGCTTGCAGTCAAATCACAAAGGTTGCCGTCTTTGTCAAACTGTGATGTGACCGCTGGCGCGCACGCATGCGTCGAATTTGGGTTATTCCATTTACTGCTATAATCATGACGACACAGCCCCATTTAACTGAAGTGTCCCTATGCTCCATTGGAGTTACTGCATATCAACATCTAGTGAAATCTTGAAAGTACACCCCTACTTCGTTATAACATCCCCCTTCCATCCCCATTTCAATATGTACAGATAACCTATAGTCTGGCAACCAGAAAAGTGTTCACTAAATTTACTTCTTCTTCTTTCCCTTTTTCTTGCCAGAGCCTTTCTTTCCCTTCTTGCCTTTCTTCTTCTTCTTCTTGCTGTACGGACCGATCTGCCTTCTGACCATGATGCCGCGCCACCAAGATTGTAACTGGGGAAAAAAAAATAAGTAATAATAATAATAATGACAAGGTTGATTTTCAGACAGGAAATCGTTATAGCTAGTCATTATCAACTTCTACAATTCTGGGTAGATTTGCTGTATCCTCAACCTCATGAACAGTGGTGTTACTAGACTATATATATTTTTTTTTGGGGGGGGGAGGTGGGGCAAGCAGGAGCAAAGACACAAATTGGGGGGCTATTTTTGCATTTTGTGCATTTTTCTACCATTGTTATCTTTATATCATGTAAGGTACAGGTGTATATGTATATCTGTGAACATTTGTTTTTTTGTCTTACCAATGTTGAGCTGGGGCTTTAAGTAGCAAAATGCAATCAGACTTATCAACAGACATGCAACTTTGCTTTTCCGAAAAAAAGGAAACTGCCAAAACATACAACTTTATACTTGTTTTCAGTTTTATGGCACTAAACAAGAAGAAAAAAGAGAAAATCAGCTGATCAGCTTAAACTGAAGAAATTGATTTCTATCAGCGGCTACTACATATTACATATTCCAATATTGCTGGTTTCTTAATCCTGTTTCGTTTCTAGAATAGAAAAACGGCTGCAGTAGAAGAAACTAAAAATAGCAATCTTTCTTACTTTGACAGTGGACTTGAGTTCCTCAAGTTCCTGATCGCGAAGTCTCCTGATCTTCTCTTTATCAATTCTGTCCTCCACCACAACCTGCTCATAGTCGGTATACTGCCAAGAAGAAAACATCAAATCAAACATAAGTAACAATATATAAAAATACCGCAATTACGTATGACAATTCCTCTGCTGTAAAGCAGGGTATAATTTGTGAGAACTGCTAACGCAGAATACATCTTTTGCTTAGCAGATGATGATAACTAGCCATCACGACAAGGCTAAATTTTATAAATCTGTTTAGCAGAAAATGGTGCTCAGCAAATTTTTCTGGTAAGCAAAAATTAGCACGGAACCATCACAAACAGTATACATTACATGGTATTTTGTTTGGTAACCTGTTTATGTTAAGCAAGATTTTTCTGTGCTAAGCAATTATGTGTGTGTTTAAGACACTGAGCCCTAGGTCCGGTTTCACAAAGAGCTAAGATTGATCGTAAGATGTGTATCAATCTTAATTGCTAAGCAAAGTGTGATGTCACAATACAAATCACTATGGTAATATGGATTCGAACTGCCTCTAGCTACCGGGCAGTCTCGGTAGTCTAGTTGGTAAGACCTCTAGAATGGCGGGTGTCGTGGGTTCGAATCCCACCCGAGGAAAAATGCCTGTGTTTTTTTTCACAGGACTCGGGAAAGTACCGAGTATCCAGTGCTGAACACACATCGGTGTGTGAGTAAAACATTACAAATAATATTCTTTATCCCTGATGCAAAAAAATTAACGTCTATCGTTATGGTAATATTGACAACTCATCTTAAGATGAATCTTGGTGCTTTGTGAAATCGAGCCCTGGGGCCAATTTCATGGAGCTGCTTAAACACCAAAAAATTGCTAACCACAAACAAAGTTATGCTTACTAGGTTAAGGTTGCCAGCCAAACTACCATGTCACATAAACAATTTGTGACTGGTACCCTGCTCATTTCTGCTTAGCAGAAAATTTGTAACCAATATTTTCTGCTTAAGCAGCTCTATGAAATTGGGCCCTGATTCACTAGCTTTTGGTAAGCACATACATTTGTATTAAGGAAATACATTTTCGAGGGGTGTTACCTTTTTGGTGAGATCCTGAAGTTTGGCCAGGTCGCTGGCCTTCGATGCCTTCAAGACCTCCAACTGGTGGGTCTTTTCTTCAACGTCTTTGTCGTACTTCTCCATCCAGTATTCTACTTTTTCTTCCAGCTCCTGAAAACAGCAAAACAAAATTTAAGAAGTGAAAGTATAAGAAAGACACCGAAAAAAGAATCTGCGTTGCGAATCTCCCAGGAGATGGACTTCAGGATGGAGTGATAAAATGTCTCAAAGTGTTGTACTCATTCTTTGAACATGGGGAATGTTTTTTTCTGAAAAACGTTTTAAAAACTCAAAACACATTTGTATTGCATCAGTAATCAATTCTTGTGCACATGAAAAAAACAGAAAAGAAAACCAACACAAATGAGAAACATCAAGCATTCCCAGTTCCAATTCAAGCATTTAAAAGTCCCAAGCAAATTAATAACTGTAATCTAGTACTTACTTACTTAATTATTTTTGTTCTCCTCTACATGTAGTTTATAATAAGGGAATAAAAAAGAGGAGACGAGGTCCTAACTGGCCGTTTAAAACCTTCAGCGCGCTGCCCGTGTGATTTATGCCCGATTTATATCCCACGGCAGCGACCCTGTAAGGTTTTAAACGACCAATTAAGACCGAGTCACCACTCTTTTTATACCCATTCATAAATGCCCTTTCATTATTAATAAATAAAATGTCAACAAAAATCAGAGCAAGACACAACAAACCTTGCTCGTTTTGCAATGATTTTTTTCTGTACGTTACCTTCAGGAGCCCTTTGCACTATGGGTCTGTTTCGGGCCTCTTCATATACGTTTTCTAGTGTTGGAGTATCAAGGCAGAAAACCAGACTAACATAACTCATCTTAAACAGCTCCAGCTGTGTCTTTATCAGCCGTTTAATACCAGGTAAACACGGTCATGTGACCACCTTTTAACCAATAGGAGTGCCTAAACTGTCATGGATATTTATGAATATTCAACATTTTTTTGTGTACAATGAACAAAACTCAGTTCTTTAAATACAAACAAGTACAATTAACCGCCTGCTCAATAAGTGCTTCTGACGTTACACATAAATAAATATTTAAAAAAAGTTTTTCTTTATATAACAAAGCCAAAATTCCTGCTTGGAAAGGATACAGAGGTTAGAGTATTGGCCATACATGAAGCAGTTTGTTCACCTAGATTAATATCAGCATTTAAAGACCGGTAGCTATTGTACGCAACCCCCCAAAAGAATATTTTTCACAGGAGCTACTTACTGATTGGTGTGCCTTGAGATACTGCTCTATTTCTTGATTCACTCGAATCTCCTCGTCAATTTTCTTCTTGATGAGCTGTAAATCGTGACACAAAACTTTCCATAAAATGCTGTAATTTAAAGAGTTTTCTTTTGAGTCTTCGTTAACTCTAGAGTAAGAGTTGGGAGATGCCCTTTAATAAAAAAAAATTGGATTTTGTAATAAACCATAAACTCAACAAAGTATCAAGTCTAAAAGAAAGATCGATATCTTTGAGTGAAACTGGGATCAAACTATCTTGGAGTAGTGTTAGTACCTGAATTTGGGATCTCTCTATTTTCTAGCATTCATGGGATCAGTGAAATTAAGCTCTTAATATCTTCAAGTGAACTTGAAATCTCACTACTGCTGAGCGGCATGGCACCTGAATTTGAACTCAGGATATTGTTGGATTGTGATTTTGATATGAACCTTTCTGGACCCACTGTCACGGTGCGGCCTGGGTCCCCCCTTTAGAGCCCCTGAACCTCCCTTGTGTTACAATTCAGGTGGTTTACACACTGTGCATCACCAAAAATACAAAACTACAGGTTTGGACAAAATGTGGACTATGTCTCTCTCCCTTTGGTGACTGCTTTACTTCTTTCAAGAAAATGTTAATGCTCAAGGAGATTTTTTTGCCATTCTAGAGCAGGTGCCTTGCCACTGACCACCGTGATTGCCCGGTAGCTAGAAGCAGTTCGGAATCCTTTAGAATGTCAAAATAAAAGATCGGGTAAAACATAAAAACTATTCTTTATCCCCGATGCAAATGTAACATCTATTCAAATGAACCATAGATCTACTTTATTTGTCATCTGACTGAGCTCACCTCGATTTCATCCCTGAGCTGTTTCTCACTCAGTGTACATCTCTTCTGGACCTGACTGACGGCCACCTCCGCATCCTTCTGGACGTACTTGCCCTCCATGCTGGTCTTGGCTTTCATCTCTTGGAGCTGGTCCTTCAGGTGAGCAATCATCTCGTTCCTCTGCTGGATCTCTTCTTCCAGCTCCACCTTGACATTCTGGATTTGGCGTTGGAGGCTCTTGATCCTCTTCCGCCCCTCCTCCTCTCTAGAGGATTAAAAAAAAAAAACCACTCAATTGAATTAACTGATGCACCGGTTACTTTATAACCAACATACATTTTTAAATTAACACCTCACAGACTAGTCATGAATTCCAGTACTGAATGGTACTTCACTGGTTTTGGGAAGAGTACATTAATTCACAACTTAGTTTCCAAAAAAACACATCACTAAACCAACCGGCCTAGTCCGCTGGGCCACGACACTCCACAAGTCTTGTGTTCAAAACTTACCCACAATACAAATGAGATAAATCTTCTCTTAGTGCTTGTTCAAATTGAAACAGTTCAAATGTTAAACTCTGTTGGTAGTTTTTTCTCTCATTTCAATTCTAGTCTTGTAAAAAGGAATGCTGGTCCAGTTAACATTTTATGTTACAAGCCCTATGGTCTTGTGGTTCCCCCCCCCAAAAAAAAAAAAATAAATAAATAAATAAATAAATAAATTAATAAAATAAATAAATGATAAATAAATAAAAATAATAAAAAGAATTAATAAAATTTGAGCTCTGTTCACAAAATGAGTGTGAGAGATGAAGGAAGTGTTACAGGCCTGAAACATTATTCTTGATAGGGCAAAACCAATTTTCATTGTGCAAAGTAGTCTCACTGAAAAACCTTAAAAGTCTGGGAAACTTTTGAAGGGGCACCAAGGCCAAGACTAGGGCAGCAGAGGCCGTGGCCTCTGTGTCCTCCGTGTATAATAGCAGGCCTGATATTGGTTTCGTGTACATAGTGATGTGAGGGCCTTACTTGAGAATTGTGTTCTGTAATTCAGCTTTCTGATCCTGCTCCGCAGTCACTGAGTGAATGAGACTCATGAATGTCTTCTCACTAGTGATCTCTTCCATGGCTTCAGACAAGACATCTTGAAGAAATTGCCTGGAAATGAAAGAATCAATTTAAAGTATACAAGTATGAACAAAGACTTCACAAAAGAGGTAATCGGTGGCAATTTTTAAATTGGTCAGTCAGGGATGAGAGTGGATGAGAAAGGAAAATCCACAAAACAACAGTGGAGGGTTTGGTGGCTACCAACCACGCCATAACCCGTACCATTGGCAGCATTCCATGCTTAAATGTAGATGGGGCAAGCACTTTGGTGTAATCAAAATACAGTACAAGTACTGTGTTAAGGCTTTACAACTGTACAAGGGCCTGGATGCATGTTAATGACATTTTAAAAAATGAATAAATAAATAAAAGATTAGTTAAGAAATTCCACAACAATAGTTCTGTAAAATCCAGAAATCTGGAAAAATCTCAGCACTGGTCAGTCAGTGTTACCTTCTGACACATGTAAGTTTACAATGCCATGAGATTTTTGTTCTGTGTTAAGTCATTTCAAAGAGATGGAAAGATTCAATTTGTAACAAGTTCTGTCAGGCGTTGTAGACCTCACCTGTCATGCTGCAACTTCCCTAGGTTGTCTGACGTCAAAGGACTCTGTTTCAAGCTCTTTGTAAACGTCTGTGCAGCGTGTCTTATCCCTCCGACTACACTCCCAATCTCATGATCAGTCTCTTTCAGTCGGTTGGCATCTCCCCTCCGGCCCCCAGCTCTCAAATCTGTCCTCTTTGAGATCAGCCCCTCATACTTAGATTCTAGCTGCTTTTGGCTGTCGATAATTTTGCCAATTTCGTCTCCAACAATCTGCCAGAAGAAATAAATTGTCAAGCGGCATTCTCAAACCTTAAAGAATCTTTATTTAAACCATTTAGATACCATAGCAGCCACAAGCGGCTTCAACCCAAATGCCCATAGCGGCCACAATTGGACGCAAGATTTGACCACCTTCTGATAAAACAGGAGAGTCAAAGCAAAGCTAATGTACGGAATTGACATTTCCCATTGTCTCCCAAGTCCCATGTTAACATAGAATCTACAATGACAAAACAAAACCATTTATTTCTGTTTCTTAATTATGTTTCTGACATTTTCCCTGAAAATCCCGAGTCAAAACCTCAACAAGTTGCAATGCCTGGGCACTGGTGATAATTATACAGAAATGAATGGCTTCTAAAGGGTTAATGTACTGTAACAGGCTGAAAACTGCCTGTTCAAGTACTGGACTCGGTAAGAACGTAGACTCAGCGATCAGGTTACTCGTCAAAGGATGATAACACTTTTATTCGGTCTCTGATGCCTTCACTAATTACTCTAAAAACTATGTGCATAAAACACTTTTACTTATGCCTTATGTGGATGACGATAGTGGGAGCGCCAATGTGCATCTGCAATCGAACACACGCTGGTTGTTAGATGCGCTCCTGGTACAGTCTAGCCGCTTCTCACCGGGTAAGAACAAGTCACGATATGAGCGCCGAGCTCTCATTTGGTCCGTCTTTTATAACTTTTAGGGTGCGCAAACAACGCAAGGGGAGCGTCTCACAACAAAATGCCTCCTGCACTTCCCTGATTGGTTATTAAACATCAGAACCAATATTGTTCTAAATCACAACTGACAACAATTCCGGCCTTGACTGCTAAATTTAGCTTCAGGCAAATTAAACTTGTTAGAGTCATTTCACTTTAGTTATTCTACATCATAGGCGCTATACATAAACAACTGCATTAGCATTATCTGCTTTCTTAATTTTAACACAGTCTTATATAAGTTTATTAAAGGAACCTGTATTTATTAAGACAAGGAATAAAGTGTTTATTTACTTGAATTTAATCATAACTTGTATTTTCGTTACATTACTAATCCTATGACTATAACTGTTGGGCATTCAGGTTCGTTCAGTGGTTTCCTCTACGCTTTTTGAAATTTCATATATTTACCAGAACTAAGTCAGACTCAGAGTTGACTAATCCCCAACATTTAAAAAAACAAACAAACAAACAAACAAACAAACAAACAAACACACAAACATACATACACCTGTAAATGTACAGGGCTTGAAATTTACATCAGTATTAACTGTACTGTTGTTAGCTAGTTTACTAGTACATACCTCATTTGCATCTGCTCTTCCTTCGAAGGTTTGTGGCATTATCTTTCCTAGGACAGCCAGCTGGTCCACGGTGTCTTCCAACACCGTGGTGATGTACAATGAATCCAACTCCGTTAACTCAGACATGATTGCAACTAAATCACTTCACTGTAATGAAATGAAACAATGGCAAATATGAGAAAAAGAAACAAGCTTAGCCTAGTTTGAATGCTTGAAAATCGCCAAGACTTAGACCCAGTGGCAGTAGGGCTAACAAGTCAGTGGCGCTGTACTCCTGTACTCCTTTTTTGAGATTTTGACATTTATCGGTCAGACTAGTTGCGATACTCGTAACCCTCCATCCTCCCGACAGTCGGAGACCGGAGGCCGTTGGGAAGATGGAGGGTTACGATTATCGCAACTACGGTCAGACTAGCTAGTAGTACTACTAGTACTACGACTGATAAAATGTCAAAATCTCAAAAAAGGAGTACAGCGCCCAAGTTACTGGGTCTTACCAAGACTTAAACTTGTTGTAACTTACTTACGCGCTGTTCCAAATAACTTACAAATCTCTTACGAATTGAATACAAATATACGCATATGCAATCTTGGAAACAATCTTGGTTAATGCTGCCCCAACATTAGCCCACCTAATCCGGCACGGTTTCCACTTAAGCCTGATTGTCAAAAAACATGCCACTATTTATTGTAGGGACCTAGACTCAGAAGCTGGGGCGCTGTCTGTACTCCTTTTTTTAATAGATTTTGACATTATCGGTCATACTACGACCTAGACCCAGTAACTGGGGCGCTGTACTCCTTTTTTGAGATTTTTGACATTATCTGTCGTACTAGTACTAATAGTACGACAGATAATGTCAACAATCTCAAAAAAGGAGTACAGCGCCCCTACTCCTAGAACTATGAGGTTCGTTCCGCTATTGTCTCCACAAGTTCGTGGCGACGATAGCGGAACGAACCTCATAGTTCTAGGAGTACAGCGCCCCAGTTACTGGGTCTAACTACGACCGATAATGTTAAAATCTCAAAAAAGGAGTACAGTGCCCCAGTTACTGGGTCTGTTGGGCGCAATCTTTGAAAGTCGCGCAAATTTTAAAATTTGCGCACGAACCTGCGCAAATTTTAAAATTTGCGCGTGCGCACGTAAATATCAATTGCTCGCCACCAAATGCATTGCGTGGAACAATTTCTTGGCGGGATGATGTTACGAACTACACGGTCAATACTTCAATATTTGACGGGACGCGCCAAATCAACATGGCGGCCGTGGGGGTTGATGGCGATGGCGGGGTTGTTGTTGATGAAATTAGTTTCGTTGAGTGGTGTTCATTTAATTGACCTTGTGATTATTTAAGTGGAAAACTAGATGAACAAAATCACATGTCTTTCTTCCAAACACCAGTGACTGTAAAGTTATACAGCACTGTCTTTATTAGATTGTAAATGTCCCCCTTCCTAGTTACACCACAGTACTTTTAAGCCAATTTTTTATTTTTTTTTTCCATGGTTCAAGCAAAACTGGGTGAACTTTTGAAGCAAGTTTAATAACAATCCCAGGAGAAGACTGAAATTATACAGATGGCTAGCTAGGGAACGAAGCCATGCGCGCCCTAATGGCGGGTAAAAATGTTCCCTGTCTATAAATCCAAGGAATTTTGGGAACAAGCACTGGTTTCTCAAACCATCTTATTCTATGCTCAGACTCAATGGTCTGTTTATTTACGGAAGCATTAAAGGAACATGATGGGGGAAATAAAATAAATTAAGTCATAATTATGAGTTAGTGTCGCATAAGTCATAATATGACTTAATATGTCATAGTTATGAGATAGTTTAAGTCATGATTATCAGTTAGTATCTCATTATGAATTACTTTAAGTCATAGGTATGACTATACTCACATATTATGAGATAAAATTCATTTTACAACTTATAATAAGTCACTTACTACTTTGACTAACTCATATTTAATAATAATGTGAATTTTGAGATGCTAACTCATATTTATGAGTTATTAAGTCGTAATTATGCTCCAACCATTATAATGATACCAACTCATAATACATGTAGGACTTTTTTATTGTCCCTTTAACCAGAACTGCTTTAACGTTCCTGTACTTCCATAGTTTATCAGGGGGAGGAAAAGGAGTAAAATCGTACAAAAGTGACAAATTCAAATTTAGAACGAACAGTTCGTGTCAAACCCACTTGTTGCGCAATTATGGAATTGTATGAGGGCAGACTTAAATTTTCGTTTCTCAAAATGGCTCGCTGCGCAAATTTTAAAATTTGCGCAGCCATGGTGCGCAAATTTTAAAATTTGCGCAGCCTCAGTGCGCAAATTTTAAAATTTGCGCAGGTTCGTGCGCAAATTTTAAAATTTGCGCGATTTTCAAAGATTGCGCCCAACAGGTCTAACGTACTGGTCTACTCGTCTAACCGGCAACATCTCCTCAGTCCTGTGTTGCTGTGTACTTCATCACTCAGCTCAGGTGAGTTTTTTATTGTAGCTCAGTTTTGTGATGGATTTTGTTTTTTTGGAGCAGTTTTTTGTCACTCCCTGTTTTGGGAAATTGAATGGCGACGGGCATTTGCACACGGGTACTTACAAACATAATCCAGATAATGTCAAAATGTCAAAAAGCGTTAGGGTCCAGTAACTCGGACTAAATTAAAATGATTATTTTAAAAATAAAAACATTTTTTGTTTTTTTAAATTTTAAAACTAAATAATTGGAAAAACTTACCGATTTGTTAGAAACGAACTAAACACACATTTTTTTGTATTTATGAAACTGCATGTGACACTTTAAATAAATGCACACATCCTTGACTAAAACCCGAAATAAATGCTACATTTTCAGTCGGAAAAACTATTATGCTGAAGTGATCCCACACACGGATCGATTCGTCGTCTGTCCGGCCGTGCAGTATTCTGATCCTTGTGTGTGTATACGACGTTCACACACACACGATATCTGTTTACAATGTGGTTTCCAAAGTTTCGTCCCAAGTTCTGCTTAGGAGGCTCTCTCCCAAAACATAATTTATTTTATTTTTTTAACGGCACACTTTTAAATTTTTGAAACTTTTACATCACCATAAATTTTTAAATAATGCAAAATAATTATTTGTATTAGGAATAAAGTATAATTGTAATTAATAAAAACAATATTTTCAAGTATTCTATAAAATAGTTGTTCTCATTATTGGAGAAAATAATTACAGCATCTCCAACAAACATCCTTTCCAATTTCGGCCATTGAAGTCCAACGAAGGTGTGAATAAACTACATTTCATTGAGGGAAATTATCAGATTTATATGAAGTTTTCAAGAAAAATTGTTTAATTGATTTATTTATAGGTATTTTATCTAAAAATTCTAAGACCTTTCAGTCAATGATGGCTTGCAAGTAACGGAGATTGTGGCGATGTAATAATGGTTGCGATTAAGGATTAGTAATAGTATTACCCTTGCTCTATCGTGTACACGATTCCCAACTGACAACAGTGACAGTGTTGCATTACAGTTTATGGATCAGGGGGTTGTTGAAAAAGTTTTTTTTTTTTTATATTTTGTGGTAGAACGCTTGTCTTAAAATGTTCAACCATCTGTGTAATCTGAAAAAGGGGTACAGCCATTTCCATCCGTTTTCAGATTTGCATCCGAACAATTTTGAAAACACGAAACAAGTCGTGAGGCTTTAGTTTAAATTAATTTATATTATTAATTAAAAAATGCCATGCTTTTTGGTTTCTCATCTTGCTCATTTTATATTTACACTACAGTTTTGGCCCGACGACGATATATTACAGTAGAATTTTAATTGACTATTACATTAGGCCTATTTCTGTAGTGTACTGTTAGGTAAGCATTTAGACCCAGTAACTGGGGCGCTGTACTCCTTTTTTGAAATTTTTGACATTATCTGTCGTACTAGCGCCCCAGTCCGTGGTATATATGGAAAGTGCTCCGATTCGGAGTCCGAAGCGGTTTTTTTCTGAATCAGTTACAAAATTGCCAAAATTGCAACAAGGACTCGACAGAATTGCTTGAAAATCGCCTACTGGCTTCTCCAAGTATCTACGGTGAAATAAAATGCAGTTAATTGTACTCACGATCATTTTTGGTCCTCCAAATCGATGATTTTTAGCCCACTATCACGCATATATCAAATTTGCCGTTAGAATCGCCATTTTGAATGTGATACTCAACGACCGTTTCCTTATGCCTAAAACGCTGCGAGGATTGCGTGTTCGCTGAGGCCCTGACTTTCATATTGTTTTCCGCGCAGTCAACGCAGGATACCAGGCTGTGTGTAGCGCCAATGTTCACTGATGCCCTGACATTCATATTGATTTGCGCAGTCAATGCAGGATACCAGCTGTGTAGCCTGGAAAGGATTTGAAACTCTCTGAGACACTTTCAAAACACAAATAAAAGGTGATGATTGATAAACACAAATTAGACTCAACATTTTTTCAAACAAAAATGATAATATTGAAAAATGTCACAAAATGGGTTCCACCTTCATGGAATGACCCTCCTATAAGTTAGGACTAGTTACTCGTCCTCACTCGAGATAAGACTAGTCCTAGCTCTTTGTGAAATCCACACCAGGACACTTACATCGTGAAAGAGAAGGGTCTTGCCCGGGTGTTTCTGGATCAGCTGTATACTGTGCCCTCTCTGAGCATGTTTGGAGTTTAGTGTAATACATATAATACACATTTAAACCCCAAACTTGATTTTATTTTGTAGCTATCTGTGAGCTGGTGACTTGTGTAACAATGAACAAGATAGGTCAGCCCAACGATGAACCACTACCAAAACGCCCAAAGCTGCTAGGTATGGGATGCCTTCGTAACAATTCTACTTTACGTAACATTTTCCAGCAGGTTGTGTATGATGGCACAACTGTGCACAAAACTCAAGACTGGTTTATAGTTGGTCGTGCGATGATAATCACCGGACGCTGTGATTGTTGGGCGCTGAGCCTTTTCATTTTAGTCTAGTGTCGCTGAGGTGTCAGTGTCAACTATGAACTGCATCGCGCGTCAATTTTACTGCTGTGCGACAAACGCGTGACCGACTATAAACCAGACTTAACTGTACACATTTGTACAGTGTATGCATTCACCACATAATATCATTATTGCAGGCAGGCATAGTTTACTTTCATAAACTACTGACCACAGTGGATGTTGAATGGTCAGGCAGCAGGAGGGTTGATTGTGTACCTAAACCTTGACCTTCAAATGCATGGTTTCTCTGTAACAGGTGAGGATATACCTTCAACTAGTCACCAGCAGGATGCAACCTCTGCACAAAGCAATGACTGGCAGCCTATCATCTGCGAGATCTGCACTCAACAATACAAAGATCCTAGATTGCTTGATTGCCTTCACAGCTTCTGTCGAAGATGCATTGACAAACCTGAGGTTTTCAAGACAAGCATTGAGAAAGGGAACATAATTCGTTGCCCAGTTTGTTATCAGGATACGGAGGTCCCGCCGGGGGGACTGTCAGGTCTCGACAAAGACTTTGTGGCCGCTGAGTTAGTCAAAGAGCAAGCAATCAAGAAACAGCTTTCGGCCCAAGATCCTCAGATTCCTTGTGAAAGCTGCAATGAGCATCACTTTGCCATCGCACATTGCAAGGACTGCAATGACTTCTTGTGTATAACCTGCACGAAGGCACATCAGAGATTATCCAAGATGAAAGGCCATTCAGTTGATACTTTGGCAGTTCTACAATCAGGAAGGGTTTCCTTGAAGAGAAAAAAGGTTGACAACAAGGGGAAGTGTAAAAGTCATGCCGAACAGGACCTCTGCATGTTCTGCAGCACCTGTCAAGAGATGGTCTGTTTGATGTGTACGGTTTTGACTCACTGCAGGCCTGATCACGAAGTCAGCGATATCAAAACTGCCGAAACCTCATGCCGCACTGAGATCATGGAGGTCTTAAAGCCAAAGGAGCGAGATATTAAGGCGCTCCAAGTTGCAAAGATCTCGGTGGATCAAGCCAAAGAGAGGTTGGAGTCTACAGTGAATGAAGTACTTGACAAGATTGCCAGCAAGAGGAAGGGTGAGATAGCAAAGCTCGGTAGAAGAGCTAAGACCTTAAAGGACAAGGCTCTGGCTGTAGCAAAAGAGAGAGGTGAAGCACTAGAAAAATGCCTCACAGTAGCCAACACGAATGCAACCGAAGCAGAATACATTTTAAAAAAGGTTACGAGCATTGTTAGTGACGGAGATTGCCATGACATCATCTCCCTGAAGAAAAAAGTCTTGAAGAACCTCAGACGTGTTTCCGTAAAGAAAGCAGAGAACGTCCCTCTTGATCTAACCTTCATGGACTTTACAGAAAGTTCAGCCGGTGGCAACAACCTTGGAGAGCTGCTCTTTAAAGAAGAATGGACCCTTAAGGAAGAGTTTGGAAGCAACTCCATCCCTGCCTGTAATTTTGAATGGGCAAAGGCTGTTGTTAGCTGTTCGAATGGTGACATTGTAGTCTTGGACTCTGGAGCCACCAGAGTGATAACCTTCAGCTCAAATGGTGGTCAGAAGGGTACCTTAAGCAGCACAGATGCTAGGGGGATCCTTGTGACCCCTCGCGACATTGCCTTATCCAGTTCAAAGAACATTTTGGTGTTGGACAAAGTAGTTAAGGTGTTCAACAAGGAGGGGCAATTCACTTCTCGAATGACGTTACCGGAGGGTGACACTTTGGCCAAATGCATCGATGCAGGGAGTGGTGTGATAGCTATAGGTATGAAGGAGGAGATTCTACTCTTTAAAGAAGACGGATCAAACCCCATCTCCATACCAGCCAAGCAGATAGACAAACACATCGCTATCTGCAACAAAACACAGTCCCTCATCTACACCAACTACGAGATGTCCAGACTCATATCTGTCGACTTCTCCGGACGGGAGAATTTCAACGTTTCAATCACCATCAATGGAGAGCCTGTGAAGCCCACTGGTGTCTGCACCAACAAGAATGGAGATATTTACATTGCGATGCACACTGGGTTGAACCGGGGTACCGGTCAAATCCACCATTACAGTCCTCAAGGATGCTATATTGGGTTTGTGGCTACCGCCCTTTACAACCCTCTCGGACTTGACTTCAACCCCGTCGGAGAGCTGATAGTTGCAGACAGACATTCCGTGAAGGTCTTCCATAAGGTTTAAAGAGATATTTTTCAGTGATGATGTTCAGAACAAAACTGAGCCGGAAGAATTTCTTGATGACTTGTCAAAATGCTTATCCAGTCACAATACTTAGTTCTTGCGTGTTAGGAAATTTAAGCGAAAAACTTAGGACTGGGACATGTTGGACTTGGAAAAAAAATCATAAAAAATGTTCCAGGCTAACTTGAAGAGATGATTTTAGAGAGAATATCTGTGTTTTTGCCCATCCACCGATATGTGTTACGCACTGTTTACTCTGTACTTTCCCGAGTCCAGTGAGAAAAAAAAAAAAAAAAAAAGGACTCACAGGCATAATCCTTGGATGGGATTTGAACCCACCACCCCTGGCATTCTAGAGCAGGTGTCTTACCAACAAGACTGAAAAGAGGCTGTTTGAATCCTATTGGCAGCGGGTACCACAACGATTATAATATATGTTAACTGTTGCATCGGGTAAAAAATTATTAGTTGTGTTTTTGGAAAGACTGTTGGAAGTTCAGATATCACGTGTCTCTCCAAGATGTTCTGGTAAAGAGCTCCACAGGTGGGGAGAGGGTTTGGGGCTATCGGGCTCCCATGGGCAAATGCCCACAATCCGTTGGACTACCAGAACGATGTGCTGGACAGCAACATTGTTGGGAACTACAGGATCATTTCTACACAAGAGGAGAATGGGAGTTGGCATTTTTGACCACTGCGACATTTTAAAAGACTGGTCCAAGCACGCCGGCTGGAACATTCCCAACTTTCTGACTTTTGAAGCGCTCCCTTTAGTGCCTCTATGCAACTGGGCCCTGGCCTGACACTAGAGGGCTAAAGTAAGCTCCGTACGTTGGAAGGGGCTACAATGAGAATTTTTGTCCAGTCTTCTCTTGTCCAGTCATGGTTTGTTTGTGCCAGCGGTACTCTCAAAGAGAAATAATCCTGTGGGGATGGTACGGAAAAAAAGGAAGATTCCTGGCCATAACAAGTTAAGATTTAAAAATGTTGCGACGTACCTGTGGGTCGTTCTTTTTGGCTGCCATTGAGTAGTACATCACTGCATTCACAGTGTCTGGCTCGCCGTTATAGCCATAGTAAAAATAATCTCCCATCTTCAATTGCGCTGCAATACAAATAAAAAGTAGACATTTAGAGTTTGTCTTACCACAAACTCTAGGTGTTTGGACTCTGATGAGTCATAAATTAAAGCCTAAAAAAAAAATTTTTGAGTTGCCCTCCATAGACCGACGCAAAAGTTCTAAAATTTCGGGTCAGCTTTTTTTCTTTTTTTCCCATTCATATTTAATGATGAAACTTACAAATTTTCTGTGTATAATATCCCTGAAATACAAGTAGTTATCATAAATAAACTTGAACAAATCGTCACTGACACCACAAAGTAGCACACACGAACATACCAGTAAAAAGTAGCAATCGGAGAAAACGGCGTCTAAAGCTGAACGCTTTTTAAAACGCTACTATCCTTTAGAATTTCAGAGTGTTTTCAACTGGTTTTTCTCATTGTGGATTCTGGATGCTTTGAACTTGATAAATATACTGCTTTTGTCCGCTTTGCATTCTAAATTAACATGCAATAAAGGAAAAAAAGTGCGTGCTACTTGGTGAAACCGAAAAAGAAGCAAAATAGACTGTTTCCGATTTCACGAAGTAACACTCTCCAATGTATTTGTAATGCAAACTTGTACGCGTGTGCGCACACGTCCTTCGCGCACAAGTCGGGTGCTACTTTGTGAAATCGTTTTGTTCACATTTGAGTATGGTGCGCGCCGTGCATTTCAATGGTAAAAATAACTTGTGTGCTAGTTCGTGAAAACAAAGATTGTCAATTTCGGGCAAATGTTGCCATACATAATTATTATAGTTAAAAAAGTAAAGCAAGTAAAGTTTTGAACCTTCATGAAATTGTAGGGCCGACGAATGTTGTATAAAAACGTAAAAAACTGAAAACTGAAAAAAATATGGTTTGCACACAAGGTGCTACTTCGTGGCGTCGGTGACGAAATGTCCAAAACATAGATTCTAAAGTTAATATGAAGGAGGGTGACATTTTCAATGTGTTTGTGTGCTGCTAACATGTACATAGTATGCCTGTATAAGGACTGATGTACGTGCTGTACAAAATGCCTATGAACTTCAGACAGATTGCTGGAGTGTTACATGCGTGGTATAGATTGCGGATGCAATCATGGTTGGCATGTACTGCAATATACGGGCGTTCGTTTAAAGGCAAAGTATACCTTTGGTTTTTGGAACCGTACATTTGCCTTAATGCTATATAACTGTAGATGTATACCATAAAACTAACCTGTGTAAATTTCAGTTCAAAAGGTGGCAGCGTTTTTGAGATATCGCCAAAAATCTGGAGCGCTTGTGCTCACGCATGAAGAAGTATCCGTCATTGGAATACACATTCTGAGAAGCGTTACGGCCATAACGCTTCTCAGATTCAAATTTTGGGGGGATAAAAAGTGATATATTTTTCCATAACCGCAGTACTTCGAAGTGAAACGTTTATCAAAATGCATTATACTATCCAAAGCTGCTGTGCTTCTTACCAAGTAAGTTATTTTTGCCATAAATTTTCAGAGTCATTACCAAACGTATACAGACCCTTTAAATTAGTGTCATTTCACTGTAAAAGTTTGAGGAGACTTGGAGGTCTACAAGCTGGTGTAAAAATGACGATTATATGAAAAGTACTTCTGGAGACATGAATTTTTGAAAATTTTGAAATTTTAAACTTCCGGTTTGAACCGGAAGACCAGTTTGAACCGGAAGACAAGGTCAAATTGGGGTCATGTCAGTGAGGCGTTTATTCAGTTTTCAAAGACCTTTCAAATGATGTATTGATTGTGAAAATCCATTTTGTAGATCAATAGATATGAATTTTTTAAATATTAAATTTAAAATTAATGTAATTCTATACTCGATGACCTTATTTTGGTATGCATAATTTTCTTGTGCTTACCTACTTTTGGCACTTAAGCAGGTCTATGAAATTCAGCCCAGATTTCAAGCTGAATTGACCGAATTCAACCTGTATGATAATTCAGTCATGACGTAGGGTCCCACCTCTGTAACTGATAGCTGTATAATTTAGTTTTAAAGTTTGTTGGCTTTAGTAGTAAAAAAAAAAGGGGCACTGGCCAGGCATGGGCTGAAGTAGACGCCAAATGAATAAACTTACAGACAATGTGAGGGGTCCGAGAGTGGCTAGACATGTTATAGTATCTCCACTTGCACTCAGTCCTAATGAAAGTTGACACTACACCATCCTAAAAACAAACAAACAAACAAACACATTAGTAGTCTGAGAAATATGACAAAAGTGGAGAGCTCATAGACCATGTGACTTGTGTCATCACATGTTTACATACATGCCACAGAGCCTGGACTTCCTGCAGGCACAATTTGTACACAGCCCAATGGAAAAAAAGCATAAAGTTAAATGCTCTACTGAAATTGCACTGTCTGATTTTTATCAACTTTTGATATAAAAAAAGGGGGCACATCTCAAAACTTGTTCATCTGTTGAGTTTATAAGTCTTGAATTTATGTTGAAATTATGACACCAAAAAATATGTAAAATTCCCATATGACCAGTGCAGTATCTTGCCTGCTAGAAAGGCCCTGGAATGTACAAGGTCACTCTTTTTGTGAATAAAGGTTACATGTGGTGTGTCGTGGCCGAGCGGATAAGAACACCGGATTCAAGCTCTGGTGTTTCTGATCAGCAGAGTGTGGGTTCGAGTCCCGGTCGTGACACTAGTGTCCTTAAGCAAGACACTTAACCATTATTGCTTCGTCCTTCGGATGGGACGTAAAGCCGTAGGTCCCATGTGTTGAATGCATGTAAAAGAACCCAGTGACACTTATCGCAAAGAGAAGGGGTTCGCCCCGGTGTTCCTGGTTTGATCGGCTGCAGATTGCGCCACAGCACCTTGTAAACCGTTACATGGTGCTATGTAAAGGAACAGGTCGCATACTTCAAAACGTAACTCTGCATACCTTGCAGGAAAAAAACACTGAGCTTTTTGAGACGCCCATCGGGTGTGATAAAGCACTTTATAAGAACTACGTACTGTCATTATTATTATATTTTTCATCATGTACCCCTATAGACCTTTATCATGGTGCGGCCATCTTGATTTTCTCCCATTCAAACCAATGTAACCAAACCGAGGCTGGAAGGGCAAATAGTCTGGTTCCTTTTTGTACAATGAATATTAGCATCTATTTCTGTTATTGGATACAGGGAACATGACCAAGATGGTGGCAGCATGATAAAGGTCTATTGCGTGGAGTCTCTAGTCGAGCGGTCTAGTGCGGTGACCTCAAGTTCTGTAATTTACAGAAAGTGAGTTCGAAACCCGGCCTGGTCAGTACGGGCGATTGTGACCTTGAGCAATACTTGTTATCATAATTGCTTCTCTCCACTAGGGAGTGAGAATGGGTACTGGCGCGAGCTGGGGAGTAAACCTGCGATCAACTGGCATTCTCTCCAAGGGGATTACAAATATTCTCAATCGTTTACTGCCCAGGAAACCGGATAGAAACACCGGCCTGATCAGCCATATTGGCTCGGGACAGACCATACTGTTTTTGTTTACTATCTGAATCTTGAAGTAACTAGAGACGCTGTACGTAAAAATCTTCTGTAACTATTGCTTATTGTACATTCGCTCCAGGTTTGTGTTACTCATTTATATTTGTTAGTTAAGTAGAGTAAAATGATCATCAAAGCTAAGGATAACAAGTTTATGGATAACAAATCGTCAGTCATGCCACGAACCGACGTATGGTCCTCCACAGCCAAAATTCCGTGTTTGGAGAAAGACGCAGTTTAAGTTGAACAATTTTTCAAACTGCTGTTTCGGAGACTGTTAGGTATTTTTAAAAACTTGTTTTCAATACCAAAATGAAGTTGACTTCTTCATTCGTGCAGAGCTGTCAAGGTGTTTTAAATCCTGGAGCTGTTTTGATGAGTTATTAATTCCGAAACACATACATTATTTTGTGAAAACCCCAAAACACGACGTGCATGCAGAACGTTGTGTACAACCCAATGCGCACGTCGCTTTGTGAACGCATAGGTCAACCGATACGTCACTTTGTGGAAACGTAGAAGTCGTACTATGCATGATTGGCACTGTGCCAGGGCTGTGTGTTTCAATGGAAATGCAAAATGGCTAATTAGTGTAATTACGCAACTATTTCTTGTTAGGTCTTAAAACTTGCTGAAAATGTTAATAGTAACGAGTACATCAATAATTTGTACAAAAAACCAAATTTGCCAAATTTTGTGATTTTTTTACCCATACGGCGGTTCGTGGCGCGACTGACGAAATAATTATATAAATCAGATTGCTGTATTGGATGCAAAGGTGGTTAGTAAAACACAACAATATTATTTCTGTCTATGACAGCTAGCTGTAATCAATAATGGTTTATGATTTAGTGATGGGAGACATTTGATTATGTTCTCTTTAGAATTCCAGTTGACCCAGTACTTAACTTGATTTTACTTAAGTATGCTAATATTTACTCGTAGATTTAGTCTGTGTTGTTGTTGTATGTTCTGTTTTCATTCCATGTGTGCTGTTTTGTTTGTCCACTAAAAGGCTAAATTTGTGGATTTTGCCTATACTTGTGGGAGTGAAAATAAATTGTACACTGAATTGAAACGATTTCTGTTGTTAGGTGTGACACAGTTACAGGCCTCGAACTTCGTGTTGAAAAGGGCACGGCAATAAGTGCCTTGATTTTTCTCAAATTTGAAGGGCATTGCAGCAATTTTGTGAGTGTAACAAGGGCACCACGGCAATTTTGTGAAATTTGGGGGGCACCACGGCAAAAACTTAATTTAACAAAATGCAAACTGCGCTAGTTTTTTGAGTCTCGATGATGAAAATAATTAATGAATTCTTACCCTTTACGAATTATCATCACCATTCATTCTGGGCCCGTAAATAAAAAGGAGTGTTATTTTATTCACTTTACTCTACTTTGCCTTTTATTTTGCTGACGCTAAAATGTACTAAAACTGTGGTGAACGCGACACAAACTTCATAATAGCTGGTCGTCGATCGAACACACACACACACACCGCACACACACACATCAGGAGCCATTTTCCAGCACGCTCCCGTTGCGCAGTTAACAAACACGCATACAGTATAGAGGTCTTACAGCTGACGTCACTAGCCCCGCCTACGGCAACGGCAGCCATCTTGCCGGTCATGAACTCTGATCTTGCCGGTCATTGACTGCGCGGTGAACCGCACGATGGTAAAATAACAAAAACAACACAAGTTGCACGGACGGTATATACGACGGGATTCGCCAACATGCCGGAGACATGTTGTGCCGTCGGCTGCACAAATCGACGCGGGGCCCTGGGTAAGCCAAACCTTAGCTTTTACAGATTCCCAGCAGCGAAAAACAGAAGCGAAAAGTGGATACGAGCGGTTCAACGCAAGCATTGGCAACCAACAAAATATTCGAGAATATGCAACGAGCACTTCATTTCAGGTAGGCACAACCATGGAGACCTACCTCCATGCCCATGGCATCACAACACAATCACCCGACAGTCAGTAGGCCTAGTTGTTTCGGCAGTTTCAGGGCATGGGTAATTTTGAAAACCACCATATACACATGATAGAATGTAAGCGACTGGAAAAGGTGTTCGGTGGGTAATTAATATCTTAAGGGTTCTTGATGTTTTATCCTCCCTGTTTCAGCATTCTTAAAATTAATGATGGCCTGATCATCGGGCTGAAGATGAAGCTTGCGGTCCAGTCCGTACCCTGTGTGCTGAAAAATTGGGTGAACTTTGCATACAGTTTTCATGTCTAATTTAATTAAATAAAATTGGGGGGGGGGGGGGGGGAGAGGTACGGGTGTGGAAACCGTTTGAAACGACCATTGAGCAATACCCAGTGTCGCCTTGCTGGGGAGGTAAAAATAAAGTTTGGAATGTTTTTAGACTTGAAATTTGCATTTAAGATTGGCAGTGTATATTTTTATTTAGCCAGTGCCAACTTTGTAAATAACTAAATGTTATTTTGCCAGCTAAGCACTGAACATGCATTATGGAGACTTCCATGCCAATATAAATGTTGTCGTTGTGACTTCGCATTCAGGAGATGGGAATCAGACCATGTAACAATTTTGGATTTTATTTCCATTGAAAAAATTCCTCCAAACCACGAATCACAAAAAATGTTGGCAAAACAGCGTTTGCTAAAATTTAGCTGGCTCTTAGTCTTACCAATACACTGCCAGCAGGATTGATCAGGTGATTGTGGTGCTTTTAAATCATGCTTACAGTCTAAATTACAGCATAATATAAATTTTAAATGATTGTTATTGTTATTACATGGAGTTCATGAGCTACCATTGTCAAAGCTACGTGTATCTGTATTGGAAGCAGGTCGGTTCGGATCCAGACCAACTCGGACCGATACCAATTCAGACTCAACCCAACTCGACCAAACCATGACAGACTCGGACCCAATATGATCCAATGTGTATTCGTGGGCTGTACTTTCCAGGAGCAACATACGACCCCTTATTTTTTTTCAGTACAAAACCCCAGTAAATTGTACCGTGAATTCATTTTTGTCAAAATATGAACTTACCTTAATATTGGGGAAAATTAGGGTTCACCAGGGTATGCACAAAGATTAATTTTCAGTTTACTAAATCTATACATTTGTGCATTAATATTATGTATTTTGACTTTAATTGAGGATTCAAACAAAATGAAAATTCAGACAAATTCTTTTCACTGCATTGGCCTATATTTGCTTCTTTTCAGGGAGAAAGAGTGATGATCCACTTTCACCCGACTATGTCCCAGGCATATTCGCACACGTCAAATCACCGCAGAAGAGAAGACTTGCATCAGCTCTGGAAACCTTTCAGCGACGACAGAACCTCAAGAAACGTAGGAGGGAGCAGGAGAGATACTCATCAGCAGCATCAGCACTGATTGATCTTTCCAAGTCTACTAATCCTCCACATGACAAATCATCTTCTCGAAAGGATACAGCCAATGAAGATGATGCTTCTACTTCACCTTTGGCAGGAATGGTGAACTCTGGTACACAGACTAACCTCACCGGGGTGTATATTGACTCTATAAATACAGAAAATGACAATCTACGCTCAGAGGTCCGAAAGCTTAGGGAAACATTGACTCGATGTTCAATTGATATTGAGTCATTCAAAGAAAATGATGACAAGGTGAAATTTTTCACAGGTCTCCCATCATTTTGTGTTATGATGACCGTGTTTAACTTCATTGCGCCTTTCCTAAGCCTAAATATGAAATTAAGTCCATTCTACCAGTTTCTTGTCACTATCCTACGACTAAGGCTAAACATGTGTGTCCAGTATTTAGCGTACAGGTTTGATGTTTCTGTTGCTACAATTTCCAGGGTTTACAATAATGTGATTAATATTATGTACTGCACACTAGTTCCATCTCTTGTTATCTGGCCTGAGCGTGAGCAACTCCGTCTCAGTTTACCTATGTCATTTCGATCCAAATTTAAGCGATGTGCCTGTGTGATTGATTGCTTTGAAATATTCATTGAACGACCAAGTGATTTAAAAGCCAGAGCTCAGACTTACTCCTCTTACAAGTCGCACAACACAATGAAATATTTGATTGGAATCACTCCCCAAGGAACAATATCATTTATTTCAAAAGGATGGGGTGGCCGTGCCAGTGATAAATTTGTCACTGAACATAGTGGTTTCTTGGATCACCTCCTCCCAGGTGACTTAATATTAGCTGACCGTGGCTTTGATGTTGAGGATGCTATCGGTATGTGTCAGGCCAATCTAAAGATACCAGCTTTCACAAAAGGTCATAAACAGCTGAGCCCACTAGATGTGGAGGGAACGAGGGGTCTGGCCGCCCTCAGAATTCACGTAGAAAGGGTAATAGGACTCGTAAGGCAAAAATATACAATGTTAGAAAATACAATTCCAATCACTTTATTATCCCCAGATGAGTGTAACATGACAACATTGGATAAAATTGTACATGTGTCCTGTGCGATGACCAATCTGTCTGAGCCAATTGTACCCTTTGAGTAATTTACAGAAGTTGAGAAGGGAAGAGTTCCATACACAGACAATACTAATTTTTCCTGCAGTGACCTATCAACCTTAAGAAAGTGATAACATGTCTTAAAATATTTCATTTAGCAGGTCGTGGGTTCGAGTCCCACTCAAGTGATTTTTTCCCAACGTTCTCTCGGGTGGTAATACACTGAGTATACAGTCAACAGTGTTCACATGTTGGTGAAAGGTGAAACCTAATATTGATAGTGAAAATGTTGAAACATTCACTTAGAATTTTTGAGACCATTCTCATAGGGTTTGAGCACAGGGGTTTCAAGTGTTGTCCATGTATGGAACTCTTCTGTTAAGAAATTGAAGCTTTGGCTAAACTAGCCTTTAGTCAAGGCGCTTGCGGCTGTCCGGATAGTGTACTACACAAACAGCGCCACCACTGACTAGGTTTACCACAAAAAAAGACCAGCGAGCGGCGGAGCCGCGAAGCGCCTTGACCAGTTCGTTCCAGGTCATTATGTTTTTCTTTACTTTCTCCTACCAATTTTGGTTGGAGAAATTATATGCATAATGCACAAGACTCCTTTCAGGTGAACCAATAAGACAGAACTATTTTATGGCGTCGTGTTTGTAACGGTGATTGGTTCAGCGATCTTAAGAGATATAAATATTCATTACTAAGATCACCTTCTTGAATATATGAATATCTGAATATATGATTAGATAGACGAACTGGTAAAGGCGCTTCGCAGCTCGCTGGTCTTTTTTCGTGGTAGTCAGTGGTGGCGCTGTTTGTGTAGTACACTATCCGGACAGCCGCGAGTACTTGACTAAAGGCTAAGGCTAAACAAAAAAAAAGTGTGTATTTATGACTTTATGGTAACTCTTTGGTCCTGACTGAATTTATGTGCACACTCAATGTCACCACTGGTCCTCTGAACACAAAATTCTGATATCAAACAGTTGGCTAGGTTCAGCTGAGTTTGTATTATCTAGGAGTCACCTGTACAATGTTACTTTTCATTGTTTAAAAAAAAAGTACTGCATATTATTAGAAACTGATTAAAAGTTAAAATAAACATGTGTACATGTACACTGTATGTTACTACATGTTGATGAGATTCAGGGTTCATTCATTTGTCTTTTCTGTTGATTTTCTGATTTTTTACAATTAGGGCAAAGCCAATGCTTTGGGATCCTCTTAATACCCAAACATTTCTTGTGGAAACTTTTGATGTCACATTTACCAGATTCACATTGCAACATATCATCACTGGGTGGGTTACGACAGTAACAAACCTGTTCGGCAGAACCAGGAGCTGGTTTAGGATTAGCTCTGACTGAGGGTGAAGAATGTATCTTTGCTAAAAGCTCCGGCATGACACAACAGGAGAAGAACTTGTCTACCTTTGGGAGCTCCCTTGCCAGGAATGATTCGTCCTTGGGTACACGTTCAATTAGAAGCTGGTTTTCTTTCCAGTCCAAAAAGTCACAATACCTCCGGTTAGTGCAATATAACTGAGCCTGGACCTGATAATAATACTGATGGTTTTGATGCAATACATAATTACCCGATGCATCCTTCTCCAAACAAAAGGTTTTTGATTCGGAAGCTACCTGTTCCACCTCTTTTTCTTTGATACAGAAAGGACACTTTACTTCTAAGCAGCCTTCACCACAACATTCACATGACACAAGTCCATCAGGAGATGCTCCAAAATAGGGGCGATAGTTTGATATGTGAAACCCTGTCTCCTGGACTTTGAACGCGGAATGTTTTGTTGTCATTATCTTGTCATACTGGATCTTTGCATCTTGCTCGTGATCACAGCCCCATCTGGAATCAAGGAAATGTAGAAATGCCATATATTGGTGTTTGACAGTAACGCTAGTTAGAAGTCCCTGCAAGAAGAATTAAAAGTGGGGTGGGATGGGAATATGTAAGCAAAAGCGACAGACAAGGGTAACGCCCATTATCCTCAAGTAATCTTGAATCGTTCATCCTGATTGATCGATCCATGAATAATAAAACCATGCATGAAAAGTGATGGTAAAATGCGAGTGCAGATTTGGCTGAGATTTGGCCATAAGAAATATTAGTTATGTTTCCAGTTTCCCTACCTACTGTAATTTGACAGCCCCTACCCTATTATTTTGTTGTCAAAAATTATGGAAAACGCCTTCAAACCATCAATTACTACCTTTTACGCTTGACTACATGCACACACCTCCATATGATAGTACACAAAAAAAAATGCCCCAAATAAAAAAATATGACAAAATTACCTTGTTGCAACTGTCGAAAAGCTGCACATCTTGGGATAGCAGATCCTCTGTATCAACGACCTTGATGGTTTACAAACATTTGTGCGTGTGGCTGCCTTGAAATTTGATGCTGTGACTCGTCCTGCTCGCTGGTTGTACCACATCTTGGAATTGCACTGTTTCAATGTTTCCTTCTCAACTGCAGAAACCTGAAAATGTGACATCATAAAGGACACTTAGTACTCAAAACAGGATCAGTCATTTACTTTTGAAACCTTGAGCCAGGTGTGTACCTCATTGATTTTGTTTACCTAATTAATTAATGTAAACTGCAGCACATGTTCATGGTTAACATAGAATTTGAGATGATGCACTTGCTCAGTCAGAGTCCAATGGACTGGAGGGTTTATCAAACATTCAATAACTGTTTAATCCTTTTTGTTTATTTTTTGTAGTATTACATTTTATGACCCAGAGAAAATTAAGAGAACAATACAATTTTTTCCTGATTATGCAACTAACCTGATCCTGAGTAACATGCAGCTTTTTCACTTCCACCTGACATTTGGCTTTTAACTCTTCAGCATTGAGCTCCAGATTGCAGGGATCATACAGGTCTGTCAGAGGGGTAGGAAGATGACAAACAACAGGTCTTGGGGTAAAGTTCTGAGCATAATTAGGAACAATGCTCAGAATGGCTGAACGAGTACCCGTATCAGACAGAGCCTTGTAGAATGCTGCTCTCTCATCAGCTGTGGGTGAAGTGATTTGCTTCTGTGGTAGTTTTGTGACTCTGTCCGTAGTTGTAGTGGTGCTTCCTGATGATCTTGGTTTCTTGGCCGGGTTGCAGAAATTAATGTTTGATCCCTCGGCATATTCAACTGCATAACTGGATGGTTTCAGCCACTGACATGGTAGTGATGTACAGGTTGTACTTGCTTTCATCCTAACCAAGGTTTCCAGGGCAAACATGGATGCAGTAGCATGCGAACAGGTCTCTCCTAGTCCAGCCATGCAGGTGCAATGACAACATATAATCTGACCGTCTTTCTGTAGTGCAACCCATGGTTTCAGTGATGGTTTGTTTAAACACTGGGAATGCTTCACCTGACACAAATAGAAAATATGCCTTGTCAAAGATGGGTGAAGTAATAGTGAAAAACTTAAGAGTTTGAAAGTGATCGACACCACCAGCACAGGTTGCCATTTGCACCTGGTCCATTGAATATTCAGCTTTCAAAAGAAAAGCTCAAACCAAGATATGTTTAAACCGGTGAAATGAAAAACAAAAATCAATGACCTAGCTCTAGAAAACACCATGACGTGGCATTCTATTCAAGAGTAACAGATGCTCAAAATTCAGGTAGAAAAGTCACAGTTTACCAGTAGGCAGTATATTCTTTTGTCATCGCTGTGTATCGTTACCTTGTCCATGTTTCATATCTGATGCCATAGAAATTCAAATCCAACAATATACACAACAGAAACAATTTCATCTTGAAAAAAAACATCTAGAATTAGAAATGATAGCAACCTTTCAAAGGGGCGAAAGCCAACTGCACTGGCTTCATGCAGTACGCCAAGTTCAAATTGGGTAGTACTTTGGGTTCAAGAATTTTTAAAAGATGCCAATTCAATTGACACACCTTTCTTATTGACTGCCTATTGCTGCTCACCACTCCCCAAACCCCCTCACCCTCCTGCCACAGACAAAATACATGAAGGTATACAAAAATAGGCCTCGGAAACATTAGCAACAAGTACTAAGTAGGGCATGTAGCTAGCTGTCTGTAGGCCTACCCGTCGTGCTACCCAACTTGACATGCTTGATGAAGTGAAATACATGTATGATTTACCTTTGTCATGAGAAGAAAACAATCCCTGTTAGGTATTTTCCAAACGAGTCCATCATGCACCCAACCAGCGGTGAAATACTTGTAGGCATCGAGGCTTTTGTAAGCCTTTAGATCTTTTCCAGTGTAGGGTGATGGCGAATTAATGATATAGTTGCAAATGTCTATGTAACTAAGTTCAGGTAAATCTGATAGTGATAACAGCTCTGGGGATTTAAGCAGACCTCTTGGCAAATTATAGGGATCAGTCATGCCGACTAGATCTAGTTTTGCGACATACCGCTTCCTGGAGTCTTCGTCGAGGTGTTGCACTTCAGCTGACAGCTTCAAACTGGCCATTATCACGAAGTGTATCACTATCTGTGCGTTATAAAGTCTCACAAATGTTTATGACCGAACTGTCAACAACTTCAATGGCCGCGGCGATCATACCATTCTACGTAGAATACTATTACTAGAAATACCGCCGCTTAGCGGTGACCCCCGTTTGTGTCACTGCAGGTCGTTGACCGGCAATATGGCGTCTCAAACGCATAGACACGTGATAACATCACGTGACTGTAAAACCTCTTATAAGAGGTCTTACAGCTGACGTCACTAGCCCCGCCTACGGCAACGGCAGCCATCTTGCCGGTCATGAACTCTGATCTTGCCGGTCATTGACTGCGCGGTGAACCGCACGATGGTAAAATAACAAAAACAACACAAGTTGCACGGACGGTATATACGACGGGATTCGCCAACATGCCGGAGACATGTTGTGCCGTCGGCTGCACAAATCGACGCGGGGCCCTGGGTAAGCCAAACCTTAGCTTTTACAGATTCCCAGCAGCGAAAAACAGAAGCGAAAAGTGGATACGAGCGGTTCAACGCAAGCATTGGCAACCAACAAAATATTCGAGAATATGCAACGAGCACTTCATTTCAGGTAGGCACAACCATGGAGACCTACCTCCATGCCCATGGCATCACAACACAATCACCCGACAGTCAGTAGGCCTAGTTGTTTCGGCAGTTTCAGGGCATGGGTAATTTTGAAAACCACCATATACACATGATAGAATGTAAGCGACTGGAAAAGGTGTTCGGTGGGTAATTAATATCTTAAGGGTTCTTGATGTTTTATCCTCCCTGTTTCAGCATTCTTAAAATTAATGATGGCCTGATCATCGGGCTGAAGATGAAGCTTGCGGTCCAGTCCGTACCCTGTGTGCTGAAAAATTGGGTGAACTTTGCATACAGTTTTCATGTCTAATTTAATTAAATAAAATTGGGGGGGGGGGGGGAGAGGTACGGGTGTGGAAACCGTTTGAAACGACCATGGAGCAATACCCAGTGTCGCCTTGCTGGGGAGGTAAAAATAAAGTTTGGAATGTTTTTAGACTTGAAATTTGCATTTAAGATTGGCAGTGTATATTTTTATTTAGCCAGTGCCAACTTTGTAAATAACTAAATGTTATTTTGCCAGCTAAGCACTGAACATGCATTATGGAGACTTCCATGCCAATATAAATGTTGCCGTTGTGACTTCGCATTCAGGAGATGGGAATCAGACCATGTAACAATTTTGGATTTTATTTCCATTGAAAAAATTCCTCCAAACCACGAATCACAAAAAATGTTGGCAAAACAGCGTTTGCTAAAATTTAGCTGGCTCTTAGTCTTACCAATACACTGCCAGCAGGATTGATCAGGTGATTGTGGTGCTTTTAAATCATGCTTACAGTCTAAATTACAGCATAATATAAATTTTAAATGATTGTTATTGTTATTACATGGAGTTCATGAGCTACCATTGTCAAAGCTACGTGTATCTGTATTGGAAGCAGGTCGGTTCGGATCCAGACCAACTCGGACCGATACCAATTCAGACTCAACCCAACTCGACCAAACCATGACAGACTCGGACCCAATATGATCCAATGTGTATTCGTGGGCTGTACTTTCCAGGAGCAACATACGACCCCTTATTTTTTTTCAGTACAAAACCCCAGTAAATTGTACCGTGAATTCATTTTTGTCAAAATATGAACTTACCTTAATATTGGGGAAAATTAGGGTTCACCAGGGTATGCACAAAGATTAATTTTCAGTTTACTAAATCTATACATTTGTGCATTAATATTATGTATTTTGACTTTAATTGAGGATTCAAACAAAATGAAAATTCAGACAAATTCTTTTCACTGCATTGGCCTATATTTGCTTCTTTTCAGGGAGAAAGAGTGATGATCCACTTTCACCCGACTATGTCCCAGGCATATTCGCACACGTCAAATCACCGCAGAAGAGAAGACTTGCATCAGCTCTGGAAACCTTTCAGCGACGACAGAACCTCAAGAAACGTAGGAGGGAGCAGGAGAGATACTCATCAGCAGCATCAGCACTGATTGATCTTTCCAAGTCTACTAATCCTCCACATGACAAATCATCTTCTCGAAAGGATACAGCCAATGAAGATGATGCTTCTACTTCACCTTTGGCAGGAATGGTGAACTCTGGTACACAGACTAACCTCACCGGGGTGTATATTGACTCTATAAATACAGAAAATGACAATCTACGCTCAGAGGTCCGAAAGCTTAGGGAAACATTGACTCGATGTTCAATTGATATTGAGTCATTCAAAGAAAATGATGACAAGGTGAAATTTTTCACAGGTCTCCCATCATTTTGTGTTATGATGACCGTGTTTAACTTCATTGCGCCTTTCCTAAGCCTAAATATGAAATTAAGTCCATTCTACCAGTTTCTTGTCACTATCCTACGACTAAGGCTAAACATGTGTGTCCAGTATTTAGCGTACAGGTTTGATGTTTCTGTTGCTACAATTTCCAGGGTTTACAATAATGTGATTAATATTATGTACTGCACACTAGTTCCATCTCTTGTTATCTGGCCTGAGCGTGAGCAACTCCGTCTCAGTTTACCTATGTCATTTCGATCCAAATTTAAGCGATGTGCCTGTGTGATTGATTGCTTTGAAATATTCATTGAACGACCAAGTGATTTAAAAGCCAGAGCTCAGACTTACTCCTCTTACAAGTCGCACAACACAATGAAATATTTGATTGGAATCACTCCCCAAGGAACAATATCATTTATTTCAAAAGGATGGGGTGGCCGTGCCAGTGATAAATTTGTCACTGAACATAGTGGTTTCTTGGATCACCTCCTCCCAGGTGACTTAATATTAGCTGACCGTGGCTTTGATGTTGAGGATGCTATCGGTATGTGTCAGGCCAATCTAAAGATACCAGCTTTCACAAAAGGTCATAAACAGCTGAGCCCACTAGATGTGGAGGGAACGAGGGGTCTGGCCGCCCTCAGAATTCACGTAGAAAGGGTAATAGGACTCGTAAGGCAAAAATATACAATGTTAGAAAATACAATTCCAATCACTTTATTATCCCCAGATGAGTGTAACATGACAACATTGGATAAAATTGTACATGTGTCCTGTGCGATGACCAATCTGTCTGAGCCAATTGTACCCTTTGAGTAATTTACAGAAGTTGAGAAGGGAAGAGTTCCATACACAGACAATACTAATTTTTCCTGCAGTGACCTATCAACCTTAAGAAAGTGATAACATGTCTTAAAATATTTCATTTAGCAGGTCGTGGGTTCGAGTCCCACTCAAGTGATTTTTTCCCAACGTTCTCTCGGGTGGTAATACACTGAGTATACAGTCAACAGTGTTCACATGTTGGTGAAAGGTGAAACCTAATATTGATAGTGAAAATGTTGAAACATTCACTTAGAATTTTTGAGACCATTCTCATAGGGTTTGAGCACAGGGGTTTCAAGTGTTGTCCATGTATGGAACTCTTCTGTTAAGAAATTGAAGCTTTGGCTAAACTAGCCTTTAGTCAAGGCGCTTGCGGCTGTCCGGATAGTGTACTACACAAACAGCGCCACCACTGACTAGGTTTACCACAAAAAAAGACCAGCGAGCGGCGGAGCCGCGAAGCGCCTTGACCAGTTCGTTCCAGGTCATTATGTTTTTCTTTACTTTCTCCTACCAATTTTGGTTGGAGAAATTATATGCATAATGCACAAGACTCCTTTCAGGTGAACCAATAAGACAGAACTATTTTATGGCGTCGTGTTTGTAACGGTGATTGGTTCAGCGATCTTAAGAGATATAAATATTCATTACTAAGATCACCTTCTTGAATATATGAATATCTGAATATATGATTAGATAGACGAACTGGTAAAGGCGCTTCGCAGCTCGCTGGTCTTTTTTCGTGGTAGTCAGTGGTGGCGCTGTTTGTGTAGTACACTATCCGGACAGCCGCGAGTACTTGACTAAAGGCTAAGGCTAAACAAAAAAAAAGTGTGTATTTATGACTTTATGGTAACTCTTTGGTCCTGACTGAATTTATGTGCACACTCAATGTCACCACTGGTCCTCTGAACACAAAATTCTGATATCAAACAGTTGGCTAGGTTCAGCTGAGTTTGTATTATCTAGGAGTCACCTGTACAATGTTACTTTTCATTGTTTAAAAAAAAAGTACTGCATATTATTAGAAACTGATTAAAAGTTAAAATAAACATGTGTACATGTACACTGTATGTTACTACATGTTGATGAGATTCAGGGTTCATTCATTTGTCTTTTCTGTTGATTTTCTGATTTTTTACAATTAGGGCAAAGCCAATGCTTTGGGATCCTCTTAATACCCAAACATTTCTTGTGGAAACTTTTGATGTCACATTTACCAGATTCACATTGCAACATATCATCACTGGGTGGGTTACGACAGTAACAAACCTGTTCGGCAGAACCAGGAGCTGGTTTAGGATTAGCTCTGACTGAGGGTGAAGAATGTATCTTTGCTAAAAGCTCCGGCATGACACAACAGGAGAAGAACTTGTCTACCTTTGGGAGCTCCCTTGCCAGGAATGATTCGTCCTTGGGTACACGTTCAATTAGAAGCTGGTTTTCTTTCCAAACCAAAAAGTCACAATACCTCCGGTTAGTGCAATATAACTGAGCCTGGACCTGATAATAATACTGATGGTTTTGATGCAATACATAATTACCCGATGCATCCTTCTCCAAACAAAAGGTTTTTGATTCGGAAGCTACCTGTTCCACCTCTTTTTCTTTGATACAGAAAGGACACTTTACTTCTAAGCAGCCTTCACCACAACATTCACATGACACAAGTCCATCAGGAGATGCTCCAAAATAGGGGCGATAGTTTGATATGTGAAACCCTGTCTCCTGGACTTTGAACGCGGAATGTTTTGTTGTCATTATCTTGTCATACTGGATCTTTGCATCTTGCTCGTGATCACAGCCCCATCTGGAATCAAGGAAATGTAGAAATGCCATATATTGGTGTTTGACAGTAACGCTAGTTAGAAGTCCCTGCAAGAAGAATTAAAAGTGGGGTGGGATGGGAATATGTAAGCAAAAGCGACAGACAAGGGTAACGCCCATTATCCTCAAGTAATCTTGAATCGTTCATCCTGATTGATCGATCCATGAATAATAAAACCATGCATGAAAAGTGATGGTAAAATGCGAGTGCAGATTTGGCTGAGATTTGGCCATAAGAAATATTAGTTATGTTTCCAGTTTCCCTACCTACTGTAATTTGACAGCCCCTACCCTATTATTTTGTTGTCAAAAATTATGGAAAACGCCTTCAAACCATCAATTACTACCTTTTACGCTTGACTACATGCACACACCTCCATATGATAGTACACACAAAAAAATGCCCCAAATAAAAAAATATGACAAAATTACCTTGTTGCAACTGTCGAAAAGCTGCACATCTTGGGATAGCAGATCCTCTGTATCAACGACCTTGATGGTTTACAAACATTTGTGCGTGTGGCTGCCTTGAAATTTGATGCTGTGACTCGTCCTGCTCGCTGGTTGTACCACATCTTGGAATTGCACTGTTTCAATGTTTCCTTCTCAACTGCAGAAACCTGAAAATGTGACATCATAAAGGACACTTAGTACTCAAAACAGGATCAGTCATTTACTTTTGAAACCTTGAGCCAGGTGTGTACCTCATTGATTTTGTTTACCTAATTAATTAATGTAAACTGCAGCACATGTTCATGGTTAACATAGAATTTGAGATGATGCACTTGCTCAGTCAGAGTCCAATGGACTGGAGGGTTTATCAAACATTCAATAACTGTTTAATCCTTTTTGTTTATTTTTTGTAGTATTACATTTTATGACCCAGAGAAAATTAAGAGAACAATACAATTTTTTCCTGATTATGCAACTAACCTGATCCTGAGTAACATGCAGCTTTTTCACTTCCACCTGACATTTGGCTTTTAACTCTTCAGCATTGAGCTCCAGATTGCAGGGATCATACAGGTCTGTCAGAGGGGTAGGAAGATGACAAACAACAGGTCTTGGGGTAAAGTTCTGAGCATAATTAGGAACAATGCTCAGAATGGCTGAACGAGTACCCGTATCAGACAGAGCCTTGTAGAATGCTGCTCTCTCATCAGCTGTGGGTGAAGTGATTTGCTTCTGTGGTAGTTTTGTGACTCTGTCCGTAGTTGTAGTGGTGCTTCCTGATGATCTTGGTTTCTTGGCCGGGTTGCAGAAATTAATGTTTGATCCCTCGGCATATTCAACTGCATAACTGGATGGTTTCAGCCACTGACATGGTAGTGATGTACAGGTTGTACTTGCTTTCATCCTAACCAAGGTTTCCAGGGCAAACATGGATGCAGTAGCATGCGAACAGGTCTCTCCTAGTCCAGCCATGCAGGTGCAATGACAACATATAATCTGACCGTCTTTCTGTAGTGCAACCCATGGTTTCAGTGATGGTTTGTTTAAACACTGGGAATGCTTCACCTGACACAAATAGAAAATATGCCTTGTCAAAGATGGGTGAAGTAATAGTGAAAAACTTAAGAGTTTGAAAGTGATCGACACCACCAGCACAGGTTGCCATTTGCACCTGGTCCATTGAATATTCAGCTTTCAAAAGAAAAGCTCAAACCAAGATATGTTTAAACCGGTGAAATGAAAAACAAAAATCAATGACCTAGCTCTAGAAAACACCATGACGTGGCATTCTATTCAAGAGTAACAGATGCTCAAAATTCAGGTAGAAAAGTCACAGTTTACCAGTAGGCAGTATATTCTTTTGTCATCGCTGTGTATCGTTACCTTGTCCATGTTTCATATCTGATGCCATAGAAATTCAAATCCAACAATATACACAACAGAAACAATTTCATCTTGAAAAAAAACATCTAGAATTAGAAATGATAGCAACCTTTCAAAGGGGCGAAAGCCAACTGCACTGGCTTCATGCAGTACGCCAAGTTCAAATTGGGTAGTACTTTGGGTTCAAGAATTTTTAAAAGATGCCAATTCAATTGACACACCTTTCTTATTGACTGCCTATTGCTGCTCACCACTCCCCAAACCCCCTCACCCTCCTGCCACAGACAAAATACATGAAGGTATACAAAAATAGGCCTCGGAAACATTAGCAACAAGTACTAAGTAGGGCATGTAGCTAGCTGTCTGTAGGCCTACCCGTCGTGCTACCCAACTTGACATGCTTGATGAAGTGAAATACATGTATGATTTACCTTTGTCATGAGAAGAAAACAATCCCTGTTAGGTATTTTCCAAACGAGTCCATCATGCACCCAACCAGCGGTGAAATACTTGTAGGCATCGAGGCTTTTGTAAGCCTTTAGATCTTTTCCAGTGTAGGGTGATGGCGAATTAATGATATAGTTGCAAATGTCTATGTAACTAAGTTCAGGTAAATCTGATAGTGATAACAGCTCTGGGGATTTAAGCAGACCTCTTGGCAAATTATAGGGATCAGTCATGCCGACTAGATCTAGTTTTGCGACATACCGCTTCCTGGAGTCTTCGTCGAGGTGTTGCACTTCAGCTGACAGCTTCAAACTGGCCATTATCACGAAGTGTATCACTATCTGTGCGTTATAAAGTCTCACAAATGTTTATGACCGAACTGTCAACAACTTCAATGGCCGCGGCGATCATACCATTCTACGTAGAATACTATTACTAGAAATACCGCCGCTTAGCGGTGACCCCCGTTTGTGTCACTGCAGGTCGTTGACCGGCAATATGGCGTCTCAAACGCATAGACACGTGATAACATCACGTGACTGTAAAACCTCTATACGACGTTCACACACACACGATATCTGTTTACAATGTGGTTTCCAAAGTTTCGTCCCAAGTTCTGCTTAGGAGGCTCTCTCCCAAAACATAATTTATTTTATTTTTTTAACGGCACACTTTTAAATTTTTGAAACTTTTACATCACCATAAATTTTTAAATAATGCAAAATAATTATTTGTATTAGGAATAAAGTATAATTGTAATTAATAAAAACAATATTTTCAAGTATTCTATAAAATAGTTGTTCTCATTATTGGAGAAAATAATTACAGCATCTCCAACAAACATCCTTTCCAATTTCGGCCATTGAAGTCCAACGAAGGTGTGAATAAACTACATTTCATTGAGGGAAATTATCAGATTTATATGAAGTTTTCAAGAAAAATTGTTTAATTGATTTATTTATAGGTATTTTATCTAAAAATTCTAAGACCTTTCAGTCAATGATGGCTTGCAAGTAACGGAGATTGTGGCGATGTAATAATGGTTGCGATTAAGGATTAGTAATAGTATTACCCTTGCTCTATCGTGTACACGATTCCCAACTGACAACAGTGACAGTGTTGCATTACAGTTTATGGATCAGGGGGTTGTTGAAAAAGTTTTTTTTTTTTATATTTTGTGGTAGAACGCTTGTCTTAAAATGTTCAACCATCTGTGTAATCTGAAAAAGGGGTACAGCCATTTCCATCCGTTTTCAGATTTGCATCCGAACAATTTTGAAAACACGAAACAAGTCGTGAGGCTTTAGTTTAAATTAATTTATATTATTAATTAAAAAATGCCATGCTTTTTGGTTTCTCATCTTGCTCATTTTATATTTACACTACAGTTTTGGCCCGACGACGATATATTACAGTAGAATTTTAATTGACTATTACATTAGGCCTATTTCTGTAGTGTACTGTTAGGTAAGCATTTAGACCCAGTAACTGGGGCGCTGTACTCCTTTTTTGAAATTTTTGACATTATCTGTCGTACTAGCGCCCCAGTCCGTGGTATATATGGAAAGTGCTCCGATTCGGAGTCCGAAGCGGTTTTTTTCTGAATCAGTTACAAAATTGCCAAAATTGCAACAAGGACTCGACAGAATTGCTTGAAAATCGCCTACTGGCTTCTCCAAGTATCTACGGTGAAATAAAATGCAGTTAATTGTACTCACGATCATTTTTGGTCCTCCAAATCGATGATTTTTAGCCCACTATCACGCATATATCAAATTTGCCGTTAGAATCGCCATTTTGAATGTGATACTCAACGACCGTTTCCTTATGCCTAAAACGCTGCGAGGATTGCGTGTTCGCTGAGGCCCTGACTTTCATATTGTTTTCCGCGCAGTCAACGCAGGATACCAGGCTGTGTGTAGCGCCAATGTTCACTGATGCCCTGACATTCATATTGATTTGCGCAGTCAATGCAGGATACCAGCTGTGTAGCCTGGTATCCTGCGTTGACTGCGCAAATCAATACGAATGTCAGGGCATCAGCGAACAATGGCGCTACACACAGCCTGGTATCCTGCGTTGACTGCGCGGAAAACAATATGAAAGTCAGGGCCTCAGCGAACACGCAATCCTCGCAGCGTTTTAGACATAAGGAAACGGTCGTTGAGTATCACATTCAAAATGGCGATTCTAACGGCAAATTTGATATATGCGTGATAGTGGGCTAAAAATCATCGATTTGGAGGACCAAAAATGATCGTGAGTACAATTAACTGCATTTTATTTCACCGTAGATACTTGGAGAAGCCAGTAGGCGATTTTCAAGCAATTCTGTCGCGTCCTTGTTGCAATTTTGACAATTTTGTAACTGATTCAGAAAAAAACCGCTTCGGACTCCGAATCGGAGCACTTTCCATATATACCACGGACTGGGGCGCTAGTACGACAGATAATGTCAAAAATCTCAAAAAAGGAGTACAGCGCCCCAGTTACTGGGTCTAGGTAAGCATTGTAATGTAAGTCAGTTTAGTTAGTTAGATGGCTTTTTATGTGACGGACACATTCGGTATTGCTTGCAGTGCACAGTACGATGGAAGGGTCCTGACTCCTGGTTGTAGGCCTGCCTATAGGATGAATGGAGTTGATACATCAGCCTTTTACGTTGATTTAGTATTCTCTGTTGTGTAAACATTTAATTTTGTTTATTTTATTCAGGGGCTGGAGGCTGTCAACATGGTTGCAACGACCAGGTAAGTAAAATGCCTAGCTAGATTATTAAAATTCACACGAGTGTAAAAAGCAGCATGTATTTATTAAAGACACTAAATATTTATTTTGAAGTGTTACTTAGTATTTATAAAAGCTATGCTCAGATTTTACATGTAGCTGACACTTTGACCAAGTTAATATCTGATTCACAAATCTGCAAATACGTGTAGAGAAGTCAATCACATAGAGTTTTATTGGAATCATGGTTTGCACAGTTTACAAAAATAAACGTTTTTTCTCATTTTTATTATATTTCTTGCAAATCAATAATTTGACTTACCCACACTAAGACATGTAAAATGTTTACATCTGTTTTCAAGTTAAAAATCACCCAAATTGAATCCATCACTCGGATTGTTTCGATTGTAGACTGTACGTGAGGGCGGTGTTCACTGGCTACAAGCGTGGCCTTCGCAACCAGCATGAAAACACTGCTCTGCTGAGAATTGAGGGTGTGGAGAATCGCAAAGATGCAGACTGGTACCTGGGCAAATGGTGTGCCTACGTCTACAAGGCCAAGAAGTAAGTGGGAATATCCCTTCTTAGCTATAATAAATGTCGCCTTTTTTCTCGATGGGGTTTCCAAACTCAAACCGTTGTCCAACAAAGATCTGCAAAATAAAACTATCAAACTCTTGTAGATTCCTAGCCCTGAAAAAAGTTGTAGACTATTAAGCCCTGCTGTAAAGTGAACTTAATTCAGAAGTTTTAAGTTGGCTACGTAACTGTGTTTTTTACTTGCAAAATTTATTTCTGTTCATGAGAGGTCACCTGTGACTAGTCTTTAACTTCATGTCTTATAAACCTTTCCTTCAATTATTCCCCTCTACAGCAAGAAGAGGCCTGCTGGCTACACGAAGGCTACCAAGACACGCATCATCTGGGGCAAGGTGGCCAGACCCCATGGAAAGAGCGGGGCCGTCAGGGCCAAGTTCAAGTCCAACCTCCCCCCACAGGCCATCGGCAAGAGAGTCAGAGTTGTAAGTACACTGCTTGTGTGTGACACCGAATCACTCCAAATCCAACAGCAGGGCCAAATTTCAGAAAGCTGCTAAGCACAAAAGATTGCTTAGAAAATTTCTTTTGCTTGGCAAAAACTAGCAGGACACCAGTCCAACAGTGTGTACTCTATGCCCTTTCGGGAGCTGACTGTTTCTGTTAAGCAAGATTTTTTAATTCGCTAAGCACATTTGTTGGCTCCACTCTTCTCGGTTTTCAAACAATTTGAGTTTGGTTTGGTTGAATTGTACTCCAAAATAGTATGAAAACTATTGGATCTGTTTTTAGGCCTTGCATACCATTTGGGTGTCGAGTTTTCACCTGCTGTTGTATTCTAATGGGGAGAATGGTGAAAAATGTGCCTGCATGGTGCTGGTATCATGCAAAACAATTTGGAAGGCAGTCTGGGTAACCGGAAGGATCGCACTTCAACTCTATCATATTGCAGGCTGGAATAGTTCACTTATCATTCATACAAAACTATTTGAATGGTTACTGTCTACTGTTTACAAATGTAGATGTATTCACTGCATGATATCATTTTGCACTTAAGCGTAATGCCTTTATCAAACAGAACCATTTGAATGATGTCAAGAAATGACTTGTGAGTAAGATTGGATTGACCGTGTTCTGTTTTAGATGCATTCATCACGTGCTATCATAACCATCTGAATATGCAAAACAAATGGGTACAGTTAAACAATGGTTCTGCAAGAAAAAAACAAAAAAACAGGCCAAGCATAAAACAGGAACTATAAGGTAAACTTTTCTTGATCTCCATTTCTGTTGGTGGAAAAATAACAAAAAACATTTCTCCTTTCCTCTCCCTGTCTTACTTTCAGATGATGTACCCATCTCGTGTCTGAAGATGTTGTCAACATTCAGGACAAGCCTAGAGTAAAAGACATTAAGGTTGTTAATAAATAAATGCCAGGACAAGAATAGATAATTGAAACAATGCTATGATTTGTCAGACTGTTTTATTGAGAGTTCATGCTGTCATCATTCATGAAGCCTTTACCCCCATAGACATGGTAGATTCCCTTCTGAGTGCAGTATAGTGTAACAGTAAAAATCTAATGGGAGACTTTTGAGAATGCCAAAAGGCAGCAGACTTAACAGGTATACCCATTGTTCTCGGAAATGTGCGCATGCTCATAACTACGTGAACAATGACCATTTACCTGGTAAGTCTGCTGCCACGTATCGTATCGTTCCAAAGTCTTCCATTGGATTCACAAATGTCCTTGCCTCGGGTGAGATTTGTAAATTTTTACATCTGTTGCAATTATTTGCGTTGATCATGGTTTGGGTCTCGGGGGGTGAAACGACCAGCTCCATCAAAATCAACCAGGATTTTGTATGCGTAAAGACCAACTTCATCAAAATCAACGAAACGTTTCAATCTGGTGGTGTACTGGATCAATCAAAATCAAGCAAAACCAGCCGATTGTTTTTGATGGATTCAGTACCGTTAGGGTTAATAGAGTCCCCCATGACTGGTTCTTACAGCACCACACCTCTTTTAACAAACAATATTATTTTTTACAAGGTTGTTAGTAAGAAACTCTGCTTGTAACTTAATTAAACCCAAGACGTGTGTGACACAAAACTTGTATACCTTCACCTTGTAAGAGAGTCGTTTTACTCAAAATGATTTTATGAAGAGGACAAAAAGTGGAGTTGAAACATGTTCATTATTCGTACATTACAAAGGAAGGCACTTTTTCGTCCAAAATCTTAACTTTTTTGGCCACCTGTACTACAAGCATTTACTATTTTAAATCTTGATGCTGTTAAAATAATCTGAGTAACCATAATAAAGGCATGCAACTTCTCAGCTAAACAACCATTTTTATTTGACATTTCTCCGTTCTTTTTTAGTGGCATAGAAAAGTAAAATCACTACATAATTTTGCGCGTTTGGCAGTTTCATCTTTTTTATTTCAAAATCGATCACATTTTGCCGCTAAATTAGTTCACAGATTCAATTTTCAGAAAACCTGTATTAGTGCAAAATTTGCTAAGCTCAGAAAATTCTTGCTTAGCAGATACAGGTTACCAGACAAAATTCTATATTTTGTATTTTGTACGGGACAAGGCCACTGTTTCAAGGGAGGGGCACTTTCATTAGACGGTCAAAAAGAACTATGAGAATATAGGTTTTGAGGCATTGCATGGGGAGTTGTTGTAAAATTGAGTTGCAGTAACACCATGTTGCTTTGCTGTGTAGGTTGTTCTTGTAAGAACTGTTTGGCTTATTTGTCCACTACCGTGGAGAATACAGTATTAGGAAAATTCGGCAGACTACCGATTTCTGATAAGAACTTGTCCTGCTGTTTATCTACTACCTTGAAGTAGATGGGACCGAATCAATGGACTTCTACTTATGCTTAGTGGATCAAGGGGACTTCTCGTATTATCTTGACTGCTGCGGAGTGGGATATTATTGGGCTCAACATTACGACTACTCTGCTGTACCAGTAGTTATCATCCTTATTCCCCATCGGTTCTACAAACCAAAACCTTGTATCTAACTGAAGTCTTCTTTTGGATTAATATTCATCATAGTAGTATTGTTAGAACACCAAAGGTCCAAGATCAAGGCCCAGTTTTGTATTGCTGCTTCAGCAGAAATTCTGCTTAAAAATGTTCAGCTAGGCAAAAATGAGCAGGAAACCAGTCACAATTTGTACGTATGACATAACATTTTGGCTGGTAACCTTTTAATGGTAAGCACAATTGTTTTTGGCTGGGTTTAATTTTGTTCTTCAGCAGCTTTATGAATTTGGGCCCTGGGTAACAGAGACCATGGACACCCTGAATTGATAGCAGCCTCTTACCCTTTAGAGACTGCTGCGTTTTTTTTACGAAAATGCCCATAGCCTCAGAACTAGGGGGTTTCATTTTCTAAAGTGCATTGCTGGAATCAGAGCTGCCAATTTTGCAATCAAAGAGATTTTGTACAACAATCGGGTAGATATTTGGAATGACATTCAACATAATAAGGAAAAAGTTCCCACAATCGGGAAGATTGTAAAAGTTTGTTCATCAGAACATGGGAAGATACATGTAGGTCTGTTTTCAGTGAACTAGGGGAGAGTTGGCAGCTCTGCTGGAATTCATACATGCGCATACTCATTATTTCCCCAACTCGAAAAGTAAAATGCGGGGATGAGAGTGGATGAAAATGAAATAATCCATGAAACAGCGGTGGAGGTTTTGGTGGCTACCAACCATGCCATAACCTGTATCAATGGCAGCATATTGTGCTTAAATGTAGATGGGGCAAGCACCTTGGTGTAATCAAAATACAGTACACATGTACTGTGTTAAGGCTTTACAAGGGCCGGGATGTATGTAAATTAATTCCATAACAATAATTTTGTAAAATCTGGAAATCGGGAGGAATCTTGTCCCTGAAAATGGTTGCCAAAGCCAAACTATAGAACACAAATTTGGGAAGTGCTGGATTAACTGCAACATCTAAAAGACTTCAGTTTGATACAAACTTTTTAGATTGTTACAACTGATTGGGAATAATCGTTTCGTTAATTTTCCTGTACAAGGAGATGTCAGTTTATAAGAGCAAATATCTTAAAATTACCTGTAAAAATACCCATTATTAAGATTAAATTCAACCATATCATTACACAATTACACATAATTTTCTTGTTCAAGTTCAGTCGTTATAAAAAAAAAGAAGCCATATATATAAAATCACCAATATAATAATTACAGAGATCACACCTTAATATTATTGGTTACTTGAAGAGCACAATGAAATATATAAATCACATTCTGAATAGCCACTACAAGCACATGTACATGTAATTCCCTTAAGTATTCACAAATCACAATAATTTTAAAAAGAATATTTCAGTTGAAGGGGTTACCATGTCGCACAGTACGGTGACCAGCCTTTGGCCCAACAGAATGAGGTCAAATGGTTCATGCTCCATTTCTTTCAAAATGATTGTTCCAGATTGGGCCACGGGTACAAACTTATTGGCCCAAATCACCTGACGCCGTCATCACAAAAATCAAATGGTTGTGCTATATTGGGAGACTATGTCCCCATGTGTCATAGCTTGGAGGAATAAACTCCATTTATTTCTTTTATACCGTGTTGTGTGCATTTTAAGTGACATGGAGCTTACATGCTTAGCATAAATTTTACGTGCAATTTCACTCCCAAAATGGCGAAGAAGGCAGACAGTAGCTCCGTGTGATGTTGGTGCAAGGGGTCACTTGACCCCGTTCACCCTGACGTCCTCATCACAATAATCTTGGTTGCGCCATTTTGGGAGTTGATGTCCCTGTGTATTTATACACTGTAGTGCACATTTTAGGGCTGCCCATTTACACATTTACCGTAAATTTTACGTGCAATTCGACTCCAAAATGGCGAGCCTGGTGGACAGTAGCCCTATGTGTGACATTGATGCAAGGGTTCAATATGCACAAAGTTGTTCAGTGTGGTGTGTGTGATGTGACGGCGGGTATCATTAGTGCTTTCAAGTGCATGTACACATGGGCCAAGTTCACACATGGACATTTGTCAACTGGAGACTGATATTAACTGGTACTCATGCTCAAACATGTGTTGGGTACCAGGCACTATCTACCTCTGGTCATGACAATTTGCCCAAGGCAACAAGGAGTATGGAAGAATTTAAAACCATGGAACCACTGATAGTATAAGTCAGAAAGCAAAGACTGAAGTAAACAAAGTTGAAAAGAAAGAAAAAAAAATTGAAATGGAAAAACTTGATTAAAAACTGATTAATTACAGATTCCTTTACAAGGTTAAACATTTCCCCTGTGGCATGCTAAACAATGAAGTGTTAAAACGGACTCACAACATTACAACAGACATGCAGATATAGTACACAAGAATTACATTTATGATATTGCCACCATGTTCCAGTTGAATGAGCTAAAACAAATGAGAACCTTGAATGGCCATATAACTCCTTAATGCAACGGTGTACTGACTTGAAACTTGGATCAAATATTGCTTCTGACATGAACAATCATATGACAGGATAAAACTCATGATTGTGACACTGGTTCCAGTTGAACAAGCTTAAACAATAACACCTTTGAAAGGTCATATCTCCTTATTGCAATGATGTACTAACTTGAAACTTATATCAAATATTGCCACCGACATGCAGATTTATACAAATATCGCATGCATATGAGTGCACTGATGCAGAATATAATCACAAGGTGAAATAGGGACTATTCTGTTTATTTATTAATTCTATTTGTGAAGCTAAAGGATTCTCAGAAAGTGAACATAATCACTATAGACCTTATGCATTGACGTCATCACGCCGCCATCTTAGAGGTAAACCGATGATGTAACAATGGAAACGCAGAGATTTGTATGCGCGGCGCACAGGATTGGCCAATGAACAACCTCATTTTGATCTCTAGACGAGGGCGCCCTACTCAAATGACGTCATGTGCATAAGGTCTATACTAGCCAAGAACCCAATTTTGCTGCTCTAGTTTGAGTTCAAGTGGGGTTATTAAAATTGTAACAAATTCAAGCCTAAAATATCTTAGTTGTTATCCTTAAAATCTTTATATATTTTACAATTTTGTTTTTGAAACAATATCATCTGTCAAACTTTATTCAGAGAAAAAAAAAATAATGTTTTTTAAATTAGTGTTTCAGCAAAAATTCAGGCAATGCAACTTCTACATGACTGATCCTACAAATTTACACGATTACCATGGCAAGTAGCTGATTGTAGGGTACAATCATAATGTTTGTTGTAGCAACAACCCTTGTTGATATTCACGCCCAGTAGAGAATTTCATTTTGTTCGGGTACGGCAACGTTCATAAACCTCGGCCAGAAGTAGCAACTATCAGTTTCAATGTTATACTCGAGGGACGCCATTATGTCTTGAGACAGACTTGAGGGTACCTTGTTCTCCTCCAAAACACGGACGACGATCATCTTTCTCCTGATGGACTCTGAGCTCACTCGACTTTTAGCCACGGCGCTGGTGAAGCTGTGGTAGGTGTGCTTCAGGTAATTCTCAGAGGTGATAATCACAATACGAGAGCAGTTGAGGAGGCGAAGACGCAGGAGCTTGTTGCGGCTAGATGAACGGTCGGGTCGCTCCACCTCCGACCACAAGCCAATGTTGAGGTGGCTCTCCCTCTCTTGGAGCTTGGAGCGGATCAGCTCAGCAAACTGGACGTCGGAGCTGTGGTTGTGAATGAATACATCATGCAAATGCAGAAATGACCGCCGCTCGTGATGTGTAGCTGTGTTTTAGTTGAGGTGCCAGGAGTGAGATGGGAAGTGTTGAAGATGTACAATAAAATAAGATATGCAGAGAATGAGTTACATGTTTTATAAAGATGAAGGGAATGAAATGGATGTTATGATGAGAAGTGCAAGCAACAAAGGAAGACAATTGGTATAGAAGGTTGATGCAAGGTGAAACAAGGGGTAGGAAAGAATAATTAACAGTAAATACATGTAGTATAAATACGTACATGCATGTGAATGGTTAAAAGAGGAATTGAACATCCGTTTTCAAAAAAAAAATATATAACAACGAATGAGGGGGGGGGGGGGGGGGGAAGGTTCCGCAGATGGAATTGGAAAAAGCGAGAAACAAAAGATGCCACTTATTAATACAAAATCGTTAAAATCAAGTCAAGATTTTAGTTTTCAAAAAATTTAGACTGGAAAGATAAGATGCATTGGGATGCCGGACTACACCAATATGTACTTGTATATACTGTACATTCGTGAGAATGATGGATTGTTGAAATGGACCACTACCATGGTGCAACCCTTTTTGATCTTCATGCCCATTTAAAACCACTCTAACCAGAATGAGGCTGAACGCCAAATAAGTCAGGCCCAATCTGGTTAGTTACCAATACGCCATTTGTGAATTAGATTTAAATAATGTCTGATTGTCTGGTACACTGACTTGCGTAGTCATGTGTGATCGCTTTAGTTTGAGTATCTCAGACTAGAGACAGTTGCTATATGTCACATGGTCTGGGGTAAGCTTTTGTGGAGTTGTGTAAGAGACGGCGACCCCTACACAATGGTACCAGGGTTTGCCCATCTGGAGGTTTCTGTACAAAAGCTTGTCCCGAACCATGCGACGTAGCAACATTGTCCACTTTGAGTGTTCATTTGTGACCAATCAAGTCACGGTACCAGATAATATTCAAAATCTAACTCTCAAATAGTTTATTAGATGGTTGCAAGATGATAAAAATCTTTTTTGATGGATAGTTTTTATCAATTTCACTCCGTCCAATCAACCTTTGGAATTTTCACCAAATCAGGTAATCGCGTTTTAGTACAAAGACAACCCCTCTTTCTCTTTTTGCCCAAGTTCATATCAGCCTTACACCCGTTTCAGACTGGCGCTCCAGAGTCGTGCCGAACCAAATACATAAGGAGTGCCTCTAGATTTCGGTTTCAGACAGGCGGACTTTATTAACATAACTTAATTAATTTGCATTGGGTTTGGCTCATGACAAGATCGACGTCTGAACCTAAGATTCTCCAGAGTCGTTCCGACTGACTACAACAGTCGATCTTTCAACTTCTAGCACGTCTTATAATAATAACAAAGTCTTATAAAGCGCACATATCCACCAAAACAGGCGCTCAAGGCACTGTTACAAAGAAACAGAAAAAAACTAAAGGGAAAGAGACAAAAAAGAACAAAATAGTATTGAGAAGAAAAAGCCGTAGTAATGAGATGTGTTTTGAGAGATTTCTTGAAAGAGTGAATTGTATCGCAGGTTTTAAAATGAAGAAGTAGCTAATTCCAAAGATGTGGTGCTGCAACTGAAATTGATCTGTCTAGTCACTCCTAACTGTTTCAGACGTCAAACTTTTCATGTACTTAATTCAATAATTTGGTTCGGCTCGACTCTGGACATGCTGGAGCGCCAGTCTGAAACGTGTGTTAATTCTATTGAAGCAATCGAAAAAAGCAATTGGTATTTATGAATAAACTATTGCTTGTTAACTTGCGGGTACAACCATGTGTTTAAATCTCTTTTGAGATTGGTATTTATTATTCATTTATTTAGGCCTATGTGTTTATTTGTTAATCTTTTTTTTTTTTTTTTTTTTTTTTTTTTTTGGGGGGTCTTCAATAGACCAAGTCATTAAGCCCCGCCTCTAAACTTATTGACCAATCACAGCATTGACTAAATCACCACTGTACACGTGTGCGTGGGCAGCACAGTGTGCGTCTCTTCAATGCCACACTGCACGACATGAACGCGCACGCTATAAGTACGCACACGCATGTTTACATTTTTCCAATAGGATTTTTGTCGTGTCGGACTTTTGTTTAACTTTCGGTGACGCATCAAAGGCTGTGATTGGTCAACACGTACGGGGGCGGGGCTTAATGGATCGATCTATTGCTGTTAGCTTGACCCTTGCAGTATTTCTTATAAACAGTATTTCTAGGGAGGATTTAGTATTGAGGTTTCAACTGATTGATTAAGGTTTCAACTTAAAACTCAGTTAGCTTTCACAAGGTGAAACAAATCAAACTTTATTTTTGAAAATTACCGATTACGTTCTCTCAGAGTACATCTTAGTGAAATATGATTGAAATTGCATCCTAACTTTGTCATCGTTTTCACGAAGAGACAATAGAGCCACTGCAGTCAAACTTTCATGTTTGGAGAAAAATGCCTTTGAAGTAGAACTATTTTTAAAACCACTGTTTCAGAGACTGTTTGCCAATTAAATTTTGACCTTTTTACCCACCATGAAAGTGGAGATCTTAAACCATGCAAATCTATTGTTATTTTTATCATAGTACATGTAAGTTTAACTAATGAGTAGTTTACTGTTAATTACAATTGTCCTTCGTGAAAACTGCGCAAACGAGGTCTGTGTGCAGCGTGTTGTGTACAAACAAATGCAATTGGTTGTTTGTGAAAACTCAAACTTATCTTGGTCATACAACTGTCTCTTCATGAAAACGCTAAAAGGTCGGAGCACTCATTTTTGGCACCGTGCCAGCGCTATGTACTTCAATGTGTTTGGCATATTGCAGATTGGCTGTTCGTGTAAACTCAAAACTGTATATCTGGTGATATTAACCTTATGTTACTAAGTGTAACTACGAAACTGATGTATAAGACTTGAAACTTGGGGATGATATTGATGGCAATGATCACATCCAAAATGTGTCCAAAACACCGATTTGCCATAATGTGTAATTTTTTAATGAATTGGCTGTTTGAGAAAATGGTGACGACTAGAATAGAACAAAAGAGAACAAACCCTTGCAATCCTGGGCTCATTTTAGAATTAAGATTCGGACAATTGGCATCTTGTGGAAGAGGTCTTTCACCAGTTCCCGCAGAGAATCTTCCATTTTTCCTGTCCAGCCTGACGGGATTATTTTCTTGGAATTGCCGGAATCATTTTATTTTTTTTAGGGTACCACTGGCATAAAAATACCTTGACTTGACAAAGCCAAGAGAGACAAAGATTCTCTTTGAAGCACCACCATCTTTGGTTCTTTTATCGAGAAGATGTCACATTCATTCAATGGTTTAAGTGTTCGCAGGAATCATCATATAAAATTTCCTGAGGTTATTTTACAGCTCTTTAAACAAGTCTAGTTTCATGGCTCACAATCAGTAGCAGCGTTTTAATTATTCAGGTCGTGTTTTGAGTCCATTATAATCTTGAATACCACAATTAGTCCGAGACAAAGACCGCAGGTTGGCGAGAGAGAAACTGGCTCGACAAAAATGGGCCTCAAAACTTCACATACATATAATAATAACGATAAAAACGGGCAATTCACAATACAGTATTCTTAAGTACTTTTTATTTTTTATTTTTATTTGTTTATTTATTTAATTTTTTTTTTTTGGGGGGGGAAGGTTGGGGTCTTGAAAAGCAGATTGTCTTTGTAAACTTTTATAAATGTTGAAAACTTTGGAAGATCCGTAAGCTGGGTAAGATGCCAACTTTTTTTCCTACGATGCAATGTGCAACATTGCATCTCCAAGGCGACCCTTTGGTAGTGCACTGTATTGTGAATTGCTTGTATTATTCGTTGGCTTGTAACTTACAAGTTCGATGTGTCGATGGGGAACGGACCACGGTGATGTTATTCGCATGGACCGCAGTGTTGTTATCCCCTATGATGGAAACATGGTGCACTGTGCAGCATTGACCATCCCGCCATTGCTCTGCAAAGACATAATACAAATAAATAGGCATATTATGTAATCTTGGCATCGTGGATAACTACTATAACAGGGTTGAAAGGGGAGGAAAATGACAAATCTATGAAACACCGGTTGGGGATTTGGTGGCTATACCTACCGTGCCATAATCCGCATCAATGGCAGCATTCTGTGCTTAAACGTAGATTGGGCAAGCACCTTGGTGTAGACAAAATACAGTACAAGTACTGTGTTATGGCTTTACTAGGGCCTGGATGTATGTAAATGACATTTTAACAGGCCTTGATCTTAACCGAGGCCACCTAGGCCATTGGGCTCATGTCACTACCAACTTGGCCAGCATGCCCTTGTACAATTTCTCTGATTTGGCCAGCAAAGGCCTGCCCCCATGTTCCTGAAGATCGAGGCCTGATTTTAACAAAATTCCTTAACAATTGTGTAAAATCCGGTAATATGGAAAATCCAGAGAAATTTCTTCCCTTAAGTTTTACCTGTAATAGTCAGGTTTTTCCTAGTCCAGCACATGCCACAGTGTCATCTTGTGTAGGAATCAAACACACCCAGTCTTTTACCAGTTCAAGACAAAATTATAACGGATTGATAAACTGGGTCTCTCCACATTGCCGATAAGATTGACAATGAGCTTGCCGGCAAGCTTGCCAGTTTGCCGTCATTTACATTTTTGAACTCTGCAAGCAAATACAAGCTAGTCGGAAAGCATAATACCATGGGGCCATTTTCGTTGGCTTTTTTAAAATAACTGGCTTTGGCTTCAGGCTTAGGCTTTGCAGACAGGCCCTACTGGACAATGATTGATCGATCAACACCATGGCATGCATGAAGTGTACTTACATAACAAATCCTCATCAGTACAATGGGGGAAAAAACATGGTTTTCACTGAAAGACCGATTGCGACCCGTGTCACGTGACCTATTGTGGGTATTAAATGTAAACAAACACGACGTCCTCCACAGGAAAGTGCGGTACGGTACATGATGATTGTTGCATTTGTTTATTGGATGGAGGCTTTTCTTTCTCAAAATATGTGGAAAATATTCCAGAGTTTGTACCAGAGACCTTCGAGTGGCTGAATAAAGCTGGTAAGGACAGTTCCAGCAAGTCTTGGAAAGTGTACAAGTAATGTATAAATGTGCATGATGTGTACTAGTGCACGACAGAACGTTTAGGCCAGACGACCGCGATCACACACTTTTCAACACAAGAATTTCAAAGTTTTGAAGCTGAATCATCCAAAGAAATTGCTTTCCAATGCTGTGTGATTCCTTTGCCTATTTGAAATTTCCCAAGGCTAGGTATAAAATGCTCACTTTTCCAACATTCGTTACCCTTTTTTACAGTGATTTAGTCCTACATTACAAACAAAATAACAGGAGGGTGGCTACATAATTGTCTGACGTCGGTAGTGCATAACTCAAAATAAACCTCTTTTGTAGTAGAATACTGGTAGTTTATGAAACAAAAATGTGATTAATATCAATGTCACAACATAATACTTTAATAAAATGGCTTAGTAACTGTGTTATTATAACCAAAAGCCGACTTTTGGCATGACTCTGTCAGTCACGGCATGTATTTGCACATAGTTTGCCATCAGCCCAGATGACGTAGTACCCACAATAGGTCACGTGATGAGTAAACATTGGTCGCGCAATCGGTTTATTAGATGCAGCACTACATTTATCGGCCACATATATCGGTCACACATCCGTCACATGAAATGAAGTACACTACCGCCAGAAAGTATGTTTTATGTCATAACTTACCAAAATATCACTAAAGAAAATTGTTCTCATTCTCATGTATTTTATCTTCTTCATTTAATTACATAAAAATGACAAAAAATGCATAGAAAAAAATACAAATAGAGGAATATGCTAATAAAGTGGGCACTGTTGATTGCAGAATGTCCTCTAAAGAGCAAATAATTGTCAAGTTATATTACCATAACCAAGGATTTTAAATGGCTGCTGTACGAAAAAGTATTGCCATCATGAAAGTGACGTCATCAAGCCAGCGAAGCAACCTCCCATGATGTCTTCGCATTTTGGCCAAAATGGAGGCCCTGGTTTCAAGCCGAAGCTCAAGCCGGGACTTTCGTATTGAGCTTCAAAATGGTGCTGGGTACCGAAGCTCAAGCTGGGACTTTCGTATTGAGCTTCAAAATGGTGCTGGGTACCGAAGCTCAGGCTGGGACTTTCGTATTGAGCTTCAAAATGGTGCTGGGTACCGAAGCTCAAGCTGGGACTTTCGTATTGAGCTTCAAAATGGTGCTCTGGGTACTGAAGCTCAAGACGGGACCTTTTGTATTGAGCTTCAAAATGGTGCTGGGTACCGAAGCTCAAGACGGGACCTTTTGTATTGAGCTTCAAAATGGTGCTGGGTACCGAAGCTCAAGACGGGACTTTCGTATTGAGCTTCAAAATGGTGCTGGGTACCGAAGCTCAAGCTGGGACCTTTTGTATTGAGCTTCAAAATGGTGCTAGGTACCGAAGCTCAAGCTGGGACTTTCGTATTGAGCTTCGAAATGGTGCTGGGTACCGAAGCTCAAGACGGGACCTTTTGTATTGAGCTTCAAAATGGTGCTGGGTACCGAAGCTCAAGCTGGGACTTTCGTATTGAGCTTCAAAATGGTGCTGGGTACCGAAGCTCAAGACGGGACTTTCGTATTGAGCTTCAAAATGGTGCTGGGTACCGAAGCTCAAGACGGGACCTTTTGTATTGAGCTTCAAAATGGTGCTGGGTACCGAAGCTCAAGCCGGGACTTTCAGATTGAGCTTCAAAATGGTGCTGGGTACCGAAGCTCAAGACGGGACCTTTTGTATTGAGCTTCAAAATGGTGCTGGGTACCGAAGCTCAAGCCGGGACTTTCAGATTGAGCTTCAAAATGGTACTGGGTACTGAAGCTCAAGCCGGTCAGTTCCAAAAGGGCTGCTTTAAAGTATAACATATTGCTAAACTAGTTCCTGCTTAGCACCAAACCAGTCATAAAATGGTACATACGGCATGGTATTTTGGTTGGTAACCTTGTCCTTGTAAGCAAAATTGTTCTGTGCTGAGTCACTTTTTGTGCTTAAAGCAGCTCTATGAAATTGGGCCCAGCATGCGGAAAGAACACTTATATTTCTGTAAGGGAAGGCACTTACTTTTTAACCGCCAGGTGATGAGCATGAGAAAGATGACACAAATTACTCCTGCACAAATAAGGGCCACTGTCTGTGCCCAGTTTGTGGCCACTGGAACGTCTAGATAAACAAATCACAAGTAGAAAATATGTTACACATGGTAACAATAACAACTAGAAATTGATTCATGGCCCAGCAGTCTGAAACAGATAGGGACAAGAGGCACTGGGAAAAACCCAGTCTATTCCCCCTATTCAAGACTGTTGTCTTTTTGTCTGACAAACCAGGATTTAGAGAAATCGAAGGCTGCCACGATTATTTCCCATTGTTCTCAGCATGGAGGTTACATTTAAGTGCGAGATTCCAGCATGCAATGAGTCAGGGTGAGCAAAGAGGGCTTTTTTTTGTTTGTCTAAGTTTCCTTGGAAGGGAAAAAGTAAATCCCAGTGCATTTTATGAGAATGTTTAATCTGTTACATAAAAAAAATTAAAAAACAAAAAACACATGTAGGTCCGGGTGTTCCAGTACTGTGTGAGTGGTACTGGAAAAAGTGTGTAAACCCAAACCCAAACAAAGAAAAAAACTAATGTTCAAGTGCATGTATAGTTTGTAGATGGAGTGGGTTAAGTTCGGACCCCAAGTGCCGGTCTTACACCACAACAAATGCATGTATACTTATAGCTTCAAAACTTACAAATTACTTAGTATCAAACGTTATAAAACATGGCTTAAAAACTAATTCACACTCCAACTACAGGTTCTAAACTCACAGTGCATGTATAGTTAGTAGAAGGAGTGGGTTAAGTTTGGACCCTATGTGCCAGTCTTACACTACCCCAGATACATGTATACTTTTAGCTTCATAAATTACAATTTACTTAGTATCAACCATTATAAAGCATGGCTTTAAAGCTAATTCACACTCCAACTACAGGTTGCAAAACTCACTTCCACCACTGTCTTTCACCTTCACAACCATTTCTCCAGACTTGACTTTATAAAAGTCATTCTGAGCGATGCAGACGTAAATCCCTGTGTCCTGCAACGTGACACTCTCCACAAAGTACGTGCTGTTCTCGTAGCCATTGATGGGTTTGCTGTCCTTCTCCCAGTGGACCTCTGGTGTAGGGTATCCATCGACCGAGCAGCTGAGCGTCAGTGCTGAACCTTTGATCAGATCCTTCACACTATTGGTATAGTTTGTAATTCTTACCGGTGACTTATCTGCGTATGAACAATCCAGGTTTACATGTATGATTATATTTTTTTAATTTGTGAAAGTGTGTGAACAACCTAGGGGTTAAAGAGTGAGAGAACATTTCTAACATAGTTAATCCCTCAACTTCAGGCCTTGATCTTAACCGAGGCAACTGAGGCCATTGGCCCTTCAGAAAAATTGCACTGTCACTACCAACTTGGCCAGCATGCCCTTGTACAATTTCTCTGATTTGTCTGGTGACTTGTCTGAAAATGCACACAGGAACATTCAGAGCACATCTTAAAACTAATAATGCCCTTGTTTTCCCATTTAGTGGTGGACAAAACCCCCCAAATCTTGTTGGGGATTTAATTGATTTTAATAATTGCATCAGGAATGAAGAATATTATTTTGGTTTTACCCGCACACCGATGTAGGATAGGCACTATATACTCAGTGCCTTCCGAGTCATGTAGGAAAAACAAGGATAAATCGAGTGTACCTGCTAATAGACCGATTGCGCCACCAGTGTTTACACGTTATCTTGTGACCTGTAGTGGGTACTACGTCATCTGAGCTGATGGCAAACTACGTGCAAATACATGCTGTGACCGACAGAGTCACACCAACAGATGTGTTTGTAATGTAGGCCTAAATCACTGTAAAAAAAAAAAAAGGTAAAGAGCGTTGGAATTTTGCGAACTTCAAACCTTGCGAATTTCAAACAGACAAAGGGATCACACAGTTTTGAGAAAGCCTTTTCTTTGGATGATTTCAGCTTCAAAATTGTAAGATTCTTGTGTTGAAAGTGTGTGATCGAGGATGTCTGGCCCTAACATTCCGTCGTGGAACTAGTACTACCACATCATGAACATAACGTCCCTTGTAGAATTTCCAAGACTTGCTGGAACTGTCCTTACAAGCTTTATTCAGCCACTTGAAGGTCTCTGGTACAAACTCTGGAATAATTTGCACAAATTTCGAGAAAGAAAAGCCTCAATCGAATCAGCAAACATGACAAATGCAACAATCATCATGTACTGTACTGCACTTTTCTTCGGAGGACGCCGTGTTTGTTTACAATGAATACCCACTACAGGTCACGTGACGTGACGGTCCATTACATATCAGTGTAAGAGTAAAACCAAACTAATATCATGTCGTCGTGTGCCCGAGAGAAGGACCTAACAAAAGTGTGACCTGCGAAAGGTCGTCAGCACTTACTGTCCAAAATTGTGTTTCAAGAAAACTGAAAGGCACAACTGAAAGTTTGCTTATTTTTCAGTGCTATTTGTGAGTCATTCAGGAAAGTGAAATTCCACATGGAAAAACATGTATTGGGTGTAATTCTAGCAACAAATATACAACAGTTATGCCATACTTTTGTCAAACGAGTCATGTTATGTGCTTGTGACCTTCTTCTGCTGGGGCAAAAAGTTGTATTTTGTGTACCTGGAAAAAGGCCGTTCAGACTTACGACCTTCTTCCAGGCACACCTTGATTTGTGTTTCACACCCATACACCGATGTATGTTAAGGACTGTACACTCAGTACTTTCCTGAGTTCTGTGAAGAAAATCCACAGGCATATTACTCGGGTGGCATTTGAACCCACGACCTTTGCCATTCTAGAGCAGATGTCTTACCAACTAGACCATCGTGATTGCCCGGTAGCTAGAGCCTGTACGAATCCTATATTTTTTCATAGAACATGGGCAAGTACTGAGTATACAGTGCTTAACACAAATTGGTCTATGGGAAAAACAAAAATAATATTCTTCATCCCGATGCAAATTTAACATCAATCAAAATAATATTCTTGTAGAGACTGTGAAGAACAATGATTGTATAATCAATAGCTGATACCTCAACTTGGTACGCTTTTGCATTACTTACACGTACTGGGCCCAATTTCATAAAACTGCTTAAAGCACAAAAATTAAATCAGCACACTCAAAAAATAATGATTACCAGAATAAGGTTACCAGCCGAAGTACCGTCTGTAACTGGTATCCTGCTTATATTTACTTAGCAGAATTTTTTTTTAAACACTATTGTCGGCTTAAGCACAAAAAAAGTAGCTAAGCACAAAAAAATGTTGCTTACGAGAATAAGGTTACCAGCCAAACTACTATTCCACAGTGTACATGTACCGTCCGTGACTCGTTTCCTGCTAATTTTCACAGCTTAAAACAGCTGTATGAAATTGGGCGCAGGTAACTTGTCTGCATGTACATGTATCGATGTACATGTATATCATTTGCAAGGTAAATTCTGAAAATAAGGGAGTGACTTGGATGGATTAACCCCAAAGATTTACCTAACAAATCAAAGGAAGTGTTTAGGGGTACATGTACCTTGAATGTCAATAAATATTTCTACGTGCACTGGACTAGGTGCGGTGTATTGATCTTCACTGTACGCCACGCAGTAATATTGACCCCGCTGCGTTTCTGTCAGGTTTACCAGGCTTAGGGTAGATGTCAAGTAGGAAGCGTTTCTCATTTTGCTTTTGTCCATTTTAAGAAAATCAGGTGGCGATGGTTGCGGCGACTCGTAGCAGCTTTCGTAAGTGGAGTTACACCACCACATCTGCAGGCCATGCCTTGGCTCCTCCTTTGGTGAAAAAGAAAACAAAGTCAGCTGGAACTGTGGAAAAGATTAACTAACCCTAAGGTTTCCTGGCAAGAAGCGCTCTCAAAACTATCAAAATCCCAGGCCTGATAGCTTTGTCCTCGAAAGGGCAAGGGCACCAAGGCATTTTCCTCGATAAAAGACACCTCTATGAGGAAATTGTAAATTTGCACTGGAACATTTCAAGGGCACCAAGGCAATGACCAGGGGCAGCGCTGCCTCCGTGAAGTATCACGCCTAAAATCTTAAACTCAACACCCAAATATTTAGACTGGGATAAGTTTGGTCTACCTGGCCCCACGCTAAAGAGAGGGCTCCTGATATGGGAAATGCAGAGTGCAAAGCCATCTTTGTGATGAGGGGCTGTCCCAAATCCATCAAAAGACCTCACCATGGAAACTCATCACCCAAATGTTTGGACTCTCATTTAAGAAAGTCAAGATAATGGATTATCTTGGAATTGTGGAGTCTGTACCCAAATCAACAAATTCAAACCGCAAACCATGAAATGTGCCCAAGTACACGTACATATGTGTATAATGGCTCTCTTCAAAATCATACTTACGCCGTGTCCGAATCAAGCGATTTCGGCTACGGCTATGGCCGCTGGCTGCAACGACAACGTTGAAGAATAGGAATCCTCGGCGTTCCGGCCGTAGCCACTGCCGAAGCCATTCATTCGGACACGGCCTTATAAAGTGCATACATGTATCACCGTGAGGTCCCTGTGCGCTGTCGTAAATTCAACAGTTATACAAATTGAACAGATATGTTTTGAACGCAATTTTGAAATCTTGTGATGTTTCGGCCTGTCTGACAACTTCCTGGTAAATTGTTGCCCAACTGAACAGCAGCAAATTGGAAAAACACGGAACCATCGGACTTACATGTAGTTATAAATAACTGGGGTGTCAAAAGAGATTTGTGGGTAGAGCACACAGACTTCTAGCTGTATTCTTGTACAAAACTTTGACGGTAAACAGTAACGTGGAGGTCACTTGATGTAACAATGACTTTCTTGATGAATTCTACCAGCTTTAGTGTCTGGGATCATGAAACCGTTGATTTGTTTTAGAAGATTGTAACTTGATGTTACATCCGTATCAAAAGGAAGTAGTAATTTATTTAAAGGAAGGCTTAATCTGGGATCATGAAGCCTTTAGGTTTTCTGACAAGTGTAATGTAATCAAGATAAGTAAGTTCATTAATTTTCTAGCCTAACTCTCTGACAAATAGTTTGGGTTGTTAATGCTTCCCTTACCATAAGTGACTTAAATGTTGACTGTACTCATACATGACTGATACATCACGGAGGCAATGAAGGCAATTGCCTCCATTGCCCCTGGTCGCTGGTCATTGCCTTGGTGCCCTTGAAATGTTCCAAAAGAGATTTACAAAGAGGAGACAAAGACCAAGGACTTGAACATTTATTGGCCCATCTCAATATTTTTAGATTAATCGAAAGGGAATTCAATACGTAAGACACTTTGTATTACATTTTTTTGCTGTAAAACAATCTCTTCAAAGTGCTGGAGTTTGTAGAATCGGCCTTTGAAAAAAAAGCTTCCTGTTGTGTAAGAGTGTCTGCTTCACGCTGTGTTGTCAAAAAATGCAGTCACCAGCGGTTGTTAATGTCACAACAATTCGGTAACGAGAGGGTTAAGGAGGGCTTGCTATGCATAGCAGGCCTAATGTTTTGTGATTGTACACTTAGTCTGGGTTCACGAAACCTCTTTGTTTCCTGAAAACTGTAACAGTTCCTGAAAACTGTACACAAGGAAGTACTCTGGCAAATGACTCCCTGACAAACACATCCTGAACACAAAATAGTAAGGGAATTAAAGGAAGGCTTGTCATGCAGAGTAATCTGAGATACATGTGTAAGACTAACCCTCGGACTAAGATTGCACGAACTAAGATTCCGATGGACTTCACATATCAATTCAGTGCTGCTTCCAGGGAAAAGCTCCAAACGGGCAACTGTCGGTTGGAGAAATTGCGGCTCTAGTTGTACATCACCTGTAAAAGGAAAAGACAAAAATAAAGATGACAGGAGAGACTGGAAAAGGGGGTGGGGGAAGAGGAGACCTATACAATGTATAGACTATTAGATATTATAGCACACCTCTCCCTGGTTCTTTATCCTGATTGGCTGAAACACGGCCACGTGGGGTGAACTAATATAGCCTAGTGCATGAAATCTGCACCACGCGCTTCATTTGGGGGGAATAGTTTGCAAAGCGGGAAGTTTCCAAAACCCCAAAACTATTGACTCGTAAACAGCGCCCTCAAGAGGTTGAAATAAAACAGTTTACAGTTGTAAAACCGTACGTCCTGAAAAAAAAAAACTTTTACATGACAATTTGGACTGAGGTATGTTATAAAACACATATGGACTGGCATTATAGTGCACGTCTATGCACCCCTTGGGCCTGTGAGTGACCAAGAGAGGGTCTTAATTCCGAGGCCGGAGGCCGAGGCAAATAGGTACATAGACGTGCACTATTGCCCTCATAGCCAGTCCATATTAAATGACCTCACAATCCGTCTGCATTGTAATAATGTACTGTCAAGGTTGAGGAAATAGCAATTTAGCACTTGATCCCCAAATCAAATTTTAATTTGATTTCTGCAATCCAAATAAGGCTGATAATTGTGTAACTCTGATGAAACACTTAACCAGTTGGAGCCGGATGTCGTGTACCAACGCAACTATTTCCCAAGCCAGCAAACGCGTGATATGAGTTTTGTATTTTTGTGTGAAATTCCAAGCCCACAACAAAGGTCGCCAGAACATTTTGTTTCGGAGCATGCATGCAACATGCGACGCATTGTTTCACCCACCCAAAGACAGATGGTGTTGAATATTTTGCCAATTTTTACCTATTGTGCGGGGGTTATTGTGAAATTCACCGATTCTAGACCTTTGTCCTTTTGTTCCAAAAAGAGGATTTAAACAAGACATCGAGAGGCTTCCACCATCTTTCATTCATTGTATTTTGGCTCAATGGAGGTAAATTCGAGTGAGCCGAGTTTCCAGCCTTGGTTCCAGATTGAGAAATAACCTCGGCTATAGCTCACTGCTGAGGTTTTGCAATACATGGTGCATGTATTTGACATTTTATGGATAGAGAAAACAAAAATCCCAGTACTATAAAGAAAATCTGTGTTTTCTTGGCTATGTTGTCAAGTCAAGGTTTCTTTGTGCCAGCGGTACTCTCAAAGAAAAACAATTCCAGCAATTCTGAGAAAATAATCCTGTTATACTGGACGGGACAAAAAAGATTCCCGACAGGATCTGGTTAAAATGTTTTTGTTGTTTTCACTAAAACATCATACAGTATATGGTTCCGAAATATTTTAAAAATAAAATGTAAAAGGACAAGAATTATTTTGTGTAAAAAAAAAAAAGATGTACTTGTAAGCACAGTACTTTTCCTCTAACAGCACGGCAACATTTTATGGATCTGCCACAGAGATAAATAATAATAATAATAATGATAATAATAATTTTGGCTTGTGTGAGCGCATACATGTACAGTACTGAACACATGATTATTATGCATTTTTTTGCTTACACAGCTAGCATCAACCCTGTAACATGTGTAAGCAAACAAGAGTGAAAACTAGTGCAGAAACCGACGGTAAGCAAAGCAGTGGAATTGGGCCCAGTTTGATAGAAGATTTCAATTTAAGCCAGGGCTCTCCCCATGCACAACTAGCGTACCTGGCTGATACGAGCAAACAAAAAATAATAATTTTCAATTTTTTTTTTCTTTTTAGATTTTAATATCAAATTCACAAACGATCCTAACATAAAACAATTTTAAATGCTCCAGATTGCACAGTAGAGCTTTTCAAACCAAATATAAACATTAAATAAAAACGTTCCAAGGACCTGCTACCAATTCAGCATGCTTCGGCCACACTTTCAAAATTTGGGTCCAGAATGCCCCCCAGTTTTGAAAAATCCTGGGGAGAACCCTGTAAGCAGAGATTGGTATGCACACCTGGGCCCAATTTCATAAAGATTGTAAGCATGAAAACTAGCTAAGCCATGTAAGCACAGGAAAATATTGCTGAGCAGAAATAGGTTACCAGCCAGAAATCCATAAAGTTTACATTATTGTGACTGGTGCCCTACTCATATTTTGCTTAGCAAAGACATTTGCTGAGCAGTATTTTCTGCTTTAAAACCCTCCTTTGGACCTAGAGACTGTTTTAGGCAATCGGTTTTTAGTGTTTTTTGAATAACTTGTTTAATTAAGTTTGAATAATTTTGAAACTCCATGTATTCCTCAAGCAGTCAATTCCCTTCAAAACAAGGTATCCCCCGTTAAAATCGGTCCAGGCACTCTGCCAAAACATGCCATTAGCTACATGTAGTCATGCCTCAGGGAGTTCTATTTCAACCCCTGTGCTAAGCAATACGGCCTTGTTGTTTATTGCGCTGTGTCACAAGGCCAGATGTGTGGTCTGATAATGGTCTGCCGCAGCATCAATGAATGATGTCATACCCTTGGTTGATGTCTGGCCTAACATCTAGTGTATCCTTTTAAACCAATCAAAAGTCTGTATTGGGGCTGGGGATGGTGGTGGGGGGGGGGGGTTGGAAGGCGGGGCTTTGGTGTTGTTCGTTTGATACTGAAAGTTCATCAGCCTTTGATGTCTGGGTGGGTAGACTTACGGTCTTTTCCTTCCTCAATGCCTGAGGCCTGGAGGTTATAGAAAATATTTTCTAGGAATAAGTTGTGACCAAACACCAGTCGACTGTTAGTTGTGGCATGGTTGTGGTGTGTGTTTGGGGGGTGAAGTTGGGGGCGGCGGGGGGGGGGGGGGGGGGGGGGGTGTCAAAGGCAGGGCTTAGCGTCAGGGTTGTTTTCTGATAAGGAGCTGTCAGCCACCTTTTGGAATGGCCTGAAAATGAATATATAGCGAGGGAGAAACCTCTAGAAGATAGTTATATGTTCAGATAAATATTTTGAGAACAATTCTGGAAAAGTTGCACCGATGCCCTAAGGTACTGCAAACTGCAGTCTGGCATATTGTGCATTGTTTATTGGAAATAAGGTCAGGTTAACAATTTTTCATGATTGGGTGTCTAGATGTACTACTACGGGCCTGATGATGATTTTATAGTGTGGGAAGACCCTCTAGAAGATAATTATATGTTCAGATAAACATTTTGAAAAAAAATCTGGAAAAGTTACACGGACACCCTAGGGTAAAGAAAAAAATCAATACAAGGGATAGAAAAGCTTTTTCAGGCTGTTTAAAAAAAAATTTGCTGATTTTTCTGGGGGCAAAAAAATACACAAATTATAAAATTAACCAGTTGGTGCCGGATGTCCTGTTTACACGCAAATGCTTCCCCTGCAAGAGAATCTTTCTTCTCTTGGCATTGTCAACTCAGGGTTTCTTTGTGCCAGAAGTACCCTCACAGAAAAAAGATTTCCGGCAATTCCGCCACAAGAATCCCGCCAGGGGGACGGGACACAAAGAAAAAAGAATCCCGGCGGCAACTGGTTAAAGTATGAAGAATAGCACGCCTGTTTACAATATGAATGCTTACATGTTTCAAGAGAAAGATCCGTCTCACAGAGTAACATGGTCAGAATGGCCCACAGCCATAAACTTGTGATACACCGCATCTTTATTGCTCAGGAGATTGTCAAGTTGAAGTATGAGATGGAAATGGCACCTGTACTCTATACTTCACTGTCTTCTTGGTCTGGGTCCTACATGATGTATTCGTACATCCCAAATTGCTGCATCGTCACCGCTCCTGCAAGAGATTGTAAAAAGATTTAACTCTCAAAAAACACGCTCCAATAGACATGATACATGTAGACCTTTAGGCCATCACACTGCGGCCATCTTTGTCAAGTTCCCTATAATACAAACTGACATTCTCAGTTCTAATTCTCATTTCATACAATGGACCAGACTGTTTTTCCCTTCCAGCCTCAAGTTTGGGTACATTGGTTTGAACGGAAGAAAAACAAAATGGCTGCCCCATGATAAAGATCTACTCAAATTTGAACGGCTGGTGCCTACAATGTGTAAACCAATGATGCGGCACTAAAGATTTTAACTTTGTGTTATGCTGTACCTGCAACGGGCCTTTTGGCAGCCAGCCACATCGACCCGAATATCACCACGGAGCACTCAGCCAGAGATCGAAAGTGTTTTACTAATTTTATTTATTTGGAAAAATACCAATCTAAAAAAACATACAAACTGTATGTATGTTTTTTAGGATGGTATTCTCCCTTGTCCCACAAGGGTTTTTTCTACATGGTGGGCTTATACTTTGTAAAATGGTAAGGAACATGTACAATCTACAGTATCTATAATACACTGACAGATTGCTTTTAGTCTTATTTGTGAATCACCATTCTAAACTACTTTCGGCAAAACTGAAAGGTAAATACGCGGTTTTGAGAACAGGAAAAAATAGTTTCAATGGTTAAACTTTGTTTGATGCCATTCGAAATTGTCATGATTGCCATAATCGGCTTCTCACAGGAAGAAGTAAAAACCTTCCAGCATCGGTTTTGTGGTTGGTCTGTGCTTGTTTGTGTACACATGTACATTGTTTAGAAGGAAATGAGCAATGCAGTTTTATACTGAACATCATGAATGTAAAAGCCACATCCGTGTACCACCTATTACATGTATTAGCCAAATGCAGACTTCCAGTTCATTGTACTCCTTAAAAAAAAAAAAAAAAAAAAAACAGAGCAAACAGCCAATTCCACTTTACTTTGCAGTGTTTCCAGTTTACTGTGACACTATTAAAGCAAAAATCAGCTTGGCCCAATATCAAGAAGCTTACCACATAATTCTGTGCTTACAAGGCCCTGTAAAGTGTGTTGTAAGCACAGAATTCCACGGTAAGCAGAGCCAGGAAATTGGGCCTAGATCAGCTGAAAAGTTGAAAAAGCTGACAAATGTTAATGTCCGTTTTTACACTTCCTGGCTACATCTTCAGCCGATGTAACTTTATAAAGGCAACATAAGACAAAGACAGAGTCACTGACTTTATGAAGAGACACAGGGAACAAAGCTATGTCATGTACTGTACATGTACAATGTACATGTATGCAATATAGTTTCATCCATGGCAGGCCTGATACTTCACGGAGGCAACGGACGCAATTGCCTTGGTGTCTTTGACGTGCTTCACTAGAAATTTACAATTTCATCATAGATGTGCCCTTCCTCAGGAAAAAAATGCCTTGGTGCCCTTGCCCTTTCAAGAACGAAGCAATCAGGCCTGCAGTGGGACCATGGAGGAAGGGTGGAACTGGGGTGGGGGCATGGTTACTAGCTTGGTTTAATCAATGCCCTATTTCAGGCCTGCTTCATTCATGAAAGGGCAGGGGCACCAAGGTATTTTCCTCTTGATAAAGAGCACCTCTATGAGGAAATAGTTAATTTGTACCGAACATTTCAAGGGCACAAAGGCAAAACCAGGGGCAACGGAGGGCAAGTGCCTCTGTTGCCTCTATTTGTGTCCATAAAGAATGGGCTCATAAAAACGGGGAAAGAATCATCATGGTCCATGGATGACACTGACAAAGGTTCGGTCGGACGAAAACTGGGGGTGTAGAAGCTTAGTAATTTTCACTAAAATGTCCTCTAATGGCCCCTCTGTGACCTCTAGGTGACCTTTGACCCAATACCTAGTGCAAGCTTTAATCAATTGTCATCATTATGTCCAAGTTTGGTTACAATAGACTGATTGCGCGAACAATGTTAACATGTCATCACGTGACCTGTAGTGGGTACTACATGTACACATCTTGGTTGATGGCAAACTACGTGCAAATACATGCTGTGACCGACAGAGTCACACAAACAGTCGGTTTTTGGTAATAAAAACACGGTTATTAGCCCTTTTATCATTTGAAGTTGTATGTTGTGAAATCATGTTACTGTTTCATAAACTACCATACTATAAAAGAGGTTTATTTTTAGTTATGCACTACCGGCGTCGGATGCTGATGTAGCAACCCACCAGTTATTTTGTTCGTAATGTAAATCACTGTTAAAAAAAGTAAAGAACGTTGGAAAAGTTAGCGTTATACCTAGCCTTGCAGAATTTTGAAATAGTCAAAGGAATCACACATTTTTTTGAAAGCCTTTTCTTTGGATGATTTCGTCTCCAAAATTGTAAAATTCTTGTGTTGAATAGTGTGTGTGATCACGTGCAGTTGTCTGGGTCAAACGTTTCGTGGTCGTACAACAAGTACTGCCACATACGTTCCTTATAGATATTCCAAGACTTGCTGGAGCTTAATGGCTTTATGGCTTTATTCAGCCACTTGAAGGTCTCCGGTACAAACTCTGGAATATTTTTCACAGATTTCGACAAAAAAAAGCCTCGATCGAATAAACAAACTGACAAATGCACAATCATCGTGTACCGTACCGCACTTTCCTGTGGAGGACGTCGTGTTTGTTTACGTTGAATACCCACTACAGGTCACGTGACTGGGGTCGCGCAATCAGTCTATTGGCTAGAGTGTTTGGAAGTTAAAGCAGTTTTCACAATTTCAGGCTGATCACGTGACATCAGCAAATGAACTGTAGTACATATGCCAGATCATGTCCAGATATTTAAAAAAAGGCATTTTATGTCCAAGTGTTGAGTGTTGTTGGGTCCAGGTAGGTACACGTAGACCCAGTAACTGGTACGACTGCCCAGGTCAATATTTAAAAAAAAAAAAGAAAAGGAGTACAGCGCCTACAGTTACTGGGTCGGGGTCCAGATAACTCAAGCTCGGACTAAGGTTTTTTTACATTAGACCATCCATATACTATCAACATTTCAAGCCTAAAAGAGAAGACCGAAATATTCCATCTACACTACTAGCACTATCAGTGTTCGTAATTTATAGTTGCGATGATCGTAACCCTTCATCCTCCCGAAGGTCAGAGACCTCAACCGTAACCCTCTGGAGAATGGAGGTTTATGATCATCGCAACTACACATTTACTGTAACTTTCCGTTTCAGAAAGGGTACTTTTATTATAAATTTAGTCATCGTCCTTTTGGCCGCTTGTGTTGTTGGGTGTGGTCGAGCGCTGATGCTACTACAGTCCTACACTACTTCTAATCTATGGCAATGATTGATGGGTATAATATGTAGCCTAGGTTGGACTCCTCCGTTGCAGTGTCGTCCTACCACTACCACGACAAAAATGCTTGTATCCGGCTGCCACTTTACCTCCCTTAATTTAGGTCAAACTATATCCTTACCTGTCTAGAAAGGTTGACAGAATGTATACAGAGAGGAACAGGCACTTTGAACAATTATCAAGTGTCGAAATCATGAAAAATAAATCATTTTCATGTCTACGTTGGGCTTGACAACACTAATCGCTAATTGCCATTTCAGTTCGTTTTTGTATGTGAGAAAGTTCCAGCTGCGCGATGAAATGTCCACTTGTTTTTTTCTTTTTTTAAGGTCAATAAGTACCGTTTTTGCTAGTTGCGATAATCGTAACCCTCCATCCTCCTGACAGTCGGAGAACCGACCGTCGGGAGGATGGAGGGTTACGATTATCGCAACTACGTTTTTGCTACCAACTCCTCGAGAGGAATATTAAAAAAAAGCCCAACATCCATTAATTTTTTTTTAAAAATCTAAAAATCCCTTAGAAATTGGCGGCCGGATATGGAAACTTTTCTGCCTCATAAATTGTGCCAATATGCACAATTATATGGGGCAGGGTTAGCCCTAGTGGTAGGACGTCAGTCTCCGTCCGTTGCACTGCCACTGTCGTCCTACCAGGGAGGGCTAGCACTGTACAGTAGTACTAGTAGTAGTAGTACAGTAATAAGGGTACTAAGTAGTAGTAGTAGTAGTACTAATAAGGGTACTAAGTAGTACTACTAGTACCCACTACTAGTACTACCAACGTTAGTACTACTACTACTACATCATGTACATTATAACCAGCTCGCAGCTAGGCCTAGGGCCGTGTCCGGGCGCAGCATTTTTTTTCTGCAGTCAAAAATTGCCATCCTCGAAACAAAAAAATCTTTTTTTTTAAGGATTCCCTTTTTGGAATCGATTCAAAGAAAAACAAACTCCATTGAAAATTATACGAAAATGGCAATTTCGGACTGCAGAAAAAAATAAAGCGTCCGGGCTAGGCTAGGCCAATATTTACTTTGTCTAGTGCGACTACGACGTACGTCGACGTAGTCTTACTCTTAGTCGCACTGTGCACTAAAGACAAATTTTCACGCCATGCCCCTCTTATTGCAACTTGAGCAAAAGCAACATTGGGCATGTCCTTTATACGTAAATTTACCACAGTCATGTCAATGCCTCAATAATGTCAAATACAATAAACTTACATTTATTTGGGTAGATTCCATCGTTGTTAATTATGACTTTACACCGACAACACAAGTCACAAACACTGCCGTGTTGCGCCCTCTCGCACCACTAGTGGTACATGTATGTTGATTGTTTTCTTTTGGCAAATGTGGGGCTTTGTAAGCAATTACCCGTAGCGCGCGAGGGCGCACTTCACATACAAAATTTGAGACGTGTTACGTCTGTTGTTTTGCAGTTCAGGCGCAGGGGGAAAAACAAAAAGGTAGAGGGGTTCGTGTTGGTGCTGAAATAAAAGAGACCTCTACCGGCAATACGTTTTTTCGGCGATGTTTAAATTTTTGTGGCTAAAATGCCGTATCCGGCTGTCACTTTATATCCATGGAATTTAAGTAAACTTTGATCCTTACCTATCTAGAAGGGTTGAAGAATCTATCCAGCTAGGAACAGGAAGTTTGAACAATTCTAAAGGGTTGAAAACGTTTCCATGGTCGCAGAGCAAGGACCCCCAACCTGTGTAAACAATCTTTGTTTCAAGTTTCAAATGTGACAGCAGCTGCCGCGATCAAGAGTTTTTTTTTAAATATACGACCGCCCTCCCCCGGCGCTCGCTCTCTAGTCTTACCCTCCTTTTCGTTCTGCCAGTGGACCCCCTTCCCACGGCTCATAATTCGTGATTTCTTACTGGTGGCCCAGAGTTAATTATAATATTGTGCAGCGCGCTCCTCGTTTTGCGACTTTTTATTGGCTACTATTTTGCATGCAACGTCCAATGGTCAAGACGGCCAGGTTGCGCGTTCCTCTTCTCGTGACCTGATTGGTTAGTAGGAGTCTCCGGGTTAGACGAATAGAAAGCGCGCTTTCATGACCGAGTGGGCCCATCATTTTGGGGGTTAGGGTTAGTGTTAGGGTTTAAGGGTTAGGGTTAGGGTTTTAGGGTTAGGGTTAGTATTTTTTAGGAATAGGAAGCGCACTTCAATGACACGATAGGCCTTCATTTTTAGGGTTAGGGTCTTAGGATTATGGTTTTAGGGTTAGGGCTTTAGGGTTAGGGTTAGTTAGTTAGTTAGTTAGTTAGTTATTTTTTTTGGGGGGAGATTTTTTAATGATCATCTTTTTCATCTGGATCATCTTTGCCATTTGGAAAAGAAGTGATTTGTTAAGATTTTCAAACTTTTTGATTAAATAATGTCTCTTTTTGTATGTTCCCTTTTTGTTGCCTGTGATCAGCCTACAAATCTTGGTAAAATTGCTCACATGTACCACTTCTTTAGTATGTCACTACATTTGTTGTGCTCCCTGCCTGCATCACGCAATAATGAATACAGATTCACATTATATCAAAAAGGCCCAGACCTTTGGGCATGAATGCGCGAAAGTTCCGGCCGCGCGCTGAAATGTCCACTTGGTTTTTCCTTTTAAAAGTTCAATAATTAGCGTTTTAGCTACTAATACCTGGAGAGGAATATTTAAAAAAGGGAAATTAAAGCCAACATCAACTAAAAAATCCCTTAGAAAGTGGCAGTCGGATATGGAAACTTTTCCGTTTAAATTTTTGTTTTTACTATGCAACAGGAGCGTCTTAAAACCAAGGCTAGTGTCTACATTAATGTCCCAGTCAGCAGAATGGTAATACCTTAGTCATAATGGAAGCTTAGATTGTTGTAATTAAACTACTTGTATTCCCCCAAACTGAAACAACATGATCATCTTTTAAAAAGAAAAAAACACACAAAAACACACATGCAGAAACCTAAATTTGCATATTCACATAATTTAGTCCCACCTTCAAGCTCCCATCCACACGTTAACCAAGCATGGCAAACTATTCCCGAAGACTTTGGTACAAAGCTTTGTACTGTAAACCCATTTGTAAAACACAGGTTAAAGTTAACCAAACCAAAAAATACCTTGACTTTTAAATAACTTTGAACAATGAACTACATGGGAACCAACTTCAAGCAATGGCAAAATTTTATTCCACCTTCCGCCATCTGCTGGTACAACCTGTTACCCCTTACCAAAACTGTGCCATAAGAATAAAATGAAATGGTTTTCTGAATGATAAAAGATGTATTTCAATAGCGGTTATTTATTTATGTGGTTTTGTTCAGTACTTTTTATCATGATCTGAGAATTTTATTACCGGTGGCTTGTGAAAGACACATCTTTCAGACACATCTGAAAGCCCCAACTCCACATTGGTAACAAGAAAAACAAATGTCCACACATATAAATATACCTTACATGGTATACAGATAATGATGGTAGAAAAAGTTCCTTAAAATATTGCTGCCTGAAGAGTTATCGTTTGAAAATAATAAATGAAATAAGATCCAAAATTAGTTTTCGTCTCAGTGTAACCAAAACCCTGCCTACCGTTTTCTCGCAAATGAAACAACGAAATGAGCCGACATTTTCACGAGGGTGTTTTTATTACAAATATCTTGATTATGAAAGCATTTACAGTTAGTTCACCAATGATGAGCAAGGGCTTTAATGACAGTTTTTTCTCTCTCTTTAAAAAAGAACATGATGAAAAGATGATTTTATAGTCCTAACATTTAAAATAAAAAACAAATTTAAGTTATCTTTCATTATTTTTCAGACTTACATGAGTTGAGATGGCTGACATCAAACAGAAGTGAATGGAGAAAGATGTTCCCAACATGAACCCCCATAGCTACCTACACTATGGGATGCCGTACTATGATGCTTTTCTTCAATAAGTGCGACTGATTGGATGTTTAAGATGTTATTGATATAATAACAAATTTCAAGTTTATGGAGTCATAAATATAGTCGAGAAAACCTGATTTCTGAAATCTCTTGGAAAAAAGTTGGGGGAAAAAAACGAGACAAAAACCCACAGAATTGTTCCCAGCTACATCATTCATTGTTGTTTACCCATAAACAAATATATTGCTATTGTATACCATGAGCTTTTCTTGAAAAGATTATCAGTTATGTTTTAGTGGAGCAATGAAATTGAGAAAGCAATTCCTAATGTAGAAATTAAACACAGAAAAATAAATTGTTTTGGTTTTTATCTTCTACAATTAAGATAAATTTGACACACAATTGTGAAGGATTCACCATAAGAATTCAAACTTATTGAACAACGCACACGGAGTTAAATTAAAGTTAAAAACACATAAAGAACCATTATGAACGATTCTCAAATCAAGAATAAAAATGTTACATTGATAGAAACATACAAAATTAACATACTCATAATTGTTTTGTTTAGTAAGCACTGGCCCTTTTACAACTCAAGAGGTCTGAATAAATTCAGGATGTGTTTTGGCCACTTGTTTTGCCTTTCTGTTGACTTTCTTGAGACAAAAGTATTTAAACATTACCCTTCTTACTATTTGACCACTGAATTATCATCCAAATGATTTTGAATGATAGATGTACTATACTATCCTGCAATATGAAATTGATCTGTGTATGCTTTGCACTTTCTCTTAGTGATATAACAGGTTTATGTATAATGGGTTCCATCCCAACTTTGGAATCATCCCAACTATAGTTGGGACCGGTCCCAACTTGGGAGTGTTACAGTTGGGTCGGCCCAACCATAGATGGGATCCAAGGATACTTCACTGTGCAGGGGGGATCGGACCCGGTCACAACACCACAAGTTGGTAGGTGGCCCGGGTGAGCGATGGAGCATGAGCAATGGAGTATATGGATCTCATTATGTTTTTTTTTTTGAGAGTTCCCTGGCAATGACCGCATGTCACGTATGAGCCCGGTTGCAAGTCAAAAGAAACTTGAGAGGTTCCAAAAGTCCTTTGAAGGCCTACTGACTGATCGCAATCAGGCGATCCCAGCTATAGTTGGGCCATCCCAACAGTAACACACGTCAACTTCGGACTGGTTGGGACGATTCTTAAGTTGGAACAGAATATCAATGTAAACCTTACTAGATACTACGCAAATTGTTCTTAGCAAAGTTGAAGTACACACATCCTGTGTGGTTGAATGGTTTTAAAAGGACCCGTCAAATGTAATTTTTGTAATGCAATCCTTGGAAATGCACCTTTGTGTTCCATCTTAGCTAATTTTCAATTTTCATTTTACAATTTTCTAAGGTATTTTGGTGCCTTTTTTATGCTAATGCAAATTTTCAATATTCATGAGCAAAAGTGTGATGTCATATAAGGCAGAAACCTCAATGTTGCAACTAGTTTATGCACAAAAAGTTGACAGAATTTAGGATATTTCGCTGCTGTAAACTTTCTTTCCTTTAGCGATGCGTTGTGTCAGTCCCTGGCAGTAAGCCAATAAATAAACTTTTCTCAAAATGCTTTTAATAAGTAAAATTTTGGGCTCACAATTTCATGAATTTCAACAGAAAACCACTGTGTCTCCCTAAAACAGCGCCCTCGGTTGTTCGGAAAAGCATGAACAATTTTAATGTTTAAAGAAGTGCACTTTGCAATGAAATTAACCAAAAAGAGATGTCAGTTAGTTTTCATACACTTAAGGAGATTAGAAAGTAGCATAAAATATGTTCCTAAGAAATATTCACTTCAGGGGCTCTGTAAGTATTTGGTCAACTGACTGATATGTTTTCAAGAATACAAGAGTTAGTACACTGTACATATTTCACCATTTGCCTTTGATGCCCAACAGTTACACACATTTAGGTCAGGGCTCATGCTTAGCACTAGCCCGTCGCACATTGTCTAGTAAAAACTAGTAAAAACTAGCAGTAAACACCACTTTTCAACTTGCCCTGTGGGCTACTAAAAACTGTGCAACTTACTTGTTCACAGTGCTCATACTTCTGCCTTTTCAAATGTGAATAATTTATTTATTTAATGTTAATTTATTTTGGAGTGTGTGTGTGTCACTTCATTTGACTGTTAAACTGGTTGTGATCGCTACTATTAGTATCAGGAAGATACATTTATGACAATACAGGCTTAAAATTTGGGCAACTAAAACTTCATAGGGGCAAGTAAAATGCACAGTTTACACGCCCCTTGGGCTACTTTACAAAAAGCTTAAGCGCAAGGGCTGTAGGCACGCATGTGCATCAACTACCTTGTGAAATGAAGTGACTGGGCATACATTCATAGGCTGCATGATCTCGCAGCACCATTTTTCATCACAGCATACCTCGCTGGATCAACACCTTCTACAGTTCATTACAATCTCATTTTACTGAGCAAGTGGCAGCAGAAACCAGATAAAGGTCCCATGGTGCCAAGGAGCTTCAGTATTTCAGGACATCTTTACCCACAGCTGGCAGCTCACTGAGCTCAGTACATTCAGGAAGCTCATCTATGAAGGAGATGGTGTCAACTGAAGACATGTCCCACCACACACAATTATTAACAGTGGCTTTAAATAACCAGACATTTTCATGTTTTTGGGGGGCAAGCGGGGGCAAAGACATATTTCGGGGGAGGGGGGGGGCTTTGAATGTACCGAACCAATTAAAACGTGGTATTTATTCAAAATTCATTTGTAGGGGCAAGAGGGGTGGTGGGGGGTGGGGGGCAAGGGTTCTGAGCGAGGGCTCCTGCCCCCTGCCTCCGTCTCTGGTTACACCACGGATTATTAATATGAATAGCATGGATCCTGCTGAAGCAACCCTTTCTTAAAGTTCTTCTTATCAGGTGGGAACGAGGCTAGGTGGAGACAACTCTGTCATTAGTGTTGGATGTCACCTGAGGGACATCGACTTCTGTTGATCCCCAGATATGATACTCGAGTGCCACACAGGGCATGTTATAAGCAGTTCAAAGCACCATTTTGAAATGAAAACTTGGACCAACAAGCTTTTGCCCCTTCACAGTATCAGGGCACAGGGGGAAGAACCATCCAAGAATAACAAATGCTTCCTATGCTTGCCCTAACGAACAAATAATAGTATAGTCACTGCTTGGTTAAGTCACTTATGTACATATTGCACTTCAGCCTTCACAATTAATAACAACAGCATCGGGGGAGTCTTCCAAACTACACATTAAATACAACAGATAGTTGTTACTGTACATCTGAATGGGTGTCACCTCTTGTCGTACGGTTTGAAGCGTTTGTTGTCAGCTTTCCCTTTGGGTTGTTGGCTTGCAGCAGAGTAAGTTGGTACGATGTTGAAGTCGTTGCTGGCGCGTTCCATCTGTCTCAGTTTACTCTCGATGGCTCGAATCTTTGCATCATTACTGTCAAAATATGTCCAGGTTGAAATATGTTAACAAGAAGATTTGAGAACAAGTTAAAAGTAAAAAAAAAAAAAATGGGCTCAGTTTTCATTTGCATTAAGACTCAGTTTGCCAAAGTGCTTTGTATTGTGACATCACAAGTTACTTAGCAGCAGACGCCAGATGACATTAGACGCCAGATGTATTATGAGCCAGCAAACGGCCGACGTTTAGTCACGCCATTGTGTAAAATCGGAATACCCGAGAAAAATTCCCCCCGACATTCCACAACTGAGTGTACACAGAGCATGCACACGCCGTGTAATGCTTTGTTTCACCCACACAACCGAATGGATGGCACTGAATATTTCACTGATTTTTGGCTATTGTTGGGGGCTATTTTGTAACCCCAATTCCAGATCTTTGTCCTTCTGTTCCAAGAAGAGAACTATGAGACAAAGAGGGACCTCCACCACTGTTCATTCATTGTATTTTGGCTCAAAGGAGGTAAGTCAGAGTGACACAGGGATCCAGTCTTGGTTCCGGATGTACATGTAGTACCAATCTTCGGCGAGGTTTTGCAAGTTACAGTGCATGTATTTGACATTTTCTCGATAGAGAAAACAAAAATACCGGCGCTATAAAGGAATCTTTGTTCTATTGTCTTTGTCAAGTCAAGGTTTCTTTGTGCCAGTGGTACTCTCAAAAGATTCCACCAATTCTAAGAAAATAATCCTGTCAGGCTGGATAGGGAAAAAGTAAGAATCTAGGCAGCAACTGGTCAAGATACAAACCATAGCTCTTTGTGAAAATGAGCCCAACCAGTAGGGAGCGTCTCAAAAGTCTGAACAGTAGGAACATTCTCACTAGCGTACATGAACCCAAGCCTGATACTTCACAATGCCAATGCTTGTATTTACTCGTGTAGTAAATGGTGGGTCCAACAGAACATTCTGACAGTTTAACTGATTCCGGGCGTATGCCTACGGGAACCTTCTTTCACCCCCAGAGCATGCCCGGCTTTTGAGCCCCTCCCTTACAGGCATTTCACAGATGGTAATGCCACAGAAAGAAGGGCAGCTTGCATTGTGTTCCAAGATGATACTGTTGCTTGTAAGTCAATGATCAAAAATGTATGTGAGTTAGATTTGAATAATGTCTGGTACAATGACCTGCTTATTCACCAGTTACTACTTGAATTTGAACTCCTAACAATAAAGAGACAGTTGCTATGTCAAATGGTTCGAGGCAAGCTTTTGTATAAATGTAGCAACCTCCAGATGAGCAACCCTCTTATCATTGTGCCATACACACTCATGAAATGCAAATTGGTGTATGGTTGTTCGCCATCCCTTTCATAAATACACAAAAGCTCGGCCCGAATCGTGTGACATACCAACTGGCACTTTAGTCTGAGGAATTCAAAATTAAGCGGTCACTTTTGACTGAGTGAGTCATTGCACCAGACATGGTTCAAATCTAACTTGCACCTCCGCACAATGCACGTGGTACCATTTTGGGAGTCAGTTCTTTTGTGTGTATTTTGCCTCCAAAATGGCAGGCAGCTAGATAGACGCGTTTAAGTGTGTTGAGCATCATGAAAAATGGGTAAGTACATGTAGCCGTGATAATAACAGTTTGAAAGGACATAAATATCAACAACTGAAGCACCTTGCACCAAGATTCCTTAATCTACGTAGCAGCCTAGCTTTCAAATCAACGATGAATAAGGCAAACTAAGACCAGTTTTGAAAGCTATGCCACTCGAATTCTGCAAAGGCTTTACTGCGTGACTGCTTTACTGGAAAGTGTTTGCTTTGTAGTGTACATGTACCTATTTTTGCACGCCTGTTTCTTTGTGCTTGTGCCGGCCACTGCTGACTGATGACCTCCGAAGCTACTTGGGAGCTTGTCAGGGGCAAGAGTATTCTTGTCTTCTTCCAGCAGTTGTTCTTGTGTCTGGTCAACAACAAAAAAGAAATAAATAAATACTAAAGTCTTTTCAACAATACATCATTCATTCTTCAGTGGAGTGTAGTGGCTGAGTGGTCTAGTCCGCCGAACTTAAGTTCTGTAGTTTCTGAATGTGGGTTCAAATACCGGTCTGGCCAGTCGCCACACTTGTGTTCTTTAGGGGTAGGCCTTTGTCCTTTTGTTCCAAGAAGAGGATTACGAGGCATCAAGAGGCTTCCACCATTGTTCATTCTTTGTATTTCGGCTCAATGGAGGCAAGTCAGAGTAAGCCAGCAGTCGAGCCATAGTTCTGTGTTTAGTACCATTCCTATGTCGTAGGTAACGGCCGATGTTTTGCAATTCACGATGCGTGAATTTGACATTTTCTCGGTCGAGAAACAAAATGGACGATCCAATAAAGATAATCTTTGTTCTCTTTACATTGTCAAGTCAGGGTTTCTTGTGTCAGCGGTACCCTAAAAAACATAAATAATCCGGCAGTTCTGCCAAAAGAATCCGGGATAAAAAAAACGGGACGGGGCGAGGGATGGGATAAAAAAAAAAAAAACAAAAAAAAAAAAACAGAATCTCGGCGGCAACTGGTTTAAAGAGAATCTACATCATTGTTTAGGGGAAGATTAAATTGATTGCCATCCTCTAGTTTTAATTTCACAAATTTGTGTACAAACGGCCAAGGAAAAATTCATTGAACTCAAAGGTCACATCTTAGAGACAACAATGAAAAATGGTTTATGTGCTATTATGGGTTTTTCGCCTGTTAGTATCAGGCCTATTTTGATAATGGCAAACAAAGTCAGCAACAATTTTTTGTCGGGTGGGGGGAGGGGGAGGGGTGGACGTCTTCTTCAAAAGTATTACCTTGACTTTGACAACACTTTTTAAAGCAATATTTCTAGGGAGGATTGCTACTTTCAGATTGAAACCAATATTTTGTTCCCCCAATCATAACCAATCCTGTACTTTCTTTGTTCAATCAAGCCATAATTTGCACAATTACTCGACCACAGTTTACCTTGTAGCTTGCTGTCTGTGAGTGGGCCCATTTCACTGCAAGTTTCTTGCTCAGGGCTAGCTTACCGTCTAAAGCATGAATGGCAAGTTCAGCCTCCTAAATGCAAATGAAAACAACCAGGTCAAGATAGCTGGGTTAAGACCGAGAAAATTGTTCATTTCCCCCGAAGAAAAAAGAGGCAGATTGTTAATAATAATAATAATAATAACTAGTTCTTATATAGCGCATTTCCCAATAACGTCTCAATGCACTTTACATTAGTGCCCTGGTCATTGGGCCAATAACATTCCTGTAATCTTTCTCAGCTCCCTGGGGAGTACATGTATACAGCCCCGAGCTGGTGCTCTGAAGGCTTTTTCAAGCACAATATCAACCTCTACCCTCGCAGGTACCCATTTATACCCCTGGGTGAAGAGAAGCAATTATAGTAAAGCATCTTGCTCAAGGACACAAGTGTCATGACCGGGATTCGAAACCCACACCCCGATGACTCGACAACCAGAACTTGAGTCCAGTGCACTAGACCACTTGGCCACGACACGCTACGTATTGTTCATACTGACCCAAATCACCCGACATCGTCACCGCAATAAATCTTGGTTGCAGTCAGTTTCACGGTAAGCTATACTGCGTAGACTGAAATAAATGAAGGATTTTAGGCCACTGGTGCTGCATACTCCAAAGGAGTTGAGATGGCTTGAGGTGACACGCAAGTGTTTACCTGCTCACCATTAGCCATTTTGAGGTATGGTAGACACATTACTAGGGCACTATTAGGTTTGGGTAAAATTTGTCTGAATACACCAAAACCAAACAGCGCACCCCTGTAATGTCCACCATATCTCGAAAGGCTAATATCTTCGCATGTAATTTAACTCTTACAATGGCAGAACATGGGCAAACAGAGGTTGCTAGCCAAGGGGTCATTAGAAACATTTGTACATGTTACATGTAATACCACAGTGTAAAGAAAATAAAAGGTCACCATGTACCAGTGGCTTAAAATCCTGCAATGTTGGGAGCACTATATAACTGAACATGTATTCTCATTCTTGGCTTTGCTTCGCGAACGAAGATTTTAGGAAGGGTGTCCTCGTAGAATGCAGGCACGCTGATGACTGAAGAGACCTATCCGATAGAGAGGAAAATGGGGGCAGGCCTTTGCTGGCCAAATCAGAGAAATTGTACAAGGGCATGCTGGCCAAGTTGGTAGTGACAGTGCAATTTTTCTGGAAGAGCATGCTGGCCATTTTGACAGAGCATGAGGCCAATGGCCTTGGTGGCCTCGGTTAAGATCAAGGCCTGTGCATGTAAAAGTTGGGTTAACGGTTGGGGTCTGTGTGGCTTTCCGCTGTTCTCTTTTGTCATTGATTCGCTTTCTCCTGTCCGTTTCAAAGAAAGACGTCGTCTGTCTGACTTGTTGCCTCCATGCATTCCGGTCTGCAGCCAGCGCTACCCACTGAACATGTATACAATACGTACAAGCACATACAGTCTGTAGTGTACACATGTGAGATGAACCGAATGTAGATTCATGACCTTGGCCTACTAGGAGGTTCAAAGATGATAAACATTTGTTCAAGAATACAATCTGTACACTGGATCAGCTGGGCTATGCCAGGACCAGGGCCCAATTTCTTGGCTCTGCTTACTGCGTCATTCTGCATTTACGAAGACCACTAGCTGTGTAAGCGAGGAATTCTAAGTTACGTGAACTACGCACGCTCACAAGCAAAAATTCCTTGCTAACCCGTGAAATACGCTTAAGTAAGCGCAGAATTTTCTGCTTACGTAAGCACCGATTTTTCGCTTACGGTAAACAGAGCCATGAAATTGGGCACAGAAGTCTCCATTCTCTTTGGCCCAATTCTAAATACAATGTACACTCACTGTATGACTCCCAACTAGGGGTAGGCCCTCTTGCCTACTGGCAACCTCAATCCTACACTATCCTCCACTTAATGGTCACTGAATATAGAAAAGTTGAGACTTAGAAAACATTAGTATGCCTGGCCCAGTATAAAGCAAGGCCTGCAATCCTAAATCCTCCACAATCAGACAACTTCCTTAGGGAATTTTGGAGGATTTCGGAGGGTTAGGGTTAAGACAAGAACAAACTTCTTTACCTCCTGGGTCTTAAAGCTGACAAAACAGTAACCTCTTGGTTTGCCCTCACTTGGTCCAGTCTTGTGAAAGAGGAAGTCAAATTGTGCAATTTCACCATGACGTCTCAAGAGCTTCAACAAGCTGTATCTGTTGGAAAGCAGTACAATAAGTTTTTTTTTTTAAGAATTGGCCTAATCATTTCCATGCTCTAGTTTTCAATAAACTTAACATCAAACACGTCCGACCAAGCTATGATTTCATCAAGATTGGTGACCCCATTTAACCAGTTGCCACTGGGATTCTTAAATTTTTTCCCGTCCCATCCAGCCTGAGAGGTTTATTTTCTCCGAATTGCTGGGATCATTTTTTCTTTGACAGTACCACTGGCACAACGAAACCTTGACTTGACAAGGCCAGATTAACAAAGATTCTCTTTATTGCTTTGTGATTTTTGTTTTCTCTACTGAGAGAAATGTCAAATTCATGCAGCATGAATTGCATTTACCTCAGCCGTGTGCCACGGCCTAGATTCTTGGTTCACTCTGACTTACCTCCATTGAGCCAAATAACAATGAAAGTACAATGGTGGAAGCCTCTCCATGTCTCGTAATCCTCTTCTTGGAACAAAAGAACGAAGGTCTGGAATTGGGAATTACCCAATAACACTTGCACCATGGCCAAAAATTTGCAGAGTTCTGAGTGCCAAGTGTCCTTTTTGTGTGGGTGAAATGAAGACTGTGTGTGTGTGTGCTCTGTGCATGCTCAGCAGTGGAATGTCCGGGCAACCTTTGTTCCGGTATTCCCATTTTACACAATGGCATGTTTTAATGTTGCCCTTTTGCTGGCTAGAAAAATATTTTCGTGGACACACGTCAGCCGGCACCAACTGGTATAAGTAAAACAAAAAATGCTTTTCGTTTTGTCAGGGATTTTGTAGTTTTGTATGCTTAATTCAATTGATTATAGGCAGTTTGGCTAGCACGTGGCCTCGGTCCTCTTCTCCTATACATGTAAAATGATGTATATCACTCTAGACTAAAATTGCTTGGACCCTGTGCCTAAAAAACGTCGATTTGGAAGAAAGAAAATGATCAGGAGTACAATTAAGTGGCTTTTATTTCATCTTTGAAAGCTTGAGAAGCCAGTAGGCGATTTTTCAGCTACATTGTAATTTGTTGAGTCTTTGACATAATTTGGAACAGTGTACCCCACCCTCATCACAGTGTAACCCTTATGCTTCCCTGGGGCCCTCAGGCAATTTTTCAGCTATTTTGTTGAGTTTTTGTCGTAATTTGGGCAATTTTTTGGAGCAGGGTATCTCACCATCATATCACCTTCATCACAGTATAACCCCTATGCTTCCCTGAAGAGCTTACTTTTAGTGTACTAGTATGACCATCAAAGTCAAAATTTCAAAAATAGGAGTATATCATATTATAGGTATAGCGCCCCAGTTAATATACCATTTTGATTACCCAGAATGCAATACCATCACGAAGTCACGGGTGGCGCGAGAGTGCAAAAACAATTCAGTGGCTGTTTCACGTGACAGCTACAGCTAATGAAACAGCTTAGAATACAAAATGTATGGAGTCAGGAAAAGTGCGTGCACCAAATCTATGCATGGCATCGGTTGCATGCACCATGGAGGTACCTCCATGCATGCACGCATAGTTTGGTAAGTGCACTTTTTCTGACTCCATTCTGAAATTGTTTTTATACTCTCGCGCCACCTGTGACTTTGTGATGGCATTGCATTCTGGGTAATCAAAATGGCCCCGATCGCTAGCCGATATCTATTTGTGTGGAGTAATTTTGAGCAAAATTCAAATGATTATTTGCCCTTAATAAGGTTATTAACTTCAACAGCCAAAGTACCGGAAGCTAAGACTAAGAGATACGTGGACACATTTAGTTGGTTAAAATCCAGCGCCGCACCAGTTAGGTTTCGGTGCAGCGAGTTGTGGCACAAGCTGCACAAAAGATAGACTTGGTTGGACGTGTGGCCAAGGATTCAACCGATGTCAAAAATCCTTGCCACACTAGTGGGGCTATGATCATCGCAACTAATCTACAACAACTACAATTAGGGAAACCTTCAATCGGTTAGCCCCTTAATATGTGCCAATACGCTGGACTACCTCGCTCCGCTTCTTGGTCTTATGTCATGAACGCGTGCTGACCCTACTACTACTTGAGATCAACTTTCAAATCGAGACTTAGGCCTACATTATTTTGCAAAAATTGTTCCATCAATGATCTCTTGGTCATTGCCCAAAAGTCTGGAGTACATTAGATCTGAGGTGCAGTGACTTATTTTGGTGAAATTTTATGAAAAAACCACAGAGCTGATACAGACAGTCGATTCAAACAAAACATTCGATTCAAACAAAACAAGCAGCGGTGGTGGTAGTCCAGCGCTATTCTAATTTTAAAGGCCAGTGAGTCAGTTGCAAAACAACTGCACTGAGATCAGGGCTACATTGCGGTTATGATATTACAACAATGTCAGAATGTACGATTAAGTGGGTCATGATGTATTTTCCTTACTCAGATATCTTTTCGTCGATGTTTCCAACCCAGAGTCTCCGTCTTTCACTCTGCTCCATGGCATGACACGGACACAAAGTCATGAAAGTGACAGTTGACCGAACAGCTCTACACAGCAGTCATTTTGACCATTCGATGAACACTTGAGGGCGCCATCTCGTCCTAATATACGGCTCTGGGTTCAAGCAGAGCCGTATAGACCATGTGACCCTTGTTTACAAAAGAGTGACCTTGTACATTCCAGGGCAATTACTGGCAGGCAAGATACTGCATGGGACATATGAGAAATTTTACATTTTGTATCATAATTTCCACATGAATTCAATGGCTATTAAAATGAGAGCTGAACTAGTTGTGAGATGTGCCCCTTTCCTTCACATCCAAAGTTGATGACAATCGGACAGTGCAATCTCCATAAAATGAAAGATTTAAAGTATTTTCCCATTGAGCCGTGTACAAATCCTGCCTGCAGGAAGTCCAGGTTCTGTGGCTCTTTTGTAAACATGTGATGTCACAGGTAACATGGTCTATAATATTGGGTCTCAAGTATCATTATTTTATTTATTTTATTTATTGTTTATTCAGGCTAAAAGAAACATTAGAAAACATACAAAAGACTCAGAATCTATCTATATCAGACCAAAAAAATTCAAATCCCACTCCAGTCAATTTTTCTTTGTTCACCCCCAAAAATTGATTAAACAAGTTTCACAGTCAGTTTTCCCGCATGGTTTACTGCTTGATACTGAAAACAAAAAGAGCATTGAAAAACAAAAATCAGCTAGCCTCTAAAGACCAGTAGGCCTACCACATCGTGAACATTATGCGTTCTTTGTAGAATTTCCAAGTTGCTGGAAGTGTCCCTACTTGCTTTATTCAGTCACACTCGAAGGTCTCTGGTACACTCCGGAATATTTTCCACAGATTTCGAGAAAGAAAAGACTCAATTAAATAAACAAATTATGCAACAATCATCATGTACCGCCTCATTTTCCTCATAGAGGACGTCATGTTTGTTTACATTCAATATCCACTACAGGTCACGTGACGTGACGTGGGTCGCGCAATCGGTCTATTGTTTGTATGCGACAGTTTCAGTATGCTACATGCATTATGTACTTCATACCACTGAAAATGGTAAAAGTGAAACTTAATTCTTTGATGTATCAATTTGTAAAGATTTAAACAAACATTGCATCAATAGAAAAAAGTGTTTCACACTTCATGTTGCAGTATATTTCAAAGTATTTTAAAGTATCCCTGTACTCGTACCCATCGTCAGGATGAGCCGCCTTTGTAGTCGGCTGATGGAGTTTGTTTACTCGGATATCGGAGTAGGGCCGTACTTGGAACTCGAACATAGGCCTACTAGTATTTTGAGTACTCGGACACCTTTCGGTAGGCTAGCCTAGGCGTAAGCATGCCAGCCTAGCGGATGGTTAGGCCTAGGCTAGGCCAAGCCTACTTTGTACTGGCGGTGCTTGACTTCTTTCGTCAAACATAAGTTCCAGGGCGGACTCACAGTCTCTAAATTGGGAGTGGTGGTTGGCGCACGTCAGAGAGGGCAAAAATAGCAAAGCAAATAAATTGGCCCCCTCCCCAACCCCAGTCCCAACCGACCGAATACAAGCCTCAGCGGCAACTAAGGGGGGCCACGGGGGTACGTGCCCCCGGGTGCCCCCCCCCCATTTGAAATTTGGACATTTGATATTAAAAATTATCCGAACAAAATGTTACATTTTATGAGCTTTCACGTAGTATTTCAATGTTTTTAAAACTCTTTTTTTTATCATTTACATGCAGAATGTATTTTTTTTTCTTTTTACCTCAACACGTCAGAAAAGCGCTGAAAAGGGGCTTGTTTAGGAAAAATGCAAACGGAAACTACAGTTGTAATTGCCCCCTAGGAAAAATGGCGCCCCTCCTTGTGCCCCCCCCCCCCCCAAAGTTGTACCCTTGTTACGCGTACGGCGCTGACAAGCCACACTGATTACTGATGATTTGGTTTCCAAGCTTGCTCTTTGAATTAACATTATATTAAGGATTTCGAAATCGGAGTGAATTTATCCCTTAAACATGCAGTAACATAAATAAAAGTACTTCAAGTTTCTATTTCTGAAAGATTTATCAACATAATTATTTGTACGGGTGATACCAGCTCCATCGATTATGCTCTTTCAATAAAAGGCAGGAGGGGGTATGTAGCGCCACCTACGACGAGATAACTTTATCAAAAAGACTGACAGAATCGGTCTTGTTCCTGTACTTACACTGACTTACACTAAAAACAAAAACACGTGTACCATATGTACATGTACATGTACATGTATTTGTAACATTATTGGTGTTTACATTATTTCGGCCGTCACAGATCGCCAGCACTCAGAAGAAGCGTAAGTTACAGCAGGACAGATTGCGCTTCAGTAAGTTGGTGTTCTAGTTCGGCGGTATTTCAGTTCCAGTTCCATTATTCACGTAAGATTTTTTTCAGTCACTTATTTTGTTGAGTCTTTGTCACAATTTTTGGGCAATTTTGTGGTTAGGCCTATTTAGTAATAGTATTAGTAGACCCAGCAGCAGTAGTAACTGGGGCGCAGTACTGTAGTCTGTACTCATTTATTGAGATTTTGACATTAAATTTATCGGAGGGAGTCCAGCGTATTGGCACAATGTATGGGGCTAATTAATGTTCACAAAATAACAATGTTATATAGCAGGTGAGTTTTTTCATATTTATTAGGCGCGCATCATTTCTTGTTTTGAATATGGGTACAGACATACCGTTCTTGTGGAACAATTTTCCAAAACTGTAAAAAAAAATAAACAAATTATGATAGTTATTTTAATGTAAAAAAACATCTTTGTGGTGGTCGGGTTGGCGAAGTGGTATCTTTACTCGCCTTCCACCTCTAGGACCCCGGTTCCAATCATGTCGGGGGCACTATATGGGTTTGGTTTTTCAGTCCCTAGCTGATTGCGTTGGTTTTCCCTGAAGTAAATCTTGTTTACTGGTCTTCAAATTAAGCAAAATTATGAACACTCAAAAGTTACCCTGTTAAAGTGGACGTGTTCTTGTTGTCTAATTGTAGATGTCAGGGACAGTAATACTACAGTAAAGATGGCAACAGCACGGGCTGCAGCAAAACGTTCTATGGGACCCAGCAGAAGTATTAGTCCCCCAGCAAAGAGGGGACACTGGAGTCTTGGCTTACTGGATACAATGAAAGATCCGTCATCTCAGGTTTACACAGACGACAGGGTAGTTGTCATCAAAGACAAGTATCCTAAGGTGGGTATTCAAAGTGCTGTGTAGTCTTGGCTGAGCAGATCAGAACAGATCAGGGTAGGTAGAACAGATCAGGTAGTTGTCATCAAAGACAAGTATCCTAAGGTGGGTATTCAAAGTGCTGTGTAGTCTTGGCTGAGTAGATCAGAACACCGGACTCAAGCTCTGGTACTTCTGATCAGCAGAATTGTGGGTTCACGTCCTGGTCCTGACACTTGTGTCCTTAAGCAAGACACTTAGCCATGATTGCTGCGTCCTTCAGATGGGACGTAAAGTTGTAGGTCCTGTGTGTTGTGTGATGCACATAAAAGAACCCAGTGCACTAAATCGCAAAGAGAAGGGGTTCCCCCCAGTGTACCTGATTTGATCGACTGCAGATTGTGCCACAGCACCTTGTAAACCGTTTAATAGTGCTATGTAAAGGAACAGGTCTCACACTTCCAAATGTAACTCTGCATACCTCGCAGGAAAAGATACTGAGCGCTTTGAGCCGCTTTTTGTTGCCTTTTTGTTTTTTCTTGAAATCAAGGGTGCTGGTTGTACGGTTATGCAGATCCGAACATAATCGTTGCCAGCAAGGTTGCAGTCTTCACATACTGCTTTACATTGTAGCGTGTCGTGGCTGAGTGGTTTAGTGCATCGGACTCAAGTTCTGGTGGCTAAGTCATTAAGATGTGGGTTTGAATCCCGGTCAGGACACTTGTGTCCTTGAGCAAGACACTTAACTATAATTGCTTCAAATAGGGGAAGAGGCAGTTTTATTTGTCTCGCAACAGATTCATTTACCCTTCCCAGTTCTTAGCTGCGCTATGAAGAGACTTGCATTTATATCTTGCTATGTCTTGTTTCTTGGCATTGGGGCAGGTTTCTATCCCTGCAAAAAAGTAGCCCACACCTTAAGTGGCCTTTGGGACTTGTGATGGGTGAATTGCATCACAAAACCCCCCCCCCCCCCACAAAAAAAAAAAAAAAAAAACCCAAAACAATTGTTTGTAATTTTTGTTTTTTTTAAGTAATTTTTTTAAAATCATCATCCTCTGTTTCCCCAGGCCAGATTCCATTTCCTAGTTCTACCTAGAGAGCAGATAGCCAAGTTGAAGGCTCTCAAGCCGTGTGATTTGGATCTACTCAGACACATGCACAAGGTGGGAGACAAAGTCATCAAGGAGTAAGTTGAAATTTTCAAATTGAGAATCATTTGGGGTGAGGCACCCAGTTATTAAACCAACAATATACAAGTTAACCCCCCCCCCCAGAGTTGACAAGTGGATTTTGTGCATTCTTAGGCAAGTTATGCTGGTTCAAGTTATAAGAAAAATGTAGAACATGGATTGCTGTTGCACTATAACAGGAGTGACATTGTTGCGTAGATGAGCAGTTAGACAATGGGAGACTTTTGAGACGATAGCGGGCGTCCCACGGACTGATCCTTTTCCACTGTTTTCATCGCTGAGAACAATGGAAAAGGACCGGTCTGTGGGATGCCTGCTATCATCTCAAAAGTCTCCCATTGAAGTCACTAATTCAATTAACTTAACAAGCTATTAATCAGAACAGAGTGACTTACTTTCTTTCAGACTTCATAGACAGCATACTACAGTTGTGTCTCTAGAGGGCGCTGTTAAACTTGTCCAAGTCTTTAACTTAACTGACATCCCCTCAAAAAACAATCGGACAGACACCTTGAGTACTAATTTCTACTTCCAATTTATCTTATTCGTTGTGTCAGAGCCATCGGTCAAGAAGGACTCACTTACAGACTTGGGTATCATGCGGTTCCAAGCATGAGGTAAGAACTTCACTGAGGCAACGGAAGTAGTAGACCTTTATCATGTTGCCACCATCTTGGTTATGTTCCCTGTATCCAATAACAGTAATAGATGCTAATACTCATTGCACATAAAGGAACCAGACTATTTGCCCTTCCAGCCTCAGTTTGGTTACATTGGTTTGAATGGGAGAAAATCAAGATGATAAAGGTCTATTGCCTCTGTTGCCCCTGGTCATTGCCACGGTGCCCTTGAAATGTTCCAACAGAGATTTACAGTTTCCTCATAGAGGTGCCCTTTATCAAGAAGAAAATACCATGGTGCCCTTGCCCATTCAAGAGCGAAGCAATCAGACCTGTTAATAGGGACTTTGGTTTCCTGTATCACAACCAGGACTACCAGTAGATGCTCCAGTCACTCACCCCACCATTAGTGTACCCTGTATATTGGACCCATTCATGTGCAACCTGCTTGAATTTTGTAAGCTGTATATGAAGACTATACATACAATGTACTTTGTTCCCTTCATTGCATCTGATTGAGTAATTGCATGAATTGTTGCTACAAAAGCTCATGGGCGCTTTTGTAACCAGTTAGTCTCGAAACACCACTACCACTTTTATTATCTGTCAGACTTAAAACATGGCTAGCTATATCATAATTTAATGGAAGAATAGCAGATACAAACTTAATAATGGCAGTATATTCCAGCAATTCTTCCTTTCAGACCCTGCCCCAAAGTGTTATTACATGTAATGCGGGGAAAGAACGAAACCGGAAAAAAAAAATCAAGGCTGGGGCAGGGACCCAAGAATTTCAATTTACATAAAAAATTAAACCTTCTTTCTTTGTCTATTTTTGTGTGTGTAGCCATTTACATCTGCATGCTATCAGCCAGGATTTCGATTCCCCTTCACTGAAAACAAAGAAACATTGGAATGCCTTCACAACAGCTTACTTTGTGGAATCTGAAGGTACGAGGATGCTAGCCACCAATCCACCTGTTCAGATGACAGGTTTAAAATCGAGTTTGCACTACTTAGCTCCTTTCATTTGTTGTTTATTCACCAACACCCATACACCGGAGCTGCCAACTCTCTCCCTGATTCTGCAGAAAGTTCCCTGAAAATAAACCTATCTTTCCATGTTCTGATGAACAAATTTGAAAATCTCGATTCTGGAAAAACAAATCTTATTATGTTGAATGTAATTCTAGATATCTCCCAGATTGTTGTACAAAATCTCCCTGATTGCAAGATGTAAATGTTGGCAGCTCTGCCATACACCGATGTGTGAAAAGCACTTCGTACTCAGTACTTAGCCCGAGTCCTGGAAAAAAAACCCCAAAACACAGGCATAATACTTGTGGGATTGGAACCCACAACCTCTGCCTTTCTAGAGCAGATGACTTTACCACTAGACCACTGAGTTTGCCCGGTACCCAGAGGCCAGTTTGAATCCTATAATTTAGCATTTTAGCAGCCGGTACTGCAACTATTTTCCTTACATGTAGATCCAATCCACTTAGCCAATAAAGCACTGTTCAAGGTAGTAGACCGTTCCGGCCTGTCAATCAAAATGTGCGCATTGACCAATTGGATCATGCCTTTTGGTCATGTGACCTCGGTCAAACTCGGTCACACATGCAGCGTAAACGTACACAAACTAAGGTGTGTGGGCAGGGCTTGTTGCCAAAGCCAGAATGGTCCATTGCAGTTGTGTCTCTTTAAGCAAATTTTGTTTTTTTAGTTACGGCCTAGCTAAGATCTAAAGTACAGGATACAAGAAACAAGAAGTAAAACGACTAAAAACACAATACATAAACAACACTCAATAAACGCAAAAGAACGATACATCATTAAATCATTCACCTAGGTTTATAGTTAGAATTGGAATCTAGAATTAAAAATAAAAAGATGACTGGAATTTAGCAAGAATAAACTCCTGAAGCACTGTGTATTTGTGTGTAAAGACCTGATTCTGCCGGATTTTTTGCACACTAACTAGGTGATTAATTGGTTGGGTGGGATCCTGCATAAAAAAAACCCAATAATAATGATGATAAACTTAATAGTTTTTATGATTTGTGTTTTTGCCCATACACTGATGTGTGTTACACTGTATACTCAGTACTTTCCCGAGTCCTGTGAAAAAAATTTGCAGCATATTCTTCGGGTGGGATTCAAACCCACGAGCCCTGCCATTCTAGTCTCTAGAGTAGATGTCTTACCAACAAGACCACCGTGATTGCCCAGTAGCTAGAGGCTGTTCAAATCCTTTTTTTTCCCCACAGAACTCGGGTAAGTACCGAGTATACAGTGCTTAACACACATCGGTCTATGTGTCAAACACAAATAATATTCTTTATCCCCGATGCAAATTAAACATCAATCCAAATAATATTCTTGTAGAGACTGTGAAGAATAATGATTGTATAATCAATAGCTGATCCCTCAACTTGGTACGATTTTGCCTAAAAATAAAGCTGCATTAGCACAAAAAGTTTGAATCCCACCCGAGGAATATGCCTGTGAGTTTTTTTCACAGGACTCGGGGGAAAGCATACAGTGCTTAACACACATCGTTGTATTGGCAAAAACACAAATCATATTCTTTTCCCTGACACAAAAATTAACATCTATTTAATAGTTTTTGTCAGTGTCACCTCAAAGATACCACAAACATCTTTTAACATCCATATCAATCAATCAAACAACAAACTACATCCCTCTTCTCTTTCTGAGGTCAACACACTGACATGTTTTCGTATTCTTATGATTTTTCCGAAACGTCTTATAAGGTGGCGTGAGAGCTGCTTCAACTCTTGAACTAGTCACTATTCACATTGTTTTTAATTACAGTAGGTTGCTACTTTTTAATGTTTCAGAAATTATTGATCAGTTGGAGAAGGAAGGCAAGGTGGATACATCCAGCAAGAATCCAGATGCTCTGCTCAAACTGCCTCTTCGGTAAGTCTTAACAACCAGGTTCGGGATTTCTAGAACAAAAATTTCCGATCCGACCGATGGTATTAATTTTCGTGACACCCAGACAGAAATGTTTTGTTTTGGGGAGAATGTCGTTGTCAAAATGAAACCATGACTAAATCAAGTAAAGACAACAAACATTCTCATAAAGTGCGACGGGAATTTACTTCTCTCTTTCAAGAAAATTTGAACGGAAGCCCTCTTTGTTCACCGTGACTTGGCCAGCCCCTCGGCCGTAAGCGACGGCTGATAACCGGCATTGGCCTCTAGTTGTCAATAAGCACACCATATTATGGACCAAACCAAGAAACTTCTATCAAACGTTTTTGTTTGAGCAGGATTTTTTGTACATTTTCATATCATGCTTAATTTGATTACAGCAATCAAAATAAGCTGTGGTGATTTTTTATTTATTTATTTATTTATTTTTTTTTTTGGGGGGGGAGCAGGGGCCTTAAAATGCTATTTCCTTGACTTTGACAGTATTTCAGACAATAATTATTTTCTTGTAGGATTGAAAACAATTTAGCTCACAGATTAATCGATACCTACGTTTCTTTTAAAAAACGCAAACATTTTTCTTCTTTGATTTTTGTGTTTTTAGGTGCCATGTATGCAAACTGGAGCTGGGCAACATTCCCAAACTTAAGGCACACATCATCAAGCACATCAAGAAGAGCTGATAAGTTTGTTCTGTTGAAAAAAACTGTTGTCACTGTTGGTCTTAACAGTAGTGTTTGCCTTAATGCCAGCTGTGGGTCAATGACCTTTATGATGGTACAGCCATCTTTGTTTGCCTCCTTTTCAATGAATGTGTTGCCAAACAGAGGTTGAAAGCAAAAATAGTCTGGTCCCATTTCAGACTTGACAGGCATGACTGTGATTGCACACAGGGAACCTGACAAAGACGTTGGTAGCAAAGTAAAGTTCTATTTCACCTATTGACCCCTTTCACCACTGTCCCTTGCGGCTACTGTCTGCCACGCTCACCATTTTGGGAGTTGTCAAATTTCCCTGCACAAATATGGTAAGTGTGTAACTGCAGCGTCGCCTAAAATATGCACTACACTGTTTAACACTCGGGGACATTGACTCCCAAAATGGTGCAACCAAGATTGTTGTGATGAGGACGTCAGGGTGAACGGGGTCATTGGACAATGTGACGTGATGTCACAGAGCAAGTGGTGCAACATGCAAGTTCAATCACCAGTGCAAAAAATAAATAAACTATTGTGTAGCAAATATTGTTATTCAATTTTGGGGTGAAGAAAAATTCACTAGACTGGGATTTGAACCTGCGACTTCCGGATTAACGTGCCAGTGGTCTACCCGCTGACCTATCTAGATATTGACAAATTAGGGAGACCACTCAGTTGGCAGAGCGCCAACACGTTAATCCGGAGGTCACAGGTATAAATCCGGTCAAATTTTCCTTGTTCACCCCAAAATAGAATTAAAACTTAACCAGTCAGTTTCCATTGTGGCTTATCGCTCGATATCAAAAATTATGATAAACAGAAACATTATGTTCGTGATTCATAGCTGGTGTTTCACAGTACTGCACTGTACAAAAACAAAACATTGAAAGTGTACATGGAGGTGCATTAGGTCATGATTTGGTACAATTTGGAAAGAAACAACTACTCTACATGTACATGTAATAATAAACATAATATGCACTTCGTATATAGCACTTTATCCCAACTGAGGCTGTCTCAAAGCACTCATAATTTGTTTCCTCTACTAGGTGTGTGGAGCTATTTTCGAATTATAAGACCAATTTATTTACATAGCACCATGTAATGGTTTACAAGGTGCTGTGGGGCAATCTTAAGCAAATCATACGAGAAAAACCTGGTAAGTGTACTGGGTTCTTTTGCAAGCATTACACAACACACGAGACCAACGGCTTCATGTCCCTTCTGGAGGACCCAGCAATAATGGTTCAGTGTCTTGCTTAAAGCCTCAGCTCTGCATTGGTAAAGTGTCTGAAGTGCTTACATTTTTTGCACAAATCAAGATTTTTGTAATAAAACCAACCTGTGAAAATTTCAACTCATTTGGTTGTTTCAATTGCGAAAAAAACGGTAAAAATGCATTTGGCATTTTTGTACGCATTCCTATAGGCAGACTGTTCATCTCACACGAGGCACAAAGTAATTTTTGATCTGATTTTATTTATCATTCAAAAGGGTAACACAGCAGACAGAAGTTTTTCAAGGAAAGTTTCAACCCCAATTATCTTTATACTGTGTGTGTGAGGTATAGGTAAATCTGTGAACATTTATGTTTTCTTTCGCACCACTGTTGAGCTGGGGCTTTAAAGACACAAGTGTCAAGACCAGGACTTGAAGCCACACTCTGCTGATCAGAAACACCAGAAATTGAGTGCAATGGGCTTGACAGCTTGGCCATGACACGCCACATGTACATTACATGCAAATTCTAACCATCTCGCAACCATTTCCTGCCCACTCAGGAAAAACACCCCAAGGCCATGTAATAATAGACTGCAGGAAGTAAAGCAGATTCCAATCAGTTGTTGTCTTGCTAAGAGTGAAAAACACTTTGTTTATTTGAGAATAAGTATAGAAAAATGGACAATAAGTACAAGAGGAACCCTTGCAATTGGTGGAAGTTGTAAAAGCGATTTCATTTTTACAAAAAGTATTTACATTACAGATTTGTAATATCAAAATAAATACAATAAGTATTTCTGTAATTAATTATTATAATTTATTTTAAATATAGTGACATGGAAGGAAATAGAACACATAATAATTGAGGATTGAGTGTTACCCATCACTTGTTTTACGAAAATGATTAACAAAGTTATTATACAATAAGGTTACTATAGTCCTTAAAATCAAATAAGTCATGCATTTAGTTGGTAATTTATGAGCCTATATTTTTTAACTGAAATAGTTGAATAAAAGTTTCAAAAAGATCAATTGAATAATGATTGAGACACGTTTTTATTTCCATGTATATATGTATGTTCCACACTGACAACCAGTTTTGATTTAAGAGTTACTATTATGAATTTTTAAGAGAAGTTACAGCATTCAAAATGTTGAAACACAAATTGTCAAAAACTGTAATAGTTCCCTAAGCTTGAAATTGGTGTACACATGTATATATGTATGGACATTGGACAAAAGGCAATACATGTTCCCTGAACTACATGTATGTAAATGAATTCTGATTATTAATGTATAAAAACAGAGCCAGACTATTTATTATATTGTCCTCCCAGCCTCGGTTTGGTTTTAATAGTGATTAGGATGTGAGAAAACCAAGAGCAAGTTCGATCAAGGACCACAGTTAACCATAGTTCAACTAACTCTGCTCGACCCCTGGCTAGTTGACGATGGTTGGACTAGTCTAGTCAACTATTCGCGACCAGCCTATTGAGGTTGGTCGCATCGGTGGTTACCAATAGCCATTTCATAAGCACAGTGCAGAGGGGACCAGTTATCAGGAAAGTGATAATGTTGATTTCACCTTTTTCTCATGGTCAAGTTGACATGACACGAGTCGTTCACACTTCAACATCAGTGTGCATGGACGACATACATCAAAAACCAACCACTAGTTAACCATTGGTCCTTGATCGAACTTGCCCCAAGATGGCTGCACAGTTCAAGGTCCATCACCACTGCAGCAAACTGTCCACACATAAAGGCCACTTGAGAAAAAATTACCTCTTGACTTTACAATCCAATGAGCACACACACACACACACACACAACATGTGCAAGGCCACTAGCGAATGGCTACCTATTGGGTAGTGGCTACATCACCCCCGGAATATACAATTCAATAAAATACTCTGAATAGATCTACAAAAGTTTACTGTTAGAAAATCTGTTTACAAAACTTGTACAAAAGAGACAAATACAGAGAAGAAAACCTTTGGCAATTGACTGTAAAGAAAGTAAACAGTTTTCAAAAAGAATTACATTACTAAGAACTGTTAAATTTACTTGCACTGGGATAATGCATTAAACTCTGATTGAGATACATCATGTCAGCAGCCTAGCCAGGATTTTTTCACTAGGGGTACAGTGGGGGGCCCAGGGGCTATGTTTTTTTAATTAAGTACATGTATAGTACATTTTTTTTATGGGAGGGGGGGAGGGGGCACTGAAAATTTGTGGGGCGATAGGGGGCCCTTTGGCTACGCCGCTGCATCATGTGCATAACTCGGCAACATAAACTGAAGCCCAAACTCCTGTCAGGTGTTTTCAAGGCACCCTGCTAATTGCATGAAAACGCTATAACTAGTTAAATGAAAGTCCAGCTAAAGGCAGCAACGTAGTCCGAGGCATTCTGACACTGCCTGGCAATAGACTGATCCATTAAGCCCCGCCCCCTTACGTGTGGACCAATCACAGCCTTGGATACACTAACAAAAGTCCGACAAGATTAAAAATCCTATTGGAAAAATGTAAACATGCGTGCGCGTACTTATAGCGCGCGTGTTCAATTTATGCAGCGTGGCATTGAAGATACGCACATTGTGCTGCCCACGTGTACAGTGAAGATGTAGCCAATGCTGTGATTGGTCTATGTTTAGGGGGCGGGGCTTAATGGATCGATCTATTACCCTGCTAAGTGCACTGAAATTTCGTAGTTTGCTGATGATTTTAACTGTAGGGGCGCTATGAGTTCCTTATCCGTCATGAAATCATGTGTGTACAATACCAGTACTTAATCTAAAACAATTGAAACATCGAAATAGTTTGTTACATTGTGAAGTGAGTTTGTTACATTGTGAAGTGAACTGTTTTACGCCAGCCTTGACGCTGGGCAATTACCCTGCTAAATGCACCAAAATGCACTGAAGTTTGCTTGGGACTTAATATGTACTGTATAAAATATGCATATTTGTTTTTCAACCCTGCTAAATGCGACAAAATCCGCCTGCTAGATCAAATCACTGAGCTGCTAAATCCAACACACAATGCTACCATGGAGGTCAAAGAGTTTGTGATTTGAGTTGACCGCAAACTGTTACACAATGCAGCCTTTACTACCTTGTGCATATTTTGTTGCATATTACATGTAGCAATGTTATATGGATATGTAATCTAGTTGTTTAGCTTGGAATTAAAGGGGCTGTGTCGTCATGATCACAGCGCGTCTGTGGCTAGACTGACTTATGACCGCTCAACCTGTTATTGCACGCACACGCGCGCGAGTGGCGGTCACATCACAGAATAATAAAGACGGCGCCCTTTGTGATATGATGGTCAACGCGGGCACGTGCAGTAACTGGGTGAGAGTTCATGGGCCCAGAAACAGGCAGACTACGATCATGACGATACAGCCCCTTTAAATGACAGCCATGGCTTTTAACTGACCCAACTTCCAGATTTCATAGAGCTACATGTAAGTCATGGCATATTACACGAAGGCCTTGGCCTGTTTGATTTGGATGGGTTGGGGGTGGTAAGGGAAGTCTAGTGAGATGGCTATGCCAGTCGCTGCTGTTTGATTTGGATGGGTTGGGGGTGGTAAGGGAAGTCTAGTGAGACGGCTATGCCAGTCACTGCTGTTTGATTTGGATGGGTTGGGGGTGGTAAGGGAAGCCTAGTGAGATGGCTATGCCAGTTGCTGCTGTTTGATTTGGATGGGTTGGGGGTGGTAAGGGAAGCCTAGTGAGATGGCTATGCCAGTCGCTGCTGTTTGATTTGGATGGGTTGGGGGTGGTAAGGGAAGCCTAGTGAGACGGCTATGCCAGTCGCTTCTGTTTAATTTGGATGGGTTGGAGGTGGCTAGGGTTAAGGGAAGCCCAGTGAAACAACTATGCCAGTCGCTGCTCCAATGATGGTGAGGAACCACAGTCTTGCTGATGACACTCTGTAACTCTGGATGTGATGAACCAAGGCAGGCTGAAAAAAAATGAGAAAACAAAAATGATGTGATCAATTAAAATCAATTACCAATAAAACACTGTACAGTATTTCAGAAATGTTAAGACTTGGACTCGGCAAGGTTCCTGTACATAGTTTGCAAGGTTCACGTGCTACTCACAATTAAGAAATGGGGCATATAGTATCAATTGCTAAGAATTCACAATGAGGTCAAAATGTTTCCCTTCTAACACTTTTAAAAGCATTATGAAAATTTAGCAGGGGACAAAAATCAAAAGATGTTAAGTCACAGAGAGATGCCCAGCCATCCATCTTGGGTTTACTGATATTCATGCAGATTTCTTGTTGTACTGGGTCGGCCTGACGTTGCCATTTCACCTTCTTGGGGTCAAGCATAAGACATGACTTGTACTTACCCATCCTCCCTGCTTTACAATCCAAGCTGCCAGTCTTCGGCGTGTGAACTTCTGCATCGAGTCAACAACCACGTTAGCATAGCTCACATGACCATTCTCAACACACTCCACCACCAGTGCCCCAGCAAAGGCAAACAGCGCCACCACCCGCGCCCATGTGATATTACGTCTGAAAAGTTCAGCGGCGACTGCTGCGAAGACCGTTTGAAGCTGGGTGCTGGTCTGGAAGTTAATGCGCAAGTAGGTACAGACGTCGCGAAAGAGGTATGGATACATCTTGTCAAACTCTTGAGTGATTGAGACGAGCTCACGGGAAACGTCACACGCCCCACAGGGAACGCTGTGCCCCATGGGGTGGCAGGCGGAGACGATATCCTTCGCTTCCAGGCCAGGAGGGTAGATATCATGTTTGAGAAGAGATCGCTCTCGGAGCTTGGTGAAGATATAGTCACGGCACAACACCCTGGTCTGCTGCACCACCATGTCTTCAGTGTGTGGTGTATCAACGAATTTACCCAGTCCGAGATAGGTGGCCGCACTATATGTGCTCTTGTTGATGAATGCCGACACAAGCTCGGCTGCCTCGGAGAGTCGTTCCGATGTTGAGCGCCAGCGTTCTTTGATCAAGACAGACGCTGACATACTGCTGCGACTGATGCGTCGTGTTTTGGCGACTTTCTTGACATTGCCCGACATGGTGGGATGGGATACTCTTACCGAACTTAACTCTGACTGAACTTTCACATCACAGTTCTTGGAAGACTAACTTTACATTCTTCTCTTTTTTTTCAACAAGAAATGGAAGACATCTGTGAAAAACAAAAAAACAACAACATGTGTTGTTAACACGTGGTAAAAATATTTACCCTCCTATTTTCCACAACAGCTGCCATTTTAAAGGGTGTGCACAACCGTGGTAAGGTTGAAAAATTACTGTTCACAGATTTGCACATAATGTACATGTACATGGTACATGTACAAAGATGGCCATAGTTGAAATAGTTTTGCATGAAATGCTGAGGTTTTTGAGAAATTAGTAAAACATTTTAGTAAAACAGACTGAACCTTTTGGTTATATGAAAAATTCCTAGGAAAATGTTTTTTTAATTCTTATTATTTTCCTCCTCAGTCTAGCCTTCCCCACCTCTACATGTACATTACATGTAATGTTTTCTTAATGCTTGTGTATTTTATTGTATTTATTGTATAAAAGGGTCCCTTTGAAACTAAAGTTACATATAGCCATGTTACTATTTTGTTAGTGCACATATTAGGCCTTTGGAAACTGAGTGTTAGTTACTCGTCAACCCAACTCTGAAAAAATATGGATCATTCAATGAAAGAAATTTTTTATTATTTATTGTTTTTCACTCTTGTCAAAATGTTAACCGGTCACTTACGTTTTATGTGCAATCATGGAACAATATTGCTCCATCATGCATGATCATGGTTTAATTTACCCCTTTTTTCTAAATGATGATGGACTTTATTTCCGTTTTTCAATAAATCGTCTTGATACATCTGTAGTAAAATGTACGTTAATTATTGACCATTCTAACAAACGAATAAAGTTAAGAATACTGACCGAGAAATAGTGGAGACTGCCGATTACTACTTAGCTAGTAGTAGTACGACAGATACTGTCAAAATCTCAAAAAAAAGTACAGCGCCCCAGTTACTGGGTCTAGGAGCTATATAATGACTATGTTGAGTCCAGTATTCGCAGTAACTTGGAGTATGGTTGTAACTTGTATTATTATAATACTCATGGAAGAAGGAAATTAAATTTATTCTAACTATACCTCTAAGCATGGTATATAAACCAATTGTTGTTTTACCTCGTCTTCGTGTACATCATTTACAATACATTTTACATCATTATTCGTAATCGTATCACTAATCACACATCATTTAGTTACGTTTCGTCACGACCACAAAAAAACCCAAAACAAAACAACAAGTTCTAAACACATTTAAAGTTAGTATCCTGCACAAAGACAATGTAGCCACAGTAGCACAACTAAATACTGCGGTGACAGTAATCCTGCCATTGACACAAAACTCTTCCAAACATGAAAATATTGGCTATCTATTTACAAAATTGAACACAAAATACCGTTACCCACCTTGTAAGTCGTATGGTGTACGTGTTGTTTCCGTCGATTCGTCGCATACACACACGGCACTGCTGACTGCACTTCTTGGCGCGGGGTCACTTGACTCTTGTTTGTACAAAAACAAGTCGAGTGGTGGCGGTATTCAATAATTTATTTTTTTGGGTAGCGAGACGGGGCTGGTAAAATTAATTTAAAAAGAGTGTAGGCCCGGCCTATTGTCGTATCGTATTGTTTCACGAGTCACTTTAAATAACCTACCAACATTTTGATCCCCTGTTTTTTTTATGGGCCTATTAATGTACGATTCGAGAACGCCGTAGATTCTAACTATTTTAAGGCAATCAAAACTAGTAGGCCTAACGGGTCTTGCGAAACGGCAATCAATGATGTCAATTTTTTTATTTATTTGGCATTTTGTTTTACCTATCAGCATTGTATTGTAACCAAGCAGACGGGAGATAATAAAAACATCTGGGTATAGGTCTATATAGGCCTACTTTTTTCAGGATTGAGGAAAAAAATAATTTGACATTCAAGTTTTCTACTTTAATTAGTTTCCAGTTTCAAATTCAGTGTTTTTTTTTTTGTATTACTATTTTTGGGGGGTGAATTGAATAAGGGTATCAACCAAGGCTACCAAATAGGGACCTAGCGTGTAGAAACAAATGAGTATTGGTATTATTAGCTATAACATTGATTGATAGGTACGCGTTTTGTAGCACGGAGGAAAATAACTGAGGGCAAACATAACATGAAATGACATTAAAATAACAACCAAATTAACATGTGTTAATCAAGACCGATACACAACAGTTATCGACTTATTGGGGGAATCCACAAAGACGTTTTTATAAACCGAATAAATTGATCTTCTTCCACCTGGAATCTAACAATAGAGTTTAGATGGGAATAATGTAGCAACAGCAGCTATGTACTGTCGAATCAAAATGGCACCAGTCCCAAAGATTAGACAACTCAGCGATGCCAATACATCTACAAACATAATGTAAGACTGACATGGAAACAATCAAGAATATTAATTTGCAATCGTAATTCGGCTATCTCATGAGGGACTTGACCTTAGAGTCGAACGTAATGCAGAAATGACTGACATGCGTATGGGGACTCTTTTGGCCTTTTTAGGGCGCAGAGGGGTTGATTTACCACAGAGAAAAACACAAGAACCAATTTCTAACAAAAAATCTTTATATTTGTTTTTCTTTTTGCTTTGGCCGAATTTTCCCCACTGTTTTGCTCGTTTGTTTGTTTATTTGTTGTTGTTGTTGTTGTCGTTGTTGTTGTTGTTGTTGATGACCGAGCTTGATATTTCCTAAACTTTAAAGCACTTTTGTATTTTTAGATTGGAAGGGATCCAAAATCTACACCGGTACACTGAACGTGTATTGGACATAACTTGATCTTTGACCACGAAAAATGCATGACGGTCCCGAGATTCACAGTTGTTTAGAGATTGTAGTTTTCTGGTTTGATACATAGCTATACGAATTCAATATGCAATAAATTAATAGTTACATCCAAATGTATACGGAACTCACCAAGATATTCTTCTGCAAGTAAGGTGGGTTGGGTAGGTATCATGTTTCGCCAACAGTTATCTTAACGGAGGGGTGTGACTGAACTTATGAAACGGAAAACGAAGAAATAACAAACGTTTAACAGTTATAGATACTTCTCCCTGGCAGTATAAATGCAGGACTCGTGACTTCTTTGGATTTCGCAGCTGGAATGCATGAGCAGAAGAATTTTACCGATTTGCCAAATCCTTTTAGAATCCTAAACAAAAGAATGCCTTAGGTGGGGCACACATTCCAATGGAATTTAGAAGTATCTACGTAAAGTAGCCTAACTTGAACAAATGAAATTGCAAAATGCAAAGTCGGCTGGTTACACAGCCAGTCAGTTCTTTTTATAAGAAGGTTGTGAATTGTGTCCGAGTCTTTCAGGAAAAAAAAAACGATTTCAACTCAGTGGCGACTCAAGTTGGTACAGTCAAACCTGCGACTATACACTAAAGAACACCCGTAAAATCCTCCTTTCCCTGTGAAAGTAAAACGTACAAAAGATGGCCAAGTCAAGTAAGGCATTGGCGGCTTAGGCTACGACTACGACTGTTGCTTAGAGTGAAGGACGTCCTATACTTTTACGCATGATGACACAGCGATCTAGCCGTATTGTAGCCTCAGTTGTAGTCGTCAAGAGTGACCGTATTTTTGACCGCATGATGGCGCTTTCAACAGAGATTTTCCTTGCATCACAATATTATTAAAAGTTGTATCTTATTTTGACTGCCTGTATGTTGTTTTTTGTATCAATGGGTCCAAAATGATAATAATAACAACGATAACAATGAAAAAACAGTTCAATTTACTTGTTTCGCATCACGTATTAGTTTACACACGCCCTCACGCGGTCAAAAATACTGCGAATTCGGACACGTTGACAATGATTAATATTCACATAGTCATGGTATGGTGTTCCATATGTGCCACCTTTATTCAGAATATTTTATACCGTCGCATTTTTTTTTCCCGTCGCATTTTTTTTTTCCGTCGCATTTTTTTTTTCCGTCGCATTTTTTTTTTCCGTCGCATTTTTTTTTTCCGTCGCATTTTTTTTTTCCGTCGCATTTTTTTTTTCCGTCGCATTTTTTTTTCCGTGTTATTTTTTTTTCCGTCGCATTTTTTTTTTCCGTCGCATTTTTTTTTTCCGTCGCATTTTTTTTTTCCGTCGCATTTTTTTTTTCCGTCGCATTTTTTTTTTCCGTCGCATTTTTTTTTTACCGTCGCATTTTTTTTTTCCGTCGCATTTTTTTTTACCGTCGCACGTGTCTCCCACGTGATGAGGTTGTTAAACTTTGAGCTTGCAAGAAAATGTTTGTGTGAGGAGTCTCTGTTTTTCGGACATTAGTTAATTGTTTTACATTATATAAAGTTGTTCTCTCTCCGCTGAGGACGCGTGTTGACGCCCTTTGAAGTCTAGCGACCCCCCCCCCATCCTCCCCGCCTGCACAATCTTCCACAGGTGAGGATGCCAACCTTTCTCCGTAGTTTTAAACACTGCTATTGATTATTAATGCAATGATATGTTCATTATAACCGCAAGGTTATAATGAACATAAGCATGAGTTGATATTATTGCATTATAATAATCAATAGAAGTGTTTAAAACTACGGAGAAAGGTTGGCATCCTCACCTGTGGAAGATTGTGCAGGCGGGGAGGATGGGGGGGGGTCGCTAGACTTCAAAGGGCGTCAACACGCGTCCTCAGCGGAGAGAGAACAACTTTATATAATGTAAAACAATTAACTAATGTCCGAAAAACAGAGACTCCTCACACAAACATTTTCTTGCAAGCTCAAAGTTTAACAACCTCATCACGTGGGAGTCACGTGCGACGGTAAAAAAAAATGCGACGGAAAAAAAAAATGCGACGGTAAAAAAAAAATGCGACGGAAAAAAAAAAATGCGACGGAAAAAAAAAATGCGACGGAAAAAAAAAATGCGACGGAAAAAAAAAATGCGACGGTAAAAAAAAAATGCGACGGAAAAAAAAATAACACGGAAAAAAAAAATGCGACGGAAAAAAAAAATGCGACGGAAAAAAAAATGCGACGGAAAAAAAAATGCGACGGAAAAAAAAAATGCGACGGAAAAAAAAAATGCGACGGAAAAAAAAATGCGACGGAAAAAAAAATGCGACGGAAAAAAAAAATGCGACGGAAAAAAAAAATGCGACGGTATAAAATATTCTGAATAAAGGTGGCACATATGGAACACCATATCATGGTGCTATCAAATGCAATTCTTTACAAACATTAGAAATTGTTTTAACATTTGAACTTTTATTTTTAAGAACTACATTTTCACTTTTAAACATGATTATTATTTTATTTATTTTTTTCCATTTATTTTGTTTACTTAGGAATATTATTAAGATAACAAGTTGATTAGAAAATCCGTCTATAAGTTGGGCTTGGGTATAATGGGAGATGAAAACCATATAATATAGATCAAAATATTTTCAGCTCATTTAGCATAACAAATGTGTATTTGTCTCTGCCTCGCGGCTCAGTCAAAAGCTAAAACTGACCGTTACAATCATGCTAGAAAGCAATAATGCTCGAAAGCAATACTTAACCGTCAGAGGGCGCAAGTTACAAAACCTACCATGTTGGGGTTAAAAATAAAAATCTCAGGGGCGCCACGTGCCATCCAACTTATCGAGATAGCGACATGACGCCAAGGCTTATTAAAAAAAGAAGTCAGCTTATCCCGATAATTTAAGGCTCGTCAAGCCAACTTACTCAAACCAAACTAAGAAATTTACTTTACTTTACAACTCAATTCCCGATTAGACCGATCCATTAAGCCCCGCCCCTAAACATATTGACCAATCACAGCATTTGCTATACCACCACTGTACATGTGGGCAGCACCATGACCGTCTCGTCAACGAACACCGCACGACACGAACGCACGCGCTATTTGTACATTTTCCAATAGAAATTTATCGTGTCGGACTTTTGTCGGACTTTTGGTGGCGTAGCCAAGGCTGTAATTGGTCAACACCTAAGAAGGCGGGGCTTAATGAATCGGTCTATTTGAAGCGACCTCTTGCATAACCAAAAAATATGACGCCCTCTTGTGATGAAAATTGTTTCTTTGTGTCATCTTAGGATAAATGAACGTTTATTAGTGCAATGGTGAGAATACTTTCATTCGTTGAAAGATGGAATGTTCCATTCAACGACGCGGAGCCGTGCACTTTTGGTATACCAAAAATGCACGCTCCTTGACTTAGCAGCGCAAATGTGTGAATAACAAATGCCGCGCGATCTGCAGTACACTCAAATGGCAAGGATCTACTTGGGTGTTATATAATACACAATGTTGTGTCTTTTCCTTTAAAATAGAAAGCAAAACCCTACAATAACTTAGTTTTTTTTCTCCTCCTCTTTTCTCAGAGCACTACAAGTAACTATGTAAAACTTGATGATTTAACAAACTTTAAAACTGTAGCGGTATACAATGTTACGTTAAACCATTTTATAAGTATATCTACATGTGTGTTATATATTTTATTGCTTTTTTTTTTTACAATAATGATACATATTGATTTTGTACATATCAGTATAAAATATTAACAAACCACAAATTAATATTTTTAACTATTTCATGAGTATATTATGATGATGTTATTAAAAACTTTTCTGAAGTAACATTGAAGTCATTGTCTCATAAATAACTGGATATCCTGAATAAAGATGAATGATTACATAGTTTTGGTACAGATATTTTAAGTTACTTTACAACAATATACATTGACGGCCGGTAACTTTTTCATATGGAGCTTGTACTGTTACACTGCCCGGGTGTACAGTATCAACAGTGAACCTTATGCATTGACGTCAGTCACGCCGCCATCTTAGAGAACGAACGACCATGGGAAAACGCACAACTAAACGCCCGGCGCCCAGGATGGGGGCCAAATGAGCTTCACTGGGCCCCCACCGGTCTCATTCTAGACAGCTTGAATGGGCTGATGAGCTTGTACAAATTCTTAAGTGATGTTTGAAGCTTTGCATGGTGTGAAGTTCACTAGTTATAGTCACTTATTGTACAAATTCTTGTTCAGGTTGTAATAGTAATGCATTATGGAAACAATAAAAACTGCTGATACTACACAATACGCACAATCACAACACGTACACCGCCCACCACACGACATGATTATTTAAATTAAATTAAAACCCTTCTTTTTAAACCAAAGTTGCAAATCCCGCAAGAAGAATAAAACTATTCAGGTAACGAAGACTTCAGATGAATTGGGTCAATTTATGGCTAAATAAAGAATGATACATGACGCATGTCCCACCAATTTACAAGGATCTGTGCGTGTGTGTGTGTGGTACATATGAAATAATAAGCTATACAATATTCACTATAGTAAACTATTCATTGGTTGGTTGGGTTGCTTGTTGATAACTAAATGAATATTAAATTGCTTTTCTTTAAACCAAAGATGGTATACCTTTAAATTAACTGACTCAATGTTTAGATCCTTACGTAAAATAATATGTGTGGACCTTTCTGCCAAAGTTGCCATGTTCCCTGTAAGTTTCTTTTGTTGATTAAACAAACCGCGCTGAAGGCCAAATGGCAGCAAAACATTCAATCTTGTTGACAGACGTTAACCAAATTCAAACATTATTTTTTGCAAAGTGTCTATTTAAAGAAAATACATCCCATTATTGGTTGGGTTTTGTTTCAGAAGAAAATTAAACATTATATTTGAATATTTATGTACCATTACAAATTGTGATTATCTGTTTATGCTTGCATTAATGGCGCCCCGTAGTTCCGCCAACCGTGGTTGTGAAGTTGCAAAAAGAAAAGTATATAAATAATAAGTACTGATTACACATACGAATGGCGGGGGGGGGGGGGGGGGGGGGGGGGAGGGGACGACACCAGACCCTCCCCAACGCAGTCTCGTTTAATAAATAATAAACAATTTTTTATGTATATAAACTGATGATGTAAAAGAAAAATGTTGTACTCGATATATTAAAACTTGCCAGTTTTCCATCCTGCATGATAACGATTAATTTCCATAAATAAAGACGTCACAAATCTAGACTGGTCCCCTGCCTTTATCTTCGCTGATAAAGACAGGAGACCAATGTGGACTGGTGACACTGGCACTGTTCTTACAAACCAAATGGTTTCATTGGACAGACATAATATACATGCAATGACGCATAAGTGCCAGACTGATATTGCTACACACTCTTGAGTGATTATGTCATGCAAGGTCAAAGGTACATCTAGCTGGTAACTACCAGGTCTTATAGGCCGGTATCTGGCGTTATTTACGAGCCTCGAAGTGTGACGTCAGATGTTCGGGCCGCAATTTTTTTTCTGCAGTCAAAAATTGCCATCCTCGAAAAAAAAATCATTTTTCTATTAAGGATTCCCTTTTAGGAATCGATTCAAAGAAAACAAAATCCCATTGAAAATCATTACAACAGTGGCAATTTCGGACTGCAGAAAAAAATAAAACGTTCGGGCCATCACCGATCACACTGAAAGTAGGAGACTTTCGTGAACGCTAGATGGCAGCAGATATATACCAGGTAAATCAATTGTTCTCAGAAATGTGCCAATCCGAACAACATAAAACAATAGAAGTAAAAGCCCAAGTAATTTTTCTGTTATTTATGTAGTTTTGAGAATGTGCAAGTCTCTGCTGCCACCTTGCGTTCTGAAGTCTCCCATTGGCAATGGACGTGGGTTAATAACACCCTTCCCATGAAATATGTCAATTGCACACCGCGCGTGCGCATTGACACTACTGGTTAGCTAATAATGAGGGTACATCGTGCCCTTTTCTATAGAGAGGTTTCACGTGACGTCACCCGAGACCTTTTTTCTAATGCTGCTTGCACAAGCAGACGCTGAAAATCATTCAGCAGACGACGCATCAGCTACTGAGTTTGTGTACACGGCTGGACCCAACATGGCTGCGAAATGAACTTTTCCAGGGTCACGCATTAGGGCTGATGATGGCGTGACGTCATACGCGTTTGTGTGTCTGGCAAGTGCACGACTCTATGGTGTTGCCAACCAATATTGTCTGTACGCATGCGTGAACTTGTAACTATTATATTTAATGGAAGTGCTAGTGCCCAACGCTCTGTGAAATGATTAAAGTAACGTGAGCCAAAACTGTTTGGAGGAGCAAGTTCAATATTAAACATCCATTCACTGATAAATCTAGATTTATTATCATTTTATTTACATAGTAAAAAGTAAACCTATAAGTGATAGTATTGCTGTTGGTCTATCTACTGTAAAACCGAATACTAAACACGAAAACCATAACCATTTGTTGTAATATTTCGAAGATTATTATCTACAAACTCCTATAATCTTTCATTTAAAAAAGTTATAAAACCACTACATTTTTTATTATTTTCTCTAATTTTGTCTTGATATGTTTATTTGTTTTGTTTTTAGCAAATCGTCCAAATGCAATGTCACACGGGAAAATTAAAGGCAACCAGTTCCAGGCAATCTCCAGTAAGGAAAAAACACCATTTATTTGTTAATTTCCACATATTTTTTCTTGGGTAAAATAAGATAGTCTAGACAAATATTTTGTTGAACTACCAAGGTGCTCCTTTTGCATGTAGTACTATTGGTTGCCTCCGTGTTGCCTCTAAGAATTACCCCGTGTGACAAGGCCTTAATGATATGAAAAAAACAAAATTCTCCTTTTTATACAAGTATGGAACACTCCTCGCCACAAAATATTGTTTCTTCTTACACAAACCACAGCAGTCCACACTCTTCTTTGTAAACAAAATTATGGGCTGGAGAAAGGTGTGCTTTGTTTTCATTTTTCTTGCCTGAGGAAATCTCAAATTTGACATGACGAAACTTCGAACATGCCATAGAACTGAAAAAACATCCGCCAACAAAGTATTCAAAATATGAAAGAAATTCAACTTTGTCAGCTTAAGGAAAGGGGGAAAGTTGGAAGTGTGGATAAAAAGTAGGGTCAGAGGGTAAAAGCAAAGATACTATAGAAAAACAAGACGGGACACCCTTTGTAGAAACATGAAACGCAAAATGGGTGCGCCCACTGTTGTCAGGTAGGTAAAACCAAAGATCGTTTACGCGATAAGTAGTGCCTCTTATATGAAAAAAACTTTGGCCAAACGATCCAACCAACCACAAAAGGGGAAGGCAGATCGAAAATTGGGTGTTCGGCCATAAATTGTGCCAATAATCCCAGCAAAATTGACACATGGGGAATTGCGCCATCACGCGGTAGGTAGGTAAAAAGGCTTTACATCTGCTACCGTGCAAAACGGCACAAGTGTCCTATCTTGTTTGTTTAGTATCTTTGGTAAAATAATGTATTGCTTTCTTCTTGATCCTACCGGCTATCGTCACCACTACATTGTTTGCCGTTGACGTAGTTATCAAATTCAGCCTTCCAGTTGACCATGTATTTCGTGCTCCAGTCGTCGAACTGCTGTTTCCATTTCCTCTCTGCTTCGCTAATGTCACCTAAACAAAAATAACAATAATTTAAGAACACTGTTGCCTGTTTTTTTTGGCCAAATATTGAGAATAATCAGATAGTATCACGCCACTTTAATCTAGATATCGTCAAGTCGGCTTACTTTGTGGTCAAAGTAGACCGACGGATTATTATCTCACCAATCAAGATGACTCAGTAAAACTAAGAAGTCGAGTTTTCTATTCTTGCGAAGACGACCTACTGAAACTGGGTAGTCGACTTGTTCTGGTATATAATCTCGCTAAGTCAACTCGTACTAATAAGTTGTCATGACAAGATAAGTTAACAGGATACGTCGACCTCATAGCCTCAGGAACTCGTCTTAATCAGAATAATTTGAGTTTTAAGTACATGTAGGACGTTTTTGCAAGAATATTATATTATTATTATTAATGTGTATCAGGTTAAGTCGACCTAAAAGTTTTACCAAGTCGTCTTTTCGAAAGTCGACTCAAAGGCACTGTTTTTCTTTACCTGTCTGAGTAACCAGAGACGGAAGGTACTCCCTCCAGAATGCACACTGCTTTGCTCTTGGACCGTGACCGATGTAGACGTCTCCATTGCTAAGACTCTTATTCAGAGTAAAATACTTCTGGCTGTCCAGAGTGTAGCGAGGCCAGTCACCGTCCGGGTCATCTTCGTCAGCTTTATTGGGATTTCTAATAAGTCCAGTTGAAAAAAGTAGGCACTAGTTTAATCAAACACTCTTCAGAAAATCTCGAATCTCGTTACTATACTCTGTGGCCCTGTACATTAGACCGTACTGGAATAAGAACATTAAAAACTCCAGGGTCAGTATATAGACCTTTCCATTGTTGATAAACAAACCGTGCTGGTTGGCATGGACGGCCAAATGTAGCAAAACATTCAAGTCTTGTTGACAGATGTTGTGACCAAGTTCAACATTTTTGCAACTTTCTATTTAAAGAAAATACATCCCATTATTGGTTGGTTTGTTTCCAACAAATTTTGAACAATTTTCGAATAGTTGTGTAACATTTTTGCAAACTGTGATTCAGTCTGTTTTTGCTTTGCATTGACAGCTCCCCGTAGTTTTTCCATCTTGGTTGGCAAAAACTCGGGCTGTGACGTTGTAAAAGAAAGGTCTATTGACCCGGATTCCTGGTCCCAGGGGGCCTGACCAATTTCCGGTTCAGTCTGACCCGGAAAGGGTTAACAATGGGATTTTAACTCGGCTCCTGCTCCAGTTTGACCCATTTCTGGGTCATTTTGACACGGAATCCGGGTCATACTGACCCAGACATGGGTCAGGCCCCCTGGAACCCGGACTCCAGGTAAATTCTGACCCGAGAGCAGCTTTATTCCAGTTACTGAGAGCATGAGCCATGGGTAGTACGTGTATATAGAGTGATTGATGCATGCATGTATGCAACTTGGTTGCTAATGGTGAATTTCACAAAGCGCTAGGACTAGTCTTATCTGGAGTTAGTAACTAGTCCTTAGAGTTAGGACAAGTAACTAGTTCTAACATATAGACATAAGTTAGGACTAGTCGTAAAGTAGGACTAGTTTTGTGAAATCCACCCTAGGGCTACGTACTCGTAAGGAATTGTGTTTTAACGATGTAAAAATAGTCGCTTCATTATTTTGGTTTTAAGATTTCACAAAATAGACGTTTACAACATTTTGAGAACAACGTCGCGGAGAAAGCACACCGCCTATAAGCCGCCCTCTACCAGCTCATTACCATGAGAAGGAAAAGACTTGTACAGTCTTCAACGCAAGGTTGGGATCGCATGACTCATTTCCCACCTGAAGTTCAGAGCTAGAATTCTTCACAGGCCAACAACTTTGGCGCTCGACAAAATAGACCGTTCCGGCTTTGGCAACAAGCCCCGCCCACACACATTAGTATACGTACGTTTACGCTGCACGTGTGACCGAGTTTGACCGAGGTCACATGACCAAATGGCGTGATCCAATTGGTCAATGCGCACAGTTTGATTGACAGGCCGGAACGGTCTCTTCCAATGACACGGTAACCGTCAACACTCATTCATCATTGGAAATTCCAAAGAATCTTGGTAGACATTCATGAACGAGTTGCTGTTGTTAATTGATCCCAATGGCATGTCATTCTTGTTCTCAATCAATCAGTAATTTGATAAATTTCAGGATCAAATCAATTTGAAATACCAAAATGTCTTGAACATTTGGACGGCGGCATAATAAACTTCTGAAGAGCCTGGCTGATCGAATGAACATTCTTGCAAAAATAGTTAGTGAAAAATTAATTCCAAGAGTATAATTTTGGCACCATGACAATCAGCACTTAAGCTGAGCCTTGTTAATATTCAAACATGAGTCACTTAGATTAAAGGGACTTAAGGCTTTCAAAAAGGATTTGACTTTGGAAGCAACCCTTGGAAAAATTGGTTTGATATGTCTCTCCTTTTCTACGTTGTCGACGCAAATTTAGTAGAAACTTTTCCCATAGATCTTTATGGTTCTTCCATCATGTTTCTCAACTCAAATCTACATAACAAAATTACCATTGTATATGCAGGGCCAGAGTATTGCTCCCTTCCTGCCTCAGTTTGATTTTGTGTTAGTATGTATGGAAGAAAACAACAACAAGATGGACGTTCTTTCTACATTTCAAAAAAAGTTGATTGTCCTATGCTGTAAACAAAGGTTGTTTTCAACAGTTTCGCCATTTACGGTTAAGCAAAGTTCACCATATTAGACCCTGCGTTATTCCATGATGTCTCAGCTATCAGTGCATAGTACACTTGGTATCGATTTTGGCGTGCAAAATTTGCCCACAAACTCTTCTCGCGTTCGCTGCGGTGCACATATACCCTTTCCCCAGTCACCCCAGCCAATCAATACACAAAGTCTCTCGACTATATAACCCAAATTTCCCGGACTTGAAAATGTCACAGGAGGTAAATGATACGGCGATGGGCAGACCCATCCATTACGTCTCACGTCAATGACGTATTCGTTGCTCTGGTGACTCTGTCACGGAGCATTTTGACCTTTTGGCGCGAAAAAAAAAATATGACAGTAAACTGGCGTTGCACTCACTCTATCCCCCAACCTATTTAACCGAGTCTTTGTGATATACTTTACACAGATTTGAATTAGCTTTTACCTTGGAAAGTAATTCAATCTCTTATCCCAAACGTCTTGAGAGTTAAAGACAATTTTGTAAGAACAATTGCACCTTAAATCATTTTGGATGAACTACTGACAGAAAGGGTTCATCAACGACCATATCCCACACACAGTGATAATGTGTGGTGGGTATTGACAGTTGTTTATCTTCAACAGGAGTATTAATTCAGGATCAAAGTTTACGTTTGATATGTAAGATTTGTTTCTGCCAAAACTTATCCAGTAAAACTTAAAGTGTCTTACGTGTAGGTAAACATGAGTTTCCTTTCCTTGCCTTTCTATTGTTCTTTTGTGCATAATGTTTGCAGGGGGATGGTCACGGCCATCGATACCATGCCCCATGATTGCAGATTAATTCTACCGAGGACCGCACACCTCTGCACCCACCGAATCCACCACTGTTTGTAGTCGAAGAGTGACAAAGAGAAATGTTAATTTGTATTATTGGTTTGAAATTTGAAAGTATCTAAAATATGCACGGTAAAAACTGAAGTGTTGAATCCAACACTTACATGTGTGTAGCCTTGGATGGCGACGTTCAGTTTGTTAACGTATTCGCCGATTTCGCGACACGAATTACTGAAGAAGAATTATCTGTCTCAAACAAACTTCTGGATGAGTTTGATCCAGATTCGTAGACTTGACCAGTCCCTCCGTGCTAGTCGATGTCGCGCCATCTATCAGTGACTAATACAAAAACTAGCGCCGCCAATCAAGACTAACATGTGTGCGGTAAATGACTACACTTTGAAAGTGTTGAGTCCAACATTGTAAATGTTAAAACAAGCATTTAAAAATTATCAAATCCAACGCCAAAGAGTTGAATCCAACAATTTAAGTGTTAATTCAACATTTTCAATTTTTTTTTATTGAAATTGTTGAATCGGCACTTTAAATGTTGAATTAACAGTTTAAAGGCAAGATTTTAAAATGGTGAATTTTACACTTTCAAAGTGTGGTCACTGACCGCACACATGTAAGTGTTGGATTCAACTCTTCAGTTTTAAGCGTGTGTGAATATTGCTTTCTTCTTACCCTGTCCGTGCAAAGTTAGCCCAGTATCTCATCATTTTTCGACTAAGCTCTGCTTCAGCGGTGTTATACCCACTGTCTGGATCAAGAGGTATCCCGAAGATGTATGCGATCTCGTCCCCGTGTAAAACACCCATCCATGACGGCCAAGGGTTATTCGAAGCCCGGTCCGTAAACCTATAATAGTAAACTGGGTTGCCAGCATTGGCCACGGCTACCGCGAGCTCGTAGACCGGACACGCGAACAGATAGTCCCCGACGGCGAGCTCGACAGCGTCCCGCAAGGCGACCGGGTCGTTCGGACTCAGCCACGGCGTATATTCATAATCAATAGCGTTTATCCCGAAAGAGTTCACTTTTGGGAAGCAGTGTTTTACAGCTGAAACGTACTTTTCTCGATTCAGTAAGCTTGGGTGCGATTTGGAGTACCCTGGTACCTCGTACACTATAAACCATATCCCTTCGTTTGTGTTAGTACCTAAAAGCACCTCGCACTGTTTAAATGCCCCTCTTTCTATTGACGACTGGGGGCGTTCAGTGAGAAAAGTACCGTCGACGACTGGTATAAACGGGAACTCGACAAAATTTAGCGTGACCCATTGGAACTCCAGAAGCTCCATAACAGTCCTCCCTCGCAAACACTCTACTACCTGTTCCGTGGTCAATATAACCCCGTTAACGTCCTCAACACATTTGAGATGCTGGGCTAGTTTCATTCCCCTCTCACGCCCTTCATCCATTGTGTAGTAAGCCCAAGGAGCTGTAGCCGAGGCACTTTCTACAGCGACACGTTGGAAGAGGTGCTTGCTTTGCGGTGACACCATATGAAATGCAATACTCGCTGCACCAGCGCTTTCACCGAATAGGGTCACTTTATCCGGGTCCCCTCCAAAAACATGGACGTTGTCTTGTACCCACTGTAGTGACAGCGCCTGATCTCGAAGCCCTTGATTCCCCGGTGCACTTGGGTTGTCCATAGCTAAAAAACCAAAGACCCCTACGCGGTAATTCATGGAAACGACGATCAGCCCCTCTTTAGCCGCTAAGGTCTTGCCGTCGTAGACATCCAGTGAGGCCACGCCCGAGTAAAAACCACCTCCGAAGATCCACACGAGGACTGTAGAGTTCACGGGTCGGGGATACGGCACCCAGACGTTCAGATTCAGACAGTCCTCGTACAAGTCGACATTTGGGTTCCACATTTCAGATCCCCTGAAATCTTTGAAGGTCTCGTCCGGTAGCTGAAAACACCCGGATCCAAACATGGTGGCATTGTATGTTCTTTGCCAAGGTGAGCGTGGGAGTGAGTGTTTAAACCGAAGCGGTCCTTCGGGGGACTCGCCATAAGGGATCCCAAGGAAGGCATCGACTGTTTTTCCATAAACCGACATCCGTTTCCCTAGAATTCGACCTGTAGATATGGTCTCTATTGGTCCGAGGTCCGGTACACTTTGGGGCGCCACCAGCGTCCTCATCATTAAAAGATAGAAGATGCAGATAGTCATTTCCCACGTCATTCTGTCCAAGATTTGCTCGTTTCCCTGTCAATATTGAAAAAAAAATTGAATCAAAACTTTTATTTGTAATGGACCGATCCATTAAGCCCCGCCCTAGACATGTTGACCGATCACAGCACTGGCTAAATCACCACTGTACACATGGGCAGCACAATGTGCGTCTCTTCAATACCACACTGCACGACATAAACGCGCGCGCTATAAGTACGCAAGCATGTTTACGTTTTTCCAATAGGATTTTTATCGTGTCGGACTTTTGTCGGATTTTCGGTGGCGTACCCAAGGCTGTGATTGATCAACACGCACGAGGGCGGGGCTTAATGGATCGGTCTATTGTTATTATTTCACTGGACCGCAATCTTTTTCAGACTTCTACCAAATACCATTGAAAACTTTCAGATCACAAAGGTAAACTTTTCCGGATGGCCACTGCACTCTTGGAAATAGCTTCAATATTACTGCACAAAGTAAAATAGCTTCAGAGGGAATGTTAAAATGGTCGTACGGTTCACAATACAATTTTTGTTTTGTACAGTGGCGTAACTAGGGGGGGGGGGGGGGAGAGGGCACGGGGGGGGGGGCATGTGCCCCCGCCCCACCTGATGTCCGTGTGCTCCCGGGTGCCCCCATTTGAAATCTGGACTTTTGAGTTAAATATTATCAGAATAAAATACATTTTATGAGCGTTTAAGTAGTAATTTCAATGTTTTTACAACTCGCCTTTATTATTTACACGTTGAATGTATTTTGTTTTACTTCATCATGTCAGAAGAGCACTGAAAAGGGGCTTGTTTAGCAAAAATACAAACGTAAACTACAGTTATAATTGGTCAAAAGTGCTCCCTTCGGAAAATGGTGCACCCCATTGTGCCCCCCCCCCCTAAAATTTTACCCTAGTTACGCCGCTGGTTTTACAGTACAACTTTTGTGAAAACATTTCAGTTTACAAGTAGTGACATCAAAGTCATAACCTTCATCCGTTACTGAGCTTTGGTTCGGTTTGGCTGTTACCAAACACACAGTACAATAAGGCGAGTTGTACCGACACTGGAAACGATTTTTAGGTGTGTGTGGATAACGGAGATGCCAATATTACGAAGATTTGTTTCCGTCGACGGTCATTATAAAGATGCCTTGAAGGAATCTCAATAATCAGTGTTGCATAGTTAATTTTTAGATGAATCACCCATTATTTAGACGTTTTTTAAAGGGCGTGCACAATATTGATAAAGTTGAAGAAAAAATATGTTCGCAGATTTGCACATAACTTAAATGTATTAGATGTTGGAAAACATCCCTTGTAACATTTTTGCCTGAAATGCTATATTATAGTTTTGGAGAAATTAGTAAAACATTTAGTTTGATCTCGCGAGACCAAAACCCGATGTTCGAAAACAGTGAAAACATACAAAGGTTTTTTTAATTGTTTTCTCATGACTCCGATGACCGATTGGGCTTAATAAAGCCCTAAAGCTCAACATTGGTAAAGTGTCTGTAAATTCTTCCATTCTTTGCACAAATCAAGGCTTAAGTAATGAAACCAACCTGTAAAAAATTGAGCCCGTTTCGTTGTTTCATTTGCAAAAAACGGTAACAGTGCATTCAGCATTTTTGTAAGCATTCTTACTCAGAATGTTTGGCCTCACATGAGACGAAAATTCATCTTTGATCTAATTTCATTTATTACTCAAAAACGATAACACTTCAGGTAGACATTTTTCAAAGAAAGTTTTCTACCATCGTTATCTTTATGCCACGTCAGGTATATGTAAATCTGTGAACATTTTATGTTTTTCTTTCTTACCAATGTTGAGTTGGGGCTTTCAGTTTTCACACGTTTCTTATTTCAAGTTTATGTTGCGTCACATAAAGTGTGGATACTAGTAAACGGGTCTTTGGCAATTACCAATGCTGTCAATGTTCTTCATGCATGTTCTTCAATGTTCTTCAATTATGGCTGCAAAGAGTTATTCTTAATATAAATAGTACGCTGATATAATTGGTAATAATTATGTCCCTGTATACTGGGTACCCACTACGTATAATGCAAACTTAACATGGTGAAGACATATTGTTTTCCCCTCATTGAAATCAACGTGACCAAACCGAGGCTCGAATGACAATTAACAGTCTGGCCCTTTTTAGTGAAAATCATAATATCAAAGCTGAAATTACACACATGAACGGGATACAGACACGTAAGCAACATAGTGCACATTTTGGCTGTTGAATCAGGTATGAAAAATTGTGGGTAATGTTAGGATAACACGTCTGAGTATTTGAAAACATTTTCAAAATCAGAAGGCATATCTCGAAGAAATAAACCTACCTGAGATATAAAACTGGTTGAAACACGCAGTGCCGGTTCGCTGCCGCCGTGAAACGATTCTCCCGTGTTGCTCAGTGAAGATGTTGCGACCAGCCGTACATCATCCTCCGTCTCATCATCATCATCATCATGCTCTTATGTCTTAAGAAATTTCCGATGCCTTCCACGTCACGGGCGGTCAACCATGCCGTTAGCCCAGTTGTTAGAGTAGCGTCTCCTCCTGCGCATACACACCGTGCCGTAGTATACGCCGAGCAGTTTGAAGCCCGCCGGGTGCGGGTGTGCGCCAAGAGGAGCTCGTGATAGAAACACGTGTAACTGAATACACGCAACGGTGCCGGTGAACGTTTATTCCTCACTCACTCTGAAACAGACAAGAAAAGTCGGGTTGGTGGTCAGTCGCGGTGGGCCCTGGGCAGTAATTGAACCCAATTACAGACACGGGCGCCGTGTTCCTTTTTTCCCTTTCGAAAGCATCGATCCTCATAAGGTAATTTCACCCGGGGAAAAAACAAAGACATAAATATATCCAGGGTACTGTGTATACTGCAGGCAGTCGGTAAAATACACCCGCATAGCTTTAATGACAATTCAAGACAAATTTGGAGAAACGTAGCTACATGTTCTGGTTTTTTTTTTTTAAATGTATTTTAAATCTTTTTTAACTTCAGGTTCCCGTGTTAAAGCCCCAGCTCAACATTGGTAAGAAGAAAAACATATATTTTCACAGATTTACATATACCTTACATGGATATAAAGATAATGATGGTAGAAAAGTTTTCTTGAAATATTTCTGCCTGAAGTGTTATCGTTTGTAAATAATAAATGAAATGAGATCCAAATTTAGTTTTCATCTCAGTGAGACGAAAACTCTGCCCATGTGTAACAGGGATTGCGTACAAAAATGCTGAATGCATTTTTAGCGTTTTCTCGCAAACGAAACAACAAAATGAGCTGACATTTTCACAGGTTGGTTTTATTACAAATATCTTGATTTGTGCAAAGAATGGAAGCATTTACAGTCAGTTTCCCAATGACAAGCCGGGGCTTTAAGTGCCTCAACTATTTTCCCTAGTCATAAAACTTACATCATGAAAAATGCTCTGACGATCGCAAAAATAACAAAATATACAGGGATTGAATATTCATACGGACATTGCCGTCAATACAACGTTTTTCAGAAGAAAAAAAACACGGAACTTGTAAACATAAGAAACCAAGCAAAAAGCAGAAAAATGAAACAAATAAACAAACAACCCAACAAACCAACAAACTAACAGAAAACAAACACACCAAATAATCAAACAGGCGTATAACAAGTCAATAACACACTCAATACAAACGAAAACTTTCTCGATTTGAATGGATTGCCGATAAAAGACCCAAATGTGATAATTCTAACACAATGTTGAAATAAGGAAACAACCCAGACCTCATGTCCACCCCTACTACAGTTTTCAACACGAAGTCGGTTCGAGGCACGACGCTAATGGGTTTCGCTTCGTGACTACACGTGCTAGCTTAGCAGGTGGGTTTACGTATTGAATTAGCCTGTTATAAGGAGACGCACCGGGCGGAGTAAATATTGAAGAAAACATTAAATGATACATATTACAATTTTTTTTATAGGCATCAGAATGCAACACGAATGCATACAAAATCTGCCAGACAAATATCACGCTGCTATTATTATTTTTTCGTACATTCCCTGTCAGTAATAATACTCTCGAAATGTAACAGAGTGAAAATTTCACTCTCTCGCCCGAGTGGTGTCATTTTGGCTCTTTTGAGAGTGAAACTCACTGTGCATCACCCTTTTTTGACTGAAATTTGAGCAAGCCTCACTCTTATTCATATAGAAAATATCCGTCTTTCACTCTAAAAAGAGTTGTCCGCCAAACGGCTCTTTGAAAGAGTGGTATGGCGGACAAAACGAGGTTTTTTTCACTCTTTCACATTCAGAGAGATAGCAATACCAGGTTTCTAAGTCTTACTTATTGTTATTATTTTTTTTACTATTTATTGTGACTTCTGGCTCTCATTTAATCTATTAACTTATCATGCATAATACATGAAAAAGACAAAATAAAGCAATTATGATAACTATAAGGCAGTAGTTATGAAACCAAAAATTGAGTGAGCAATTTATATTTTAGGACAGGACAGTAGCTTACCAGATGTATTCTAAATAAGGGGTACCTTATAAGTCTCTCGTCATTGGTTTACAACATATCTTTATTGTTATAATCATTATTAATTCTATTAAACAAAGAAACTCTCAAAACAAAGGAATTGTCAAAAGGGTCTTAAACTATAACCCGCTGGCCTGAAATTACATGTGAAGAGAACATGTTGAACAGACTTCAGTTTTAGACGTAGGAGGAAAACCCCAACAGGTGAGAACCAACGTAATCAGAACTGAAAACACAATCGACACGCGAGGCTTCAGTGCAAACCGGGAGGATTCGTACCGTAGGCAGTTTTATTGTCTGCAGTTCAGAATTGCCATCCTCGAAAATGCCTTTCCAGATTTGTTTTAAAAAGTCCCTTTTTAGAATCGATTGAATCAAAATCCCCATTGAAAATCATTCCGACAGTGGCAACTTTGGCCCGCAGAAAATAGTTAAAACGTACCGGAGAGTCCACAGAGGTGACAGGCAGGGAAGACGGACCACTGAGCTAACCTGATCACCGAAGTAGAGTCGACCTGCCACACCCTTTCTGCCTCAATGATGGAACATCGACTTGATGGAGAATGCATAGGCTTGCCTTACATTGGTCTAAATAGATACCAATTTAAACTTCTGTACATGTATAAACTTTAGATACATTTTCTGGCAGCTATAACCATAGCTTCAGGGGTAAATATTGACGTCATGTTCAACATGTCAAATATGATTACGCTTGAGCCAGAGATTTCACCAACCCGTGCACGAGCATTCTAAATATACCCTGCGCCTTGACATTCCCTGTTACAACTGATGAAGTCATCAGGTAGATGGTATGGTCCCTGCAGATGGTGTACGTGCGCCGACGTGTCAAAGCGATAGCCCCGACGCCGTCAAAGGCTAAGAGTGAGACAGAATCACGGGAATGGGACAAGCGGTGGAAGCGCAAGCGTGGCCCCGGGAGGGCTGGCGAAACCCACGGGAGGGTAGCGATGTTATACTTGGCTCTACGTGGCGTCACGGCCTGCACACTCAAATGCGTCATAGGTGTGGGGATATCAACGGCAGGCGGATTTTGGGGGGAAGGTTTGCATATGAATCTTAGATTGGGGATATTGGGTGGAAAATGTTCCTGATATTCAATACATTAATCACAATGAACAGATGAGAAGAGTGTCCCCATCATTCCAGACAGGTGAGATACCATGTTGGTTAGAAAAGAAACTTTACTTTACTTTTGGTACAACATTTTCCAACTGTAACTTCGAGATAAAGAGAAAGTTGTCACAAAAGGGTGTCCCCAATCTAAACATGGAAAGTTGACTTAAAAATAATAGTTGACTGCCATTTTCATAAAAAAAACTCTACTCCTTTCTTCCTCTACTGAGCTAGTTAGTTTTATATTTAGGAATGTTTGTTATTGCTAGGTGTTTCAAGAAAGGACAGAGTTAGCAATCCAGACTTCAGGAATAAAACACAAGTTAAAGATATAATACAAGAAATAAAATCCAAGAAGTGGAGATGGGCTGGTCATCTAGTTAGAAGATAAGATGAAAGGTGGACCCATAAGCTGACAGACTGTAGCCTATTGACCATACACTAGAAGAAAAGGCAGACAAAACAGAAGGTGGATGGACGACATCCAAGAGTATGACAGCGTTAAATGGACAAGAACAGCACAGGACAGAGTGCAATGAAATGTTGGTGCAGAGGCCTTCCTCCTGCAGTGGAGAGAAACAGGCTAGAAAGAAGTTATTGCTAGGCACTTTTGAAGAACAGTGTTTCACTGAAGGGTTTCCCCAGGACGAACAACAAATAAATAAACAAATAGGTATTTTGTGTGTCTGTTGCAGTTGATGTCGTCACATCTTCTGTCTTGATTGAGGAAGGTAAAAAGTCCTTCATGTCAAGTTAAGTTCATCACGGCCCGTAAAACTTGACGAAGAAGGATCCCACAGGTTTGACGCATATCTTTAGGATCACGCGATGTCGTCTAGGATGCCCTGACATTATACCTCTTTGAAATGTTATCCCAATGAGGTATGGGTCCAGTGGTATGCAGAGGGGTTGGTGGATGCACACGAATTGCCCCCGTAGGTCGGACTCAGTTTTGATGCTAGAAACGACCATCGGCAATACCTGATACCACGGAGGGTGGAGTTGCACAGTATGAATGAAAGTATTATAGAATGTAACACACTCCAGTGATAGGGGAAAAAAATCCTAAAATTGTATCTTTCGTCACCCCGTTGAAGTATCATCAGTCAAACAACCCAGACTATTGTTACTTATTGGTTTGTTGCATAATTATTATTTTTCAATTTCAATTTAAATTGTACATTAATTTCCATACGCAATTCACATAAAGTGCGAGCAGAATTAAGCAAGAATAAGGTGAGAAGAAAACCGTATTGAGGCAAGGTCCAGCCTGGATAAGCCAGGGCTTTTAGCGGCTTGCCTTTAAAAACAATTCAAGACAAAATGGAGTTAAACAAAATAAACCTAATCAAAGGCCCAAACAAAAACTACAAACAAAGGGACAAACAAAGCAGACAGCAACTGAAAATGGGAATGACAAGGGAAGCGAAAACTGAGATGAATATTACGTGAAGATGGGTAGAATAATGAGAAACGAGTGAGTTTTTATAACTTTTTTAACCTTACCACAGAGGATAGGACTTTGATGTATTTGCCATTATTTTTTTCATAGGAATATGGCAATAAAATTGTATTTGTATCTGAATTGAATTGAAAAAAAAAGAAACATGTGAAAATATTATTGAACTACAAACTAATAATAACAATACAGCATTTTGTAAGGAGCACTTTCCTGTGAATAAAAAACAAACAAAAACAAAATAGTCAAAGGCACCGGCTATGAAGAAGAAGTTTGATCAAAATGGTTGGCATTGCAAGTTTGAATAAGGGTGCTTCTGCTCGAAGAGATTGTCTTTGTGAGTTTGTCTAAGGTTTTCAGGACGTGAATTCCCAAGTATTGGTGCTGTGCTGGAGAGGGACCTGTCGCCTAAAACTGGCAATGCGAGACTGGGAAACACTTAGCGTATTGCATGTATATGTCTCAGACCTGGGCCCAATTTCATAGAGCTGCTTAAAGCTGCTTAAGCACAAAAAGTAGCTAAGCACAAACACAATATGCTTACCAGAAAAAGGTTACCAGCCAAAATAGCATGTCACATGTACAATCTGTGACTGACACCCTGCTTATTTTTGCTAAGCAGACAATTTTTAAGCACTATTTCCTGCTAAGCAGGTCTAAGAAATCGGGCCCTTGCTTTGTTTGTACGGAGCGTCACAAGGTTTTAGAGTGGTACTGAACCTTGAATGTGAAAATTAGTATTTTGAATAGACCTTTTGCACATGACGTCATTTGAGCAGGGCGCCCTCGCCTAGAGGTCAAAAGGAGACTGTTCATTGGTTAATTCTGTGCTCTGCGCGTACAAATCTGTGCGTTTCCATTGTTGCATCATCGTTTTACCTCTAAGATGGCGTCTGAATGACGTCATTGCACAAGGTCTATTGAATTCGTTGTTTGACGGTTAGCCAATGAAGTTTATAAAGTATTGGGGTGGTATGATCGCATACTAATTTTAGGGCCAGCTATAAATATACGTGAACAAAAGACAATGCTTTAGGATTTGCAAACACTTCGTTTCTCAATTGGATAATTTAGTTCTCCACTTGCGCAAGAATTATTGATAGGTTCGAAATGACCTTTTTAGGGAAATGACAGTATGCTAGACAAGCAAAAGAACTTAAACTGTACCAATGCCTGTCGGCAACAAAATATCTAAAATATAAATAATACGAGGGGGCGTGCGTATGCATTGGTTGGTGGGGTTAGCGAGTTAAAGTTTGTTCACTCGGGAACTAAAGCTTGCTTTCTACTATAGTAGATAGCACAGCACTCAGTCACCGCATGCGTCTATGCCATGCCGCTAAAATGTCACGGGAGCTATTATTAACCCGTTATTTGATCCCACAGCACAATTGTCGCCTTACAAATAACACCGGGTGCCATGTCAGCTATGACTGATCCCCCTGTTAGCGGCGAGTCGGGAAACAGATCCTTCCCCGCTCGTAAACCCGAATTACTCCGAATTACTCGATACCCAAGTCCCAGCGGTTTGCAACCAGTCGCTGATGAGAGGTTTGTTATGTTGACATTAATTGGGGACTCGTGCGACGGGAGAGAAAAAAAAAATCAAAACAAATCTCACAGAAAAAGCAACATAACACCCTTGATTTGTTGACGTGTTTTGTATACACCAGCCATGTGAGTATGGATATGTGACGTCACGGTAAACCAATGCGTACAGGCCTCCAGATGTGTTGGCCCTGACGGCAGAGCTGTGGGCATGTGCCACATGATGACCACGTAACGTTTCACTGATGTCGGTGGGGATGAACAAAATTGTCATTAAAAAAGGTTTGCATTACACGCAAACAATTACTTGAATGTAGTCCTCATTAAGAAGCCACAGACAATGAAAGATAAACTGTTTATGAATCAAGGCATGCACAGTATATGTTCACGGACGTTCACTCAATGCTCAGATTAATGTACATGGAGATGAATAATTATTGTAGTCAGACTATAAACTGCAAATAGATTCGTATGTATACAGTTGTACAGCATCAGGTGCAGTTTGGAATCGCATTTCCGTGAAGATCACATAGCCATTACACACAGGTTTTTTTGACGAGAAAACTGACACCGTCTTAGGCTTTTAGACAAACGTGTATAAACAACTTGCTTAATGTTGATTTTTGTCTACCGTATTTATTTACTTTCTTATTTCTTTTTATTAGTGACCAGTGTTTTTGCTCTTCTCGGCTTGTTGTTCCGTTAGTAAGATTTGACAATTTGCATGGTGGGTATACAATCTAGCAAGTTTTGCGGTGACACCGTGTAATTATCTCGAATGAGTTGGGGTGGTTCTGAAAAGAACCAATGGTTAATAGCTCGACGTTCATATTAGTATACTCAGATCGTCTTCCTGAAGACGTATGTTAATATAGTTCTTGTAATTAATTACTGTTCTTTTCAATGATTTGTTTTGGCTTTTTAAGGTGTTTCTACGTTTAATTTGTTTTCGTCTTGCATTTTAACTCTTGGTTTGTATGCTTCCGTGTTTATGTGTCTGGGTTGTTTCTGTACACTATTGCCTCTGTTTTATAGCTTTACTGTGAGGCGCTTGTTATATATTTTCACATAGCGCCACACAAATGCCTTTCATTATTTATTATTACTATTAGTATTAGTACTATAGTATTATTATTATCAGTATTATCATTGTTACTATACTGTACTTCAGCTTTAACTCCTGCAGACCTCGCAACACGTGACTTATATTTTAAGGTCAAGGGAAGGACGCGTGGGCAGTATGACGTCATTCGCATGCCGAGTTAAGGATGGGTCAGTCTATCACATAGCCGGCCTGTAAATCAAACTTGAAGGGCTTGGATGATGCCCAGCACGTGCAATCATTTTCTCTCCGACTGATCCACCACTTCCCGTCGACGAAGATGTTACGAATGTTGAGCTGGTAAATATTGCCCACCGGCAGATATGACATAGGGGAAATCACTTTGTGCTACAAAGGTCATAATTGAAATCGTGTTTGTATTTAAAGTCGTATTAAGCAAAAACAAAGCTTGTCAATTTCAATACCATCGATACAATATATCTTGTTGATCGTATGTTGTTTAGGCCTATACATATGTATCTATACACTGGAAAAACTGGGTCGTTATATTGATTCTCTTGGTATCTATATGTGACAACACCGACATGGTGTTAGTTATCCCCATTGCTTCATCATTGGTAAAATTAACACCATGTCGGTGTTGTCACACCAAGAGAATCAATTTAACACCTCAGTTTTTGCGGTGTATATATATATTCTTTTTTATATTACATATTCTTAGTATTAGTCTTTATGTAGGAGGTGTGTAAATAGGATTTTAGTTTTATGTTTTATGCAGGACTCTGTGTATTTTTTTTATTAACATAGCCGCACTGAATTATCCTTTGCCTGGATATCTCCTTTTATAAACTGTCCCGGGAGATCAACACAAAAAATATGTTTATAATTATATTGTTTTTACTTTGAAGGTGTGAGTATCAGTTCTCCATAATGTTTTCATTTTGGTTCGTTCTAGTTACTAGACTTGCATATTTTGTATTTCTTGTTTCCTCAACGGTGTTCCCTGGTGCACGCTTCTTGAAATCTAGAGTAATGGAATGAATACGCTTTTCCGAAAGCCAATGATGCAAGGCAGCCCTCAATCTCCAGTGTGCTGGAATTGATATATACTCTTCCCCCAAGCCCATGATTTAATATCTCTTTATGATACGTGACTTAAATGGAGGTTTGGATTGAGCTTCTATACCCAAAGCCAAGCAAGGATTCACAAGCCCGCTATGACAATGTTTCCCAATAGAATAACGATAATAATGATAACATTAATGGACATTTCTAATGCACCATGTCTGTCAAGAATGACATTCCTGACGCAATTTACAAGAGCTCTGCTAAAAAGCCCGAAGACAATCAAAAGGCCACATCTATGACTTGAGAAATAAATAGGTTTTAAGAGTTGTTTTAAAGCGAGAATCTAAATAGCACTTGTTTAAATTGTTCTCTTCCCAATTCACTGATGCACAGACCGTCAGTGGCATTTCCCTTGAAAAAAATAGATGATTGTGACATCAACGGACTGTTTCGAAATGCCTAGGTACACGGACAAGCATACATTCCTGTCATAAACAGCTGGGAAGGTATCAATCTTTCCTTTGAAGAGACAAGAGATAAGATTTTCCCCCCTAAGCGTTAATAAATAAAAGATTCATTCTGTCTTCCTTTCTCAACATACTGTTTCAGTATAATGAGCTAGATCAAACTGCTAACAATGTGAGCCTAAACTAACGTTGGCGTTTCGATGAAAATATATCAAAACTATATGCACCGGGATTGATTTGTAAGTTTACGGCAACTTGGACCAAACGACCTCAATCGCTTTTAAAGATAAAATATATGATTGGTAAAGCTGATAGTGCATTGTTCTTACTTTGTGTGATTCAGTATTTACATATAGGTTCTACATGAAAAAGAATTGTGCAAATTTGGATTCAACCCGTCGTCCGAGTCAGGAGAAAATAGTAAAAAAAAAACAAAAAAACTTTCGAGCAAGTAAATACGTTGGCCTTAGTTTTGATGGTTACAACCGAAATTAAAACTGGAGTCTTCAAATTCTATTTTCTCGACATTGACAGTAATTCAGACAGAAATATTTCTAGGAAGATTGGTACTCGTATGAACTTCATAATCAGTAAGCTTTCAGACTGCTACTGATATTTTTTTAAGAATGAATATCAATCCTGTATTCTACCTGCAAACGTCCTCAGTGGCGTAACTAAGGGGGGGGGGGGCACGTGCCCCAACTGATGTCTGTGCCCTCTGGGTGCCCCCCATCTAAAATTTGAACTTTTGAGATTGAAAATTACCAGAATAAAAGTTTACATTTTATAAGATCTCATGTAATAATTAAAAAAAAAAATTCATTATTATTTACATGCAGACAATGTACTTTTTTTTTTACCGCCACGTCAAATTATATTTTAAAACAAAGTAAACGGCATAACACAAAAGCGCTGAAAGGGGGTTCTTCAGGAAAAATACAAACGAAAACTACAGTTTTAATTGGCCAAAAGTGCCTCCCTTGAAAAACAGGTGCACCCCCTTGTTCCCCCTAAAACTGTACCCTAGTCACGCCGCTGAATATCATGGGTCAGATTTGATCCATGTGTCATTTAGGAAAGACCTGTATTTGGTGCAGTTTGACCTGGATTCCAGACCGGAGAGACCCAGAAGCTTAGTCCTAAACACGTTACTGTTCCACGCCCTTGGGCAGCGTAACCCTAAAAAAGAAATTAAACTCGAGTCGTGCTGGCTCCGAACGTTGATTGGCTCCCGCTAACCCCGAGCGAGATCTATTCTAACCCAACAATCCGAGTCCTAAATTCACACTACCGAGACCCAGACACTACTGAGACTCAGATCCGTGGTCAATTTGACTCTAAAAGTGGGCCATGCTGACTCCAAAACGATTCCAGCTCCAATGGCCACAGAGCTAAGTCTAGCTGGGATATACGCTCAGAATTGATCTGACCCATTTCTGGGTCAGGTTGACCCGGTTACTGGTTAAACATGGGATTTTCGCTCTGATTCTGCGTCAGTGTGACACAGCTTTCGGTCATGTTGACCAAATTCCGGGTTAAACTGACCCATAAACGGGTCAGGCCCCCTGCGACCCCGAATTCGGGTCAATTCTGACCCGGAAGATTTTAGAGTGTATTAATCGTGCATGGCCCACAGTTATAATCAAAACACAGTTCATTACAAGTTGATGGAAATGTAATATTGGAATGAAATGTAATAAGTTTGTAATAATAATATGAGAAAGGAAGTTCGTCTGGAGCCGTGCGAGTGATTTTAAACAAAGAATTCACCGAGTCCCAACCAACCCCACTTAGATCGTCGAATTAACTGGCCGAAGTCAACGCGCTTTTACCAGTCAAGAGTCTTAAAAAAGGTACCAGATTAATTTAATACTCATTCCGCAGATAAACCATGTCTGGGCAAAACTCATTCCCGGGCTCCGAGAAATCAAACTTAGAAAATAATTTCGTTTTCACGGAACCCTGGCGCATAAGCTAGGATTAAATGGCCGGATCGACCGACACTTATGATACGCTGCCGGCAATGCGTAATGGGTTCACGCCGTGTTCATGCACAAAATTAAATTATGAAATATTTTTCGCCGTGAATTTTATAATAAAATATACACACACACACAAAAGGGCTATTGCACTGTCTTGTAACAATCTAATCTAGCAGCCGAACTTTTCTTTTTAATTTGTATTTTTATTATTATTATTTTTAATATTAAGCGTATACATAGTTTTATTTATTGGTTTCATAATTTGATTTTTTTCATTTTCACTAAATTATTTTAAATCCCTGTTTAAAAGTATTTATTAAAAGTATTTGTTTGTTTTGCACGCGTTGGTCATTCTATACCATGCCCGATATGTGGCAGAGGGAGGCCCCCTAAATGTTCCCATATTCTAACAAACTCTTCCCCTGTTGTACAGAAGCACCCCCTAAAATCCTCAAAAGAATTCCAGAGATTTCCAGAACACAATGAAGACACAATAGGAGGGGGTGGGTAACACCCTGCCACGCATCGAGCACCAAATGGGTCATTCCGTTGGATCTTTTAAAGTCTCCTTTGTGCAACGATGCTTTGTTTATCTTTGTGTTTTATTTTATCTTAGTGTTAAGCGATCGTCCATGCTTTGTTTTTTAATATTCTTAAAAAAAGGGGGAAAAGTATTTTACTTTGTTCAACAGCGCTTTTTGAACGTATTGTTTATGGAGCTTGCGCTATATTTAAACAAACAAATTATTTGCATGGTGGGAATAAAATAAGTCAGGATTTGCTGTGACACCATGATTGTGGTTTAAATCTCTTTTGAATCTCGGTTGACTCAACGTTTATACTCTGTCCGTCGTCAGGAGACTCTACGTTCTATTTTAGTTTTGCCTAATCGGCATTATAAATGCTATCCCTTAGGGCTCTGTTTATAAACAATATGAATTACACTGCAAAAACTGGGGTGTTAATTTGATTCTCTTGGCATCTCTCTCTATATATATATTAACACCAACATGGTGTTAATTTTACCAACGATAAAGCAATGGGGTTTGTCACATAGAGATACAGAGATACAGAGAGAATCAATTTAACAGAGATACATAGAGATACAGAGAGAATCAATTTAACACCCCGGTTTTTGCAGTGTAATAGTAAAAAAAACAGAGAAGTTAACTAAAAAAAGCCATGAATCAAAAACAGAAAACTGAGCATAAAACCAAACAAATCTTGGGTACAGGCCCTGGGGAACAGTCAGCAATAAAACACACCCTGCAAATCTGGGGTGTTAAATTGATTCTCTTTGTATCTATATGTGACAACACCGACATCGTGTTAGTTATCCCCATTGCTTTATCGTTGGTAGAATTAACACCATGTCGGTGTTGTCACATGTAGATACCAAGAGAATCAATTTAACACCCCAGATTTTGCAAGCATGGTGCATGAATATAAGCATGAAACATAAACATTAAAGGCAAACATTGCCTTCAGATTGGGCGCTTTTGTGCCATAAAAGGCGTTTGTTATGCAATATATATGGTTGGATACATATTTTAAAAGTAGAATATATTGATTCACATTAAATAACCCCCTGCAATTGTGTGGTTTTTGTTTCATTCCGTGACAGAACACGGCCCGCCGATAGTTGTAGAGCCAAATTGTTGACTCCACAAAATGGCGGCCGTATGCCTCCATGTGGTTCGGCTGGTTGTATTTCCAGAAGCAAATTTATGTTTTTTGAATCACTACTTACTAATTACAACACACCGTAATTGTTTTATTGCCTAAACAACTCTTAAAAGGATAAGTAGCAATTCCAACAGCAAAATATTAAGACATTTGAAGGCAATGTGTCCTTTTACACCCCCAAACAACACGTTATTATTATTATCATTACTATTATTATTATTATTATTATTATTATTATTATTATTATTATTATTATTATTATTATTATTTGATTTTCCAGACCAACATTTTACGAATCGGTCATTGGTTAACAAAGTATTCATTGGTGAGCGTTTAAATCATTCGTAAACTGATCCCCTCTGTTCGTAATATTCACAAAGCACGCTGCTGTACAAGACTTAAGTAACGGTATACAGTATACGCCCATTCTCATACCGGAGCTACCATAAAGAAGAGGCAATAATGAGATAAAACAATGTGTACTCCAACAAAATATAAACATTTCAAAACTCACAGTACAACTACAAATGATGAATTGCGTAGACTGAGTTGAAGGCTTGGTGACAGTCAAATAATTCATTAGACAAAGCAGGAGATGTTGTCCGTGATACATTTTGAACTAAGCAATAATTATTCATGGTTTCTTCTCCACTAATTGGATTACATTTTCCCCGTCAAGGCTGCACCGTGCTTTTTTCTTCGTCCCAGACACAAACCGACCGAAATTATGCATATATAGCTGACTAGCCTTATTCCTGGGATCAACGTAATGGCGCGGAATGTAACAATCCTACGGTTTATCGATCCCAAACCCGTTGACTTGATACACGGGAATGCCTTAACAGAGCGCGACATTGATCACGGCAGTATCGTGTTTAAATGGTCCGAATAAAGTCATATTCTAGGAAAACCGATGGCTGTTTCATTTACAGTTTTTTTCTTCTATTATCTATATTCTTTTAGCGCATGGTTTTCTTTGGGATTGCTTGTTAACCTACTAAAATAGATACCTATTTACTGAAGCCAAGTTTTCCGTGAGGGGCGGGGGGGGGGGGGGTGGTTGCTGAAAACTACACAGTCCTTTGGACGGGATTCGAACTCACAACCTGCGATTTGTGGATAACTAGACTACTGTGCACGCTCAATGGCGGTGGTGCTAGTTTGAATCCCAAACAGCAGCAGGTATCGCAATTAGTGGGGTTACTAATGTTAAATAGAATCAGTCTGACAGGTTGAGAAGTATATATGTTTAAGCTATCATCTAAATTGCTTAATACTATTTTCAGATGTCATAATAACGTGGACATTTTGAGAAGGGTTTTTACAGATACAATATACCTGCCAGATCACCATTATTTCATAAATAAACGGCCATTAGCCTTGATAAAAGTTTTGGAAGCTTCTTTATCATGTTCAGATTAAATGTACTAATGATTTATTCCTACCAACGGTGATTCAGTCAAACTGACTTCTTCGTTTTCAGGCATAAAACAGCCGTTTGGTCTAATGGTTGTGGGAAAACTTCTAATCCATAAGGCATAACTGTCGGCAATTCCGGCTGTATGATTAAATTATAAAAACAAAACGGTGAATTAAAGTAAGCATGCAGAGCCAGGATCGATAGCAAGGGTACAGAGCGGGTAGCTAGAGTGACTTCACACTTATCCGACCAAGAAACACTGAGCTGTGAGAAACGCTCGAGCGACAGGCACTTAAGCCTCGCTTGGGTTTTGAATGACTGGGGTTTTGCATCTCCTAAATTGGTCCTTTTGTTTTTAAAAAAAGTGACTGGATTAGTGAATGGCTCGAAATTTGAATACACAAGCTGATGTCTAAGTTTCTTTCACAACTTGTATTGTTCAGTGCAGTGATAACAGTTTCAATTCAGTGCGGCGAACTCTGTGGTTACGTGGCACCTGATAAGTGGTAGTTCATTAAAAAACTAAAAGTGGCTTAATGTCTGGATCCCGACATTATCTCACGTCTATTTACAACTTTGCATGTTACGTGGATACTCCGTTCATTGTCTGTGGCATAGAATTATGTGAAAGTCTTTGTATGTTTTTTTTCGTTTTGAAACAGCATCATCTGTCAATATTCGTTCGGAGAAAAAATTATTTAAATAGAAGAAGGGAAAAATATTCGGCGAAAATCGGGCCATTCAACTTCAAGGGATTGTGTACAGCCATACTGATGAAGATTAGTCTAATATGGTAACCAACGGACACAAATCTTCGAGCGGCTTTTCTTGAAGGACATTTTAATCGTTCGCAACTTCACCGATAGCTTGGGGATTATTTTCTAACCGTGAAGCTACATGAAAAAAAGCAAACTATTCAACGTTGTTAAAAAACGACTTACATAACAACGAAAATGGAAAGAAATAAACAAGTCCATCCATTAATTAAAATTACTCTTAAATCTTATTTATGGAAACGTTTAATAAATATTTTTCCTAATGTAGATTTCATTTTTATTTTCTGATAATGGAGGACGACTAGATAAAAACAGATGCTAGATAATCGCTTTGGTTTCCGAGTTTCGCTGGTAAAATTGATAACAACTATTATTTAAAAAGTGACCAATGTGATATAAACTGCTATTCGATGAAGGTCAATTTCCACACAAACTTCTAGAGAGTACCGCGTCCTTCTGTAGTCATTGCGGCTTAGAAAAGTACAAATTATTGTGGAGTAAATGGGGACCCTGAAAATGTGCGGATATAATTCCATATTAATTAGGCCTAATGGTACAACCTGTCAAATTCCAAACTGGCTCTCTCTGTGTTTGTGTTCAAACATAGACCTTTCAGTTGATACAGTATGTAAATAGACGCGTCTATGTCTCTATACATACAAGGCTCGGTGTCCAGTTTATTCGTGCCATACCTTTCCCCCCAGGAATCCATGATCCCGTTGGACAAAACCCTTGTTTCAGTCTGGCTGGCACTAATTCTGGATCGCAAAACATTGGACTACCCACAGTGTAAGTCAACAGACAATGCAGGGCCATTTTTGGATCAAAATGACCCCAGGCTAGGATAAAAACACAATGCAGAGCCAGAATCAGGTCGGACTATGAGTCAAGCAGATCCTGGATCAAAATGACCCAGACTATGAGTAAAAAACAATGCAGAACAGATCCTGGATCAAAATGACACAGGCTATGAGTAAAAAACAATGCAGAACAGATCCTGGATCAAAATGACTCAGACTATGAGTAAAAAACAATGCAGAACAGATCCTGGATCAAAATGACCCAGACTATGAGTAAAAAACAATGCAGAACAGATCCTGGATCAAAATGACCCAGACTATGAGTAAAAAACAATGCAGAACAGATCCTGGATCAAAATGACACAGGCTATGAGTAAAAAACAATGCAGAACAGATCCTGGATTAAAATGACACAGGCTATGAGTAAAAAACAATGCAGAACAGATCCTGGATCAAAATGACCCAGACTATGAGTAAAAAACAATGCAGAACAGATCCTGGATCAAAATGACACAGGCTATGAGTAAAAAACAATGCAGAGCAGATCCTGGATCAAAATGACGCAGGCTATGAGTAAAAAACAATGCAGAACAGATCCTGGATCAAAATGACCCAGACTATGAGTAAAAAACAATGCAGAACAGATCCTGGATCAAAATGACACAGGCTATGAGTAAAAAACAATGCAGAACAGATCCTGGATCAAAATGACTCAGACTATGAGTAAAAAACAATGCAGAACAGATCCTGGATCAAAATGACCCAGACTATGAGTAAAAAACAATGCAGAACAGATCCTGGATCAAAATGACCCAGACTATGAGTAAAAAACAATGCAGAACAGATCCTGGATCAAAATGACACAGGCTATGAGTAAAAAACAATGCAGAACAGATCCTGGATTAAAATGACACAGGCTATGAGTAAAAAACAATGCAGAACAGATCCTGGATCAAAATGACCCAGACTATGAGTAAAAAACAATGCAGAACAGATCCTGGATCAAAATGACACAGGCTATGAGTAAAAAACAATGCAGAGCAGATCCTGGATCAAAATGACGCAGGCTATGAGTAAAAAACAATGCAGAACAGATCCTGGATCAAAATGACCCAGACTATGAGTAAAAAACAATGCAGAGCAGATCCTGGATCAAAATGACCCAGACTATGAGTAAAAAACAATGCAGAGCAGATCCTGGATCAAAATGACCCAGGCTATGAGTAAAAAACAATGCAAAACAGATCCTGGATCAAAATGACCCAGACTATGAGTAAAAAACAATGCAGAACAGATCCTGGATCAAAATGACCCAGGCTATGAGTTAAAAACAATGCAGAACAGATCCTGGATCAAAATGACCCAGGCTATGAGTAAAAAACAATGCAAAACAGATCCTGGATCAAAATGACCCAGACTATGAGTAAAAAACAATGCAGAACAGATCCTGGATCAAAATGACCCAGGCTATGAGTTAAAAACAATGCAAAACAGATCCTGGATCAAAATGACACAGGCTATGAGTTAAAAACAATGCAAATCAGATCCTGGATCAAAATGACCCAGACTATGAGTAAAAAACAATGCAGAACAGATCCTGGATCAAAATGACCCAGACTATGAGTAAAAAACAATGCAGAGCAGATCCTGGATCAAAATGACCCAGGCTATGAGTAAAAAACAATGCAGAACAGATCCTGGATCAAAATGACCCAGACTATGAGTAAAAAACAATGCAGAGCAGATCCTGGATCAAAATGACCCAGACTATGAGTAAAAAACAATGCAGAGCAGATCCTGGATCAAAATGACCCAGGCTATGAGTAAAAAACAATGCAAAACAGATCCTGGATCAAAATGACCCAGACTATGAGTAAAAAACAATGCAGAACAGATCCTGGATCAAAATGACCCAGGCTATGAGTTAAAAACAATGCAGAACAGATCCTGGATCAAAATGACCCAGGCTATGAGTAAAAAACAATGCAAAACAGATCCTGGATCAAAATGACCCAGACTATGAGTAAAAAACAATGCAGAACAGATCCTGGATCAAAATGACCCAGGCTATGAGTTAAAAACAATGCAAAACAGATCCTGGATCAAAATGACACAGGCTATGAGTTAAAAACAATGCAAATCAGATCCTGGATCAAAATGACCCAGACTATGAGTAAAAAACAATGCAGAACAGATCCTGGATCAAAATGACCCAGACTATGAGTAAAAAACAATGCAGAGCAGATCCTGGATCAAAATGACCCAGGCTATGAGTAAAAAACAATGCAGAACAGATCCTGGATCAAAATGACCCAGACTATGAGTAAAAAACAATGCAGAGCAGATCCTGGATCAAAATGACCCAGACTATGAGTAAAAAACAATGCAGAGCAGATCCTGGATCAAAATGACCCAGGCTATGAGTAAAAAAACAATGCAAAACAGATCCTGGATCAAAATGACCCAGACTATGAGTAAAAAACAATGCAGAACAGATCCTGGATCAAAATGACCCAGGCTATGAGTTAAAAACAATGCAGAACAGATCCTGGATCAAAATGACCCAGGCTATGAGTAAAAAACAATGCAAAACAGATCCTGGATCAAAATGACCCAGACTATGAGTAAAAAACAATGCAGAACAGATCCTGGATCAAAATGACCCAGGCTATGAGTTAAAAACAATGCAAAACAGATCCTGGATCAAAATGACACAGGCTATGAGTTAAAAACAATGCAAAACAGATCCTGGATCAAAATGACCCAGACTCTGAGTAAAAACAATGCAGAACAGATCCTGGATCAAAATGACCCAGACTATGAGTAAAAAACAATGCAAATCAGATCCTGGATCAAAATGACACAGGCTATGAGTAAAAAACAATGCAGAACAGATCCTGGATTAAAATGACACAGGCTATGAGTTAAAAACAATGCAAATCAGATCCTGGATTAAAATGACCCAGACTATGAGTAAAAAACAATGCAGAACAGATCCTGGATTAAAAAGACCCAGACTATGATTAAAAAAAATAATGCAGAACAGATCCTGGATCAAAATGACCCAGACTATGAGTAAAAAAGAAGAAGAAAAAAACTGGGTCAAAGGACGCAGTGCCAGATTCGGATCAGACTTTGAGTCAAAGGACGCAGAGCCATTTTCGGACCAGAGTATGGAGAGTAGAGAGCCGGATTCTGGACCAGAATGACCCGGACTATGAGTCACAACACACGACAGCCCCTGTTTTGGATTAAACTGATCCGGGTAGGTAAACAAACGCATTGCATACAATATTTTTGACCAAATTGACCCGGACTTTTAGTCCAAACTCACTGCTGACCAAGATTCCGAATCAAAAAGACCCGAACTACGACTCAGTAGATCCGTATCCCTGAACAGAATGCTCATGTTCAATGAACCATATCTCATTGCAGACCTGGATTCCAGAACGGATTTACCCGTATTCCATACTCTTCCATCACCTTTTCTCGTCATCAGGCACCATTAGGATCAAAATAAAATCAGTGTTTGTTCCGGGGATTGACATTTTCTTGGTTTGCTTTTTTTAAAATTCACCGATGATAAATCTGCCGAGTGGCTGAAAAAATAAGCAACATTCCAGAAACGGTCCGTATAAAATAAACACTCTAAGTCATAGGATCCTGAGTATGTTATGAATATGCACCACACAGACATTATTCAAATAAAAAGAGTCCAACGAAACAAACATTTTATGGAAGCTTGAACTCATTCCACTGACAGATCGTGAGAATGAAAAAGAAAATATGCATCAAAGTTGGTTTTATCATTATGTGTTTAAAGGTAACCAGCAGCAGGCCAAGCCTTTCATTATACTCATCAAGAACTGACAGCACAACTTGCTAAACAAATTACAAGATTTGTGGAAATTTCCGGCTGGTATTGTACACCAACTGACTTTATCAGTCGATTGCGTGCTTAGTTTTGTTAGTTTTGTAAATTTGTTAATTGGTTATTCAATTTGTTAATTGATTATTTAAAATAATTCAGATCGAGATTCGATCAGACCATCTGGAAGATTCCTGAAACGCAATGAACCGTAAAAAAGGGGCGTGCCGCATTACCCTTATGCCGTGGAATCGGCAAAAGGAGTCAATGTCATGTTCCTTTTTTTTATCCCAAGTTTAACATTGTTTTTAAAACTATTGCAACTAAATCTAAAAGAACCAACTCTACAGTACGACCATCCTGCTCTATACCTTGGCTGTGAAAATCGATCTTTAACAAGTATCCGAACCACTGAGGATGCTGGGGTTCACCAAAAAACACCCATTTAAAGGGATTGTTATTTAATACCCCATCTGTAGCCTTGTAGCTTATTTATTTTTATTTATTTGTTTGTTTATTAATCTATTTTTTATTTTATTTTTTTTGGGGTGGAGGAAAAAGAAGCCCCTCGAACACTTCTTTATTCTTGGTGGCTGTTGTGTCTTTTAATTTGCTCCATTAAGGATATAGATCTCTCTTCATTTTTTGTAATGATTCAACCACAGATTTAACCAAACTTGGAGATTGTTCTTGGCCCAAGTCATTGCCTTGGCTTCACGCGGTCATATTATGTTTTTATCTTGCACTGTACATTGTATATAACTTTTATTGACTTTTTTAATATTGATTTTTTAATTTGTTTTTTATTTATTTTGATTTTCTTTCTGGTAAGGAAACCGATGGATTCCCCATGTAATCGGTAAGACCGAAGATACCAGCTGTAAACAGAAGGTGAAATGTTGAGTTTTAAGATGGGGGAAAACCCACGCAGCCAGGCAGGGACTGGAAACCCAAACCATATGCAAGGCTCCGGTCTGAGTTGGGATTCGAAGTAGGATCCATAGAGATGAACTACTGGGAAAGATAACACTACCATTTTTTGTTTTACCTATGACACCGAATTGTGTTAAACACTGTATGCTAAGTATTAATACACCGAGTAGGACAGAGCTTGACATACAGCGGTGTATGGTAAAACACAACTAATATTCTTTATCACCGATACAAATTTATCGTCTATTAAATAAGATACCTCTAAGCCCCGCCCACAAGCCTCTACCCCACCCCGCGGCTCATTTTCGTATCCCAATTACATGGGTTCCTGCACAGTAATTAGTAGTATACAGTGCTTAAAACAGACCGTTGTATGGGTAAAACACCAAATGTCTTTATCACCAATGCAAATTTAAGATCAATTAAAACAGATACCGCCAAGCCCCACCCACTCTCTCCCACCCCGGTTCATTTTCGTATCAACCCCCGTTAGATGGGTTCTTGCCTATTAGCGCTTCCAACCGACCTTGTTTGAAAATGTATCTTCAGTGTTTTTTTTTTCGCTAGATACCTTGTTTGAAAATGTATCTTCAGACACGAGTACAACTGCAATTAAATCGAATCCTACCACCACTCCAGAAGATAGACTAGTATTTGACAAGAATATTTCTCAGCATGGTATAGTAACCGAGTTCAAAGTTGATACTTTGCAAGTTTTCCTAGCTCACTATTCTTTCTCAGAAAGTGTTCTCCGTTCAAGAGATTCAATATCAAGTTATTGGTTATGTGTTGTTAATTAAATATATTAAAAGGAAACACAAACAACGTGTTATTGCATTAGATAATTCAATACCTGGGTATGGAAATGAAATTTTGCCAGGGGCCCAAACAGGGAAAACGAAGTGAAATTAATCCGCGTGTACAATTTGCATATTAGATTTATACAATATCAGACGATCTTGTCTGGAGTCAAGTTGCACGTTTCCAGATGCATAGGGCCTATCTGGTGTGACTTAAACAGATACAATCCCAAACACAAACACATCATTAGTTAAAACAAGGTAATTTTCAAGGTGTAGATTAGGTTTATTTACATTATTTATTTTAAATCTTCGGACAAAAACAATATCTTGATTAGGAGTCTTCCAGGGCAAAAAATAAAATAAATAAAAATAAAATAAAAAAGACATGTCTTCCACAAGCCCCTGGTCATAAAAAAACTAACAAAAACAAAACAAAAAGCCAACAGATAAAAGCTTTATTCATCAAAAGTATACATAACAAAACAAGAAAACAAACAACCACAAAACATGCAGTCAGCAAACACATATAAAACAAAACAAAACAAAAGACAAACAAGTAAACACCCCAACAGAAAAGCCAACATGAAACAGGCCGACAAAACGACACTCGGGCAGACAGACACACAGACAGTCGTAAATCACCATTATGTCCGAGGACATCTTATGTTAATTCTATTTCTTTATTGGAGCAATCTCCATTGGTTTTGTACACAAATGGCCTCCGAGAACCCACGGAAACAAAGAACTGACTAGTGAGGACCTATTGTCCCTATTGTAAAATGTCCTCGGAGGGTGTGGTCAAACACGCCCACTTCACCCTGGCCTGCACTGTGGAAACTAAGCCACCAGATAAACGTAAGAAGGAATGCACTGCTGAGCAGTTATTTGTGTGCCTATATCTCTTCTTCTCCTTTTTTGTATCACTTATTTGAACGCACTGGTTAGACCACCCCTCCCCCACCCACTACCACCATTCTTACCAAAGTTTAAACTACAAATTTGCCTTCACCGAAGTCCTATATATGGGTTTTGATGTTGTCCTTTTTCATATCCAAGTTCGACGGATTGAGCTTCATACTCTCCACTTTTCATCTTCCGGGCACAAACCAAATTAGAAAAGTGCCAATCTAGTTTAATCCGCCAATCTCACACTCCATTGCGTTAATCATGATCCGGGCTAGTGTTGCATGAGGATTAGTCTCACGATCCGCTAATGAAATTGAGCCGGATTAAAATTTATACATCTATATATTATAGACGTAACCAGAGCCTTGTTCTAAAACTTCAAATCAGCCGAAATATTCCTGACATGTTCCGAGAAAACACAAATTAAGTTGAAAGGCAGTGCACTAAAAATCCTGAATGTTGCGTGTTTGTCTTTACAACATGAATGTCATTGCATGCAGAATGATCAGTTAGTTCCCGCTTTGTTATATTTTTTTTTCAAAAGGAGGATGGTACACCATAAGTTGGAGAAGATTTCAGTTTCAGTGATTATTTAACGAAACTAAACTGTCTTTCAAACGGGTCGTGACTGGGCATAGTATAAATGTTACAAGGATTTCTCCTGAGGGATTGTTCGTAAGAGACTGTGCAAGTCTCGCGCGAATTCAAACTTCCGAAAGTTCAAGTTGGTTCCAACCATTATAATGGTTGGGACCGGCTTCAACTAAGGTAAGCTCAATAATGCATTATTGAGCTTACCTTAACGCGTGCGAGATTCCGTTTCTTCTGTGTTAAACATTGTTTATGGCTATAAAAAAATATATATATAATATTGTTGGGAAAATAACATTTTGCGATGAAATATATGAAAGTAAATGTATGCAAAAAAAAATTGTTATTGGCCTCACGTTTCAACCCTAGCAGAGTCTTTCTCAGAGGCTAAATGACAACATACACACATACAAGTATACTGGAGTAACTAAAATGTCAAATGGAAAGAAGTGGAAAGAGAGAGAGAGAGAGGCAGTCAGAAGATGCAAGGGATGAACAATGAAGAGGGAGACAAAGGGGTGGGAGAGAGAGAGAGAGAGAGAGAGAGTCTGGTTTAACCACAAGAGGTTTGAAACACAAAAGACAAAATCAAGGTGGGAAAAAGGAAGGAAATTAAGTGTAAAAGTCAACGAAGAAAACCCGAGAATAACACTTGACCTCAGTTTCCGGTCACTTGTAAACAATTAAGTATTTTGCCCAACTGGTGTTCATGTTATGTAATGATTGCAGTCATTCGTGCGTGCTTTGCAATTCGACCTGTGTGTCATCTAGAATCATTGAGGTCTACTAAGCATTCTCGTCCCGAGCTTTAATTTTGTTTCAGTGTTAGTTTTTAAGAAATTATTTGAATTATATTGAAATTGAACTCGTTTTATAAAAACATGCTTTGAGTAAAATTATTTTCAAGAATTTTTTGTCATGTAAAAGAAAGAGATTTCATGAAAACGTAGTCTTCTCTCGAATCGTTTTCTCGTTTTCGATACTTGCGAGTCTATGAACAGTTATTTTTTCTGATAAATATAAATAATTATAGCTCAATGTGTGACGAATATGACGCTCCGTGCCTGGACCAGCCACTTCCCGCCCAAAATCAAGACCAGGTTTATTTGTTTGAAGAAGAGCTTTTAAATAATATATACTTTTGAATTCTTAACATAAGACACCACGTCCTACATATATCATGGCCAACGCATGTTTTTGGTTGTATTTACTTGTAATGTTCCATGACCCATGAGACCAAAATGTTAATTTGACATTACAGTACAAAATCCTTCCCCACATCCCCCCCCCAAAAAAAATTAAGTGCTAAGGAAGTTTTTTCAAGAAAGTTGGTCCAGATATGTTGTGTATTTACGCTGTGTTATCCTCATTCTCACAAGTGTCATGACTGGGATTCGAACTCACATCCTGATGACTTAGCCTCAAGTTCTGGTGGCTAAGTCATCGGGATGCGGGCTCGAGTCCCGGTCATGACACTTGTGTCCATGAGCAAGACACTTAACTATGATTGCTTCAAATAGGGGAAGAGGCAGTTGTGTTTGTCTTGCAACGGATTCATTTACCCCTCCCTGTTCTTAGCTGTGCTATGAAGAGACTTGCGTTTATGTCTATCCATGTCTTGTTTCTGCGCATTGGGGCAGGTTTCTATCCCTTCAAAACGGAGCCCACACCTCGAGTGGCCTTTTGGCCTTGTGATGGGCGAATTGCATACAAACAATTCCATCCCTCGACAATGCATCTTTCATTTACACTAAAACCACTGGGAAATTCAAAGGGTGTAATATTATTGTTCATAATAGAGTAAAACCAAAAGGTATGGCAGGACGCAGTCCTATAGAGAACGGAACGCGCGGCATTTCCATGCAGTCTTGTTGTACAACACAATGCCTTTCTTGTGTATCTTCATTGAGCGGTACGTTGGATGTTTACAGGACAATCATTGCGTGTTCAACAGCACTCCTATACGTTTGCTTTCCTGCCAGTATAAATCACTTGTTTCAACAATTTTCCCAGAATAAATGTTATACATATACAAAGGAAAGCAAATGTTGCCTTAGATTAACATGTAAATTTAAAAGTCTATTAAAAAAGAAACAGTTTAATATTTATTCTACGTCAACACCCAGCATGCAGTTCATTCGCAGCGATGTTTCAAGTGATTGTTATTAGCGAAGTCAGTGTAAGTAAGACATTTTAGAGCGAACCAAAAATTGTGGGTTATATAAAAATACTTGTCTCAAATCGTTCAACATTGGAATGGGAAAAAATGGCACATCCGACTGTCACTTTCTAAGGGATTTTTTCTCTTATAGCTTTTTTAATGGATGTTGGACTTTATTTCCCCCTTTTTGAATATTCTTCCAGAGGAATTGGCAGCTTAAACGCTAACTATTGACATTTTAAAAAGAAAATTTGACATTTCATCGCGCGGCCGGAACACTCCCGCTCACTCGTGCCCAGGGGAACTAAAAATGGGGTTTAGCGAGTAGTGTTGTCAAGTCAAACGTAAATACACAAAAAATGGCGTATTTTTTGTTTATGGTTTTGACACTAAATTGTAATAGTTCAAAGTAGTACCTGTTCCTCTGTACATAGTCTGTCAACCTTTCTGGACAGGTAAGGATACAATTTGATCTAGATTAAGGGAGATATTCAGTGGCAGTCGGATACAGCATTTTTACCTTGAAAGCTAGTTATATAAAGTGGGGATCATCAAGCAATGCTTCAAAGTAATTTCCAATTCACAGCAACAGTTTGGTAAACTTGATAAAAAGGGAATTTTTCTCACCTGTGGCAGAAATTGCCTAGTCGTCTGTGTCTCGTAACAGGGTAAGGCGAAATTCTGACTCCCAGCAAACAACCGCGAACTAAACTGCTACTACAGAAAGAGTTCAACAGCCATGTATTTGTCCTGAAACATCTACATGGATGGCGTGCTTTCTCGTTTTTATAGCGAAGAGATGGTGCGGTCAGGAAGCTACTTGGCTTATCACATGTGCAGTTTTGTAGAGCAGTGGCGGGCTGTCAGCAGCTTTGCACCAGTGTGTGCATAATATCTACCCATCTCTCACGAGCACTCTACACGCCAAGAGAGGGGTTCAGTGCGCGATCACAGATACAAAACCCCGTTGCTTGGTGCACGCTCGTTGGAGTTTGATAGCACAGGATGTGGTGCGGCTTTTTTTCCCCCTGTCTCCACTGCGTGTGACGAGTGACTGAATTGCAGTCTCTCATCCATCTATTGATCACACAATGAGGCTCTTGTGCCACTGATTTCCCGTCTCTCCCTAAATCGACTCTACACTTTGGATCACCTAAACGGCTGTTTAACGTTCAATGGAATTTTAACACCTCACCCGCCTTGGTTACCCCGCCCTTCCCCTCTCTCTCTCTCTCTCTGAATAATTATATCCTCAGTTCATGGGTTCTTTGTGCGCACACACTGTGGATATTCAAGGTGGGCAGATATTAAAATGTGTGAACACAGTTATCCCAAAGCTGACTAGGAAGACTGCATTGTGGTGCTGTATTACGTTGTCGAGTTTTATTGTTAGTTGCACTATCCCTCAACTCCAAGATTAGGTTGCTAAAATCGACAACAAAGGAGGAATTTCTAAAGGACAAATTTCTAAAGGACTGCATTTTTGTCGTTGGCTGCGCCCTTTCAACACGACGACCAACGTAAATCCAACGACAACTTTTTTTGTTTAGACTGGGACTGGCTGATAAGAACTTATGAGGGTAGTCAAGTGACGCAAGGCCCAATAGACCTTTCCCATGAAATATGTAAATAGCACATCACGCGTGCGCACTAACACTACTGGTGGGCACAATGAGGGAACACACAGCCTTTTGTGATGGGTGGCGTGACGCACACGCGTTTGTGCGTCTGCCTTGTGCACAACTCTATGGCGTTTGCCCACCAATAATATCTGTACGCATGCGTGAACGTAATTAGCATATTTCATGGGAAAGGCTAATTCGCAGCAGTGCGTATAAACAATCTAATCGTGATTGAGCCACACACCCGGCTCAAAACATCGCAATAGCGGCCAGTGACATCGTTCGCGCAAAGCAGATCTATAGTCATCAGTCAGGTGATCACTTGTTCAAGTCTGTTGTCGTAATTGTGTCGTAGTGATACTCGCAATGTGGTCTCTATTTTCAGAGGTTAGCCCAGGCAGCGAAAACCATGTTCGGTATCCATTGATTGTGGAAACGCTTTTCGTGAGAAAAGTTTGACGGAGTGGTTCCTGATACAGAATTAATGTAATTTAGTACTAATGTATTTAGGGACCAGACTACATACAGTTGAAGTCATTAAATTCGACGATTGCAACGGCTGGATATGCGTTTACGCAGGCCTTTGACCTCCTTTGTTTATTTCGATGATTTTTCGTTAAATACAGGACTTGTGAGTTACATTGTTATTTCGAAAATGTTCACAAAGGTACACTTGTATAACTTTGAAGTCGTGAACTAAGTAATTTTATGAAATTTGAGGATGATTTTAACTTTAATGGCTTCGGCTGTGGCTATGGCCAGGTTGCTACTCTTTAACGTTGTCGCTGCAGCCAACGACCTTAGCCGTAGCCGAGGTCGCTTGATTCGGAGACAGCCTTTAATTTTAGGTACGCTGTGCAAACGGTCTTGTACCCTACCTGCGTCCGGGTGTTGTACAACACGCATGTTGCTCCTGGTTATCATTACCCACTAACTCTGCAAATAATTTATGGCTGTAATTTGACCCGGTAACAATTATTTTCCCCCACACTGAATGACGACAATGTAAAAGAAAAAATAAGGTTAACGATGAGACAAATCGGCCAGCTATTATGTCAACTCATGTGTTCAAAATTGTGTGGAATACTCATATTTTGCTTTGCTGTTTCAGTTTAAAAGTTGCCGGTATAAATAACTGGCAAACAGATATTAATAGGCCTACCATAATATACCAAAAAAATAAGATTGACAGCTACTCAAACCAACACTTTTCATGGTTTATTTTGCATCAGTTTATTCTGCGCTGCAAGAAACTGAAAGGTGACCTTGGGCCAATAGGACAAGGAATGAACCAACGGGGTTTTGTCTCCCAGTGATTCAGTGTCCCCCGTGCGACAGCTGTGTAGAAATTTCGTCTGATATAGCGCCCTCATTTGACTCAACTTCTTTCAGCCCATGTTATTTACCGTAAGGGGGAGAAGCACAACCTGGAAGCCAAAATCCCATTTGACACCGGCCCCTTCGGATAAAGTACGGAATACATTATGTTTCAATATCGCTCATTATTAATTTCCTCCCTTCACAGTTGACTTGTTAACGCTGATTCTGATAATGAAGTATTAGCTCTTAACGAGCTCTTTTATAACCAAAAATGTAATTTTCTTTCATCATCATAAAAGAAAAAAACAACCCACCGATACCTTTAGCGATAAAACAATATGTGCAAGAATTCAAGGTAAAACCTTCAAGAAGTTTTATGTTAATTCTAAATTGTTCATGAAAAAAATAATCGCCATAAAAATTATCGATATAACCGTTAATGAGAGCAATAATATGATAGATGTTATTTTTTTTTTCAATTTTTGCATCGGGGATAGAGAATATTATTTGCATTTTTCCCCCAACGATGCGTGTTAACCTGGTGTCAACCACGTGCTGATAAAATTCAGCAGGTACTACCAAATATGGCCATAACTTTTTTTTTCAATTTGCCAAAAAAGCCAAGATTCCATGTAGTCCTCACCCCTGGTATACCCCACAAGTCTATATACTTTCATTGGCCAGACCCTAACCACTGCAGAGTAAGGAGTGTTGAAACACAGCAGCAACCTGTTCCCGTACAGTAATTGATTGACCCTTGTGCTAAGGGTCATTGGCACAAGGCGGTATGCACTTTGTGAAAACAACTTGCGGCCGCACACTGATCGTAAATAACACAAGTCTAAGTCTAGACTGGCACTCCAATTCACCAACATGGTCATCTAGTGTAGCTTTGGGCTTGCATATGGGGGTTATTGACCTAAAAGACAGGGTGTTGATAAAAAATCAGCTTGTGGATCCATCGAAAAATGTTCATTGTGGAGGACCCGAGGGTTAAGCACTCTGTATACGCAGTACTTTCCATAATTTAATATCATAATGTTTTGCTCGTAAATATTTGGTTCAGTATGTTTTTTTAGATGTGGTTATATTCAGCCCCTCATAATGCCGCTGTTATTCTAAACTTCAGCTCACTCGATTCACAACCTGCATCACAGATACCATGTTGTACACCTGCCTGAAGATGGCAAGCCTATAGTGCCATGCAATAATGGCTTTGTTCATTCGTCTGTTATATTTCATATATGATTTAAAACAGCCTTAAAGGGGCGGTGTTGTCATGATTATAGCAGGCTTGTGGCTGTAAGTGGACAGATGAACTCCTACCCAGATACAGCACATGCGGGCACGTGCGGTCAAAATCACAAAGGGTGCCGTCTTTGTCAAACTATGATGTGACCGCCAGCGCACACCCACGCGTAATAACGGGATTATTCTATTTACTACAATAATCATGACGACACAGCCCCTTTAAAGGGTAATAAGGTGAGTTCCCCTTTGTTTTTAGTGGTATACGGCAATTTGGGTTTTTCATTATAGATGCAATGAGCTCCAAGCTTACTTAAACTCAAGGACTTAAGGTCAATAAATTAAAGGGGTATTTGATACCAATAAAATGACACTCCAAAGAAAAGAAACAACGAAAGCTGTACATACAAAATTGTTTGTATTTACTGCACTCTGACAATTTACGGGTCCCATGGGGCACGACTCTTTATTTTGGAAGGGGGGAGTTCAGGTTGACCCGCAAAGTGGAATCTTGGTCATTTCTGACCCGGGAGTTCCCTGAGGCGATGTCAAATGTATTCTCTTTTTGTCAGTCTTGCTCATCTTATCACTGTGTCAACACAACGCAAAGCCGTTCATTTCGTTGTCAATGTAAAAAGGTTTGCGTTGAAATTGTACACGAAGCGTGAGCTATCGTACATGTCTCATAAAACACTAAAACATTTCGGCGCGACTTTATGTTGTTTTATGAGAAAAAAAAACTCAGTATCATTGTTCAAGTGAAATACGGCAATTTTAACACCTTTAAATATAATTACCGGCAGTATATGCAAGCCACCCCCCCCCCTCACACGCACTCTTCTCAATTGCTGGATGCAAGCAACCAGCAAACATAGCCAGGGTTGGTTCAGTTGATTTAACAACTGTGTGTGTGTTTGAGACACAATTACGTGTGTGAGTCTCTCATCCTTCATCCATAATTGTAACAGATACGAAGCAAAACATGGCGCGTTGCTTTTTGAGTCTTGTTTTTCTGCTAACAGTTACAATAGTAATTGTGACAGATGTCATATTTGGTGAATTGGCAAAACATCCCATTCAATCCAAACCGGTTTGGTGCGTCATTGTTGACTTCGCCTTGATCGGAAATGTCTACAAGACTGAAACGTCGGCAAACAAGGTGGTCTGCAAAAAGTCATGTCAGACCGATCCAAAATGCGTCTCTGTAAATTTCCAACTGAGAGGAGGCCAGTGTGAGTTCAGCAGTGCTAACCACGTTAGCAGCTCTGGTGGTTTGAGGGAAAGGAATGGCTGGATTTACACATACAATTCACTGCAGGTACTTTAAATATAAATAAATATGGTTTTATATAAAGATGATGTGGTATTCGGGAAACCAACCTGCCAACATTTGACATTTCATGACATGATTGTGTTAACATCACAGTCGAGAAATAAAGCAATTGGCGTCAACATTTTTTCTGAGGTTTCTTTATAATTATTGGACAAGGTGCCGGTCATGTTTTAGCCGACTTTACACCAAGGAATGTTTATATCAACGAATTCTGATTGTTCCACATAGTAATTATATTTGCTTTTATTCTTTATAAACAGGAACATACATGTGCTGGAGCTGGTCCAGACAAGGCGCAAAACTGTAACAGAGAAGGTGTGTTTTTATGCATTTGTATTAAATTGTGGTCAGTATTGAAACACCTTATACTCCTAAACGATAACTCAATTAGGGACACTTTCCAAATATATTTTAATTGGTTATTTTTTCAATTAAATTTACTCTTGTGACAGATGGCGTATTTTGGCCCTCTGGTGTTTACGGTTTACCAATGCCTAAAAGCGGTTGCCCAACTATCTGTGGAGTCATCTGGGAAACAGGTTTCCGTTATCACGACACGGAGGACACAGATTCAAATAACTACTGGTACCCATCCCCTGGTATCCACCTCTTTGGACGGTATCAGGCAGATGACGCCGAGCAGAACTTCTGCATGAAGACACAGCATAGCATGAACGAGACTGACTTTGACTGGCCGCAGGGGAGATACTGTGTGTTCAAGTACGGGCAAAGCTGTCCAAGAAGTAAGGCTTGTTTTCTTAAACTATGATTTTAGAAAGATGTCGTTTAACTCTTTGTATATAAGAAGCCACATTGAAAAAAACATCCTTATCTCCATATTTTCTCCAGAGTAGAAAATAAACACCTAAGGTTTGTCCTCTTTTGTTTCGAAGCAACACGTGAAAATAATACTTTTTACTCTTTCGGGATTAAAGCCTTTTTCTGATCTCTCCCCCTGATCTCCATAGGTGCGCAAGAACGTCTGCTCAAAATCACTGTTTATTAGAAACCTGTTGAATTGTTATACTGAGAAAAGTACCGATATAATGGAAAATATTTTTTTCTTCCTTTTGACAGTGATGTCGTCTGGTTTCGTCTATTGGGATGACGAAGACACCAACAACATTAACAAAGTGCGAGGCACCGTACCATCAGGAGTGTACGACCAGGATACCCGTATCGACTACTGCTGCATGACCGGTGGCAATGTTTCCCAGCCGATCAGCTTGCCTACTCAGAATCCTTTCTACCTGTTCCCGTATAACTCTGAGCAGTGTCAGGGCGTCAAAGGCATGAGAGCGACCGAGGAGTATTTTCGTTGGGATGAGCAAGACTACCCAACAAATATTCAAGACAAAGTCGGTGGAACCCATCCGTATCAGACCCTCCAAAGTTCAAGAGGAGCAGATGACAACATCGTACACTACTGTTATTACGAAGCCATCGATTCCTTGAATCGTTGACAATGGCGGTCATTTCCGTGGGTCGAGCATCACTTTCTGTTGGACTATACATTACACGGTACTTTACAATAATTACGTTAGCGAAATTTGAAGTTTAAAATCACTACATGCATATAATAACATTGTCTATTGCTAAAGTTTTTGCAGTATCTGCATTTAAACGTTTTAATGTGTTGTCAGGGTTTGTTTGTCGTTGGTGCAATCAAATCCTTAGATATTCTGTGGAAAATCAATGTTTTGCAATGAGTTTTAGTAAGCCTTGTCGTTGTTTGTTTGGAAACTTTCGGATGCTAGTTGGCAGTATTTTGTAGACCAGAATTTCCGTTGTTTACGTAATACTGTGCACGCGCATTTTCTGAAAACAGCCAAGTCTGCTGCCACCTAGCGTTTTCAAAAAAAAAATAATAATAATGAAACTTCGTTTAATGCCTTCATGCTTTATTGTGTATAGCTCATTCAGTAGATTGCTGTTGTAGACTCAGGTAAGTTTATGTTCTGCCTGGATTTGTATCAATTTCGTCAGCAGTCACTTTCACTTTGCCTCACTCACAATAAAACACATTAAAACTGCTCTCGAATTAAATTGGATGAATGGGGTTAACAACAATGACCATGGCTTCATGCACTAATAAAATGCATTTGTTTTTTGAAAGTGTAAGTTTTAAGTTTTTAAAGCACTATGTTCAATGTATCATGAGTAACCATCTCGTTATTACAAGATATTTTGTCATAATTACGAGTTATTATGTCGTAATATCGAGTTATCGCGTTCTTACGAGTTATTATTTCGTATTTACGATTTAAATCTCGTTATTACGCGTAGTTATCTTGGAAATTGGCGAAGAACATGGTGGTAAAAGAGTTGCACCTTTATTTTGTTTAAATAAAGAAACAAACGTTTTCATTGCAGTGAACAACTCAAGCGTTACCATGTGTTCTAAAATGGAGATAGAACGGTCATGCGCACTAAAGTCCTCGCGGTTCCTGTGACGTATACAATAGTTCACGGCATGGAGATAATATTATTGACGATACAGATGCAGTTGTAGCAAGAGACCTATACCTCCATATTTTATACGTTATACCTTCTTTATTACACAAAGACTTCGTATTGAACATAGTGGTTATCAATTTTGCGAGTTAATGCTTTTGGTAACACATTGGTTCGGTTAACAAAAAGGTTCCATCTCAGTAATGGATATACTTAATTGTATTTTAACCATGCTACTGACTCTAGAAATTGCGCTGGTGTTCATGTTTTCTAAAGTGAATAGGGAAATGCGTGGAGTACAGTTAACTGTGGCTGCATGCAGCTGGAGGCAATCCGGCATTACTATCAGCATTCAAAGCAAAGTGCCGAAAAGTAACCAAAACCACAACCACAACCACCACGACTAATGGCAAGTTGCAAACGCAAATGTATACTAAACTGGCTCTAACATACGTGGACACACGGCGATAAATTGGACTACAACCCATTTCAGGCGTGGGATATTCATGCTTCGATATTCACTTGTAGACCGAAGCAGCTGAAATGTTTCTGAGTTAAGTACAGTTTAAAACTTTACATGGTGGGGAAACAATAGAAAATGAGATATGGACGCAATGACTTTACCAACAGGATCCTGTTGTCAAGTCTAACTTCACTACAAGGATCTAGTGACATTGATCCGTATGTCATTGTATAATATTTAAATATGTTCGGTTGAGCGACTATGGGCGAATAAGAACATATTGACTTTCTTCACGGCACATAGCCAGGTATTAAGGTTAAGGGCGTGTTTTGGAATGCAAGGTATTTTCAGTTACGGGCGGGGTATTGAAAGGTCTTCACTTCACGTTGGTACGGCACAAGAGACACAGCTATATACAAAATTATCTCTAATTCTTTCACTGCAAATTACACGTTAACAAAACAACGGACAACATGCCCGGCGATGACCAACCATTCACCAAAGACGACATTGGAGCTATGCTGGCAGACTTCTATGTCTTTGAACAAAAGTTAAGCAACACCATCATACACAACACCATCATACACAACACTAGATCAGCAACTTAAGTTCATATTGGTAAGGCTAGGACCACATTTCTTATGGAAACTGTCAGACATCAAGGCCCCTACTCTAGAATCAGCTCACCCCAATACCTTCATTTATAACTGTGCACAGTTAAAAAAATACATTAAAAAACTATTTATTACCAATATTATCTGAGATGTCAACACCTAAAACGGCACATGTACGCATGTCACATTCCAACCTATAGTCTTGTGAATATTTCAATATCTTTTATTATTCTTTCTTCCTTTGTTAATGCCATACATTTTATTTCATTTTATATAAACAGCTTTATAGCAACGCTAATTGTGAATCCTAGTTTTACAAAACAAACTATTGTTTGCTATATACATGTACACTTCTCCAAATCTCCTTTTCTTTAGTTACTACTGTTGTTTATATACTATAGTTAATAACTTATTAATTTATTACTAAATGGGCCAGGCTCTGTATAAACCTATGCTTTTTTCTGGTGCCCTCCATTTATCACCATTTGTAATTTATGTATATACTATTATATTAGTATCTAATTGTGATATATGGAAATAAAACAAACAAACAAACAAACACCAACGCAAGGGTTTTGGACCTTCATTCAAAAACCACGTCATCGCTGACAGAAAAGCTGAATGACTCCACAAATGTCAAGTGGCGAAGAGAAGGGAATCATAGACGGTTCGAGTTGAATCTGCAAGTTTCAGCTAAGTTTTTGGTCGCCCAGGCCAGATTCCCTCTTAGGAAGGCCGTAGCCTGGAAGGCATGTAGCCTTCCAGTGTGCGAAGCACACTGGAAGGCTACATGCCAAAGACGGTTCAACTTCAACAAGCCAACAACCTAAGCAGCAATTGGCCAGTAAAGTTAAGTTAATCAAAGTTTTGGATGACGAAGATACAATTTCCCCCTCAATAACGTAGTTGACAATTATTTCGAATTTGAATTAAATGCAGGGTTACAATGTATGAAAGTTGCGGGTAGATTGAGAAGTCATATTGCCTTTTGGCGATCCATTTCCCCACCAGATCTTATTTTGAATGTTGTAGACTATGGTTAAGTTTTACCATTTGTTACAGTAACTCCGACGATGTTTAGTAAAAACAATAAATCAGCTTTGAATCACACAGAATTCATCACGAAAGCCATTGAAAAGTTATCTAAGTTAGACACTATAGAGATGACGAAGTTTAAGCCAAATGTAGTCAGTCCGTTGACAGTGTCTGTGCAAAGTAGTGGCACGGAGCGCCTCATTTTAGATTTGAGATTGGAGTACATAGAAAAGGTGTCAGTAAAATATGACGATATATACGTACCGCACTGATGTTCTTATAAAAGGAGGTTACGTTTTCAAATTCGCACTGAAATAAGGTTACCACCACGTCGACATTATGCCAAGAGTCCCGGTACGTCAAGTACTTGGGGTTTTCATGGGGAAAATCGAGGTACCCAGTCATTTTACAGGTTCAAACAGTTCCCCTTCGGCCTTTCATCTGCACCGTATATATTCACAAAACTTATGAGACCGCCTATTCGGAAGTGAAGGGGTAAATGGCAATCAATTGTAGTCTATTTTGACGATGGCCTTGGTTCTGCACCTACTTTATCAGAAGCGCTGGCAGCCAGCGAAGCAGTGAAACAAGATATCCTCAGCTCATGGGTTCATTCCAAATGTTCAAAAAAGAGTGTGGATACCAGCCAAATAAATAGAATGGCCAGGATACGCAATCAATCTAGAGCTCTTGCCACACTTGTCGGTAAACAAATGGCGAGTAATTTGGTAAATGGCAATGTGGCAAACGTCATGACCAAATATTTGCATTTATGTATGGAATCCAGGTTTGCAAGGGACTTACCAATAACAATTCCAGCAGAAGCAAGAAGTGAGTTAGATTTCTGGAGCAACAATGTTGGTATGAACGTGGGTGTGATCGGAGTTCGCAGAACATTTTCGCAAATTGTATAGTCAGACGCAAGTTCCACAGGTCAGGGTGGCTACATGTAGTAGATACAGGTAAAGAAACTGTGCGAGGTATGTGGGACAGTGATGCTTTAAAAAGCTCCACTTGGAGAGAGCTTGAGGAAGTAGACCTATAATCCTAAAGTCACTCTTGACAAAACTGTCCTGCCGAAGGACCAAGTGGTTTACAGATAACCAGGCTGTTTCCAGAATAACGACCAGAGGACGTATCAACGTGAACTTACAAGACATTGCCTTGAGCATTTCCAAGACATGTCTGTCTTATAACATTCATGTCGAAATGGAATGGGTCCCAAGGTCATAAAACGAGAGAGCAGACAAAGTTAGCGAAGTTCTAGATCAAGACGATCGGACTGTTTCAGATCATATTTTTTCGTTTCTTGGCGATATTTGGGGTTTCATTCTGCGGACAGATTTGCCAGTTATTACAATAACAAAATCCCAAGATTCAAATTTAGATATTAGAACACGGGTCGTGAAGCAATCGATGCATTCACGGTCAACTGGAAGACGGAAAACAATCGGGTCTAACCTCCGATCTCATTGATATAACCCAGAGTTCAGAAGCACATGGAAAACACACAGAGCGTTGGGACATTGATTTGTCCATGCTGGTACTCGGCCCCCTTTTTGACCGATGCTATTCCCAGATGGTTATAATCCAATAACAGCAGTGTTAGAAGTTTACGAACTCCCCAGTGATTCTGGAATATGTATTCCCGGCAGAGGGGAAATGTTGAATTTATTGACAACATTGTCAGAAGTAAGATTGTAGTTATGAGGCTAGATTTCAGAATAGCGTAGATATTCATTGTAGCTGCTTTTAACGCCAAAATATGTTGTTTTTCTATGTCAATTTACACGTATAGATAATCTTCGGCAGCGGTATATGGAAAAAATCCGACATGATACAAGCAAGGACCTGAGAGAACTTGCCGAACAACTACCACAAGTTATTTTGAAGGCTCGAGCAGATTCCATTGTTAAGTTTAATTCGGCCGATTTCAATAAATGGTCGGTATGGGTAACGAAATACAAGATGAAACTCATTGGGGCTGATCCCTACCATATTTCATTGTATCTAGTACATCTCAGCCATTCATTCAGCTCACCAGCCCCCAACATAATCAAAACCAAATCGGCTTTTATCGTGGGCCCACAGAATGACTGGAGTTAATGACCCTACCCCGGATGCCCCTAGTAAATTTTTACTGTTGAGGGCCTCAGGAGATCACTTTCAAAACCTTTAGAGCAAAACAAGAACCAACAACCCCGTCTTTCTTGAGAGACGTTATCGATACACATTATGAGGCAAACTTATGAACTCACAATAGCAGACCTAATGAGTTTAAGGACAATAGCAATGTGTTTTATAGCTTATTCAGGGTTTCTTAGATTCAATGAACTGTCATCCATGCAATTAAGTCACGTCACATTTAATCAGCAAGGTTTAAAATTGTTTATTCCATCCAGCAAAACCAATGTTTATCATGATGGAAGGTCCGTTGTCATCAGTAATTCTTGTACTAAATAATTGTCCGGTATGATTAAGAATTATACACCGCTATCACGAGTTCAAACTGCAGATTCAGTTCTGTTTCGTAGTTTAAAGTAAGAGGAGTTTACAAGCTTATAGAGAAGCTAACCAGCCAATGTCTTACACCCGTGTCAGAGAGGTTGTACAGATGCCCTTCGTCCAATTGTGGACGATGTGTCAAAGTTCGGAGTGCACAGTCCAAGGACTAGGGTGCCACAGTTGCCGCCCAATCAGGTATTCCAGACAAATTATTTAAGAGACACGGTAGGTGAAAGTGCGAGAACGCAAAAGATGGGTACGTTAAGGACAGTACAGTGCGAGTGACTTGTTGTCAGTGTCAAAATCCCTTGTGAATATAAATTTATCAATAAGAAATATCTAATAACAGTTAAATACAATCACAAATTGACGTACATGTCTTTCGCAGATCCGGTTTTCACAAGTAGTGTTCTATAATTCGTACAGAACCTAAATTCAACTATAATAAATTGTTATGTGTACAACTTCGCATTATGGTTATCCTACGAAGCCTAATAATAATAAATCAATAAATAAAAAAAAAAAAAATAATCATCATCATTAATGATAATTTAAATACGGGTAAAAACGGATACATTTCCCCCCACAGAACCGGTTTATAAGCAGTATCTTATAGTTCACACAAAACCTTAAGTTCAACAATGATGAATTGCGAAATGTGAATTTGAATTGAATAACTGCACACTAATCGTAATAACTGTGTATGACAGTTGTTCGTGTATAATTGTGCTGACTTAGGATAAATGGCGAATTATTATGAACTGCACACAATTGAAGAATTAGCATTTAACAAGGACAAGTCCTGTCAGGGACGAACTGTAACGCATGGGTCATACCTACGTTTCCCCACAGGGTTATTCGTAGCCGGCTTACAGTGGTTGTCTAGTCTTTGTTAAGACTCGACTTAATTTTTAATTAAAACAAGTAAAATCTCTGGAGTTGTTAATCAGAAGGCGCCTGTTTTTAGGCAGTCAGTCGTCGTGCCACAATAAACCAACCAGAAACCTACGAATTGTGTGTCTCTGTTATTGTCTATGGTGTCCAATTAGGGAAGAATGGTCGTTCTAAACACTCAATTGACAAAACGCACCAGGGATACCATGTTGACGCCTGCCTGACACCTCAAGAGAGCAAGCCTATAGTTTCACGCATTATGGTTTTGTTCACTCATCGTTATGTTTCATATATATTATCTAAAAGCCGTAAAGGGGCGGTGTTGTCATGATTATAGCAGGCTTGTGGCTGTAAGTGGAAGGATGAACTCCTACCCAGATACAGCACATGCGGGCACAAAGGGCGCCGTCTTTGTCAAACTGTGATGTGACCGCCAGCACAACCCGTGCGTAATAACCGGATTATTCCATTTACTGCTAATCATGACGACACAGCCCCTATAAAAGGTAACTGTTAGCACAATGAGTAATAAGGCGATTTTCCTTTGTTTTTAGTGATATATGGCAATTTGGGGTTTTCATTATAGATGCAATGAGCTTCAAGCTAACTTAAACTCAAGGACTTAAGGTCAATAACTTAAAGGGGTATTTGATACCAATAAAATGACACTCCAAAGGAAAGAAATAACCAAAGCTTTACATACAGCATTGTTTACATTTACTGCACTCTGAAAATTCCCGGGTCAGAAACTGACCCGTATAACAGGCCCCAGGGGGCACGACCCTTTATTTTAGGCGGGAGGGTCAGGTTGACCCGCAAAGTGGAATCTTGGTCATTTCTGACCCGGGAGTTCCCTGAGGCGATGTCAAATGTATTCTCTTTTCGTCAGTCCTGCTCATCTCATCACTGTATCAACACAACGCAAAGCTGTTCATTTCGTTGTCAATGTAAAAAGGTTTGCGTTGAAGTTGTACACGAAGCGTGAGCTACCTAAAATCGTATATGACTCATAACAACTAAAACATTTCGGCGCGACTGTATGTTGTTTTATGAGGAAAAAAACCCTCAGTATCATTGTTCAAGTGAAATACGGCCACTTTAACACATTTAAATATAATTACCGGCAGTATATGCAAGCCATCCCCACCCACGCACTCTTTCCAATTGCTGGATGCAGGCATTCAACAAAGGCAAGGAGTGGTCCTTCATAATTATAATTGTGCGTGGCTGAGGAAGACACAATTACAGGCGTGAGTCTCCCATCATTTATCAAAACGAACTAATTACAACAAACACGAAGGAAAACATGGCGCGTTGCTTTTTGAGTCTCGTTTTTCTGCTAACAGTTACAATAGTAATTGTGACAGATGGCATATTTGGTGAAGTGGCAAAGCATCAAAGTGAACCCAAACCGGTTTGGTGTATCATTGTTGACTTCGCCTTGATCGGAAATGTCTACAAGAATGAAACGTCGGCAAACCAAATGGTCTGCAAAAAGTCATGTCAGACCGATCCGAAATGCGTCTCTGTAAATTTCCAACTGAGAGGAGGCCAGTGTGAGTTCAGCAGCGCTAACCACGTCAACAGCTCTGGTGGATTGAGGGAAAGGAATGGCTGGATTTACACATACAATTCACAGCAGGTAAAAAGGTGATTTGTTAGTAGTTATAGTATTCGGGAAACCAAGCTGCCGACATTTGACATTTCATGACATGATTGCGTTAACGTCAAATTCGAGAAATAAAGCGATTGGCGCCAGCATTTTATGTCATGTTTATATCAACAATATCTAGAATGTCCCCCACTAGTAATTACATTTGTTTCTGTCCTCTATAAACAGGAGGAACATACATGTGCTGGAGCTGCTCCAGACAAGCCGCAAAACTGTAAAGGAGAAGGTGTGTTTTTTTATGTTTGTTATGCATTTGTAAATTACGTTCAGTATTGAAACAGTGTATACTTTTAAACGATAACTTCATTAGGTACACTTTTCCAAATTCTTTTAGTTTGTGACTTTTTCAACTAAATTTACTCTTGTTACAGATGGCGTATTTTGGCCCTTTGGCGTTTACGGTTTACCAATGCCTAAAAGCGGTTGCCCAAATTTCTGTGGAATCATCTGGGAAACAGGTTTCCGTTATCATGACACGGAGGACACAAATTCAGGCAACTACTGGTACCCATCCCCTGGTATCCACCTCTTTGGACGGTATCAGGCAAATAACGCCGAGCAGAACTTCTGCATGAAGACGCAGAATAGCACAGACGAGACCGACTGTGACTGGCCGCAGGGGAGATACTGTGTGTTCAAGTACGGGCAAAGCTGTCCAAGAAGTAAGGCTTGTTTTCTTTAAACTTTATTTTAGAAAGGTGTCTGGTCAAATTTGTACAATGCCTTATAAGGGCGATGCATCCAGCACTGGACGGGCATTACGGGATCAAACTTGGCAGTTTAATTCTTTGTAGCTACATTTAAAAAGCATCCTCATCTCCATGTTTTCTCATGAGTAGAAAATAAACAAGTTTAAGGGCTAAGGTAACCTGTGTTCTTTTGTTTCGAAGCAACGTGGAAAGAATACTCTTCACTCTTTCGGGATAAAGCCTTTTTATGCTCTCCCTTATGTGCGCCAGTACGTCTGCTCAAAATCACTGTTTATTAGAAACCTGTTGAATTATAATACTGAGAAAAGTACTGATAGAATGAGAATATTTTTCCCCTTCCTTTTGACAGTGATGTCGTCTGGTTTCGTCTATTGGGATGACGAAGACACCAACAACAAAAACGAAGTGCAAGGCACCGTACCATCAGGAGTGTACGACCGGAATACCCGTATCGACTACTGCTGCATGACCGGTGGCGATGTTTCCCTGCCGATCAGCTTGCCTACTCAGGATCCCTTCTACCTGTTCCCGTATAACTCTGAGCAGTGTCAGGTCGTCAAAGGAATGAGATCGACCGAGGAGTATTTTCGCTGGGACGAGGAAGACTACCCAACAGATGTTCAAGACAAAGTCGGTGGAACCCATCCGTATCAGACCCTCCAAAGTTCAGGAGAAGCGGACAACATCGTACATTACTGTTATTACGAAGCCATCGATTCCTTGAATCGTTGACAATGTTGTTCATCTCCGTGGGACCAGCAATGTCTTTGTATTGGACTGTTGGACCTTATATTATGCGGTACTTTACAGCAATTTAGGAGGCGAAATTCTAAGTTTAAAATCACTTTATGCATACAATATTATTGTCTAAGCTATTAAGTTATTGAAGTATCTGCATCTAAAAGTTTTAATGTGTTGTGGTCAGGATTTATTTTCCGTTGTTGCAATCAAAATTTTAGATTTTCTGTGGAAAATCAATTATTTTATTTATTGATGGTTTATTCTCAAATAAAAATGTATTCGCAGCCAATGGCCGAATTAAAACATTTGAACATCTCAACAATAAAACTTTAAAGACATTTAAAAGAAACGAAATTAGCAATAAAAAGGGGATATTAGACAAGTAAAAATTAAGAAAGTTAAAAAGACTTAAAAGGACTTTCACACACACACACACACACACACAAAAAAAAAAAAAAAAAAATGGCCTGATCAGGGGTCAAATGCTAAAAAAAAAAAAATGGCTTGATCAATGCTTCAAAAAAAAAAACATGGCCTGATCAAGGGTCAAATGCTTCAAAAAAACAACACGGCCTGATCAAGGGTCAAATGCTTCAAAAAAACAACACGGCCTGATCAAGGGTCAAATGCTTAAAAAAACAACATGGCCTGATCAAGGGTCAAATGCTTCAAAAAACAACATGGCTTGATCAAGGGTCAAATGCTTCAAAAAACAACATGGCCTGATCAAGGGTCAAATGCTTCAAAAAACAACATGGCCTGATCAAGGGTCAAATGCTTCAAAAAACAACACGGCCTGATCAAGGGTCAAATGCTTCAAAAAAACAACACGGCCTGATCAAGGGTCAAATGCTTAAAAAAACAACATGGCCTGATCAAGGGTCAAATGCTTCAAAAAAACAACATGGCCTGATCAAGGGTCAAATGCTTCAAAAAACAACATGGCCTGATCAAGGGTCAAATGCTTCAAAAAACAACATGGCCTGATCAAGGGTCAAATGCTTCACCCACAGCCGTCCACCGTCCCTCCTACAAAACGTCAAGAGTGGACCCGAAAACCATAGTATCGAAAACCACACCCTGAGGACATGACTAGGTAACGGAAAATCACATAAAAGTGTTGTTTTCAACGCCACAATCACCAAAGCCCACCCCACCTGTCTGCAGAACACGAACAGACAAATAAATAGAAAATTGTATAAATACAAAAATGCACACAGATAAATTGACACAAAAATAGAAAACTATATAAATAAATAAATGCATACAGACAAAAGAGGGAAAAAATAGTATGTATGTAAAAAATATTAAGCACTGGAAAAAATTAACATTTAATGACAGTTTCCATTTAGTAACTTGGTCATATACGAATTGTACTATTAGCATATCTCTTAAGACGTACATTAGGAGTTGTCAACAAATGCGAGTTGCGAAGTAAACGACCAATACCATCTCCTCTAGTTTTAAGAAGTCACTCTCGAAAGTCTAGACTGCTCATCAAAGAATTGGCAAATTTAAGGCAAATATGTTTGCGGCGAAGCTTAAGGCCTTGAATTTTCAATAAATGTAGGACATGATGGTGAGATTCATAATCATTAGCTAAAATAATCCTACGGGCTCTTTTCCAGTGCATTGTGTTGCTTCATGGTAAAACCTGGATGTCAAACAGGGACAGCATATTCTAACACTGGACGAATGAAATCAACATAAATGGTGATAAGGTCATTGATTGTCAGGCCAAACCTTCTAAGGGTAGTTAACATAAATAACCGTCCACTGGCTTTACTGATAATGTAATTGTTATGAATGTACCATTTGAGATTACTGGCCACTTAAACACCAAGTATTTTGAGGAATTCACTTGATTGGAGTTCTTGCCAAGAAAGTTTTAATGCATCTCGGGGATCCGGGTTTTTAGTAAATGTGATGTCCATAGATAAAAATATTTTTATAGTAACATTTGCAATGTACTATGAGTAAATATCTCGTTATTATACGAGATAATTCGTCCTAACTACGAGTTAATATGTCGTAATGTTACGAGTTACTGCGTTCTTACGAGTTATTATTTCGTAATTACGAGTTAGATCTCGTTATAACGAGTAATTATTTCGAAACTTGGCGAAGAAATTGGTGGTAAAAGAGTCGCACCTTTATTTTGTTTAAATAAAGGACGAGCGTTTTCATTGTAGTGAAAGAATCAAGTGTTACCCCGTGTTTAAAAATGGAGATGAAACAGTCATGCTATAGCAGACTCTGTATGCATACATTATATATCCGTGACACTTTGATCTTTCGGCTCTCCATACCTAGGACAATTGCATGATTAGATTGACTTATATAATTCTAGCTAAGATGGTGTTTGTGACGAGTCAGTGAACTGAATAAAAAATATGAAATTCATCGATCAGTAATCAACGTTTCCCGTATTTTACTTCTTCCATCGATGTAATTAAATGCAAACATAACGTTGTACCGTTATAATGGGCACTGATTTCCTGGCGGTTCCTGTGACGTATACAATAGTTCGCGGCACGGAGATGATATTATTGACAGCGGCGAGGGTAACGGGGGGGGGGGGGGGGGAGCAATGGGGGGGGGGGGGGGGAGATTACCCCAGTCTTTTTTATTGCCCCCCCCCCCCCAATTTGCACCCCAGTTCCCGCCTCAATTTTCCCCTATGGCCGAAATTGAGTTTAACCCCAAACCATTGCATCCACATTGTTGGAATAATGTTGGCGCTGTAGATAATCAACTCAATTTCATCCATACCAACTGGTGTAAGTCCGTCATTGTGGCAAGTCAACCCTTTCAGCAGTACACATTTACATTTAAATATTTGTGTTTGCCCCCAAAAGTTAAGCCCCCTCTTTCCCCCTAGTCTAACAGGTCTGGTGCCGCTGCTGATTATTGACAATCCAGAGGGAGTTGTAGCAACAGACCTATGTTTTATTCTTATTTTACGTTATACCTTCATCACTACACAAAGACTTCGAATTTTAACATATTGGTTATCAGTTTTGTGAGTTAATGCTTTTGGTAATAATTTATATCGGTTAAGAAAAGGTCCAATCTCACTAATGGATATACTTAATTGTATTTCAACCATGCTACCTGACGCTCGAAATTCCGCTTGTGTTCATGTTTTCTGAAGTGAATGGGGAAATGTGTGGAGTACAGTTAACTGTGGCTGCAGCTGGAGGCAACGGGGCTTCGCTAATGAAAAATACTTTATCAGCATTCAAAGCAAAGTGCCGAAACGCCACAACCAAAACCACTACCACAACCACCAAGACTAATGGTAAATTGAAAACATAATGTTTACTAAATTGGTTCTAATATACGTGGACACATGGTAAGAAATTGGACTACGACCCATCTCATGCGTAGGATATTCATGCTTCGATATTCACTTGTAGACCGAAGCAGTTAAAATGTTGAAGAGTTAAGTACAGTTTAAAACTTTACATGGTGGGGAAACAATTTAGAAAATGAGGTATGGGTTTACGTGTAAAAGTTATATCTCCTCCTTTTCCCAAATTCCATGTTATTTAAAGGCATTAGAGTGGCCGCCATATTTGGCGGCAATCTTGAATTTTGTGTTTTCAGCCTGTAATTAGGGGGTCAAATTATCATTTTTGGGCAATAAAATATTTTTAACATGCTAATTTCTTACTTAACAAACAATTATTTATGTTTGTTAACCCAGCGTTATTATTGCTAACTGGGCCCCGGGCGGCGGAATTTTTTAAGTAAAAAGAAAAACGCAAAACAATTTTGCCCCCAAAATGGGATAAATTAATGGATTATAACACCCAAACATTGACTCCAGTGATTAAGTTATGCTATTTGAATTATACTGATAATGTTAAAATAAACAAGTTTACATGTTTGATTAAAAATCTGAACAAAAACAAAAGACGTATGGCTGACGAAAACAAATAAACAACTTTAGGAATAAACAAACAAATAATACTTGTTTTTATTTATGTATTTATTTATTTGGTTATTTTTTTTAATTGTCTACTAGATCACAAGTTATCTAAATGACTACATGTAGGTTCACCCAGTAGCTTCATAGACATCAGCCACTACCTGTAGATCATTATCACTATGCAAGACGCACTACAATCTACATGTGATTTACACTTTGATGCACACACTTCTCGCACGAATTATTTGAAACATATTTTGATCAATAAGATTTTTAACCACAATTTGGGAAACTGGTTTATTTCTGTGAGATTGCTTGAGTGGCTCTAAATGACACATCGCCACAAGTATTGATATCAGTTTGCTCTCCTACAAGGTACAGGCACTTGCCTCAAGGACGAAAGAATCAATATAGAACTCAAAAATTGCCTCAATTAAAAATAACTATTCGTTACTGACTTCAAATTTACCAACATGTGCTTTGCTATCACCTTTCTAAATGTTATTTGGTAACCTACACGACCCCCAAAAAGCAGAAAAGGAAAAAAAATGATCCAAGTGAAAACTCTCTTTAACTACACAATGGTTATCTACCTAATTGCGCCTAATATTCATAGTTGAATAGTCTTGGTTTAAATCATGGAACAATCAGAGTCGACAGTATTATACAAGTATTGGGAACTGATATTATTGTGCTATAGAAAAGAAATGTACTCTCTTGCAAAAGGTGCCCTTTGACGAGAGTGGACGTGAATTTTCGATCATCGCGTCGGCCCATTTTTTTTTACAAATCACCTTTTCACTTGCACATCTAAGTTGACTTTTACGCGTAGTGTGTTTTTAAAGTGTTTCTTCCGTGTGTGAGCATAGTTTTGATGTGGTATTTTAATTCGCTACTGGAGTATTTAATGATTTTAATTTGACGATTCTGAGACTCTGTGCCCATCATATTTTGTGTAAAGGCCGCATTGCATTATGGGACTACGTAGACCTTTATGCTAATTATAATTAGCATACTTCTAGGTACACCTCCTCTCTAACCTTTTCTTTCCAAATACCTCCTCTTACAACAATCCCCAACTTGAATCGCTCTCACCCTCCACCCCCCCCCCCCCCGATTATGATCGGGTAATTTACCTTGTTCAATATATACATGATACATGAAAAACAAACCTGTCAAAATTTTGGCTCAATCCGTCGTCTGCGTTAGGAGAAAATAGCGAAAAAACACTCAAACTTTTTAGCATGTAAGCACATTTTTCCTTAACAGTATCCCAGACAAAAATAATTCTATGGAAGATTGGTACTGGTATGAACTTCATAATTTTGTTTTTTGTCACGAATACCAATCCTGTATTCTACCTTCACGATGGACAATAAAAGCACACATGTTTGGGGAATGGAAACATCCTGACACTATGTAGCCATAATTGAATTAACTTTCGGATGCAGCGCAGTCATGCAACTACAGTTGACAAAGCTGCTAAACAGAACTTTTTAACGACTACAAAATTCCTCTGCAGTAAGAGGACTTTCGAGGCAACTACTTGAGACAGTTCCTTTGCAAGTAAATTCCATCGAGCTTTTGAAAATTGGCGAAGAAGTTGGTCGCAAAAGAGTTGCACCTTCATTTTGTTTGTTTAAAGGAACAAACGTTTTCATTGCAGTGAATGAATCAAGCAATATTACCACGTGTTTTAAATGGAGATAGAACGGCCATACACAATGAAATCCTCGCGGTTCCTGTGACGTATGCAATAGTTCACGGTACGGAGATAATGTTATTGACCATCCAGATGAAGTTGTAGCAACAGACGTATACCTCCATATTTTACGTGATACCCCCATTTTTACACATAGCCTTCGTATTGAACAGAGTGGTTATCACTTTTGCGAGTTAATGCTTTTGGTAACACATTGTCTCGGTTAACAGAAAAGTTCAATCTCAGCAATGGATATACTTAATTGTATTTTAACCACACTCGAAATTGCGCTTGTGTTCATGTTTTCTAAAGTGAATGGGGAAATGTGTGGAGTACAGTTAACTGTGGCTGCAGCTGGAGGCAACGGGGCTTCGCTAATGAAAAATACTTTATCAGCATTCAAAGCAAAGTGCCGAAACGCCGCAACCAAAACCACTACCACAACCACCATGAAGACTAATGGTAAGTTAAAAACGCTAATGTATATTAAAATATCTATACTCCAATGCCATATATGTGGCAGTGGGAGCCCCCCCCCTCTTGTACAAAAACCCCTAAAATCCCCCAAAGAAATTCCAGAGATTTCTAGAACACCATGAAGACACAATAGGACGGGAGGGGGTGGGTACACCCTGCCACATATCGAGCACCAAATGAAACTAAATGGCTCTAGTAGGCACACGGCGATAAATTGCACTACGACCCATCTCATGCGTAGGATATGCGTGCTTCGATATTCAATTGTAGACCGAAGCAGCTAAAATGTTGAAGAGATAAGTACAGTTTGAAACTTTACCTTTTCCCAAATTCCATGTTATTTAAAGGCATTAGGGTGGCCGCCATATTTAGAAGAACAAAAATATATTTATATTTGTCAAGTAAGCCTTATTATTGCCTACTGGGCCCTGGGCGGCGGCCATTTTTATTTTGAAGTTAAAAAAAAGTAACGCAAAACAACCTTGTCCCCAAAATGGGACAAATTAATGGATTATAACACACCAACGGTGACTCCAGTTATTAAATTAGGTTTGAATTATATTGATAGTGTTAAATGAACAACTTTGCCAAGTTTCAAAACATTTGCAGGACAAAAAAAATACAGAAATTATGGGGAAAACACGATTTTCGACCAAACAAGTGCAAAAAACAGACAACAACGCCCTTTTTGACGTCATCATGTAGAACTTGGTAAAATGAACATTTGTAGCAAGTGTCATCAAAATCGGTCGAACGCTTTGAAAATACGGAGGGGCATGTGCCCCCCCCCCGTCCCCATACATCCACAATAGTGTTGACTCGTAGAAACAGCTTAACTCTTTAAACCCCGTTAAGGATGTTTATGTTGCGGATGGTAAGGCCAATGTACCCGCACGTCATTACACAAAACAAATATTCCGTCAAAACGCGTTAATAAATCCCGGAATTAAGTAGTTGAAAACCGTTTCGAATGTTCAGTAATCCGTTCGAACGATTTAATTATCCATGGTCAGTTCAAATAAGTTAATAATCCGTTTGTAAACCGACTGCATGATCTAATAATCCATTCCCATTGTTTAGTATCGTTCTAAATAATTAATTAACAAGTCGTTTGTAAACCGTCCACAAGGTTTAGTAATACTCCGTTTGTTTGTAAACCGTTTGCATGAATTAATAATCCATTCCCAGGGTTTAGTAACCAGTTCGAACATTTTGATACTCAAATTGATACTCTATTAACTGTCTGGAAGGTTTAGTAATCTGTTCGAACTAATTAATAATTAGTTTTGCCGAACGTATAATCCTTTCGTATGGTTGTATTCGTTTAAACGGTTTAATCATCCGTCTACATGGTTTATTAATCTGTTTGAACATCTTGTACTATTAATCCGTTTGAACAAAATAACCAAGTAAATAAGAGGTCTTCGCAAACCGACGGTTAATAATATACATGTTAATACAAAACCCAGGTTATACACGTTTCGATAAGGCGAATGATTAAATGAATGATAACATGAGTAATACAATGTTAATAATATACAAAACTATGCAGGGAATCTAAAGGAGATTCGACACAGTAGGGCCGAAACCCAAATTATAATACATTTTTGATTAAAAATCTGAACAAAAACGAAAGAGGTATGGCCGACGAAAACACATTTAAATATTTTGGAATAAACAAACAAATAATACTTGTTTTTATTTATGTGTTTATTTATTTATTTATTTATTTATTTATTTATTTATCTAAATTGTCTACTAGATCACAAGTTATAAATGACTAGGTGTAGGTTCACCCAGTTGTTTCATTGACGTCAGCCACTACCTGTAGATCAATGTCACTCTGCAAGACGCACTACAATCTACATGTGATTTACACTTTGATGCACACACTTCTCGCACGACCTAAACGTAAAAAACGTTTGATCAATATGAATTTAAACCATAATTTGGAAACCTTGTTTATTTCTGTGAGATTGCTTGAGTGGCCATCTAATTGACACATCGCCACAAGTATTGATATCAGTTTGCTCTCCTACAAGGTACAGGCACTTGCTTCAGGGGCGAAAGAATCAATATAGAACTCAAAACTTGCCTCAATTAAAATAACTACTCTTAACTGACTTTATTATGTGTTTTGCGACTACCTTTCTAAATTTGTTACCCTACACATCCCCTAAAAAGTAGAAAAAAACATGATCGAAGTAACAAATCTCCTTAACTTCACAATGGCTATCTACCTAATTGTGCCTAATGTTCCAAGGTAAATAGTCTTAGTTGAAATCACGGAACGATTAAATCAGAGTCGACAGTATTATACAAGTTTGGGGGAAGTGATATTATTGTGCTAAAGAAAAGAAACCCATTAAACTTTTGCAAACAATTGACTTCCTTGCAAAAGGTAGAACTCTTAATAAAATGCTTAGAAATCTGTTTGAAAAGAAAAACTGAGTTAAATAATAATTGTATACTCTCGTAACATCTAATTGCCGATTTCCTTTCTATATAGTCAGGGTCAAACGGACCTGCTGATCAGAAATAAAAACAATCCTTGATTAGCTAAATTTATATAAGCTGACATGAATCAACATTAATGCCACATTTGCCTACATGATGAAGCGATCATCAAATTTTAGAAACCTGCCTCAGTGTGCAGAAACAAGACATGGCGAGATATAAACGCAAGTCTCTTCACAGCACAGCTAAGAACAGGGAGGGGCAAATGAATCTGCTCCGAGAAACATAACTGTCTCTTCTCTTATTTGAACCAAATATAGTTGAGCTCAAGGACACAAGTGTCATGACAGGGATTCGAACCCACATCCTGATGACTTGGGCACCAGAACTTTAGCCCGTTCCACTAAACAGCACGGCACGACACGTTTTAAAATTGAATTTTTAGTCTTCAAGAGACATAATAAAAACCAACACTGGGAAATTACATTAAAATATGTGCTCACGTTTTTCCAAACACCAACATCTAACGGTAACACGTTTTGTGATCCTTTTGTTTTGTATTACACGTTGTACCGAAAAATCAAGTAATAAGCCAAAAGGGAAACTGACTGGATAAATCTTGTGGTGAACAAAGAAAATGGACTAGACAGGGATTTGAACCTGAGACCTTCCGTTTAACTTGCAAGCGCTCGTCCAACTGATCTATGTGGCCCTAATGTTGACGGTCTCCTTATTTCGTCAATACCTTTTTTTTCGGGTGTCAGTCAGAAGCCATTCAACCTGAAGTTGCCGTATAACCAGGGATCACACCCAAGTTTACGATACAACTTGGGAAGCGGTAGTACACGGATCGCCTTTAGGGGATGCAACTTATTTTAAATATCAAGTAATACAAGGGAAACTGACTGGTTAAACTTCAATTCAATTTCGGGGTGAACAAAGATAAACGTGAACAAAATCCAGGATATATTAGTCCAAAACAATCACCATGTGACACTGCTCGGTGACCTTTAGTCCAAAAGTCAGTTACGGATTCAATACCAACGCGCCGTGTATCGTCAGAAATGTGTACCGTATATATAGCTCAAAACCCGGCCTGGTCTTTTGAGTAGAGTTTTACACTCGTCCATGGAGTGTACATAACGTACAAAACGAACGATGGTAAATTTATAGACTGTGGAGTAGGTGCAAAACATTATAAGTTGGCACTCTCAACGATACAACGTGACTTAATCAAGTCTATAGGATGGGACCACGTTAAGTCAACAGTGCCCAAATTTACCAATTGATGGTAAATTCTATTAAATTATATCGATCTTGAAACTCTCATTTAAACACTTGATTTATAATAATTTATGTCATATGGGAATTTTAAATGTAGTTTTTTTACCATCAAAATATTTACTCTTTTAGATGCATGTGTTTTTTTGCACGGATACAAAACACGGCAAAAATTATGTCACGGTGACGTCACAAGTTTTAGAACAGCAAAAACATTTACAATATTCCAAATAACTGAAAAAAGTTTGATGATCGGAAGTATGCTTTTTGAGATATGGTGCCTAATAAAGATTGCCTTATTAAATATTCAGCGACTATAACTAAGTTAATTGATAAATAGTTTTAACCTAATTGCATTTCTGAATCGTGTCTTCAGATTTGGTACCGGTATGATATAAGATCTGATTCATTCATATTTTGCCAAGAATGACCTGTGGAGGACACAACATTCGTGCACAAATCTTATGGAACTTTGACGGGAAAAAAGAATAATAATAACTAGATATTAATTAATTGTTTGTCCTGTGGACGCACACAAAGCTGTTCCGGTTCATTTTTCAATGATTATTTGGATTCGCACCCTGACCCTGACCCTAAATTTGAGGCAGACCATGACCCCGAAATACCGCAATACGCAAAGCGAACTACTCTCTTAAATAGTTAGATTGAAAATCAGTCTAATTTGATTGAAATCAATCTTTTTGATTGAGGCCAGGGACAAATCTTTTGCAGTTTGTCCTTAGTTTCAATCGAATAGAGTAAATTTCAATCGAAACTTTTAAGAGAGTAAAACAAAAACTCCATATGCACCAAAGTGCCCCCGTTGTTGCTATAAATGAGTTGTGTTTGGATTAGAGCCAATTGTGTTTAAAAGATGTTAAAAATTATCCATCTTCAGGTCATCCCATGTGGCCCTCTGGTGTTTACGGTTTACCAATGCCAAAAAGCGGTTGCCCAACTAACTCTGGAGTCATCTGGGAAACAGGTTTTCGTTATCATGACACGGAGAACTCAGGATCAAATAACTACTGGTACCCATCCCCTGGTATCCACCTCTTTGGACGGTATCAGGCAAATAACGCCGAGCAGAACTTCTGCATGAAGACGCAGAATAGCCCAGACGAGACCGACTGTGACTGGCCGCAGGGGAGATACTGTGTGTTCAAGTACGGGCAAAGCTGTCCAAGAAGTAAGGCTTGTTTTCTTAAACTATGATTTTAGAAAGATGTCGGGTCAAATTTGTACAATGCCTTATAAGGGCGATGCATCCAGCACTGGACGGGCATTACGGGATCAAACTTGGCAGTTTAATTCTTTGTATATGGGAAGCTACATTTAAAAAGCATCCTCATCTCCATGTTTTCTCAAGAGTAGAAAATAAACAAGTTTAAGGGCTAAGGTAACCTGTGTTCTTTTGTTTCGAAGCAAGATGGAAAGAATACTCTTCACTCTTTCGGGATAAAGCCTTTTTATGCTCTCCCTTATGTGCGCCAGTACTTCTGCTCAAAATCACTGTTTATTAGAAACCTGTTGAATTATAATACTGAGAAAAGTACTGATAGAATGAGAATATTTTTCCCCTTCCTTTTGACAGTGATGTCGTCTGGTTTCGTCTATTGGGATGACGAAGACACCAACAACAAAAACGAAGTGCAAGGCACCGTACCATCAGGAGTGTACGACGAGGATACCCGTATCGACTACTGCTGCATGACCGGTGGCGATGTTTCCCAGCCGATCAGCTTGCCTACTCAGGATCCTTTCTACCTGTTCCCGTATAGCTCTGAGCAGTGTCAGGTCGTCAAAGGCATGAGAGCGACCGAGGAGTATTTTCGATGGGACGAGCAAGACTACCCAACAAATGTTCGAGACAAAGTTGGTGGAACCCATCCGTATCAGACACTCGAAGATTCAAGAGGAGCGGATGACAACATCGTACATTACTGTTATTACGAAGCCATCGATTCCTTGAATCGTTGACAATGTTGTTCATCTCCGTGGGTCCAGCAATGTCTTTGTATTGGACTGTTGGACTAGATATTACACAGTACTTAACAATAATTACGTAAGCGATATTCTAAGTTTACAATCACTATATGCATGTGTTGTCAGGATTTTTTCGTTGGTGAAATCAAAATTTGAGATATTCTGTGGAAAATCAATTATTTTATTTATTAAATGGTTTATTCTCAATTAAAAATGTATTCGAAGCCAATGGCAGATTTAAATCATTTGAACATCTAAACAATAAAACTTTAAAGACATTTAAAATATATGAAATTAGCAATAAAAAGGGGATATTAGACAAGTAAAAATTAAGAAAGTTAAAAAGACTTAAAAGGACTTTCACAAAAAAACAACAACAAAAAACAACGAAAACATGGCCTGATCAAGGGTCAAATGCTTCACCCACCGCCGTCCACCGTCCCTCCTACAAAACGTCAAGAGTGGACCCGAAAACCATAGTATCGAAGACCACACCCTGAGGACATGACTAGGTAACGGAAAATCACATAAAAGTGGTGTTTTCAACGCCACACTCACCAAAGCCCACCCCACCTGTCTGCAGAACACGAACAGACAAATAAATAGAAAATTGTATAAATACAAAAATGCACACAGATAAATTGACACAAAAATAGAAAATTATATAAATAAATAAATGCATACAGACAAAAGAGGGAAAAAATAGTATGTATGTAAAAAATATTAAGCACTGGAAAAAATTAACATTTAATGACAGTTTCCATTTAGTAACTTGGTCATATACGAATTGTACTATTAGCATATCTCTTTGGATGTACATTAGGAGTTGTCAAGAAATGCGAGTTACGAAGTAAACGACCAATACCATCTCCTCTAGTTTTTGGAAGTCACTCTCGAAAGTCTAGACTGCTCGTCAAAGAATTGGCAAATTTAAGGCAAATATGTTTGCGGCGAAGCTTAAGGCCTTGAATTTTCAATAAATGTAGGGCATGATGGTGAGATTCATAATCATTAGCTAAAATAATCCTACGGGCTCTTTTCCAGTGCATTGTGTTGCTTCATGGTAAAACCTGGATGTCAAACAGGGACAGCATATTCTAACACTGGACGAATGAAATCAACATAAATGGCGATAAGGTCATTGATTGTCAGGCCAAACCTTCTAAGGGTAGTTAACATAAATAACCGTCCACTGGCTTTACTGATAATGTAATTGTTATGAATGTACCATTTGAGATTACTGGCCACTTAAACACCAAGTATTTTGAGGAATTCACTTGATTGGAGTTCTTGCCAAGAAAGTTTTAATGCATCTCGGGGATCCGGGTTTTTAGTAAATGTGATGTCCATAGATAAAAATATTTTTATAGTAACATTTGCAATGTACTATGAGTAAATATCTCGTTATTATACGAGATAATTTGTCCTAACTACGAGTTAATATGTCGTAATTACGAGTTACTGCGTTCTTACGAGTTATTATTTCGTAATTACGAGTTAGATCTCGTTATAACGAGTAATTGTTTCGAAACTTGGCGAAGAAATTGGTGGTAAAAGAGTCGCACCTTTATTTTGTTTAAAAAGGACGAGCGTTTTCATTGTAGTGAAAGAATCGAGTGTTATCGCGTGTTTTAAAATGGAGATGGAACGGTCATGCTATAGCAGACTCTGTATGCATACAATATCCGTGACACTTTGATCTTTCGGCTCTCCATACCTAGGACAATTGCATGATTAGATTGACTTATATAATTCTAGCTAAGATAGTGTTTGTGACGAGTCAGTGAACTGAATAAAAAATATGAAATTCATCGATCAGTAATCAACGTTTCCCGTATTTTACTTCTTCCATCGATGTAATTGAATGCAAACATAACGTTGTACCGTTCTAATGCGCACTGAATTCCTGGCGGTTCCCGTGACGTATACAATAGTTCGCGGCATGGAGATGATATTATTGACCGCGGCGAGGGTAACGGGGTGGGGGAGCAAGGGGGGTGAGATTACCCCATTCTTTTTTATTGCCCCCCCCCCCAATTTGCACCCCAGTTCCCGCCTCAATTTTCCCCTATGGCAGAAACTGAGTTTAACCCTAAACCATTGCATCTACATTGTAATAATGTTTGCGCTGTAGCGAAGCCCCAATTTCATCCATACCAATTGGTGTCAGTCCGTCATTGTGGTAAGTCAACCCTTTCAGCAGTACACAAATGCATTTAAATATTTGTGTCTGCCCCCCCCCCTAAAGTAAAGCTTGCCCCCCTCTTGCCCCCTAGATTAACAGGTCTGGTGCCGCTGCTGATTATTGACAATCCAAAGGGAGTTGTAGCAACAGACCTATGTTTTATCCTTATTTTACGTTATACCTTCATCACTACACAAAGGCTTCGTATTTAACATATTGGTTATCAGTTTTGCGAGGTAATGCTTTTAGTAATAATTTATATCGGTTAAGAAAAGGTCCAATCTCACTAATGGATATGCTTACTTGTATTTTAACCATGCTACCTGACGCTCAAAATTGCGCTTGTGTTCATGTTTTCTGAAGTGAATGGGGAAATGTGTGGAGTACAGTTAACTGTGGCTGCAGCTGGAGCCAACGGGGCTTCGCTAATGAAAAATACTTTATCAGCATTCAAAGCAAAGTGCCGAAACGCCACAACCAAAACGTAATGTTTACTAAATTGGTTCTAATATACGTGGACACATGGTGAAAAATTGGACCACGACCCATCTCATGCGTAAGATATTCGTGCTTCGATATTCAATTGTAGACCGAAGCAGCTAAAATGTTGAAGAGTTAAGTACAGTTTGAAACTTTACATGGTGGGGAAACACTCTAGAAAATGAGGTATGGGTTTACGTGTAAAAGTTATATATCTCTCCCTTTTCCCCAATTCCATGTTATAAAAAGGCATTAGAGTGGCCGCCATATTTGGCGGCAATCTTGAATTTTGTGTTTTCAGCCTGTAATTAGGGGGTCAAATTATCATTTTTTGGGCAATAAAATATTTTTAACATGCTAATTTCTTACTTAACAAACAAATATTTATGTTTGTTAACCCAGCCTTATTATTGCTAACTGGGCCCCGGGCGGCGGAATTTTTTAAGTAAAAAGAAAAACGCAAAACAATTTGCCCCCAAAATGGGATAAATAACACCCAAACAGTGACTCCAGTGATTAAGTTATACTATTTGAATTATACTGATAATGTTAAAATAAACAAGTTTGCCAAGTCAAAAAAAATTGCTGGACAAAAATTATGGGAAAAACGCGATTTTTGACCAAACATTTGCAAACAACAGTCAAAAACGCCCTTTAGTACAATTTTTTAAAAACAAAATTGACGTCATCATGTAGAACTTGGTGAAACGAACATTTGTGGCAAGTGTCATCAAAATAGGTGGAAAATTTTGGAAAATACGGAGGGGTATGTTAACCGTTTGGAAGGTTTAGTAATCTGTTCGAACTAACTGATAATCAGTTTGGCCGATTTTATAATCCTTTGGTATGGTTTTATTCGTTTAAATGGTTTAATCACCCATCTACATGATTTATTGACCTGTTCAAACATCTTGCTATTAGTCTGTTTGAACAAAACAACCAAGTCAATATGAGGTCGTCGCACACAGGTGTCTTACAAAACCCAGGCTATATACGCTTCGATAAGGCGAATGGTTGATTGCATGGTTGATAACACGAGTAAATTTTTTTATAATATACAAAACTAAGCGCCAAATCTAAAAGAGATGCGACACAGTAGGGCCGAAACCCCAAATTATAATACATTTTTGATTAAAAAATCTGAACAAAAACAATAGATGTATGGCTGACGAAAACAAATAAACAACTTTAGGAATAAACAAACAAATAATACTTGTTTTTATTTATGTATTTATTTATTTGTTTTTTTTCTAAATTGTCTACTAGATCACAAGTTATCTAAATGACTAGGTGTAGGTTCACCCAGCAGCTTCATAGACATCAGCCACTACCTGTAGATCATTATCACTCTGCAAGACGCACTACAATCTACATGTGATTTACACTTTGATGCACACACTTCTCGCACGAATTATTTGAAACAAACTTTGATCAATATGATTTTTAACCACAGTTTGGAAAACTTGTTTATTTCTGTGAGCTTGCTTGAGTGGCTCTAAATGACACATCGCCACAAGTATTGATATCAGTTTGCTCTCATACAAGGTACAGGCACGTGCCTCAAGGACGAAAGAATCAATATAGAACTCAAAACTTGCCTCAATTAAAATAACTGCTCTTTACTGACTTCAAATTTTACCAACATGTGTTTTGCGACTACCTTTCTAAATGTTATTTGGTAACCTACACGGCCCCCGAAAAGCAGAAAAGGAAAAAAACATGATCCAAATGAAAACTCTCCTAAACTTTACAATGGTTATCTACCTAATTGTGCCTAAGATTCATAGTTGAATAGTCTTAGTTGAAATCACGGCACGATTAAATCAGAGTCGACAGTATTATACAAGTATTGGGAACTGATATTATTGTGCTATAAAAAAGAGTGGAACTCTCTTGCAAAAGGCGCCCTTTGACGAGAGTGGACGTGATTTTTCGATCGTCGCGTCGGCCCATTTGTTATCCTTAAAAATCACCTTTTTCACATGCACATCTCAGTTGACTTTTAAACATATTGTGTTTTTAAAGTATTTCTTCTGTGTGTGAGCATAATTTTGATGATCTTAAAACCACCACTGCGTCGCTAGCCTAACTGCGTCATCGTCTGTTGTCCATGGATTGACAGCACACTATCCGCGGGATTTTTCAACATGCCTATGTTTCTCAAGCCAGGACTTCATGTGTTTATTGGATTGTTTCTACTTACCACACGTATTGCCAGTGGGGAAATATGGGAAAGGCAGTCATCTAGCTGTTACGGTATAGAACTTTCCATTTTATATCGATTATAACTTTGATCCCAGCAACTAGATGAGTTGATTAGCCAACTAAACGACTATACTTGCAATGTTATGTATCGTACCATTGTACAACTGATCCCAGACCTGGTAGCGGACTACAAAATAAAACTATCGTCTCTAAATTACCTAAATTACCTAATGTCCTTGTTAGTTGGCCAAATACATGGGGTATGAAACTCAATGCATCAAAATGCTCCGTCATGAGGATCTCCAGAAAACGTGACCCAGGGCAAACTAACTGTAACATCCCAGGTAAACAACTTGAAGAAGTCACAAGCCACCAATACCTTAGAATCCACGTAGAAAATGACCTGAAATGGACTGAACAGACCACATGTGCAGTTGATAAAGGGACGAGGGTTTTAAACTTCACACAACCCAGCTAGCAAACTCGTTTTTCTCGGACTCTATTTCCCAGTGGAACAAACTCCCACAACAATTAGTCAAAATAAATAACTCTGTTTTAAATAAAACTGTTTAAATCGTCCATAACAAGAATATCAGGGCCTCAAATCCCAGGAACAATATAGTAAATGTAATCACTCTCGTCAGCCTTGAGAAACCCTTCCTAGAGGAGGACTTCGGGGTGAACCACTACAAGGTACAAGGTACAAGGTACAAGGTACAAGGTACAAGGTACAAGGTACAAGGTACAAGGTACAAGGTACAAGGTACAAGGTACAAGGTACAAGGTACAAGGTACAAGGTACAAGGTACAAGGTACAAGGTACAAGGTACAAGGTACAAGGTACAAGGTACAAGGTACAAGGTACAAGGTACAAGGTACAAGGTACAAGGTACAAGGTACAAGGTACAAGGTACAAGGTACAAGGTACAAGGTACAAGGTACAAGGTACAAGGTACAAGGTACAAGGTACAAGGTACAAGGTACAAGGTAGAACTCTTTAAAAATGTTTAGAAAACTGTTTGAAAAGAAAAAATGAGTTAAGTAATAATTTTATAGTTTCGTAACATCAGGTTTCCATTTTTCCTGTCTCAATAGTCAGGGTCAAAGGGACCTGCTTATCAGAAATTAAAAAGATTCCCTGTTAGCTTAGTTTATAAGAACATAAAACGAAATTAATTGCACACTTGCCTATGAATTGACGCGATTGTCATAATTGTTTTTTTGGACAGGGGTTGTTTTGGTTTGTTTTCTTTTTAATTTTTTGAATGCAATTTGCCCATCAATTGATGCGGGCGCAGTGATAATTTTCTTGTTTTAAAAAATGACGTTTGTGACGTATGCATGTTGTTTTGACATTAGCACACGTGTGTATCGTAACCCTTCACCTGGACATATAGTGAACCAACCTTCAACATCAAAATCCAAGTTAACTTTAGACAACATCTTAACGATGTTAGTCTGCACGATGGGAGATTCTTAGACTCTGTGCCCATCATGTTTTGTGTAAAGGCCGCATTGCATTATGGCATTACGTAGACCTATATGCTAATTATAATTAGCATACATCTGGCAGTTACATTGACTCATTATTCATAGTTAGCATGATCAGGAAACCCTAGCCTAGAGGAAGACAGTACGAGTAAGACCATGGTAAGACTAACGTTACGTGAGAAGACTACAGTCTTAACGTTAACCAACTAACGTTAGGAGCCTGGGTTAAGATGTCGTATCCGACTTCTACTATTCAAACAAAATTGTCACATTTTAGTTTTATGGAATACAATATGTCTACAAGTATGTTTGATTCAAATAAACAAACAGTTCTAAATACATAGTTCGAATCCTGCCTTAACAAATGTCTCAACTTATAGGTACACCTCCTCTCCAACCTTTTCTTTCCAAATACCTCCTCTTACAACAATCCCCAACTTGAATCGCTCTCACCCTCCACCCCCCGATCATGATCGGGTAACTTAGCTTGTTCAATATATACATGAAAAACAAACCTGTAAAAATTTGGGCCCAATCCGTCGTCTGCGTCAGGAGAAAATAACGAAAAAACACGCAAACTTTTTAGCATGTAAGCACATTTTTCCTGAACAGTATTCCAGACAGAAATATTTCTATGGAAGATTGGTAATTTTATGAACTTCACAATTTTTTTGTCACGAATACCAATCCTGTATTCTACCTTCACGATGGACAATAAAAGCACACATGTTTGGGGAATGGAAACATCCTGACACTATGTAGCCATAATAAGAATTAACTTTCGGAAGCAGCGCAGTCATGCAACTACAGTTGACAAAGCTGCTAAACTGTACTTTTTAACGACTACAAAATTCCTCTGCAGTAAGAGGACTTTCGAGGCAATTACTTGAGACAGTTCCTTTGCAAGTAAATTCCATCGAGCTTTTGAAAATTGGCGAAGAAGTTGGTCGCAAAAGAGTTGCACCTTCATTTTGTTTGTTTAAAGGAACAAACGTTTTCATTGCAGTGAATGAATCAAGCAATATTACCACGTGTTTTAAATGGAGATAGAACGGCCATACACAATGAAATCCTCGCGGTTCCTGTGACGTATGCAATAGTTCACGGTACGGAGATAATGTTATTGACCATCCAGATGCAGTTGTAGCAACAGACGTATACCTCCATATTTTACGTGATACCCCCATTATTACACATAGCCTTCGTATTGAACAGAGTGGTTATCACTTTTTGCGAGTTAATGCTTAAGGGGGCACATTGCCTCGGTTAACAGAAAAGTTCAATCTCAGCAATGGATATACTTAATTGTATTTTAACCACACTCGAAATTGCGCTTGTGTTCATGTTTTCTAAAGTGAATGGGGAAATGTGTGGAGTACAGTTAACTGTGGCTGCAGCTGGAGGCAACGTGGCTTCGCTAATGAAAAATACTTTATCAGCATTCAAAGCAAAGTGCCGAAACGCCACAACCAAAACCACTACCACAACCACCATGAAGACTAATGGTAAGTTAAAAACGATAATGTATATTAAAATATCTATACTGCAATGCCATATATGTGGCAGTGGGAGCCCCCCCCCCTCTTGTACAAAAGTAACCCCTAAAATCCCCCAAAGAAATTCCAGAGATTTCTAGAACACCATGAAGACACAATAGGACGGGAGGGGGTGGGTACACCCTGCCACATATCGAGCACCAAATGAAACTAAATGGCTCTAGTAGGCACACGGCGATAAATTGGACTACGACCCATCTCATGCGTAGGATATTCATGCTTCGATATTCACTTGTAGACCGAAGCAGCTAAAATGTTAAAGAGTTAAGTACAGTTTAAAACTTTACATGGTGGGGAAACAATCTAGAAAATGAGGTATGGGTTTACGTGTAAAAGTTATATATCTCCTCCTTTTTCCCAATTCCATGTTATTTAAGGGCATTAGAGTGGCCGCCATATTAAGCAGAACAAAAATATATTGATATTTGTCGACTAAGCCTTATTATTGCCAACTGGGCCCTGGGCAGCGGCCATTTTTATGTTGAAATTAAAAAAAGTAACGCAAAACAACCTTGTCCCCAAAATGGGATAAATTAATGGATTATATAACACACCAACGGTGATTCCAGTTATTAAATTAGGTTTGATAGTGATAGTGTTAAATGAACAAGTTTGCCAAGTTTCAAAACATTTGCAGGACAAAAAATACAGAAATTATGGGGAAAACACGCTTTCGACCAAACAAGTGCAAAAAACAGACAAAAACGCCCTCCAGTGACGATTTTTGAAAACATTTTGACGTCATCATGTAGAACTTGGTAAAATAAACATTTGTAGCAAGTGTCATCAAAATCGGTCGAACGCTTTGGGAAAATACGGAGGGGGTATGTGCCACCCCGTCCCCGTACATCCCCCCAAGAAGCCCGGTCCTGATAGGGTTGACTCGTAGAAACAGCTTAACTCTTTAAACCCCGTTAACGATGTTTATGTTGCGGATGGTAAGGCCAATGTACCCGCACGTCATTACTCGAAATAAATAATTCCGTCAAAACACCTTAATAAATCCCGGAATTAACTAGTTAAAATCCGTTTTGAATGTTCAGTAATCCGTCGAACGATTTAATTATCCATGGTCAGTTCAAATAAGCTAATAATCCGTTTGTAAACCGACTGCATGATCTAATAATCCATTCCGAGTGTTTAGTATTGTTCAAAACAATTAACAAGTCGTTTGTAAACCGTCCGCAAGGTTTAGTAATACTCCGTTTGTTTGTAAACCGTTTGCCGAATTAATAATCTATTTCCAGGGTTTAGTAATCAGTTCGAACATTTTTGATACTCAAATTGATACTCTGTTAACCGTCTGGAAGGTTTAGTAATCTGTTAGAACTAACTGATAATCAGTTTCGCCAAACGTATATTCCTTTCGTATGGTTGTATTCGTTTAAACGGTTTAATCATCGGTCTACATGGTTTATTAATCTGTTTGAACATCTTATACTATTAATCCGTTTGAACAAAATAACCAAGTAAATAAGAGGTCGTCGCACACAGGTGTCTTACAAAACCCAGGCTATATACGCTTCGATAAGGCGAATGGTTGAATGAATGATAACATGAGTAATACTAATGTTAATAATATAAAAAACGTTGCAGGGAATCTAAAGGAGATTCGACACAGTAGGGCCAAAACCCAAATTATAATACATTTTTTCTTCAAAATCTGAACAAAAACAAAGAGGTACGGCCGACGAAAACAAACTTACAATTTTTGGAATCAAAAAAACAAATAATACTTGTTTTTATTTATGTATTTATTTATTTGGTTATTTATCTAAATTGTCTGCTAGATCAAAATTAGTCTAAATGACTAGGTGTAGGTTCACCCAGTTGCTTAATATACATCAGCCACTACCTGTAGATCAATATCATTCTGCAAGACGCACCACAATATAGATGTGATTTACACTTTGATGCACACACTTCTCGCACGAATTATATTATTGAAACAAATTTTGATCAATATGATTTTTAACCACAATTTGGAAACTGTCTTTATTTCTGTGAGCTTGCTTGAGTGGCTCTAATTGACGCATCGCCACAAGTATTGATATCAGTTTGCTCTCCTACAAGGTACAGGCACGTGCCTCAAGGACGAAAGAATCAATACAGAACTCAAAACTTGCCTCAATTAAAAAGAACTACTCTTAACTGACTTCAACTTTACCAACATGTGTTTTGCGACTACCTCTCTAAATTTGGTACCCTACACATCCCCCAAAAAGCAGAAGAAAACAAGAAATAAATATGATCGAAGTAAAAAATATTTTCAACTTCACAATGGTTATCTACCTAATTGTGCCTAATGTTCCAAATTGAATGGTCTTGGTTCAAATCAAGGAATAATTAGATCAGAGTCGACAGTATTAAACAAGTATGGGAGAAGTGATATTATTATTTCTAAAGAAAAGACACCTAGTAAATTTTTGCAAACAACTGACTTTCTTGCAAAAGGTAGAACTCTTTATAAAATGTTTTAAAAACTGTTTGAAAGGAAAACTGAGTTTAATAATAAATGTATACTCTCGTAACGTCAGGTTTCTTATTTCCTTTCTATATAGTCAGGGTCAAACGGACCTGCTGATCAGGAATAAACAATCATTGATTAGCAAAATTTATATAAGATGACATGACACAACATTAATTGCACACTTGCCTACATGATGAAGCGATCATCAAAATTGTTTTTGTTTTGCAGGAATCTTGTTGTTTTCTTTTTAATTTCTATTTATACAATTCGACCATCACAAGGCCCAAAGGCCACTCCATGGAATAGAATCCTGCCCCAATGTGCAGAATCAAGACATGGCGAGATTTACGCGTCTCTTTACAGCACAGCTAAGCACAGGGAAAGGTAAATGAATCCGTTGCGACACAAACATGACAGCCTCTCCCCTATTTGAAACAATTATACTTAAGCTCAAGGACACGCGTGTCACGACCGCGGGATTCGAACCCACATCCTTACGACTTAGCCACCAGAACTTGAGCCCGATCCACTAAACAGGTCGGCCACAACTCGCTTCAAAATTGAAACTCTTTAGTCTTCAAGAGACATAATAAAAACCAACACTGGGAAATTACATTAAAATATGTGTGCTCACGTTTTTCTCAGACTCCAACATCTAACGGTATTATCTTTTGTGATCCTTGTGTTCGGTATTACATGTTGCAACGAATATCAAGTAACAAACCACAAGGGACACTCATTGGGCAAATCTTGGGGAACAAAGACAAATAGACTACACAGGGATTTGAACCCGGGACCTCGTCCAAAAGTGGCCCTAATGTGGGTGGTCTCCTTATTTCGTCAATATTTTTTTTCGGGGTGTCAGTCAGAAGCCATTCAACCTGAAGCTGCCGTATAACCAGGGATCACACCCAAGTTTACGATAGAACTTGGGAAGCGGTAGTACACGGATCGCCTTTAGGGGATGCAACTTATTTTAAATATCAAGTAATACAAGGGAAACTGACTGGTTAACAAAATCCAGGATATATTAGTCAAAAACAATCACCATGTGACACTGCACGGTGACCTTTAGTCCAAAAGTCAGTTACGGATTCAATACCAACGCGCCGTGTATCGTCAGAAATGTGTACCGTATATATAGCTCAAAACCCGGCCTGGTCTTTTGAGTAGAGTTTTACACTCGTCCATGGAGTGTACATAACGTACAAAACTAACGATGGTAAATTTCTAGACTGTGGAGTAGGTGCAAAACATTATAAGTTGGCACTCTCAACGATACAACGTGACTTAATCAAGTCTATAGGATGGAACCACGTTAAGTCAACAGTGCCCAAATTTACCAATTGATGATAAATTCTATTAAAATACATTGATCTTAAAACTCTCATTTAAGCACTTGGTTTATAATTATTTATGTTATATAGAAAACTTAAATTTAGTTTATTTGAAAAGGTTTTTTACCACCAAAATATTTACTCTTTGCACTGATACAAAACACTGTTACAGATGCACTGATACAAAACACAGCAATATGTTACGGTGACGTCACAAGTTTTAGAACAGCAAATACATTTACAATATTCCAAAAGTGTACACTGAAAAAAGTTTGATGATCGAAAGTATGCTTTTTGAGATATGGTGCCTAATAAAGATTGCCTTATTAAATATTCAGCGACTATAACTAAGCTAATTAATAAATAGTTTTAACCTAATTGCATTTCTGAATCGTGTCTTCAGATTTGGTACCGGTAGGTATGATATAAGATCTGACTCATTCACATTTTGCCAAGAATGACCTGTGGACGACACAACATTCTTATGGAAATTTGACGGGAAAAAGGAATAACAATAATAACTAGATATTAATTAACTGTTTGTCCTGTGGACGCACACAAAGCTGTTCCGGTTCATTTTTCAATGATTATTCTGATTCGGACCCTGACCCTAAATTTGAGGCAGACATGACTTCGATCTACCACAATACGCAAAGCGAACTAAACAAAACTCCATATGCACCAAAGTGCCCCCGTTGTCGCTATAAATGGGTTGTGGTTGGATAAGAACCAGCGGAGTTTTAAAGATGTTAACAATTATCCCTCCTCAGGTCAACCCATGTGGCCCTCTGGCGTTTACGGTTTACCAATGCCTGAAAGCGGTTGCCCAACTCATTCTGGAGTCATCTGGGAAACAGGTTTCCGTCATCATGACACGGAGGACACCGATTCAGAAAACTTCTGGTCCCGTGGTATCCACCTCCGTGGACCGTACGAGGAAAATGACATCGATCAAAACTTCTGCATGAAGACACAGAGTCATACCAATGGTGACTGGCAGCCGGGAAAATATTGTGTGTTCAAGTACGGGCGAAGCTGTCCAAGAAGTAAGGCTTGTTTTCTTCAACATAGAATTTTATGCTTGGTCAGAGTTGTTTAATCAAAAGCTACGTTTACGGGTAATCAATACTGGAGGCGAACGAGGGGATCAAACTTGGTCATTTAATTCTCTGTGTAAAATGCTCATAATTATCAAGCAATAAACCACAAGAGAAACCGACTGGGTAAATTTGTCAATCAATTTTGGGGTGAACAAAGACATATCTACTTGAGCGGGATTTGAACCTGCGACCACCGGTTTAACGTACCGGTAATTCTTTGTTCACCCCAAAAATGCTTATAAATATTTGAAAAGCATCCCCATTCCCAAGTTTTCCACACAAAGTAGCAAATAAACATGTTTAAAGGTTAATGTTGCCTGTCCCCTATTTTTCGAAGCAGCACATTGGAAGAATACTCTTTCAAGAAAAGAGCTCTGTTGCACTCACCCAATCTTCTTATTTGTGCTCCAGCGCTCTGTCTGATCAAAACCTGTATTTATTATACTAATCTGTTGATTTATGATGTAAGGGAAAGTACCGATAGATTGAAAGCTTTTTTTTCCCTTTGGACAGTGATGTCGTCTGGTTTCATCTATTGGGATGACGAAGAAACCAACAACGAAAACGAAGTGCAAGGCACCGTACCATCAGGAGTGTACGACCGGAATACCCTTATCGAGTACTGCTGCATGACCAGTGGCAGTATTTCCCAGCCGATCAGCTTGCCTACTCAGGATCCTTTCTACCTGTTCCCGTATGACTCTGAGCAGTGTCAGGTCGTCAAAGGAATGAGATCGACCGAGGAGTATTTACGCTGGGACGAGCAAGACTACCCAAAACAAATTCAAGACAAAGTTGGTGGAACCCATCCGTATCAGACCCTCGAAGGTTCAAGAGGAGCGGACAACCACATCATACATTACTGTTATTACGAAGCCATCGATTCTTCGAATCGTTGAAAATGAAACCAAACCGTTACAATGGTGATTCTGAATTTGAGGTTTGTTATTATTTCAGAAAAAACAGTTCACTGGCATTACACAAATTGAAGTTTTTTTTTAAAATTAATCATCTCTTTGTCACCATGTCAGTGCTGGTTGTTCATCAACGTTGATCGAGCTGTTATCTCACTGTTGGACTAGACGTGCGGTACCGGACCGGACTCTATATACATGTGAAAGCAAAACCTTTCATTAAAAACTGAATGTCTGCAAACAAAATAGTGTTGCTTAAGCTACTCATCTTTGGAAGCATATATGCATTTAAATGTTTATATATGTTATTTTGCCGTGGTTTCTTCGTCGTTGGCGCAAGTGACAAGCGCAATTTTATTGATATTCTGTTTAGAATTATTGTTTTGCGAACAGGTATTAAGAAATCTTGTTAATTTCAAAGATGTGCCCATTTCTGATAACAATCTACCTAGTAATTCTGCTGCCACCTAGCGTCCTATATTATAGTGAAAAAATGAGACTTCGTTTGAATACTTTAATGTCTTATTGCGTGTGGCTCATGTATTTTTTACTCGAGTACGGGAAAACAGTGCGCCACCAAGAGTTTGGTCTGGAGAGGTCGTTTTTATTTGGTAGGTCTCTATTGCACTTAACCAAAACTGCTTGGGTGGTCCGATAAGCTTCACGACATTTTGAATAAAGTATTTCATACATGACGCAATTTGCAACCAAAGGGTAAACCTTCTAACAGCTGCATGTTATTATGGTCGCAATGATTGGACGGTCCTGCGGATATACAAGCGCATGCGCTGCATTTGCGCAAAGTAAAGTTTTGCAACACGAAGTTTGCTTGGCATGACTCTACACGTACCCTTGAACTCTTGGCCCGAACCCATTGCTGTAAATTTTAAATCAAATACGTGGTATTTGTTCACCTTTTTAAATGGCTAATTTAATCTTGATTGGACAACAACAAGTAAAACCATACTGCTTCATAATTCAAAATAATTCCACCAACTAGTCAAACCAAAGCTGTAAATGGTGAAAAGTGATGAATGTTGTGATTAAGAATCATTTCAATAAATGGGCAATAAATATATAAGGAGTTGTCTTATACAATGACAATATTGGGGGGACGACATTACTTAACGAAAATTTTACAAAATTGTCATTTACAAACGTTTCATTTGCGTTTTCCCATTGGTTGCATACAGGTTATGATTTTTACCCTCAGTGTGATATAACAAACTGAACCGTACCAAAGACTCTTCTTTTTGAGGAAGCTGTACTCTTTTCGTATTGATAACATCATATTTGCATGTTTTACAAGACCATTGTGCAGAGTGTATTGTCCTTCAATCTAGCTTGCGTGTTTGGAAGTATGCGTGAGATAGATAAGAGTAAGTTCAGCAGGGTAGTCAAACAGGCAGAAAAAATCACTGGTATGGGCCAACAGAGTGCAGAGGCACTTTATTCCACTCAAGTGTGCAATATGGTTATAAGTATTTTATCTGATCATTCCCACCCTTTACATCCAGAATTTGTTACGAACAGCAGAGTAACCCTGCTCATACAACAAAGAATTCGAACCTAACGCTACAGTAACTCTTTTGTTCCCTCGGCCATTAGAATGTATAACGCTAATTTGTAAATGCGTGGTGATTTGTTTTAGTTTACTCAACGTTTTGATGGTGTAGTATTCTAATCTATTTCAATAGGTGTTATTAATAAAAATGTACTGGTTTTATTGCTCTAATATTTATTTTAAATTATACTGTTTGAATTTACTGTCAAAAGGCCGCATGAATTTCCCCTGGTGGGACAAAGTTTTTATCTATCTATCTATCTTCACATTACGCAAATCTCTTTGCGTTTTTTATCCAATAAATATTGTTATAAAAAAACACCAGTCATCCATAGCTGGAATAATATTAACATAACTTTAGCCATAAATTTGATCGTGTCATTTTGTACTGTCAAATTGGGGGGGGGGGGGGATGGTCACAACAGACCTTATAAAGTTAATGTCACAAATTAACATACATGTTTAGAAAAACTGCTGTACAATGTCAGAAAACTGTTTTATAGTAAGAGGTCTAAATATAGGCTAGCGTTCGTTGGGTTTAATATTGCATTTTCCCAACTCTGCCATTATTATATTATTATAAACATCACATAATTCGATTGCCAATGCAAATTCAAAGATAGCGTTAAACACCGGAACCAAAATAGAAAGCCTTGGTTCCAAGCGAGACGGTACTGTGTTAAATCGTGTGAAAGTTCCAGCTATTACTGATTCTTAACAATGCATATTGAAAATAGTTGGCGTTTTTTTTACCCTGTTGTTATTACTGAACACAATAGCACGGTGGCTGCTATCAGTTTTGATTTTATTTAAGCTTTCAGCTTTGAGAATTGTACACTCCAAAAACTCCTGGATCATAATTGACCTCGATTCCGGGCCACGGGTAGCCTTTCGTCAAGGCCTTCGTGGCTTAGACAGCTATGTAGCCGCAAAAACTAAGTAAGTGCGCATGATCGAATTGCGAAGCCATGGGGGCATTTTCTAACTTGATTTTTGCGGTTTTTATTGTTGAATTATTAATAAATTAATTTATTATAATTATAAACATAAATCATTCATTTTTATGTTTTTACGCAAAAAAGCAAATCGCTGAAAGGTTAGCCAATCACAGTGCAGATAAGGTTAATGAATGCTGACCCCCACCGCTTCCGATTGGCTGGGAATTTTGCTACCTCGTTAGAGTAGCAAAAATCGAGAAATAACGAAAAACATTATAATTATTTTGGACAAGTTGGAAACGACCCTCGTGGCCTCGCCACTAGTGCGCACTGACTTGATCTTCGCCACAGTGGCTTCTTACACAGACGCCTAAGCCAAAAAGGCTTTGACGAAAGTCTAGGTCACAGGAGGCCCCGACCCATTACTGGGTCAGTATGACCCGGTTTCTGTGTCAAACTGACGCGGTCTCGGAGTCAAAATCCCTATTTTTAACCAGTTTCCGGGTCAACCTGACCCAGAAATGAGTCAGGACCATGGGAACTCGGAATCCAGGTCAATTCTGACCCCGGAGATCTTAGAGTGTAAATCAATAATTTTACCGTTATCGTTATGGTTATCGTTTTGTCTGTAACATGGTGGCAAGATGACGTCAATGTGTAATATCTTGCTAAATATAAAATATCTTGGTTTTAGTTGTCACATATTATTTAGTAAATTGGTAGGCATTTAATATGTATTTGTATTTAACAAAATTAATATACATGTGTATAGAAACTGCTGCACAAATATGTCAAAAAACTGTTTCAAGCACCAGGGAAAACATAACAATCAGTCTAAATGTTGACTTAGTCCGCTTTGGGTTTAATATCTCATTTCCCCCCACTCTACCACTATTAACAAACATCACAGTACTCGATTGCCAATACACGTTTCAAGGATATCAATTAAACACTGGACCCAAAGCCTTTGCTCCAAGCGAGACAATTATTGTGTTAAATCGTTCGAAAGTTCTGGCCATCTCGATCTTAACTATGCATATTGAAATGTAATTGGCAAGTGGTTTCTCCACCTTTTGTTTTTATCGAACACAGCACGGTGGCTTCATCCAGCTATGATTTAATTTAAACTCAATGACACTAACTTAAAGGGTTAGTGACTACTGAGAGAAATTGTGACTCAGCCTGTGTAAATGAGACACTTTGAGGTAAAAATTTAAGTCCAAATTTCATCATGTAGGGCATCTTCCAAGGATTAAAAAGGCACCACACTGACCTCTACAGAGTTGACTGTTCTAAATTGGAACCGTAAACTCTGTAGAGGTCAGTGTGGTGTCGTTTTAATCCTTGGAAGATGCCCTACATAATGAAATTGAAATTTACATTTTTACCTTAAAGTGTCTCATTCACACAGGCTGAGTCACAATTATCCTTATAAAAAAGACCAACTAATGTGTATACAATGCTCTGTATCCCACTGTGTGTCATAGGAGTAAAGGTTACAATAAGCACACAGTTATTTGCACATGAACCCTTAAATTATTGTGTATAGCACATGCACGTAAGTTTTTTTCAACAATTTAAGCAAACTGTTTGAGTGGAAATAAACTGAACTGAACTGAATTGAACTTTGTCAATTTTGTCATGCTGTCGCGCAGTCGAAATACATTTTTACGTAATAACCCGGGACCCACGGTTTAGGCGCGGTTCGTTCGACGACGTGCTACTGTCAACATTCATTTAGTTGAACTGAAACTCTGTTTCTCAAAGCGAAGTTAAGTTAATTTTCAGTTTCTTTTCGTCAGTCCTGCTTATCTCACTTTATCAACACACCGCCAATTATGTTGATATTTGTTGTCAATGAACAATTATTTACGTTGAAATCTCCCACGAAAAAGCATAGTGTTTAAAATCGTACATTAAATAATAATAAATAAAAAAAATTGAGATTGTTCAAGTAAAACACTGCAAGTTTATACCTTTAAGTATAATTTGTATAAGCCCCTCCCCTCTTTCGTCTACTATTGTTGGCTGCAAGCAATCAATACTCGTTGCTAGGAGTAGTTTATTAGATTTGACTGCTGGAGTCTGTAGCATTGTTTGCGAGAGTGTTCTTGTATTGTTGTCGTCCATTATCAAAACGACCTCTTATTTAAAATACGACAAACACAAAGGGAAACATGGCTGGTTGCTTTTTGACTCTCATTTTTCTTTTAACAATTACGATAATATCTGCGACAAATGGCACATTTGATGGTTTAGCAAAGCATCAAAGTGAACCCGAACCGGTTTGGTGTGTCATTGTTGACTTCGCCTTGATCGGAAATGTCTACAAGAATGAAACGTCGGCAAACCAGGTGGTCTGCAAAAAGTCATGTCAGACCGATCCAAAATGCGTCTCTGTAAATTTCCAACTTAAAGGAGGCCAGTGTGAGTTCAGCAGCGCTAACCACGTTAACAGCTCTGGTGGATTGAGTGAAAGGAACGGCTGGATTTACACATACAATTCACAGCAGGTACTTTAAATAATACATCATTGGTTTTATGACAATGTTAGTATTTATTGTATTCGGGAAACCAACGTAACAACATTTGACATTTCATGACATGTATGAACGTCAAATTCGAGAATAAAGCGAATGGCGTCAGCATTTATGTGATGTTTCTTTACAGAAAATTGGATAAGGTGCCGGAAATAAATGAGCCGACTTTACACCAAGGAATGTTTATATCAACAATATCTAGAATGGTCCCCCCAAGTAATCAAATTTGTTTTTATTCTGTAATATATACACTCACAGAAAAAAAACACAGGTTGTGTAAACTTTTACATAAATGCAATTAATGTGCCATAGTTGTTTTATGCTTTACTTATGGGTGAAACTTTGCACAATAGGTGTTTGGTAAAATATTTTGTACAAGATTTGTAAAATTTTACTTTGAAAAAAGGTATGTAAATTTACCTTTAATCTGTTAAAACGATTATGTAAACATCAATAGAAACTTGACAATTTCCAACAACTAAGATTTTATATTTTTTATAACTTTCTTTTTTATTACTGTTTTTACATGTTCAAATCGAACTAAATTGTTTGGTAATTTCCATGATACTTACGGACGGACGACCCCGGATGCAATCGTGGAGAAATGAAGAAAATACTCGCCGAATGGGGCGGTGAAGATCTACTACGGTCATTCGAGGGTTACTGATAACTTGGACCAATTTGATTACAATTCAGAGCTTGAAATTTATCCTTATTTTCTCGGGGGAAAATAGATTTTAAAAAAAGACTGCCAGTGACAGTGTACGTGTGACACTGTGAAAACGCTATGTATCCTGTACCATGGAGCCCACCGGCACGCTGGGTTTTGCATAGGTCACACAGACACTGTCACCGTCAGTCGTTTTTGTTTTCATTTTTTTTTCAAAATTATGGGAATTTCAAACTCGAAATTGTTATCAAATTGGTCTAAGTTATCACTTACCTCCGAATGTCCGTAGTAGATCTTCTTAGCCCCATTTGGCGATCATTTTCTTCATTTTGTTTATGGTTGCAGCCGGGGTCGTTACGAACGTATCATGAATCTCATCGCGTCGCGCACATGGTAATTGTACTCATCAAACCGAATAATAATATTTACGGAACGCATGCTAAATCTTACCTAAAGTTATGCAAACCTTACGTGTCATGGTGGAACCTTAACTGAGACAACTCACGTAAAAACAAGTCCCTTTAAACTAACAAAATTAGTTGTGTTGTATATTTTGATAAAATATTACTTAAGATATGTAATAGTTTACATTTTGTTTTGTTTAGCTGTATTTTTTATTTTACCATTCGATTTGCTTGTGTAGGAGCAAAGATGTGCTGGAGCTGGTTCAGACAAGGTGCATAACTGTAAAAGAGAAGGTGCGTTTTTGATGCCTTTTTAATTTATGTTCAATATTGAAACACTGTATTTTAAACGACACCGTTAACACATAAGGGACACGTCCCCCCAAAAAACAAAACAAAAACAAAACAAAAACAAAACAAAAACAAAACAAAAACAAAATATTTATATGGTGATTTTTTTCAAGTAAATTTACTCTTGTGACAGGTCGTTTATTTTGGCCCTCTGGCGTTTACGGTTTACCAATGCCTAAAAGCGGTTGCCCAACTAATTCTGGAGTCATCTGGGAAACTGGTTTCCGTCATCAAGACACAGAGAACTCAGGATCAAATAACTACTGGTACCCATCCCCTGGTATCCACCTCCTTGGACCGTATGGGAAGAACAACGTCACACAGAACTTCTGCATCAAGACACGCGATCATATGAACGAGGCTGGCGGTGACTGGCCGCAAGGGAAATACTGCCTGTTCAAGTACGGACAACACTGTCCAAAAAGTAAGCCACACTTTGTTAAGTAATTGTAGAGGCGTGGTCAGATTTTTTTGCAGAAGCTACGCTGGAGGGTAACTGGCAAATAATCCTTCGATACTGCTTTGAGAGCGACGCATTAAGCACTGAAGGGGGTGAAGAAACCGAACTTGGTTCATTCGCTTTTTTTTCCCACATAGGACGCTACATTTTAAAAACATCCACATCGCCAAGTTTTCTCCAGTATGAAAAATACAGTCTTATGGTTTAGGATTGCCTGTACGTTTTTTTAAAAGCATCACATTGAAAGAATACATGTTGGAGATGGAGCCCTCTCCCATCCCCTTTGGGTGCGGCTGTTCTCCCCGTCTGCAGGAGATCCTGTGTTTATTACTAACCTGCTGAATTAAGAAAAGTATCGATATCATTAGGACAAATGTGTTTTATCCTTTTGACAGTGGTGTCGTCTGGTTTCATCTATTGGGATGACGAAGACACCAACAACGAAAACAAAGTGCAAGGCACCGTACCATCAGGAGTGTACGACCAGGATACCCGTATCGAGTACTGCTGCATGACCGGTGGCAATGTTTCCCAGCCGATCAGCTTGCCTACTCAGGATCCTTTCTACCTGTTCCCGTATAACTCTCAGCAGTGTCAGGTCGTCAAAGGCATGAGAGCGACCGAGGAGCATTTTCATTGGGACGAACAAGACTACCCAACAAATAATAACCAAGACAAAGTTGGTGGGAGACATCCGTTTCAGACCCACGTATCAAGTTCGCACGGAGCGGACAACATCATCATATATTACTGTTATTACGAAGCCATCGATTCATTCCTTGAATCGTAAAAAATGACAAATTTGTTGTTGTTGACCTTTCCCTTTATCTCATTAATTTCCTGTTGGACAGTTAGACTGTTAGACTGTTAGACTAGTTGGTACAGGTACTTTTAATTGCGTAAGCGAAATTGTTTTAAATCCTGATATCTTTATACACTCTTAAAACTCCCGGGTCAGAATTGACCCGGATTCCGGCTCCCAGGGGACCCGACCCACTTCTGGGTCAGGCTGACCCTGAAAGTGATTTCAAGAAAAGCAATTTGACTCTGATTCTGCGTCATTTAGACACAGTTTTGGGTCATTTTGACACAGCTTCCGGGTCATAATGACCAGGAAATTGGTCAGGCCCCTCGGCGGGACCAGGAATCAGGGTCAATTTTGACCCGTTATTGTTTAGAGTGTAGAATAGTGACGTATAAACTGTTCAACTTTGGAAGCATTTGCATGTAAGTTTATATTTATGTGTAGCCTAATGTATACTACAACCAACCGGGGTGATCTATAGACCGACTGCGCGACCAATGTTTACATGTCATCACGTGACCTGTTGTGGGCCATAGTAATCTGAGCTGATGACTGAACTACGTGCAAAACATGCCGTGACCGACAGAGTCACACCAAAAAAAAAACCGACTTTTGGTAATAACAACACAGTTACTAGGCCATTTTATTAAAGTAGTATGTTGTGACATTGGTTTTTATCACATTACTCTTTCATAAACTACCAGTATTCTACTACAAAAGAGGTTTATTTTGAGTTTTGCACGACCGGCGTCGGACGACTATGTAGCCACCCGCCTGTTATTTTGTTTGTATGTAGGCGTAAATCACTGTAAAAAAAAAAGAGGGGGGTAAGGAATGTTGGAAAAGTGACTATTTATACCTAGCCTTGCGAAATTTCAATTAGGCAAAGGAATTACACAGTTTTGGAAAGCAATTTCTTTGGATGATTTCAGCTTCAAAACTTTGCAAATTTTGTGTTGAAAAGTGTGTGATCGCGGTCGTCAGGCCTAAATGTTCCGTCGTGCACTAGTACACATCGTGCACATTTATACGTTACTAACTTGTACAATTTCAAAAACTTGCTGGAACTGTCCTGACTGGCTTTATTCAGCTGCTCGAATGTCTCTGGTACAAACTCTGGAATATTTTCAGATTTCGAGCAAGAAAAGCCTCGATCGAACATACTAAATGCAACAACCATCGCGTACCGTATCGCACTTTCCTATGGAGGACGCCGTGTGTGTTTACATTTAATACCAACTAGAGGTCACGCGACGCGGGTCGCGCAATCGGTCTATTGGATTAAATAAAGGGCAAATTTGATATTCATTTTGTACGCAGCCATTTACTTTGGTTAATTGATGTTTGTTAAACTTTTAATTTTTGATCGGAATTTTTGTATAGTGGAAAAACTTAAGTGTGGGGTATTGATTATTACGTATTATGCCGTTTCAGAATTACATGAATACCTTGGGAAATACTAACCTCTGCAAAACATAGGCCTACTCTCAAAAAACAAAAAAACATATTCCTATTGTTTTCACCTCCTTGCTTCAAAATGAAGTCGGATACGTGAGCAGTTTCAGATTTAGCTCCAAATGGCAATAGATAACAGTGTTAAGGGTCACAACCGGACGTCGTAGAGTTTGGAGTCAATTTCTAAACGTTGTACTGACGTTGGCAGTACAATAAGCACAGATCATTTTTAACGTTTGGGAAATGCACTCTTATTGTGGGCAATGTAACGTCGATGTTTTTAGTTTGTGTCATCAACGTAGCTATTATGTGGGCAACGTTACGTCGGCGTTTCAAGGTGAAGCCAAAGTCGTCAAATGTACAGTGTACAAGGTCGATTTACAACATTTGCATAACGTAAGTATAATGCAAATGTGGTACCGTATGACAGGTCCATTTTAAACGTTCACACAACGTAGTTATATTGTAGGCAACGTGAGGATGTGCCACGTCGGGAAATGTTATACAGGACTACATGTCTATTTTCAACGTTGGCACAAAATATGTACAATGTTGGCGTTTTAACGTCGGCGCTTTATGGTTTTGTCGACGTCGGCAAATATTGTGCAGTATACAAGGTCGATTTTCAACTGTGGCACAACGTCAGTACAATGTGGGCAAAATAATACTATAATAATAACAATAATAATAATAATAATAATAATAATAATAACAACCAATCAAACACCAGTAGTTCCAAAAATAACTGTAAAAGTTAACATTTCTGACGTTTAGCCAACGTTGTGCCAACGTCAACATAGATGAAAATTTGTAAGCGGGTTCAAATGTTTTTGACCTTTTTGTGATAGTATCATAACGATTTGGTTAAATGAAATTTGTGAATTCATTTGTCTGTAAAAATTCTATAGCAAAAGTACATACAAGCATTTCTAAGTTAATCTTGTGAATTAAAAAGTAAACTGTTAAAATGTTGAACCATGACTGCCAAGTCTAGAAATTCTGGATTATATGAGACATGTCATGTAGTAGAATGTAGATATGTAATAACTGCTGTAGAATATATATGTCACTATTGGTATCATAACTAAGATACAAAAAATAAATAAATAAATAAATAAACCAGGCATAATTCTACGTTAAATACTCGAATTAGTTAAATATAATGGACATTGCATGAAAATAATGCCAAGGCAACGTCATCTACCAACGTATGTAAAAAAGAAACCAACGCCAGTAAAAAAGAAACGTTTTGCTTTAGGTCAAAAGAACGTCGTAACGCCGACGTTGGTCCATTAGATGCCGACGTTGTGGTAGGGTTGGCCCACGGTTGGTCCGATGTTCGCCGGCCCGATGGAAAAAAGTAACGTTGAAGCAAAGCGAAATATCTTCTTAACGTGGTTTCTGTGTCGTAGGCGCAAGTGACATTTTAAGATATGTTGATGTCTTGTGAACAGGTCAGCAACCTTGTTTAATTCTGAACATGTGCCCATTCCCGAGAACAACATAAGTACCTGGAAGTCCTGCTGTCACCGAGCGTCCTACAGGTTTACATGTCAGGAAATTTAACTGATGAAAATTGCGTGTAACTCGGTCAGCAGTCTCTTGTATGTTTTACTCGAGAACGGGAAAAACAGTGCGCCACCAAGAGTTTTGCCCGGAGAGGTCGTTTTTGGGTAGGTCTCTATCGCACATTAGTGGACCGATAAGCTTCACGAAACCTTGAATGAAGTAATTCATACATGGCGCAATTTGCAGCCTATAGGTAAACCGTCCAACAGCTGATGCTATTATGGACGCAATGTCCTGCGTATATTATACAGTACACGGGCAAGCGTTTTCCAATTGATTGCATTAAGGTTATATTCATCCTCTATGTGTTCATTAAAACCCTGGTGTCAGCCGGGAGGTTAACAAATAATCAAATTGTTACCAAATATGGTCATAATTTTTTTTTAATGGGCCAATAAGGCCAAGATTCCATGTGAACCTCACCCCTGGTATACCCCACAAGCCTGTAGACTCCCATTGGACAGACCCTAACCACTGCGGAGTAAGGAGTGTTGAAAGACAGCAGCCACCTGTCTCAGTGTAGTAATTGATTGACCCTGTGCCAAGTATTCCCTTGGCACAGGGCGGTATGCACTTTGTGAAAACAACTTGCGCCGCACACTGGTCGTAAATAACACAAGTCTAAGTCTTGACTGGCACTCCAATTCACCCCCACAGTGATTTATAATGGCTTTGGGCTTGTAGGGTGGGTTATTAACCTTAAAGACAGTGTGGATTTTTTAACCTCCTGGATCCAGCTAAGTTGTTGATTAATGTGGATGCTCCGAGGGATTTAAGGAAATCTTTTTGCGCTTTTTATCCAATAAGTATTGTTATAAAAAATACCTGTTATCCAGCTGGAATATTATTGACCGAACTTGTGCCATACATTTTATTGTGTCATTTTGTACTGTCAAATTTGGGGCGGGGGTGGTTACAACGAGCCTTACAAAGATGACGTCACCACTGGTGACATCATCTGCCTATGGTCTGTGTGCAGGGCGGCCTATCATAGAAGTCAAAAGAGGGTTGCCCTGTCATTATTAACGAGCCTCACAGTGATGACGTCAGCCTTTTGGGGTAGTAGCTCATACTAGGCCCATCCTGTGTGCCTAGCGTTCATAGTTTTAAAAATAGCAAATTTGTCGTCATCATATTGTAAGAACGATGGTGGCAACATGACGAAAATGTTTAAGGTCTAGCTAAATTTAAAAGATGTTGGTTTTAGCTGTTGTCAACATTAGTAAATTGGTAGGCATTTAATATGTATTTGTTAAAAAAATAAAGATGTATTTGTGTAAAAAAAAAAGAAGCAAACTCACGCACAAATATGTCAGAAAACTGTTTTAAGCAACAGGAAAATGATTGTGATCAGTCTAAATAATCATAGGCTTAGCGTGCGTTGCGTTTAATATTGCATTTTCGCCCAGTCTGCCATTATAATATTATTATTTACGCCACAATACTGGATTGCCAATGCACATTTCAAGGATAGCAATTAATAAAGATAGGAAGCCTTAGTTCTTTGTTATCGATCACAATAGCACGGTGACTGCATGCTTTAAGCTATGATTTAATTTAAACTCAACGGCTTTTAGGTATGATTTAATTCAAACTCAACGGCACTAGCTTAAAGGGGGTGTTAATTACTGAAAAAGTATTGTTAGAAACAATCAACCTATGTGCATTACAATGTTTAATGGGATGGAATATTGTAGGCCCCTATTTGTTTGTTTACTCCTAGTTTACCTATTTACAGCTCGGACTAGGGCGAGTCTGGGAGTGGGTGGTTGACTGGGTGATTGATGGCAGGCAACACAACCAATCACGGCGCATTAACGAAGGGTTGTCCAGAGGTCAGAAACCATGCCCACGAAAGTATTTGGACACTTGGCCACTGGACCCCGACAGAGTTGAGTTTGTACACTTTGCCTCTGTCGGATATTTGCATTGGATAGCGCCACACCATATTTACAAAACTCACCATTTTTATTCATCCCTTGTCCTGCTCTAGTTGAGTTTCATTTTACTTTTATCTTACTGGTATTATTCCTATGCTTAAGAGTTATTCTTTGAGTTTCTGAGTTTCGACCGATTGTCACTTTACAGTTAATTGGAGCAATCACTGCATATTTCTATTGTGTGAGGATAGTGTTTTAGGTTTTAGGAAAATTGAGGTTCTAGAACAAAGTTCCTATTTAATTAGCTCTGATTTTGGTTTGATAATTGTTGACTTGTAACTTTTGATTGCTTATCAAATGTAATTCATATTTCAAGCCACAGAAAAAGCATTGCAAGCAGTCTGAATAAATTATACGCTTAGCGTGCGTTTAGGTTTAATATTGCATTTTCCCCCAGTCTGCCATTATTATATTATTATATACGCCACAATACTCGATTGCCAATGCACATTTCATAAAGGAAGCCTTTGTTCCAAGCGAGACAATGCGAAAGGTCTGGCTAATTCGATCTTTGAAAAGTAATTGGCAGGTGGTTTCTTTAACTTTTGTCAATAGCACGCTGGCTGCATGCTTTTAGGTATGCTTTGATCGAAACTCAACGGCACTAGCTTAAAGGAGGGTATTGACTACTAAAAAAACATTCTTAGAAAAAACTCAACCAATGTGCATACGATCCTCTTTATCCCATTTCGTGTCATAGAAGTTTAAAGGCTCGTGAAGGGCACATGAAATCCTACATTTTTGTTCATAACAAACACAAAATTACCTTTTTGTGTTAATTTACAAAGATTAATTTGTTTACTTTGAATCGCCCACGAAGCGTTATGATTAACATCGTACAATATTTTTAAAAACTACCAAAACAAAACAAAACAAAACGTCAGTAAATACAGAGATTGTTCAAGTAAAACACGGCGATGTTTATACCTTTAAGTACGAAGTGAAAAGTTAGACAAGGCCCCGTCTCCCATTATTGTATGCAAGCAATCAATACCCGTTGCTTGGAGTAGTTTATTAGATTTGACTGCTGGAGTCTGTAGCATTCTTTGCCAGAATCTCTTGTTTCGTTGTCGTCCATCATCAAAATGATCTCTACAACAAACACAAAGGGAAACATGGCTGGTTGCTTTTTGGCTCTCATTTTTCTTTTAACAATTACGATAATATCTGTGACAAATGGCACATTGGATGGTTTGGGAAAGCATCAAAGTGAATCCAAACCGGTTTGGTGTGTCATTGTTGACTTCGCTTTGACCGGAAATGTCTACAAGAATGAAACGTCAGCAAACCAGGTGGTCTGCAAAAAGTCATGTCAAACCGATCCGAAATGCGTCTCTATAAATTTCAAACTGAGAGGAGGCCAGTGTGAGTTCAGCAGCGCTAACCACGTTAACAGCTCTGGTGGATTGAGTGCAAGGAATGGCTGGATTTACACATACAATTCACTGCAGGTACATTAGTTAAATAATAAATAAGTGGTTTAAACAAAGAAATGTTATTATTTTATAGCATTCGGGAAAACAACGTGCCAACATTTGATATTTCATGACAAAATTGTGTCAACGTCAAATTTGATAAATAAACCGATTGGCGTCAGCATTCATATGATGTTTCTTTATAATTATTGGATAAGGTGCCGGTTTTGTTTGATCCGACTTTACACAAAGGAATGTTTATATCAACAATCTAGAATGTTCCCCTAGTAATAACATTTTTTCTTTTCTCAATAAACAGGAACATACATGTTCTGGAGCTGGTCCAGACAAGCCGCAAAACTGTAAAAAAGGTGTGTTTTTTATGCATTTGTATTAAATTGTGTTCAGTATTGAGACACTGTATACTCCTAATTGATAACTTAATTAAGGACAATTTTCCAAATCTATTTTTATTGGTGATTTTTTAACTAAACTTACTCTTGTAACAGATGGTGTATTTTGGCCCTCTGGTGTTTACGGTTTACCAATGCCTAAAAGCGGTTGCCCAACGAACTCTGGAATCATCTGGGAGACAGGTTTCCGTTATCATGACACGGAGGACACAAATTCAGGTAACTACTGGTGCCCATCCCCTGGTATCCACCTCATTGGACGGTATCAGGCAAATGACGCCGAGCAGAACTTCTGCATGAAGACACAGAATAGCAAGAACGAGACCGACTGTGGCTGGCCGCAGGGGAGATACTGTGTGTTCAAGTACGGGCAAAGCTGTCCAAGAAGTAAGGCTTGTTTTCTTAAACTATGATTTTAGAAAGATGTCGGGTCAATTTTGTACAATGCCTTAAAAGGGCGAGTCATCCAGCACTGGACGGGTATTACGGGATCAAACTTGGCAATTTAATTATTTGTATATAGGAAGCTACATTTAAATAGCATCCTCATCTCCATTTTCTTTCAGAGTAGAAAATAAACAAGTTCAAGGGCTAATGCTACCTGTCCTCTTTTATTTCTAAGCAACACTTGTGGAAACATGAATACTTTTTTTTCGGGATACAGCCCTTTTCTGATCTCCCCTAATCTCCTCAGGTGCGCCAGTACGTCTGCTCAAAATCACTATTTATTAGAAACCTGTTGAATTACAATACTAGGAAAAGTAACAATAGAATGACAACATCTTTTTTCACTTTTACAGTGATGTCGGCAGGTTTCATCTATTGGGATGACGAAGACACCAACAACAAAAACAAAGTGCAAGGCACCGTACCATCAGGAGTGTACGACCGGAATACCCGTATCGACTACTGCTGCATGACCGGTGGCAATGTTTCCCAGCCGATCAGCTTGCCTACTCAGGATCCTTTCTACCTGTTCCCTTATAACTCTGAGCAGTGTCAGGTCGTCAAAGGCATAAAAGCGACCGAGGAGTATTTTCGTTGGGACGAGCAAAACTACCCAACAAATGTTCAAGACAAAGTTGGTGGAACCCATCCGTATCAGACCCTCGTAAGTTCAAGAGGAGCAGATGACAACATCGTACATTACTGTTATTACGAAGCCATCGATATCGTTGACAATGTTGTTCATCTCCGTGGAGCCAGCAATGTCTTTGTATTGGACTGTTGGACTAGTTATTAAACGGTACTTTACAATAATTACGTAAGCGAAATTTGAAGTTTAAAATCAGTACATGCATATAATAACATTGTCTATTGCTATTAAGTTTTTGCAGTATCTGCATTTTAAAGTTATAATGTGTTGTCAGGGTTTTTTTGCCGTTGGTGCAATCAAATGTTAAGATATTCTGTGGAAAATCGATGTTTTGCAAAGAGGTTTAGTTAGCCTTATCGTTGTATGTACGTTTGGTGATTTTCGGACGCTAGTTGGCAGCATATACACTAGAATGCCCGTCGTTTACTTCATACTGGGCATGCGCATTTTCTGAAAACAACACCTGCCCATTCCTTATTGTGTACATGTCAGTAAATAGATTCTTGCTTTAACTCAGGTAAGCAGTTTGTGTTCTGCTTGGATTTGTACTAATTTCATCATCAGTCACTTTCACTTTAACCAGTTTCCGGGTCAACCTGACCCAGAAATGACCAGGGAGATCTTAGAGTGTAAATCCACAATTTTGTTGTTATAGTTTTGTCTGTAACATAGTGCCAAGATTACGTCAATGTTTAAGGTCTTGCTAAATAGGAAGTATATTGGTTTTATTTGTCAACAATTATTTAGTAAGTTGGTAGGCATTTAATATGTATTTGTATAAAAAAATCAATGTTCATTTGTGTAAAAACTGCTTCACAAATAAGTAAAAAAAAAAGTGTTTCAAGCACTAGTGAAAACATTGTAATCAATTTCAATATAGACTAAGTCTGCTTTGGGTTTAATATCGCATTTACCCCACTCTACCACTATTAAAAAACTTCTCAGTACTCGATTGCCAATGCACATATCAAGGATATCATATAAAACACCAGACCCAGAGCATTTGTTCCAAGCGAGACAATTATTGTGTTAAATCGTGCGAAAGTTCTGGCCATGACGATCTTAACTATGCATATTGAAATTTTAATGTCAAGTGTTTTATATACCTTTTGTTTTTATTGAACACAACGGCACGGAGGCTACATTCAGCTATGATTTAATTTAAACTCAATGACACCAATTTAAAGGGGTATTGCTTGAATTGACTACTGAGAGAAAATATTTTTATAAAAAAGACCAACCAATATGCTTACAAAACCTCTCTATCGCGCTGTGTGTCATTTGAGTTATAGGAGTTTAAAGGTTATACGAAGCTCACAGTTCCTTGGACGTGAACCACTAAATCAGTGTACATAGTACATGCACGTTAGTGTTTTTGGAAATAAACTGAACTGAACTGAATTGAACTTTGTCAATTTTGTCGTGATGTCACGCAGTCGAAATACAATTTTACGTATTGAAATAATCCGGGCCCACGGTTTAGGCGCGGTTGGTTCGACGACATACTACTGTCAACATTCGTTTAGTTGAACTGAAACTCTGTTTCTGAAAGCGAAGTCAATTTTTAGTTTCTTTTTATCATAGTCCTGCTCATCTCACTGTATCAACACACCGCAGATTTGTTGATATTTTTTTGTCAATGGACACAGATTTACATTGAAATCTCCCACGAAGCGTGATCTGTTTCACATCGCACATAAAAAAACAAAGAAACAAAAAAACGTCAGTTGGAGAGATTGTTCAAGTAAAACACGGCGATGTTTATACCTTTAAATACGTTACAATTTGTATATCCAAGCCCCTCCCCTCGTTTGTCTACCATTGTTGCCTGCAAGCAATCAATACCCATTGCTAGGAGTAGTTTGGTAGATTTGACTGCTGGAGACTGTAGCATTCTTTGCGAGAGTCTCTGGTATCGTTGTCATTCACCAAAACGAGCTCAAACAACAAAGGAAAACATGGCGCATTGCTTTCTGAGTCTCGTTTTTCTTTTGACAATTACGATATCTTTGACAAATGGCACATTTGATGGTTTTGGAAAGCATCAAAGTAAATCCAAACCGGTTTGGTGTGTCATTGTTGACTTCGCCTTGATCGGAAATGTCTACAAGAATGAAACGTCGGCAAA